>JAUNZM010000547.1:0-600000 GCA_033459285.1 Clamator glandarius | reverse complement strand
GATATATCTACAGGTAACAATTCCAAAGTCTTCAGCAGTCATTTTCCCTGCTTCCATGTGTCTATATTGTAACTAGACCATGGCCAGCCTTACAAAACTATTAAAAGGATCTATTGAAACAAGAGTCCTTATCCCTTCTTTTCTCCTGTACATGGGCCAAAGAGAACAGATATTATTTGCAAGAGCTCACTCACTTCTTTTTGCTCTTATTTGGAGTTCAGATTACACGTGGTTCATTCTCTGTACACATCCATCTTCCAGCAGGTTGTTTGAACACCCAAACTCGTACCAGAAAAAAGACTTGGAGAGCTTGGTAAACAAAAAACTTTCTTAGTTTTTCTCTGAAAGAGATCCAGTAATGGATACATGATATATTTTTCTACATATGTTTTAATACTTCATTTTATATGGTTTTGGAGTATATAGATATGTGAATCTATCAAAGAAAAGAATTGGAGGCTTCTTAGACGCTTAACAGATGTGACTCCTTGTGGTGTCAGTACAAACATCCTCGGAAGCACCAGCAGGTTCCTACTTTCCCTTCAGCGGGTTTGTGTGGCAGATTTCCAGCTTAGCTATAACTTGAGTTGTATATTCACACTGAGTTGTCTTGGAAATACACACAAATGTTGCCTTTTAAACTTCAAACCTGAAATGATTCTGCAATGTACAAAAATAGAAAAAAATGTAATTTAATTGAAAATTCTTAGCATGTACCAATAGTTCCTTTCTGCCTCCTGAGTGGGTTGGTCGACAGATGCTGCTGGCTGGCCTGCATTTGGTAACGGCTTTGTCCTTTGAGCATTGTCACAGTAATTTTTATATGGATGAAAGAATAATTAAATCTTTAAACTTAGTGTATTACGTGGGTTAGAAGGACTCTTTCAGCTGTAGTAAACTATCCTAGATCCATAAAAGTTGTTGGAGCTTTCATTTGGGGTAGGATTTTGAAGAAATATTAGACCTAACTACACAATGTAGCAGTGTGGCTGTACCCTAACCTCCACGCTGCAGCTTTGCCACTGCTGATTTAGACCCTGATCATAGAAAGCAGATGGATTCCTTTCCTCTGCCCCTTAACTATCCCCAGCGGAAGGCTGAGGGGTTCCATACCTGCATGGGTTTACATGCGGTTTACAGCTACTTTGCAATATTAATGTTTTATGGGCCTAGTTCTATCTGATCTGCAGTGTCAAGCTAACAAGATTGGCAGTGGGGAGTTTATGATTCGCTTCGTTTTGGTTTTGTTCCAAGTTTCTTTTGTTGTCTGGGAAAGCAAGACCAAATACTTTCTTCTCCTTCCTCTGGGATGTCGGTTTGTTTGATAAACGGATTAGGAGGACTATTGGTATTTGGGCAATATTGTCAGTTCTCCAGTGGCTGTCTTGTGCACCTTTGATGGGAAAAATAGGAATATCTCTGGAGGCCCACGGGAGGCTACTGTGTGGGTGACAGTGTTTCTCTAACTGCTACAAGTGTGGATGTTGTGCTATTGACCACTAGTCTCTAGATGCGACCAATTTCCTTACTGTCTAGCGATAATATTTTGCTAATTATTACCCAATATTCTTCTCATTACCCCATGTTATCTGGGGTTTTCCATTTCAGTTTTGAGGCTGCATCAGGACAGTTAACGTACTATGTTTTGGCCACAGTTCTGCCTGTTCCATGTTATTTTGTTTACTGAGCAAGGAATAGAATGGGGACAAACTGGCATATCCTCCTGGAGATGGATTAAGATCTGTGCTGCCATTATTAAGCTCCCTCTCAGTGCCTTGGATCACAAAATGGGCTTGTCTCCTTTGCTACTAAAAGTGCATGAGGTGCCCTTTGAATGGTGCTGTTCTTACCTTCCTGAGCATTTCCAATGGCCAAAGATTGTTGCCTCCCTGAATTCCATACGGTGCCTGTTTATTTCCCCTTATTCAATGTGTGTAAGGGCTCATTTCAGAGTGCACATTCAGTCTCTTTTGTGCTCCATTTCCACACTAGGTAACCAGCTGTTCTGTCGGTAGCAGGAGAAACAGGTTGGGATGGATAAGGACAAAGCAGCTGTTACTTAGTTAAGGCAAGAGCAAGGTGGCACAGCAGCTAGAGGAGTTAATGGTGCTTTATGTCCCATTGATTTCAGGAGGTCTGGAACTACCTATGAGACACCTAGCTGCTTCTCCTCTCCTCTTGTGTCAGCAGGGAGAGAAGCTGCCTGTTCAAGGATGGGGAGGCTGTACTTATTTTTGGGGGTGATCGTTCTCATTCCATCTTGGTACCTAAGTCCCTGGGACAGAGGAACCAGAGCAGAGGGGAGCAGACATCTCATACAAAGAAGGTTGTGAGGTTGTCGTAAATCCATAGGAGACTGCAATTCTGTAACCTGCTATACATGCTGGTCATTTTCCAGTAGACTACTCTGTCAGAAAACTTCTTTCCAAAGAAACTGGAGACCCTGCAGAAAGAAATCAGTGGTTTGATTATTAAGCAGTGTTTCTTTCCCGGCCACATTATTAGTCTTCCTTATGGTCTGCAATGTTTGCCTTCTGGTTTCTGGACTCACTTTTAGGTGCTGGTTTGATCTGTAAAACCATGAATGACCAAAGTTTGACTAACCTGATCTATTTACTGTGATAGAGTGATGCACCTGAGGCCAGTTGAGGCACCTGGCTTGAAACCCTTTTTTATTTTTTTTCTGTTTGCTGATCCCTCACATCTTTTCTAACAGAGGCACAGACCAAGGCCTTGTTGTTTCTTTTTTCTTTGGATTCATCAGGATTAGCACAAGGATTCTCTGGTATTCCTAAATTTAAAGTGGGTTGAGAGTGACTGCTCTACGGGAAGGGCTGTGCCAAGTTAGATTCCTGTGGGGCCTTGGGCCGCTGGATCTTCTTCTTTCCTTGGTTTATAACAGTCCAAGCTAATTATATTTCAAGACTACCTTTTCTCCCTTGCCTGTAGAAAATGAGTGTTGTTTGAGCAGGGATTGGAGGTTTGGGATTCTGGGAAATGTTCACAAAGTCAGGTTTTCAGTATTGATTCTATATCTCTATATGTATACATATATACACACACATATATACGCTTGCGTTATTTGTGATAGGACTTTGATAGGTCTTCTTATTTGTTTAGTGGGATGCTTGGGTTTTCTGATAGCTGCTGTTCTGAGGGTGAACCTCCCATATAACCCAGCAGGGAGAGAGGGTCATAGCTTGTCATTCTGGCCTGCAGAACAGTGCCTTGCTCCTTCTTACAGCACGAACTGGAGAGTCAAGAGCTAATCCTATGAGAAGGACTCAATAATGCTAGAGGCTAGGAGAACTTGAAAAAAAGGTACAGTGGTTCTATACAGCAAAAAGCGTAGGGATAAAACTTATAAAATACATAATGATTAACAAATCTGTGTAAAATACTTCTGACGTATTTTGCTGAGTTGGATTTAGGTGTTGCCTAATACAGATGAAACACACCTTAGTCATTGTTTCTCTGTCTTTTTTACTAATTAAAAAATTCCTTCAGCAAGATCCCAAAGCCTCAAACAAGAAGCAAAAAATGCTAAATCTCTGCAAAAAGTTCACCTATAGTTGAAGCTGTTCCTTTCAGCTCCTTCTCAAACAAAAGGAGGTTGCACGCTCATGAAGCAATTGGTTACAGCTGTACAACTTTAGTAACAGGCAGAGGTGCTTTCTTCCAAATATGATGCTTCCTTCTCTGACTATAAAATTAGGTGGGGAGAATTTGCCAAGCCTGATTTACTCAGAAATGTGACTGGGTACTTTAAAATTAACTTTTGTTACTTTAGAACACGGGTTTTTTTGTTGACACTGCTTTTTTTTTTTCCAGTGAAGTATTTAAAGTTTATATAGCTAAAGATTTCAGATTATCTGTAAGTTTCCAACCAGGAATTTGTGCTGATCTAAATACATTGTGGGTTTGTCTTATTTTTTTTGTTGTTTTTAACCCCATTTAACTCAAGCCAATGCAACTTCTTTGTACAAACAATCTTTGTATAATCAGTGAACAAGAAGAGGCATTAATAAGTACCTGGGAAAGGTGCAGTATCCTTTAAAAGTCTTCTCCTTCTGAGCTGAATGGAGACTAGATGACTGGTGTGATCAGGAAAAGGCATCAGGGAGGAAACTAATGAAGATACGCAGAAACCAGGATTGTGCCTGTAGAAAGTGTTTATCATACTATCTTTAGCACCTCTGCAAATACTTGCAGTACTGTTCTGGCCCTATTTAAATCACTAGAAGTGATGCATGGATGATAAATGAAAAAGAGCAAAGAAGTCTGTTCAAATAAAATCTCTGGAAGCTTCTTGATTTTCTCAAAAAGGCAGCATCAAAAGTATCTTCGTTCATTGCTGTGTTAAATGATAGTAGTGAATAATGGAGGGGGAGTAAGTTAGTTATTTTGGAGGGAAGCAAAATAGGGATTTCCCCCATCATGCAGCATCTTCCCAACCATTTCTATTTTTATTTGAGTGCATAAAGTTTTACAAGGTTTAGTCTGCTGTATTATATCCACCCCAAACTGCTCTATTTAGGTTATGCAGCTGCAAACCTCTACAAAGGTGCTTTATTTGGTTTAGATGTGGCTCGGTCTCAATTGGATTAAAGCTGTTGGTACAACACGACCTGAAATGAACCAGCCTGGACTAGAATAAGACTCTCCTCGCCGCTGTTTTGCACAAAGATGATACCAGCGAGGCAGATTTCCCCCCTTACAGTTGGGATAATAATTCTTGGGAATATATTCAGCAGAGAATTGAAAGCAAGCGCTTTGGACAGACTTCATCTGCAGCCGGCAGAGGTGAGAAGCCGTCCTGTGGGAGAAGGCAGTAAATTTCCGAAAGGGCTTCTCTGCAGAGGGGAATGCTCTAGCTTGTCACTGCCAGCCCACATCACTGAGCAGTGCTGGGATTTTGGTTTCATTGGTTATGTGTGGGGGCTGTATGAACATTCACGGTGCGTGTGCTGGAATAATTGTGGGGTTAATGCTAATTCCCCAAACACTTAATGGTTTTTTTTAAATAATCTGAGCATTTTCAAAGTTTGACTTAATTGAATAGAAGTACCGAGGGCCTAAACATGAAAGTCTAATCAGAAGACAATAGTATTTTGGAATGCAAAGTATTTTTGCCTTTCTTTTCTCTCTGTCTCAGCTGATAGATGTGAGCATAAGGAGCAGACATAGAGTATTGGATCTAGAAGAGCCTTTGCTTGTTCCTTCTGAGCTTTGGCCTCTCCAGCAGAAGGCCCCTGACGTACTGTAGTGGGTCCCAGGGAAGGCCACAAAAGTGATCAGGAACTGATCGCATGATGGTGCAGGGAGAGACTTTCTTCAGCCTGCAGGAGAGAGCTAAAAGGGGATCTTCTCATTCTCACAAGTGCCCTGGTGGGAGGAGGCAGAGGAGACAGAGCCAGCCCATCCTCAGAGGGGACTGGGACAGGAGAGGGACAGCAGATGCAAATCCCATCCCGGGAGATGCCATTGGGATAGCAGGGAAATCTTTTTCACCAGGAGGATGGTCAAATATTAGAGCAGGTGCCCAGAGAGGGTGAGCAAACTTTGTCCTTGGAAAGAGCTTGAATTTGGCTGGGCGAGAACTGAGCTCCCTGCTCTCAGGAGGCACTGGGCTAGGCAGAGATCCCTTCCAACTGAAATTATCCTGGGATTTTGTGGTTTTAATGAGGAATGGCACATTGCTTGAAACAAAATCTAAGTCTGAATAATTAAGCAGTCCTTGGCACCTCCTCTCTTCCTGAAAAGATTTTAAAATCTCAAAACCTGCCAAGATTACCCTGAATCTTCTCTGTACAGTAGAGCTGACCTAGGGAAAATTACAAACAATTTACAGCGTACAGCATGGGAATATTTTAAAAATCTGGTCCTGTTATGAGCTACAGCTACCGAAGCAACTTTTATCAGTCTGTTACTCAGAAAGATTGTGGCATCCTTTAAGTGATTTGGGCAAGAGTTCTTTCACAAGTTACTGTTTTCCTTCAAAAAAATCTATTTTTCCTTCGAATGGAAAAGCTGGCCTACAGAATTTTATTTGAAATGTGTGCTGAAATAGTCTGTTCAGTACACTTCACATTCCTTAAGTGTTGTTCATGCTTGTAGCCCTGGGAAGCGGTGGGAGTTTGGGTTGTGATCTGGCCTAAGAATATCAGTTTGTATGGTTTATAAGCACAGATTCTTGGCTTTTATATTGTCACTGCAAGTACCAGTTAAAACTGAAATCCTGGCAGGTTTTCTAAAGAAGTTAAGACTATTTTCTGTAGCATGTGTATATTTTAATGAGTTTCTGCAATATGGGAACTGGGCTATGAAAGTATTGAGTAAGGCCCTATCAATCTTCAGTATTTGCCAAATGACTGTGCTGCATTTCGTAAACCAGCACCTTTTACCTCCCTCTTTCTTCATCTGGGAATCACAATATGAGTGAAGCAAAGCCTGTAATTTACTGTAAATAAGCTACAGAACTTTTTCAGAGCACTCGGCACTCGGGGGAGCTTTCAGCCTCTATGCTAAGATACATTTTAGATTCTTAGGGTCTTACGTTTTTGACTTTGCTTTGTTGTTTTTTTTCCTGGAGCTTAAATATGCCTCCATTCTTGTGTCTGAGGTTTTGCAGATAACTGCTGATCCATATGTTTTCTGTGAACCGTTTCATTGCTGGTTTGTGCATTTGCAAATAAACTGCTTATGGCAAAGTTAATCATCCCTTTGAGAAGAGTGCAGCTTTACTGCTGAAGAAGGAGGTCCATTTTTGCTGAAAGACAAGTGAAAACATAGACAGGGAAATGGACTGATGTCAGCTGTGCATGCGAGACAGCTTGAAGCATATTCACTGTTGAAGGGGTAACAACAGATAATACTTGGATTTCTCCGAGACAGCAGCGTGTCCTGCAAACTCCGACTTGTCTGGGTGAATAAAATAGATGTGGCCCAGAGGAAAGAAAAAAAATAGCTGTTACAGAGGAGTGCTTTTCTGTGGGCTTAAGTCCATTTTGACAGGTGTTAGTGAGGGTATCAGAATCCCTGGAAAATACTATTCTCTGCTTATTTACAGGACAGTTGTTGTGCAAAACTTCCTACGTTGGCTGCCTTGACAGCTTGTCTGAACATGGGACTGTGTGAGCAGTTTAATCTCTACAGAACTTCGGTCTCTCTGTTGAATATGCCATCAAGTTCAAAACTTTCTAAATTAAGTCTCTGGTTTGGCTTTTCTGACTGTCATATCTCCTAGATGGAACTAGGAAGCATCAAATAAATAAAGTCGGCTTGTTGTTCTGACTTGACTCCGATTGGTAAATGATACCTCACTTGCAGTACTGAGCACGTAACGCCCACAAGTAAATGCTAACTTTCTCCTCTCTGCATTGCTTGCTTGAAAGAGAGGTTTATGAACTCAAGCTCTGCCATTTGATTTGTGTTTACAAAATCCAGGGATACGCACCGAGACCTTCTGAAATAATTCTGTCTTCTATAAATGGTTCCTGCAATCACGTGTCCCATGTTATTCTTAGAGGAATGGCTTTTGTATATGTGATATGAAGTTACTTATAACAATAATGAAATTGTAAGCTTAACTAGATAGTATCTTAAATATTCAGTGTGTAGTATATTAATGATTCAAGATATGCCTCAATATAACTTCAAAAACCACACACAGAACTACAGAACGGCCTCTGGAGGTCATCTGGTCCAAACTCCCAGCTCAAACGGATTCTCCTACAGCCAGTTGCCTCGGACCCTATCCCGATGGCTTTTGAGTAGCTTCAAGGGTGGAGATTCCACAACAAACCTGTGCCTATTTTTGATCACCTTCACAGAAAAAAGGTTTTCCAGGGAAAGGGTTCACAAGGAACCTCCTGTGTTTTGGTTTGTGTTCCCTGCCTCTTGTCCTGTCCCTGTGCACACTGAAAAGAGCCTGGCTCCATCTTCTTTACACCCAAAGAGGAAGGTTACATAAAAAATCGAAATCTAAACAAAAAGGTTCTATGTAAAAATTGCTAACCTAGGTACACTCAACAGTGTAATGATAGAATTAAATTTAATTGCATTCTGACAGTAGGTCTGCTAGAATCTCCTTTAGAATCATAGGGAAGCACTGCACAGTCTTATTTCTCGTCGTATTCACACATCAAGAATATAAGCTCTCTGATGTGAGAGATCGTGCGCTGTAATTCCAGTTTTTGCTTTGTTTCATAAATCAATGTGAGTAATAATTCATGACCTTTTAAAGAAGCATGGTGTGTTTGGGTGGGTGGTTTTCAGTCCTGAAGATGTTCTTTCACAAGTTAAGTGATAGAAAAAGACCGTTTTTAACACTCTGGGTAAGATCGTTATAAAATGTGATACATTATACTTTCAACTTGAGACAAATTGTTCTTCTGACAGTCAAACAGTAATTTGCCATAG
This sequence comes from Clamator glandarius, assembly GCA_033459285.1. NCBI lineage: Eukaryota > Metazoa > Chordata > Aves > Cuculiformes > Cuculidae > Clamator > Clamator glandarius. The sequence goes on along the minus strand of JAUNZM010000547.1, from coordinate 591,579 downwards.
CTTTGTATATGAAATACAAGATGGGATTGCTACAGGCAAAATACTTGTTTTAATTCACAGGGGAATGAGAATTAAACTTAATAGATCGTGAGGGAGAAAGTGGTGTGCTCATGAGCATTACCTGAGGGCTTTAGTGTGTAAGTTGTATGGAGCTCAAGAGGTGTATGTGGATAAGTGGTTGCACTACACGTCGCATAACAGCGATTTTCTCAGCAGGATCTTGCATGGATGCTGCCTCTGTACTTAGAAAACTGCCTCAGATGGAAGGATTTTCTGTGATCACTTGGTCACAGGATACAATCTACCCTAGAGTAAGATTTCTTCACCTCTGAGGTATGATCTGAAGATCTCATCACCCAGGCTAGATATCAGAAAGAAATTTTTCACAGGAAGGGTCACTGGGCACTGAACAGGCTGCCCAAGGGGGTGGTTGAGTCACCTTCCCTGGGGGTGTTTAAAAGAGGGGTGGATGAGGTGCTCAGGGACGAGGTTTAGTGATTGATGGGAATGGTTGGACTCGATGAGCCAAGAGGTCTTTTCCAACCTGATGATTCTATGATTCTAAAACCTAACCCTAAATCTAACTCTAACCCTAATGGTGCCCTAATCCTAACCCGAACCTTACAAAAATGGTGCCGTATCCCTAACCCTAAGACAAATGGTGCCCTAACGCTAACCAGAACCCTGATCTTAACCCTAACCCTGAATCTAACGGCGCCTTTACTCAAACCCTAACCCTAAAAATAAACCTAGTGGTGCCCTAACCCTAACCCTAACCCTTGCCCTAACCTTAGTGGCACCCTAACCCTGACCCTGACCCTAATCCTGACCCTCATGGTGTCCTAACCCTGACCCGAAACCTAATGGGGCCATAACCCTAACACTTATGCCAACCCGCAGCCTAACTGAAACCCTAAACCTCACCCTAAATCCAACCCTCACCCTCACCCTAACACTAATGGCGCCCTTACCCTACCCCTAAGCACAGACATAATCCTAAACCTAACCCTAATCCTAAGCACGACCCTTACCTTAAACCAAAAGGTAACCCAAACCATAACCCGTACCCTAAATCTAACCCTAACCGTGATCCTAACAATTAAAATAACCCTAAACCAAACGGCGCCTAAACCCTAACCCTAACCCTTCCCTAATGGTGTCGGAACAGAAACACTAACCCTAACCCTGACCCTGACCCGACTGGCATCCTAACCCTGACTCCAACACTAACCCGAGGGTTTGGGGTTAGGGTTATGGGGTTATGGGGTTCGGTTATGGTTAGGGGTTATGGTTAGGGTAAGGGCTAGGGGTAGCGGGAGTGGAGCAGTTAGTACTTTCTCTACAGGTTTTTGAGTCTCTGGCCTCCCACAAACAAATCTCAGGAAAAGTTTGTAGCTGTTTAGGGTCACTGCCCCTCTGCTGATGAAAATAAATCCAAGTTCTCTCAGGGGCTGCTGGCTCTGGATCAAAGGGATTATCGGCAGTCGCTGATGGCCCTGCACCAGTCTCTGAATATGGAATATTGCTGTCCTCCTCTGCCAGAGGGATAGTGGTTGGATTTGGTCCTCCAAGAAATTCTTTAGCTGCCACCAGCCAAGCCAGAGGCGGAGAAAGATCCGCTGCAGGAATATTGCTTTCAGTTTCCCGCATATTTGCCTCAGCTGCTGCCTGGAACATCCGAGCAACAGCGGCCTCTGGCCTCGACCCTGTCATCATAGTTTCTAACATCCCTTCAACAGTTCCCCAAGTTCGTGCGACCTCAAACGCTTTGGAAACTCGCATGGGAATTGACTGCCATAAATCTCTGCCCAGGGATTCCCAAACAGGCAACCTGAAAACGTTACTAGGACACACGAAGAAGTCCTTGCACTGTCCCCATATTAAAAGTCGGGACAGTGCCACTGGGCTCTATTTCACGCCCTGTTGAGTCGCAAGCTTCATCAAGAAGTCATGGACTGAATTTTCTTCCATGGGTACCGAGATTCCCATGGCTGCTCACCTCAAGTGTGTGCGCCACCAGCCCCCCGATCTCACTGGCCTTCCCCTTCCCTTTCGCCTTCCCCTTCCCCTTCCCCTTCCCCTTCCCCTTCCCCTTCCCCTTCCCCTTCCCCTTCCCCTTCCTAAATTCTACAGCAGCCCTTCCACCTGCCTTGTTGATCTCCACTTTGGACAGTGAAGCTCCACACTGCTGACCTACCACGGGGCTCCTATCATGTTGCTGGTCACCGTTTGTGGGAGACTGAACCCGTGCACGTAACCCGGACAAGATCACAGACAATCAATATGATTGCAAATCAAGTCGTTTATTAGCAAGCAAGCCAGCCTTTTGTACTGTTCTCATGTCTCATCTAAAGCCCAAAGTTTCCCTGGCAGTTTTTGTAGAAGTAATCTTGCGTGCAGACGGCCTTCTTGTTCTCATGCTGCACCTGCTTCTTCACCTTGATGTTTCCAAACTTCTCCCTAGAAACCTGATCAGGCCACATCGTTAGACCAGCAGACGTTCCCACAAAAGCCTCTTCCAGAAAGTCAGAGGGAGCCCCGCTGGCCTCTCAGAAGGCTCAATAAGCCCTTTCTGCCCAAGTCACTGCAAAGCCCGGCCTTGGGTAAGGGAATTGGCTGTGAGGATGGAGGCTCAGTCACCCTCACCCTTAAAGGCCATGATTTTCCTTTTGTCCTTCCAAGCATCCTCCTCGAGCCTCCCCCCACTGGCGGACTTGGAAGTCATTGGAACCTCTGAGCATTTCCAGATAGGAATTCAGGGTCAGGGCACCTCTCTATCAAAGCAGTAAGTTCAGGGCTGATCAGCAGAAGGTCTGGCTACCGGAACCTGGGGACGAGGCTTACCTGGGAGGCAGGACTCAGCAAACAGGGTGTAGGGAATGCCACGGGGCTTGTCCGTGGGGGCTCTGCCTTGGATATTGATGGAGAGCTGCCCCTTGCATTTCCCCAGCATCCCTGCATAGCACTCGACCGTGATTGTCTTCTGGCCCCCAGGAGGGATGGAGCCAAAGCCAGGGTACACGGTGAACATGCCGACAGTGACGCGACTCTGCAGAAAGAGTCCCAGGAGAGATTAATGTCCAACAGCCTTACCTTGAGCATCCTCAGCAAGGAGCATGCCGCTCCTGGCCCTCCAGCTGGGCCCAAACCCAGTTCCAGGGCAGGGACAGATGACTCCATAGCCCAGTGGCAGCCCCAGAATGGGAAGAACAAGCCAGGAGCAGCTCCAGGCCTGTTCCGAGTGGCACAGAGGAAGGACTTTGGGTGTAAAGGGTGAGGCTGCTAGCTAGGATCCTTCAGACTCTATGGGTAATACAGGAGAGCAGAAAGAGCTGTCAGAAACGATGGGAGAGGAGAGAGGGGATGGGAAATAAGAAAAAGCCAAGTCTCCCGATACCTACGGACTGGGAGTTCAAACAGGGACATTCTCATCTGTGCCATTCACAGACCTATTTTGGCCGGCAGCTACCAAACACAGGACCTGCTCCCTTCCCTTGACCCCACAACTCCAGGTCCGAGCCAGAGCACGTCCGTCATGCAGACGTCGTCCCATCCCACGGTCATGAGCCCCCAGCCTGGGCACAGCAGTGTCCTCTCACACCACCTGCAGCAGCACACGCTGGGGAGCAGGAGCCACCTACCTCCATGACAGGGCCTGCCTCCTGTTTCTGCAAGGGCTCCTTTCTCTTGCCAGGGACAGTCCTGGTGTCTTTCCCCTTGCACGGCTGGACAGGTTTCAGCTGATGTGCACTGAGAGGAGAAAGCAGGAAACATCCATCATGCCGAGTTCACCCGGCCTTTCTCTGAGGACAAAGCTGGCCTTCCTCCCCACAGAGGGAACCTTCCTGCTCCTGGTGGCTCCCAGACTGCCTGCAGCACCCATTGCTGGAGCTTACGCACAGGGCAGCAGTATCCCCAGCTCTGTCCTTCACACGTGAGGGGTTCTGCTCACAAGCCAGTGACACAAGCGCACAATAACCTAGGTCTCCTGGCTGCCTCTCACACGCAGCCGTGCTACAGGGCCTCCTCAGCAGCAAGGGTGGTGCACGTATTCTCTCACCTCGGCTTTGGTGGCACTCGGCAGAGCTGGAATTTGAAGGCCTGCACGCCTTTGTTCTCCAGGGTGAAGGTGCAGGATTTCTTGGTGCCCCTCAGCATGGAACCAAAGTTGACGAAGGAGGCAGGGGAAATTCTGCACTCGCTGACTGCAGGTCTTGCTGACTCTTGGATGGGGACGGCAGAGCTGATCTCGTCCCCTTCAGCGATGCTGGGATCTATCACCTGTAGCCGGGGGAAGGGTTGGTAAATACTGCAAGGAGGCCAACCTCTGTCTCTGTCCCCTGACCCCATCCCAGGTCCCCATCAGCCTCCTCCAGAGCCAGTTTCCAGCAATACTTTGGAAGCAGTGCCCAGGAGTTTTTCTGCATCTGAAACCTGGGGCAGTGACAAACAAACACTGCTTAGGCCATTCTCCTAAACCCTTTTGGCAGACAGCACATGAGTCCTTGTCTCTGCCAGCTGTTTGCACCATGGCCTCCCCTGCTTGCCAAGCATTTGTGGATTCCCAAGCTTTCCTACCCTGTTTATCTCATGGGCTGCTGTTACCCTGCAGTGAGAGGCCCTTGTTGCTAAGGGCCTGGGCAATGCAGGTAGAAAGGCCTTTCGTGAAGGCTCACACCTTTCTGGTGTGCTGAGCATTCCTGGGGGGGCTGGTTCTTTGGGAAGTCTGGTTGCCAATGAATAACTAAGGCCTGGCGGTATCTCACTAGTGGGAGGGGAAACTGAGGCACGGTGGGTATGGGGCTTGCAGGAAGCCCCACGGGGCAGTAGACCTCTTCTCCTGCTCCCCAGACTGGGCTCTCACTACCACCCTGCCCTGCCAGACCTCCCAAAATGACAATCGCCAACCTCACCTCTTCTGTGGGTGAAAACCCGACTTGCTCGTTGCATCGCTGTCCTGGCGAGAGGGCTGCAGCCAAGGGCAGCGCAGTGAAAACATGAAGCTTGCTGCTCAGGTCCTGGTGCAGCTTCTCTTCCACATTCCATGTTACACGTTTGTCCACCTGAGCAGAAAAACCAACGGTGTGAGGTCTCCTTGGTCTGGGAGGACAGACCCTCATTCCTGCATCGCTCTGAAATGCTGTCACGGTGCCAAGAGCATCCATATTCAAAGCAGCCACGGCCACCACTGGCCTGGAACTGGACAGCAAACATGTACGCAGGGTGAGCAAATGGGGAGTCGCTGTTCTCAGAAGACGAGGAACAGGTGGAGGTGGCAGAGAAGCAAAGGATCCCCTCATGAACAGGTCCAGCTGAACCAGCCTTGCTCTGGACCCTCCAAAGCATCCTTGAACAAGCCAGAGGCCAAGTGTTCAAGCAATCACAGGGGCACAAAAGGCAAAAGAGCCACAGAAAATGCAACAAGAAGTTACATGTTACACATTGTCTGTGCTTTACCTTCTCAACAGGCTCACTGATGGGAATCTGCAGCTGACTGGAGAACTGGACAGTTTCTTCCTGGCACTGCCCAGTTTGGCCACCAGAGAAGTCCAGCCTGTCCTCGGAGGGGCAGAGGGATGGCAGAGTCTCGTTGGCACGGAGGCTGGAGTGACACGTGGGGCCTTCTGCTACCTAGTGAAGGAAAGAGCATCCAGCTGAGAGTCCAGGTGGTACCTACTGCTGCCCCTGACCAGCCACCTGCCCTGAGAAGGGGTGCGGGCACAGGGAGGTGAGGAAGCAGGTGGTACCTCAATAGGCAGCAGCACGTCCAGGGCCGTGGTCTGGATACGGAGGTTCGGAAAGTAGACTTCTCCCCGAACAGTGACCAGTTCCTTATGAGGGTGCTCGAGAAAATGGATCTCCAGAACCTTCTCCACCTCCCTGCTAGTCAAACCCTCTTCATAAGCAGGATTGAATCTGATGGAGAGATGACGTTCCTCCCCTGCCTCCAGTTTCACAGGCTGCAAGGAGATGGAAGGGTATTAACCACAGTCTGATGAAGCCCCAAGGTCTGATGGCACAAAATATCCTAATGCTCAAAGCTGACCCTCCATGTGGGCTTCTCAGTTCATCCTTCACATCCTTTACAGTGTGTGCCTGCCTGCAAGCACCACAAGACTAGTGTCTGAGACCATCTTAGGCTAATATCAGCTTCAAATCTAGTGTCCAAGACCAGGTTGTATGAGGCTCTACACAACCTGATCCACAGGAAGGTGTCCCTGCCATGGCAGAGGGGTCGAACTGGATGGGATTTAAGGCCCCTTCTGACACAAACCAGTCTATGATTCGGTCATTTAGCCCGGGCCAGTCTCCTGCTGACTCCAAAGAGAAACATTCTCTCCTGGAGGGCCTCCCAACAGAAACACACCAGCAAGCGTCTCCTCTTCAGCTCCCACCAGCAGGAAGCTCCATAGCTGCTCACCTCAGTCTCTGCAGGGAAGGGCTGCCCGTCTGCATGGCAGATTGAGAAGGGTTCCTCTAAGGCCAAGAACACGCTGAGTGGCAGGACACAGGTGTTTTTTAAAGAGAAGGGCTTATCCTGAAGAGTCAAGGCGTCGCTGGCTTGCTACAGAAACAGAAAATGAGAGAAAACAACCTGAACCGGCCATGGACTTTACTCCCTTTCTGATGTATTTCGAATTTTCATCTCTATTTACTATTTCTATTAGTTTGTACACTTCTAAAAGTCTTTTTTTCTAAATATATCAGATGCTTTTCATAATTAGAAACTACAGCATCCCTTGGGGGAACAGGAAAACAGTTCCATGCACAGATGAGAGAAAGGGACACTGAATAGAGGCAGCTGCTTGAACAATATCAAACACAGAAAGTGAACCCAGATCATCTGTCTGTAGTTTTTATCCTCTCTTAGGGAGAATGGCACAAGATGTTTTTCACTCCCATACAGCAATTTCTTGCAACATTATTATCTTTCGTAGCCTCATAAAAAGCCGTGAAGTTGGTCAGAGGAGACAAGCAAGCAGCATGCAGTCCCAGGTGGAGAGCCTGTAGTAGCTGAAGGTTAGTTTTGAATTCTACATGCACGTACAGCCAGCTAGAAACCTCGGCAGTCCAGCTGCAACATGACTCCTGACGCCCCTGCTGCAATGACAGCGCGTCTGTGGCTTCAAAGCGAAGCAAAGCATAAGCTGTTTCTTCTCAGTTATGCCCTGCTCTGGGCTCCCTGCATGGTTTCTATAAAGTAGAGAGTGCTTGCAAAACTAGTTCTGCTTCTATTGGTATCAAACAGCTGCCGTGTTATAGCACTCGATAAATCAGAGTGCACGACACCAAACAGACCACAGGCAGACATCAGGGATAGCTGAAAACCTTCTAATTAAACCTGAACTGCCTGCTCATGGGATTTGGTGCTTCTCTGGATGCCTAAGAACTAAAGGAGAGACCTGAAAGCACAGAAACTAAACAAAGAAGTAGCCTCTCTTTTTTTAGACACCTCGAGGAAGAGGGTGATAATGCAGGAGTCAGGATCCAGAGCCTGAAGGGCTTCTGCGTTGGTGTTACCACTGCTGCAGAAGGACTCCTGCAGGTCCTTTGAAGAAAGCAAGGCTGAGGGAAATGCAAAGCGCTTGCATCCACATTAATGCCGAGAAGGCAAAGAGAGACAAGAGATGGCAGGTTTTCCTCATCAGCCTGAGGAGCTGACAGGAATCCAGAGCTGACTGGAGTTTTGTCAGCTGCCCTACGTGATTGGTGTTCAGACTTCACTGTGCCTTGAAGCATCCTTGCAAATGTCCCTCTGTGAGTGTGTCTCTCTAGAGGTGGCCATGATCCCCTTTGACAGATCAGCTGTCACCAAAATAAAACCAAGATGAAGTAAAAAGCAGTCGCATCTCTAAAAACAAGCTCAATGAGTTTACAAAGCACCTCAGGATGGGTTTAGCATCGCCCAGCTGCAGCGATCTGCTCTCCCACCCACAGTCACTGTCTGTGCAAAGCCCACAATGGTCTTGGGGGTCCCACACATCTCACCTCATGCCCTTGGCTCAGCAGCTCAATTCTGTCTCCGCATCAAGAAAAGTAGAACAGACCTGGCAAGACTGTCCCCAGCCCCATCTCTGTGCTCAGGGCAAAAGCTTGGTCCCACTCAAATCAATCAGCAAAGCCCCAGACACTGGCAGAAGCTGTTTAGCTTCCTCCTTTGAACACAATCTCACACACCCCGCACAGGCTTCCAGTCACCAGCCACACAATTCACTGCCAGGAGGCAATCCAGAGCCTTACCTTCTCCACCCGGAAAATGAGTTCCGTGGAGGACAGTTGCAGAGCAGGGGCAATGAACTCACAGGTGACATCCACCTGCATCATCTGCACCTTTTCCTCCTTGCTCCCCACGACGGCGTGCCACAGCAGCCGCTCCTTCACCACCTGTGTGCGAGAGCTGCACGTTACCCAGCAGGTGTGACCAGGGCACCCAGGAAACACACGGCATGTGCTCCCCGCCCGACTGTAGGCATAACGGATTCTGATAGCCTGCATGGAATTGTGTCATGGGAACTTGGCCATCAACCAGCAGCAGGTAGTACTGCTGTAAAGTTACGGCCATTGCTTTCCTCAGCAGCCCTGCTTCCTTTTATACCCCATCCTATTTATTTTGCACTCAAATGCCCACGCCGCTACACCCTAACATCCACAAATTCACTTGTGAGCCAGGTGCTGTCTACAGCTCGAAGAACTACTGCCCCAAACGACTCAGCCCTCATGGGGGACCTCACCTGGGGAGCGCTGGAGAAGCCTTCCACCACCATCTCCATACTCTTGCCCGGCATCAGCTCCATGCTCAGCGGTTGAAGCTTAAACATGGGGCAGGCAGATTTGGGGTTCTGGGAGGAATCCTCGCCCTCGGTGGTACTGAGGGCATCGAGACAATGATGCTGGCCAAATGCAGAAGACCCTTCGGTTGTCCAAGAGAGAAAATGGGTCTTTCTTCCTTTGTTTGTTACCTTGAAGCGGTAACAGAACGGAATGTTGCTAGAAGAGAAGCAGAGATCGAAAATGTCATGGGACCTGCTATTTCACAGCAGTCATCCAGCTTCAGTGCCCCAAAGCCATTAGCTGACTGTGCATTTGGCAAGAAAGCCACCTCCCAAACGGCTGACCTAGCAACCTAGCACCAACCCGCAGCAAGAGCCAGACCTTGGCTGCCCCTAAGCTCAGCCCCGGCCAGCAGGTGGTCTGTGTGCGCACAGCAAGGAAAAGCTTTTTGAAGAACATCATCTCAGTCACAGTGGACACAGCATTAAAATTAAGGGTAACTGAGAGTTGATTTAGCAACTGGTTTCCATTTTGGTGCCATTTGAGGATCTCAACCCACATTCACGTGGCCATAAAACGTTTCTAAAAGAATTCCTGTAGCGTCAATGAAATGGCACCAGCACCTTGAGTGCAGAAGGAGAATGAGCTGAAGGACTACGGCAAAACGCCTCCTTGCTGAGCCCACGGGAGGAGCAGGAGCTGAGACATACTCTACCTGAAGCGGGGCCCCAAGTTGAGCTCCGGAACAATGGGTTTGTCGGTGACAATTGTGATGCCGACGCCAACAGCCTGGACGGGGATGACGTAGCTACAGCTGTTCTCAATGAACACCTTCACTTCGTCATTAAATAGTTCAGCGTCATCCAAGTTTGCTGTGACGGCCACAGACAGCTCGGCGTTGGGGGGGATCACTCCTTTACTGGGTTCAATCCTCCAGCATGAGCATTTGCCAGCCTGTAAGACAAGCCAGACACGAGCTGAGCAGGGAAACCAGGACACACTAGCATTGGGAATAAGAGCTACCACAGTCTGGTTACAATAGACACCAGCAGCATCTGAGAGACGGACGGATGCTGACCTAAGGGACGGCTGACAAGCCACCACACTCCATTCTCTTCAAGTTACTTAGGGTTGGTTAATTAAAGCGATTGGGTCATTCTGGCCTTGCACAAGTGAAAGAGGAAGCAGAACTCAGCATGAAAAGTGCAGCTGTACTTTGCCAAGCCATACCTCTCCTCAGAGAGCATCCACACCCTGGTCTCTGTCATTAACAGGAATGTGACACAAAGCAAAAGCAGACATAACAGGGAAACCAGAGGGGAACCCACGCCCTCTCAGCAGCAATGGCCTGCAGGGTTCTCTTGAGCTCCTGGAGCTCCAAAAGCGTGATTGTCAGAGCTAAGCCCTTTCCACAAAATGAAGGAAGAACTTGTCAAAAGGAGCCAGGCTCATTTCTGCTCAAACAGCCGTGCAAACTCCCTATTTTATTGAGGATTGCTCCAGGTAAAATTGCTCCCAGAGCCAGGCTCCTCTTGCTGCACTGTGGTGGAACAGCTTGCTTTCTCTCTGACAGAAGATGTTCTGTATAAAAATTAATTCACAGGCTGCTACGGACCAGTCACTTTTGTTGGAAATTAGCCCCACAGGTACCTACCATCTCTGCCCAGAAGGATGCAGGGGTGGGAGACTGGTTGGACAGGTGGAGAGCTTGCGAAGCATCTTGTAGGACTTGGATACTTCCAAAATCAATCTTGTTTGGATACGCGTAGACCACTGGTCCTTCTCCAATGCTCACCAGATGGATTTCCTGCTCCAGGAAGCAGGTAGGAAAGATCAGAAAAAAACAGGGAAAGTTTAAAAAGGTCAGACAGCTCTGAGTACTCCAAGCCTGAGGGATAATTACAGCTCTTTGAAGCTTGCAGCATTGAGAGACTGAAAAAGAAAGCCTGAGCAAGTGTGGGACCTAGAGTGAATCCGTCTGAAAGCCACAGGCTCCCATTATCAGCAGATGAACAAGCCCAGTTTCTCACGCTTGCTTTTCCACGGCTCCGGGCCCGTGGCCTTGGCTGGGGCATTGACAGAGAGATGTGATGGATATTTCTCAGATGGGATGGGCCTGACTATCGGCACAGTTTCTTACACAGTGCTTGCTCTAGCAGGCTTCAGGGATTTCCCTGTGTGCTCCTGAACCAAAGTCCCAAGGAAGCAGCAGTTGCTCTATCGAATAATGCAGCAGAGTGTGAGACGCAGGGACTGTGCTGAGGTTCACACTGGGCTTGCTATCCCTTCTCACAGATCCATCATTAAATGCTGTGTCAGACACTCAGTTCATCTCCTAAAAGGATGCCATCTTTCCTCTTCTCCAGGTCCTGGCTGTTGCTCATGCTGTGAATCCTCCTGGGCCTTGTCCGCACCAGCCGTGTGTTACAAGTCCTTGTTTCCTCAGGAAGAATCTCTGTGCCCTTCAGGCCCCCCCAGCACAAGTGCACATGCATCTCCCCGAGCACTCACCAGTGGGGATCCTTCCCTCCCAATTGTCACGACACGAGCAACAGTGTCCTGCTCTCCCATCACCCGCGTTTGCACTGTAAATGGGATTTGCACCCAGCTGCGTGGCTGGATAATCCCACATGGCACAAGGCTGGAGAACTGTACAGCAGCATCACCCTTGCATTCCTGTAAGGGACAGAATCAAACTCAGCTTCAGAGGAAACTAAACTTCTGGACAACTACCACAGCAGCAATTAACACATTTGAAAAAACCTCTAGGACAAAGCAGAAAGGCACAAAACCAAATACAAGACCAGCACGGACTTAGCACCTTGAAGGGTTCCAGAAGCTGCTGTATCCACACCCAAACCTGTGCTGGCAGCCTCCTTCCAGCACCTGTTCACAGTCCTCTAAGTTCTCCTTCATGAAAGCATCCTAAGGATCAGGAGCTAAACTGCTTCCTAAAGAGTTTATATTCAGGTAGGAATAGGAACACAGGATCCAACCTGAATAGAATTCACCAGTCTTATACAGAACCCTGCTTAGTTTTTCTCTAATAATTCCCTCGACAGCACGAGAGGGCAGGAGGCGGATGCAATGCCAAACCTGAGGAAGAATCCTGTAGCAGCCTGGAAGGTGGCTGTCGTTCACAAGGGTCAGCATCTGCTGGTAGGGGACTTCTAGGAAGCACTGTCCAAAGGTCACAACAGGGTTGAGCGCTCGCAGCAGAGGAACTACACATCTAGGCAGAGAGATGACCAAAAGGGAATTAGAGATACTGAGAGAATGCAGAATTTGTCTACTCCCTGAACCGCAAAAAATTAAGCACAGCATGTTTGTCACTGCCAAACAGACATTTAGTACCCCTACTGCAATAAACTGCCTTTAACTCCTTACTCAACAACCTCTTGTAAAGGAGGGGAAAACCCTGAGATTCAGCATCACAGAGGCTGCCAGGCGCCCAGGCAAAGCAACTTGCCCTGTGCCAGAGCTGTCTGGCGGGTACCTTCACCGCAGGAGGTTTGCAAGGACCCTTCCAATGGTCCCAGAACGGCATGAGCTCAGGGGGAGCCTTCCCAACGGGGCCCAGTGATTGCCAAGGCTCAGGGAACACAACACCCCAGTATCTCAGCAAAGATGACTCCCTCCCCTCCCATAGCACTCTTGCCCTGCCTGAAAACTCAGCCACTTTGTCCCAGCGGTGGAGGGCACCTGCCACCACCTGCCTTTATGCAGTGGCTGATCGCCGCCTCCTAATTCCACCCCCATGGGTCCATACACCGTCTCTTCCCATCTGCACTACTTTTACAAAATTGCAGCCCCGATACTGACTGAAGGGCTGTGTCTGCGAGAGGGAAACTAATCCCTCTTGTAATCAAACAGATAATCGCTGCAGCACAACAGGACTGAACCTGGCCGCAGGTTCAGCTTAAGTCTGAGTATGGTAATGCTCAGAAGAACCAGAGGGAAGCAGAAAAACCTGAGCGCACTTTCCACAACAAGGACTATCTCCCTCTCCATGAGATCTTACCTCGATTTTTCCCTCACCAGTCCTGCCACAAGCCCCTTCCCCACAGCATGCAGCTTCATTAACTGAACCAGACAGCAGCTTTCAGCAGGCTCATTACGTCCCAAACAATATTTGCATTTTGATTGCAACCCAGCACAACTCTAGCACTTGCACCAAGGAGGAGAGGTGGCCCTTTGGAAACTGGTTACACCTCAAGCACCAAAATCCAGGCCAATATTGACTCTAATTACTGTTCCATTTAGGAGAAGGCTCAGGGCCGGGCCTGTCCACTGGAGCCCAGGTGCTTCACACCAGGGGCTGCTTTCGAAGCACTGATGCTCTCACGTCTGGCTGGGCAGAGCTGGCTAGCTAGGCACTGCTTCTTCTTGGAAGCTGCACTCAGCTAAGCTTGTGCAAGGCAGCGTGCTGCTGGGGAACACACCAAGAGAGACAATGAGCTGCAAAGAAAGTAAAGATACCTGGCGGTGATGAGCAAGGATGACACCTTCCTGCCAAAGCCCTCCACGTCCACCATCAGTGCCAGCTTGTAACTCTTCACAGTGTTGGAACACAGAGTGACCTGCGAGAAGAGAAGAGCAGCAAATGCTTCATCACTCCCAAAAGCCATTGCCTATGCACGGTGTCCTCCAGTTCTCCTTCCATGGTAAGGAAAGGGAGGATTTGGCCCTAATTCTTCTACTGGTCCACGTGTAGAGCACAGTCTATAGGAGTGATAACAGTCTTCTGACAAGATCTACTTTGTTAAATATACCGTGCAGTTATCAGAGCACATATGAGCTAAATCAAAACACAGTTGGGCTACTGCTCTACTCACTATTGCATTAAAATTAAGGGACCAATTTTTAATCTCAACTACAATAACATAAAACCAGAGGAAAACTGCTGACATCATGAAAATGAGCTCAATTTTACAGTGGGAAGCTGAGGGCAAAATGTGGCCCAGCAGACACTGTGCAGTTCACAGGTCCCAGAGCTTTTTCAGCCTGCACTGGAGATCTCTGCAGTGAACACAGCTCCTTCTGCTCAACAGGAGAGGCAAAATCACACCAAGCAGAAAAACAAACTGTTTCATGCAATGACATCTCTCTTTTTATAACAGCCACCTTCTGTCCTCATCTTTCCTCTGCCTACAGTAAATCAAAGAAATTGCTCTAAGCAGTTCTGCAAACACGAATGGCTTCTCTCCTTGACAATACAGTACAAGACCTTCAGCTTATGATTTTGGAGAGAAAATGGTGCTCCTCCAGAAATGCCCCGGAGTAACCCAGCCAAGAAAAGCCGAACACTAGTGCATGTATCTTACTTGTGTATGCTAGCAGCACTAAAACCCCCTCATACAACAGCAAAGCTTCAGCTCCACCTGCTGAAGCACATATGGCTAGACTGTTCCCATACCTGGATATCCAAGAATTCCTGGGGGTGGATGGTCCCTCTGCAGGGAGTTATGGTAAACTCAGTTGGCCTGATATTCACTTGAGCTCCACTTCTCCCGGACAGGTAGGTGTCGTCCAACATCAGAGCGTAACTGGTGACACTGGGCGCTCCGTCGCCGTCCCCAGGAAGGCGAAGGTTGAAGGTCATGGGCGTCAAGGAGGTGTTAGTGAGGTGACAGGACAATGTGCAAGGGAAGCCTAGGAAAACAACCCAAGTATGAATTTCAGTACCCAGTTATCCAAGGATTCCTAGTGTGAATACCCTGTTATGATAAAACTGTGCTTGCAGTTCAGCTCTTTTCTACCTGAATTACAGCTAATTTGAGAAACTGAGCAAGTCATTAATTGTCCCAGAAGTTCCCTTTTATACTGATCACAGAGCTTGCTTCCTTGCTAATGCCTGCTCTTAGCAATGCTCAACACAACAAGTTTCTTTCTCTTTAACTGAGGAGCTCTCTCACACCCCCACCCAAAACAGCATGAATTATATTTCACTTAGGAGTGCGCACCCAGACAGACCACTTATTCTGAACATTGAATCCATAAAATCCCGTTAACTCTGTGAACAAGTAGCGTATTGGCATTGAGGAGAAGCTACAGGAAGATAAAGGATGGATGAGCTTGGGAACTACAGCATGATGAAAAGCATTCCAGTGCAGTTTCCTTAGGCAGGATCCTTAAGGCATCGCATGGTTTTTGTCAACCAGACCCAGCACGGGACAACTTGCAGGCCACTCCACAAGAAGCCACTTGACCTTTGATTTGTTAAATGGTCCATGAACAGAAGCACCCTGGGCACAGAATGATAACGGCCCTTCAAGCGATCCACAAGTGATTTTGCACCTAAACTGGAGACCATCTCGGTAAAAAGCCTTTTCTGAGGCTGAGATGCAAAACCAGAGTCTGCATTTCAGTGGAGATGCTCTGGTTGCTCAGCCACCGGCTCTGTCAGCAGGGAAGGAGCCCACATCTCCCAGGACATCAGTGCCTGATGAAGAGCCATCGTTTGGGCATATTTGCTGGTGGGTGATAACAAGGTGCCCTTGCAGTGCTACGTAACATCTCACGCTGAAGGTCAGGTGGGAAATTGTGGCTTGCTTTGCATCAGGAACTTTCACCCAGAGCAGCTACAGGCTCGTACGGGGCGTAAATTCCCTTCTCCTGCAGTCCCAGGCCCTGGGCCCTTCTGGGACATGGACTCGCACAGTCATTCTCCTGCCAAGGATCAGGACGTTGGGGCTGGACAGATACGAGGGACATCAGGACACACTGACTTTCTATTCCTTTGGTCCCGTTTCATCTCGTGGCAGCTGAATACTGCCGAAGCAACCAGCAGCCCTGGTTTAACAGCCCAAAGGCCGCTGGGGAGGAACACAAGTGATGGATGTTCTCATGCTGCAGTGCTCCATGTCGGCCACACACAGACCTCTCAACTCAAGGTCCCAGCGCGGGGTGCACTCACCAAAGGGGACATCACCAAAATCGAGGGAAGGTACAGCAAAATGAACAGCTGGTGCAAAGACACAGCCCCTGTGAGGAGAAAGACAAGTGTTAGCCTGGTTAGAGACGTGCTAAGCTATCAGCTTGCATTCCCACTCAGATCAGCAAAATCTGGTCTCAGAACCACGGTGAGTTTCAAATCAACCTGTCACCCTCATGCTCAGCATGACATCCATGTGGACAGGAGGCCGAGTCCAGAGGGAGAAGAACCTCCCTGGACCTGCTGCTCACGCCGTTTCTGATACAATTCTGATACAATATTGAGAGCATCAGAGGCACAGTCACTTCCCCTTATAAAGAACCGCGCTTCATTTGCTGCTGGAATTGCAGGATTCAAACTGCAGTGAAGTTTAAAAAGCCTTGGCTCTTCGTCTTGATCCTACACACCCCACACTAAGACCTTAGACAACACCTCTGCTTCATCACAAAATGAGGTTGGTGGGAGATGATTATCCAGAGGTGGTTACAGATGTGCCCAAAGAGCTCCTACATCCCTCCTTACCTGATAGTCAAAATCAGAGGCTCAGCAGATCCATTCACCCTGAATCTGAATTCTTCCATGAACGTCCCCACGATGGTGGAACTGAAGGAGATCTTGATGACTTCGAGCCCATCTGGTGAAACAACGCCCTTCTGGGGACGGAAGGTGAAGCAGGAGCCCAGAGCTGTACTTGGAGGGATCAGGCTGAAGGCACCATCAATGTCTCCATTGTTCAACACTAACACCTGCAGCAGTAAGAATACAAAACACAAATCCATTAAGAAATCTTCCATTTCACACAAGGCTGATGGGCTGTGCTTAGCTGAAGCCAAAGAAAATACAAATGGGACAAGTTCTCCCTTTGTTTGTTTTCAAGCAAAGTAGTGATAACTTCACATGAAGAGAATCACTGTGGGTTTATCCCACTGACACAGAGCAGTCTGCTTCGACTTGCAGTGCAGAGGAGCTGCACAGCATCACCCCGTCAATGCAGCCCCGTCCCTAAGAACCCTGAAGGCCAACTGCAGCCTCGTGTGTGACTCACCCACAACAGCTTCTGCCCCAGGTGAGTCTGGTCCTGCCCAAGGCAGAATATGTTCAGCTTCCACTGCAGCCGATAAGGTCACTGCCTGCAGCAGATACCTTGGGGCTGCACTAAAACCAACCTCAGGAACAATCCTGCAGCATTTGCCAAGATGAACTTCTTTGCATGTCAGGGAAGGAGGGCCCACATCTGCCTGCATGCTCTCACCAAGAAGCCCACCCAGAACAGAGCTGGAATGGGACTAAGTGCTTCAGGGGCAAGCCCTGCCGCTTGCTGCTCAGTGTGGCACTAACAACATCCCCTACTTATTCATATTTTCTCAGGTAATCATATTGATAAATTGATACAGAGAGAATCAATAAAGTATCAGCATTAAAAATGCAGAGAGCACAATGTTTTGGTAAGAAAACACCTTCATGTGTCCTCGCCTGCCAGAGTCCATCTTTGGAAAGCATCTGGCATGGTGTCCCACCTCATTTTCTACCTCTTTTCATCGCTCTATCTTGGTTTTGGCAAAAGTCTTGACAGTGGGGGGAGGAGGGGCAAATTTGCAAGTATGTAGACAGTTCTCTGCTTCTTTCCAGAAATGTTTTGCTCTCTTTAGAGCCAGAGATGTCCCAAGACTGAAGGGGCTTTTTGATCCACTGTTGGTTTTGTGTCAAGGTGCTGGGGTTTTTTTGCATGAAGCCTCCCAGCTGACCTCAAAGGGAGGTTGCCCAAAGGCAGGGATTACGGTTTCATGAACAACACATGCACATTTTGGACCCCATCAAAAAGCACCCACATTCTCTGACACCACCCCCACCCCCATTTGACTGTTAGGTCAATATTCCCTGCCCACAACTGCCTGTATTGCCAGAAATCCCGTGGCTCCACAAGGCTCACAGCTACCCAGAAAGCCATCAGGATCCACCCCAATTCCTGTGTACCCCTACTGCTCACCTTACAGCTGCGGGCCGATCCAGCACGAACGTCCCCAATGTCCAGCTGCTCGTAGCTGAACCAGAGCTGGGGCCCAATGCCCTCAGCTTTGATGTGGAGGGGCAGCCTGGCTTCACGGCCTGGGGAGAGATTTCTGAGTCACTACAATATTTCCCTCTGTCATCCTGGATTTTCCAGGCTGCCTCCACGCTAGTCCCTGACTCCAGCCCGGAAGGGACCAGCTCTAGATGCTCCAGGAGAAGATAAAGGACCCGCAGGACTTACGCCCTTGGGCTGCTGCCTAATTTTTAACCAATCAGTTCAAAGTTTAACCAACTGCAGTTCTGTGTACAGACCAACACAAAAATGAATTTTCGCCAGCTGAGCCCCTCATCGCGTGCTCCCTCCCAGCGCCCAAGAGCCACGGCTTTATTTGCATGAATAATTAAGAAAGTTCATTTTGAGCTTAAATATTTTCCAAGAGCAAATTTCAGACCGCTGCCTAACTGCCGGTTTTGCAAAGTGACCAGGGCTGATCAGTTCTGTAAAGAACCAATCCAGAAGCATCTGCTAAGCCATTAGTGCAGGACCTGCAAAAAAAGCTGAGGCCAGCAAAGTCCCTTTCCAGTGAGGCAGGAGATCCAGCTGCAAAATTCACAGCAAAGCTGCCAGATAATCCCAGCAAGAGGCATGCATGCCACCCGCACATCATGCTCCAAAGGGATTTGTGACTGGCACCCTAATGCATGAACAAGGCAGTGAGAGAAGCCAAGGAGCAGAATTAATTGATTCTCTACTTAAAGATCATCATTTTCTTCTTTAAACTCTTTGTACCCAGGCACCTCGGCTCTGGGACAGTTTCCATCCTGACAATCGAGTACATCAGCTCTATTCTGGAAGGGATAGGGGCAGGCACATCGTTTAAATGACCAGCTAGAGGTCCTCTTCCAAGGAGCCAGTGGAAGAGTTCACATTTGTATCTGTCAGCTTGGAGAAGTAAGGAAAGAAACAAAGCAGCTGGGGCAGCAATTTCTTCACCTTCCAGAATGGCAGCTGGGGATCACGGGCCTCTCACCTCTTCCTCTCACATGGGGAAAACCATAATGTTCCCTGGATGGAAGTTAGACAGCCGTGCCCTGCTCTTGAAAACCACCTATAGGAGCACCGTGCAGAGATGCCGAGGAAGGACAGAGTCACCTGAATCACACAGCTTGCTGTGAGGGGCGAAGCTGGGTAGGGCAATGACAACTGCTCCCAGAAAAAGACTTGATAGCGCTTCTGAAAGATGGGAGGAATATTAAGCTTGTCTAACAGAGTGCTTGAACTCTCATTTGCAGGAAGGCTGCTCACCCTGCTGCTCACAGCCAGCCCTGTGCAATGCTACCCATACGCACCAGGGACTCGGAGCTACAAGGTGACAATGCCCACACAGGGAGAGAAGCATGTGCTGGCCAGAGGAGGGCCTTTCGCAGATACCCTGTGCTCAGCAGGGCTCAGCCACCTCAGCTCTGCCAGCGTCTGGGCACTGGGAGGTGATCTGCGCCCTGGGAGCACAGTGGTACCTCAGCTCCTACCACCTCAGGGCTCTGATGATGCATCTGCATAAGAAAGACTCATCCTGGAAGGAAATGATCTACAGGAGCATCCTACTTGTCCACTAAAGCTCTTCTGCTCTCTAGTCCTTTGGCCTTCACAGACACCTCACAGGAGAGCAAATGCTGGCAAAGCCCTGGCAAATTCAAGCTTTGATTGGTCTGGGATCAGTGATCCAAGCTTATTGCCAGGCATCCTGAGGGCTGCTCTTGGACAGAAGGCTACCTGGAAACCACAGGGACAGTGGGCACATGCCAGCACAACCCTGCTGATCGCTGACCCTTCCTAGCAATGACACAAGAGCAGAGTGAGCTGCAAGACTGTGCCTCGCCTTCCCTGTGCCTGACAGAAGACGAAGCAGCCATACCTGAGATGTCGCAGTAGACTGTTTCTTGATAGACTCTGGCTTCTTGGGGTTTAAAGGTCACGTTGATTTCAACTGAAGAATTTGGCAAGACATCTCCCTCCTAAAACAGAAGCAGAAGACAAATCATGCATCTTCAAGTATTACATTTCTTGTTTGCGGCTCCGCACCTGGAGCACTCACTCAGAGCATCAGTGCAGAGAAAGTAGCCAGCAATGCCTGTCACCAAAATTTATAAGAGCATTTGGAATCAGCTGCAAAATAAACTTTCTAAGTCCCCCACCCTTACCAGCACCTGGGAGAGGCATTTGGTTAAATTCAGGCTATAGAGAAGGAACCAAACTGACTCAAACTCCAGCAAATCAGGCAGGATTTCTTCAGAAGTACCAGGCAGTCTAAGGGGCCTCTCTCCTCCAAATCTTCCACTGTATCCCTGTGCCACTATGGCTACGCAAACCTTTTTACTTAGATCAGGAAAGATTGAGCAAATCACATGTATTTTTCCATTCTCGGTTACAAAGCTGCTGCACTGACACCCTTCCCCTGCACAGATACCTAAAAGCACATAATGCACCCGGGTACCTCTGAAGGCTGTAAGGACACTTACGCGCCCTCAATTTATAGCCCTTGCAACAGAGATCAGTTTTAGGCACCTCTGACCGCCTGCCAGGAGCCCACAGTTCAGAAATGGGTTTTGCAATACGTTCTCCCAGCCCCATGAGATAAACCTGGAGTCTTTCTTTCTCAGCACATCCAACCAGCTCATGTGGGATCTGCCAAGAGACCTTGTCAGGGAGAAGGGGGACGAGGAGAAGGAAGGGAACTTCTCAGCTATTGCTTACCACTGGGTCAAGGGTGAAAACATCGTTGGAGAAAAGCAGGGATTCTCCTTGCACTTTCACCCTCTGCTTCTGGAAGCCGCAGGCGAGAAGGGGAGCGTGTTCTCGGAGAGTGGGGACTTCGGTGCACTCCTTGAGAGAACAATCCATCTCATTCTCCTGCCTCGGCAGCCTGCGGCACAGCCTGCAGGGAGAGACAAACCAAGCAGATCATTTAATAAGCAACATCTTTGCAGTGACAATCAGGTAAAGACAAGGGCAGCGACGCACTCGAGGAGGAACAGCAGCAGCTCAGCCAGGGGCTGACCCTGTGCCACGGGGTCCCAAGGGATCCAACTGCCACCTGCTGCCCTCTGGCATGACAGGCAGTTTTACTCCACACTTACAAGTTCTGCCTTCCAGCACAGGATCCCAGAACACTTGAAAAGGAGAGGAAGGAATTCAGGGAGCGCAACAACTTGGTGAAAGTTACAGGCATGAAAACAGAGGCCCTGAGAAAGGAAGGGGCATCACCTCGGAATTCAAACACTTCATTCCAGCCTTAAACCACCTTTCCTTTTTCCTTTCTGGCCTTCAATGCAGAGCTTTGATGCAGATGATCTCTCCCACACTTGGTACGTGTAGCAGAAATCATTCCCAACCAAGAGAAGAGAAGGGAGCAGTGCTGCGGCGCAGCTGGCATACTGCTCTCCTCCCTTCCCACGCCCTCCCCTGGCCGGGAAGAACCAGCAGGAGACATCTCTGAGGGATAACTGGAAGGCTGCGTGTGCAGCAGATGGAGGCGCAGCAGTAAGAACAGCACAGCGATCACTACCCAGCTCAATTCAAACGCAGACAGAAAGGAACCACAGCCACAGAGCTGCACACAGAGCCACGGGCAAATGCTGCCACCAACACCAAAACCCCTCACTTCGGCTCACTCCCATACAGTGCAATGGGAAATGTTTCTCCAGGGCTGGCAGACGATGCTGTGCATGGGGAGGGCTTCCAGTCACTGAGACAAACAACCCTCAACTCAACTCAACCCATCCACAGACAATAATTCCACCTTTACATCCCAGAAACTCCTGCAGGAGGGAGACAGAGCAAATCCCTGGCAGATTTCATAACAATCCAGGTCATTTTGGGTCACATCCTCGTGCAGAGTCCCACACTGCCTCCTCCCTGCTCCAACACCTCAAAAGTTTCTCTTAGAGCAGGACAGTGACCCTGGAGCTACAGCCATCCCTGAGATTGCAAGTAAGGAACAACAAAACCTCCTGGTCAGCCTTGAGGACACAAACTGGTGCAAGATCAAATGTAACTAGAAAAAAAAAAAACAAACAAGGGTCAATGTCTACTGTGGGGAAACCTGGTTGTTCTTGAGGGGAAAGAGGGTCACTCAGGGTCCAGTCTGAGACACAGGCAGGTAGGAAGAGATGGAAATGGAATGGTCCGGGGCAGCACCAAGAGGCTGCCCAGGGAGGTGGTTGATTCACCTTCCCTGGAGGTGTTTAAAGCACGGGTGGACGAGGTGTTAAGGGGCATGGTTTAGTCTTTGATAGGAGTGGTTGGACTGGATGATCCGGTGGGTCTCTTCCAACCTGGTTTTTCTATGATTCTGTGATTCAAGAGAAGGTCAAGAGTTTTTCTTTTAAGACACTGAGAGTCCACAGAAGTCATGCACTGGGTAATTAAAAACAGAGAGCAGTGGAAAACTCGTTTTGGCCTTCAAGGCATTTCTGACCTAATTACACTGAACCTTATTTGCTCAGAAGCCCTTAAAAACTGTGCACGTTTAGGACAGTTTCCTATCCATGATGGGTTCAGACTAACTCCTAGAGACCTACATCCACCTAAGGCTGAGAAGTCACACAAGAATTTCACAAGTCACTCAAGCTTTGGTGTGTAATTTCTAACTCGCTCACCCAGCTGTAAGTGTTTCTCTGCTGACCTAAATGGGAACTGCAAAGCTTCACCAATGATGCCCTTTCAAGAACCTGCCCCATCTCTCACTACCACGAAGACACGGGGAGCTGAAGCCCAAACGCGCTTCTCAGTTCTGTGCTGTCCTACCTTCCCTACAGAACCCTCCACCTCCAAACTCTCACCAGACTCTAAGGAAGGGCAGAAACACTTCATGCTGCTGGAAACCAGGACCAAAGCACTCTGGCCTGCACCCTGCTGGGAAACCAGTTGCCACATCATCAAAGCTGGAGCAGAAGCAACTGCAGTGACTGTCACAATAGTTCTGCTCCCTGAAGCTACATTCCTCAGCCTCATGGATCCTCTGTAGCTCAGGGATCTCTGGACCTCAGTGGTCTCTGCTCCCACAAAACACCAATTTGCTGTCTAGTCATTGCAATCAAACTTTCCTCCCCAAAATATAATCCTCAGCTGGAGCATGGGTGGAGCTGGAATGGGAAGTGCTGAGCTGTTATCTTGGAGCTCAGCGGCATCCCCTGACACCGTGGATGCTTTAATTTTCCAAAGCACTGACATCACTCTGAGGCCATACGTTAGTTTTACCCCTGTGCAGAGCACCCAGCTGAAAGGAGTTTTGCAAACAAACCTCAGCTTTTGCTGATCCTCCTGTTCCCGAGTAGCAGCAGCCTTCCACTGGAAGTGGGCAGTAATTTCACTTCGATTGTGGAGGACCACAGAGCTGCGGTTTGCCAGAGTAAGGTAAGTCTTCTCAATTGTCAAGGAGCCCTTGTCCAGCTCAATGCTGGCATCTGCAGCCGATCCATAAAGTCTTGTGTGCGTAGTTTCACCTGGAACAAAGCACAGCAGAGTCTTTGCTCACCTCACTTGCTGATACTAGAAGAGAGCAAACCACCAGTAGCAGAAGCAAGTGTTATGGCTCTTTGCAGCACTGACAGTTTCACAGACCAGAACATCTACCACATCCTGACAGCTTCATGTGGACTGCAAGAGGATCCTGGACACCACACTAAGCACCCTTTTTCTGTGGATTTGTAGACATCTAGCCCCAAGGTGACACTGTGACACTACTGACAGTGAGATTTTTCAGATGTGCCCAGGGGGCCTTTGGCTTGCCATCCCACTCAGGTCACAAGGAATTCTGGATTGAGGTCATTCAGGTGACTGAGGAGTCCCAGTTCAGCCAGGCCTCACACGGAGTCTCCTGCAGACCTGCCACTAGGGCTGTGTTTCTCCTGAGCCCTTGTTGCTGACAAGCAAAGGTATCTGGGGGCACATGGGCAGAAAAGGGAGGTTCAGAGGAACAAGTGAAGCAGCAGCACATCCCAAAAATTAAACCAATATAATGTGCACCTGATCCTGCCTAAGTCACACTGACAGCAGCAGGAGGTACTGGGATATGCTGCCACCGGTGAGCCAAGCAAGTCAGCACTGCAAAGCACAGAAAATGCCTCCCAACCTCCCAGATTGCTGCTTTGTTCTTAGAGCTTCTGTTTTGTAATAAACAGGCTGCTGGTGGTGCTTCTGAAAGAGCCACATGGCTGCTTTTTGTATGCAAATCACAGGGAGTCTGACTTAGTGCAGGACAAAGCAGCCAGGGCTTGCCAGGTGAGGCTGGGTGACACTGCCTGGTGCCCTGCTCTACGCCTGCAATAAGCAGCTTTTAAGACAGAGCGAATAAATATTTCCGTTTCACGTTAGCAATTCATCTCAACAACATTTAGCCTATTTGCATGCTTTGAAGCTAGGGAGACAATCCCTCAAGTAATCATTTGCTCTCCATCTTAAAGATTATTTCAAAATAACTGCATCATAACTGCTTCGAAGGAAGCTGAGAGCGTGCAGCACGCAGCGCTTACCGGTGTCAGAGTGAACTACCAGGGACCTGACATTATTCCCGGTTTTCAGCGGGTGAAACTCCACTGTCACTTGTGTGGCCTCACCAATCCCAAGGTTTCCAGTGGAGGGATCGACAGAGAAAGGGCTGCAACACAAAGAGAGAGATCAGCACTATTGTGGGAGCCTTGAGGACTGTATTATCCTTTTGCAGTCTACTTCACTTGAGCTCACTTCTGCAAGCAAGGAACAATCAAACCACAGTCAGCAGAAGCAAACCCCAACATCCAGGATCAGCAACAGAGCTGCTGACTCTCCTTTCTGAAGGGAATAAAAGTCTTGCTTGGAGACCAGAGAATAATTATGGTTTAATTTTCAGCATTCATTTTTCACCTTGACAAAACAGCCTGGCTGAGGCTAGGAAAGGTTCAATTTTATCAGCATTGCAATGAAAGCTGCTCTCAGCAAAGGAAACATCAGACAAATCTCAATGAATGCAAACATCGACTAGATACTACCCCATGGAAACAAAAGGAGAATCCAATTTACAGCCTGAACAATTACATGCTGAGCTCAATTTAACACCATTAACAGAAGCCTATCAAGGTGAACTTAATGGAGGTTTTCTCTGTTGCCAAGCACTGTAGTCTGGCAATCTGGGCTGGAATCCAAGCTTGTAAACTGTCTGCTTGGCCCAGCAGACAAATTCTGTGCAATGGGTTGGAAATAATTATGAAAGTGTGCTGATGTTCTTCAACTTAATATGAGTGATGCCGATGATTTGTTGCCAGCTAAACAGCTCTTGGCTGACAGATACAAAACTCAGTGCTTGAGTGCTTAGTGATAAGCCAAATGAAACACTTGTGCACAATGGCAGCTGGGCTGGGTGGCTGTTGTACAACCACACTTAGAAAACAAAAGTTATTTGGTTTAGTGCTTTGCCGGTGGTCACTTTGTCACCTTAAAAACATGTCCTGGGTATTTATTTTGGTGGTGACAAGGAGATCAGGAAATTGCAGAGGAAAACTGTAGAGTGATTGACAGGTTCCTGCCTATGTATTTCCCACAGTGAAAAGCAGCAGCCTGCTCAGAGAGCATCCTAGAAGTTTGCTTCAACTGCCTTGCCAGGCTTTGGGGGAAGCTTCTCTTGGACCCTCAAAATTCACAGAAGAAAAGTCAAATCCTCTTCTGAGCCTTGTTTTGATGGAGAAGAAACTGTGGTAACTCGGGCAGCCCCAGTCAGACAGCAGGGTCTTTGCTGCAGTCTTGACCTCGGCTCTGACACCAACACCTCTGGCACTCAGCAACTCTCCACCCATCACCAGCCAGCTGAACTGGTTTCCTTGCAGATGTGGTGTCGACAGAGCGTTACCATTTCCAGGTCAGCAAACTGGAAAACTGGTGACTGCCTTCGGAGACCAAAAGGAGCAACGCAAGCTGCCCACAACACAGCCCACGCCAGGCATTTGATGAGGGGACCATGGGAAAACTGTGTGCATGTGACCCCAGAGAATGGGCATGTTTGCCTGGCAGAGGTTTGGAAGCATTTCTGAAGGTACTTATGGCCAGGAGGTTGCAAGCCAGCTACCAGCATATTCTAGCACTCTCCAGCAAATCTGGGAGAGACAAAGCTCTGCAAGAAAAGGCCATCAACCTGTGCACCAGGCATTTGCTGCATCTTCTGCCTGCGCCCATGTTAGCACTCTGCTCTCGGGCTGCACTGCAGTTTTGAAGCCAGTGCCCGCTCAGCTCCACTTCGGAGCTCATTCTGCTCAAGAATATTTGGTCCCAGGGGGCAGACCAACTGTCACAGCCTGGGCCCCCGAGCCACACGCTCACAGCCAGGCCTGACTCGGGGTGGGGGAAGTGGATTCGTTTAACCTGCTTCCGAACACGGCATTTGGTCTGCCTGAGCCGAGCTCCCAGAGCTGCTGCTGCCATGCAGCATCTCAGACAGCCCAAAGGCAGCCGAGGGGCCTTCCTATGTTTCCCCTTGCAATCTAACAGAATCAGTCTTGCTGCGTGCTGTGTTGGAGACATCACTGCAGTATCAAACTGTGCTGCAGCTTGCAGAGTTTTGTCAGGAGATGCATCGTGCTTCAAACACTGTAAGGAACTGCAGAACCCCCATCCTGCCCACTTCCAGCTATGGCAATAGAGCAGCTCCCACGCTCTGGTTCCTTTTTATTTCTGTTCACTGTTTATCACACAACAGTATTTTGCGCAGAAGAAACAAGCTCTGTTACCTCCGAGTGGTGATGCGGTAGCGGACCTCCCGATTACTAACGTTGCGAATCAGCAGTGTCTTCCGAGTGCTGTAGTTGACGGGACAGACGGAAAAGTCCAGGTGGGCAGGGACGTCCAGGACAGCTTGAGCAGCAATAGCTCGAATTGGTACAATAAACTCTTCCCTTTCTGTGATGCACACCAGCTGGTGGAAATAATCCTGCAGGGAAAGAAACAGTCTCAGCACTTGGCATTTGGTACCATCCCGTAGCGCGATGGTACTTTTTACCTGAATGACGTTTCATTCCAGCAGCAGGACTTGCACAGGGCTGTGAGCTCACAAGGAAGAAACAACCCCGTGGATCCACCTGCTCTGGAAGCAAACTGACAGAACCAGACAACAGCGATACTTTGAATCTGAGGCACCAAACCAGAGTCATTTCATGTGCGAGATTACAGCAGTAACAAGAACCTGCTTCGATCCCCACTGCAGACTATCAGAGGCACCACTAAGAACCTAGCTGTGCACAGCACTGCATCCTATCCCAGAAATGCAGCAACATCACTGAAGCTTGGCAGGGGATGCTCAGGTTCATTTTCAAAAAGACTTTCTCACATGCACAGTCAACACTCGCTCCCTGGTAATACTGAAAAAGCTGGACACGGTAACAGTTTTAATGTCAGGTGAGTGTCAGGCACACGCGTATTTCCCACACCTTCCCACAGCATTACAGCAACAAGGCTCCTCTTCTCTTATTCACATCGGATAAGCAGTCACTTAGGAGCTCTGGCTTTCCAAGTGACGCCACTGACATTTGAATGAGCACCCACTGAAAAAACATGTCATTTCAGGCTCTTTGATAACACAGGCTAACAATACTAATTGTCACAGCGACAACAACCTTAACTGCTGTGAGAAGCCAGATTGAAACATCATTGCCTCAAGGACTGCAGCTGTTGCTAAGCTGAAGCAGACTTGAGCTGGAAACACTGCGTGACAATGCCCAGGCCCAGATGGCTGAAGCTGTGGAGGACACGACAACTTGGACTGACAAAGCTATAAAAGCATCCAAAAAACTCACCCGCTCGCCTCTGCCTACCACTAACTCTTCGCGGGACCCCTGACTTTTCACCAGGCTGCTGAGACACGGACCCTTGAACACCCATGGTGGTAACTATTTTTGCAACCCTATTCTGAACTCTTGCTTGAGTTTCTGTCTTTGTTCCTCACTTTCCTATCGCTGCTCATATTACCTTGCCTTTCATCTTCTGCCTTTTTTGCAATAAAGAAAATCCTTTTGATTTACGGCACTTGACCTCGTTTTTATATCGTCTGGGGGATTCCAAACAAAACCCTCCTGGCTTCGGCTTGGGACCCTTACAGCTGCCCAGTACACCAGCAAACTGCCATCCATTTTGCTGCATAACCAGTCCTAAATACTTCTCTGAAGTCCTTGCAGCAGGCAACTGAGGCTGTGCAGAGGAGCTCTCACTGGCACAGCTCCCTACTCCACACACTCACCCGCTCAAGGGTAAGACAAGGGACAAAGTATTGGACATCAGTGCTCTCTGGGGTTGCCTCGCCCTGCTTCTGTTTGTGGTGATGTTCATATGTTGCTCTGCTGCCTCTCTAAACTTGAAGAGCGGCACTTTGCCTTTCCTGGACACCGATTTAGCTCTTCCACCCCAAAAATGAACACTATTTGTTACTAATAAATCATATTTTAAAGGCACCAGTGTATTGGGCAAAGCTTGTCTCAGTGAGATGAAGCTCATCTCACTTGGTTGCTTGCAGAACTGCCTTAAGCCAGCATAATTTTTACCCTCAATATTAATCATTAAATAAAATAAAAATTAAATCATTTCTCAGTCTCTCCAAAGAAACAGATCATTCCATAAGCACGGGGAGCTCGAGGTCACAGGGTACTTTCTCTTTAGTTTTCTATATCCATGCTGTCTGAGGGTAGCACAAGTTGCAAAACTAAATCCAAACACCAAATGAAAGATGAGAAAACAGGTCTGCCCAAAGAGATCTTGCACCTGTGGCCTGGTGCAGAAACATCTGCTGGCTCCAAGTTATCCAACAGAGCCATGCTAAGAGGTAGCAGGACGTGGCCTGGTTTGGTTCCCCTGCAATGCTCCCTCCCTTCCATGCCCTGGACTAAATCCTTCTCCGTTAACTGGCCGAGAGAACAGCACTGACCCCTCACAACACAGCACTGAGATTCAGACATGCAAGCATCACAGCACTGAAACATTGAAGAGGCTTCAGACTGCGAGAGCATCATCTTCACAACACGGACAGAGGTTCCCCCAGTTCTAGATCCAGTACCACCCCACTAAAACCAGCACAGTTCCTCAAAACCAGATGCCCTGTTCCAAAGCCAGCTGTGTAGGTTCATCTTCCACTGAAGGCTCGACCCTCCTGGGGCCTCCACTCTCACCTTGTTCTCCGCAGGCATGAAAAGGATGTGGAAAGTTGCAGTCCTGCCAGGTGGTACCTTGTACCAGTCAAGATTGTGATTGACCAACTTGAAATATGGTGAGATCTCCATGGTGACCTTCACCAGCCGAGGCACCTGAAGGAAAGACATGAAACTATCATTTTGCCACTCATGGAAACACCACAAGAGACCTGGCCACACCCTGGCAAAATCCTTCCTCAGCCTCCCTGCCAGAGCACCTTTCACTCCAGAGGTAAGTGTGCAGACCACACAAGGTGGGGCTCAAATCCCTTCTGCCTGGGCAAACAGCTCGAGGCCAGAGGCAGCCGGGAAACACCTCTCTGGGAAGGGAGCGCCAAGCAGGGAAGACACCAGCAGTACGGAGTTACAGTCACACCATCAACCAGCCCAAAGATCCTGCTTGCTTCTGCCTACACACACCCATGCAGTCACACCTCCAAAGGGGGAATGCGTTCTCTCAAGGGCAAACAGTATCTGTTATCCTGGAGGAAGGAAAAAAGTCCCTTGGAACGGACCCGGCGTGAGTGAGGCAGTCAAGTGAGGTGCCACAGAGCCACGCAGGCGGAGCAGCAAGAGAAGGAGACCACAGACACCATGGCCTTGCTGGGAATAAAAGCAAGCTTAAGAAGAGAAAAAGGAGGAACACGGGAAAACAGAGAGACGAGTAGATGTCGTTCTTGGGGACATGGTCTACTGTTGGACTTAGCAGGGCTGGATCGATGATTGGACTCAATGATCTTAAAGGTCTTTTCCAAGCAAAACCATTCGGTGATTCTGTGAGCAAACCTTCATGTCCCAGCACTTACCTTGTCATTGTTTCTCAGAACCACTGCCTTTGCATAGACATCAAGGATGACCATGCTGTGAAATACCAACTCCGCCGGGAAAGGCTGGAACAAGCTCTTTTGCCGGTCAGCTGCTGAGAACTGGAGACACAAGACAGACAGTGGTGAGGGCTTCAGCTGCTGGGAGGAAGATTCCTGAATGAGAATCCAAGACTGGTCTCCACAGAAGTATAGTGTCCCTTGGGGAGCGCATTTGCCTGGCTCACTCTGGGGAAACAGGAGCTTACAAATCCATCTTCTGAGATGATCAATAATTTCTGGAACACTTGAAGCAGGCTCAAACTAAGAATCTCCTTCGTAGGCATTTCTCCAAGAGGCTTCCTTCTCAAAGAGGCAAAGCAGAGCCTACCAACAGCTGAGCCCTCTACTGATGTGGTCACACAGCTCCAGAGCACTTACTGAAACAGCCACAAGCACTCACGGAGCAAGTGAAAGTTGCTCCACGGCAGACAACTTTGGGATGATCTTTACTGCGAGACCGAGGCACCAAGCCCCACATGGCCCTCAGTATTTCTGAGGGAGCCCGTGTCCAGCTTCCCAGTGCTGCTGGACAACAGAAGTGGGCAGAGGAGGGACACAGGGGAACTTCACAGCCCAAACACAGCTCTTACCTGGTCTGTTCTGACAGTCAGAGGCTTCCCTGCCCCTCTGCCCCGCTTCCGATCACGAGAAGTTGACACTTTCCTCTGGAATCCATCAGCCCTCTTGGGAAGCCCCACAGGCTGATGGCTCCCGCCAGTGGCCATGACTCAGTCACCTGCAAGAAGCAACAACGGGACTTTGAAAATCTAGAATGCCTTTGGTGGCAGATAGGATACCCCTGTGTCTCCAGGCTTTGGCATCCTTCCTATGTGAACAGGGGGCCTCCCCACCCTGTTTCTTGAGCAGACCATGTTAAAGCTGCGGAGCTGAGATTCATAGAAGTAAAACCCTGAGTTATTTCCCACCTTCAGCCAAGCAGCGAGGCTGGACAACGCGTGACAAGCGATCTGTGCGCTCCTCAAGCAGTCCGAGATCTGTATGTTCCCGCTCCGCACGAGACACGGTTTGGGACACACCAAGCAGCTCCACCGTCAGTGGGCTACTGCCCTTGTCCCCTGGCAATGACGGGGACTCCTAGCCTGCCCCGACCCACCCGGCACAGTGAGGTCACAGAGAGGGAGGCAGGGCTGTGGAATGGGATGGCAGACACGGAGGGGTGCTCAGCGCCCACCAGGTCCCCGCAGAGGGGTGGTGCCTGCCCGCAGCCCCCCTGATCCAGAGCAGTGTCTGTCAGCTCAGGGGAGGGGAGGGAGACCGCGAACACATCACGACAGCCCAGGCCTCCCAAAGGGCTGCTAATGCCCACACAGCTCCGGCAGGGAGTTCCCAGCCACCTACTGCAAACTGGGAAATAACTCTCGCCGAGAAGATGACGTCTGTTCATCTTCCCCACACCTCCCTTTGCTGAGAACCGCTCATGAGTCAAATACATAAACCGAGGCACACATCTTATGAAGCAGCGTTAGTTCTTTACTTATTCGTGATTGCAATGCAGGAGCAGCTCCCTCTGGCAAGCAGGAGTGTCCTCAACCTTTATCACAAACTGAAGAAGATTAGAGACCGTATCTTTCCAGGGCAACACCACCCTCTCCCCAAATAACATTTCTCTTCTCCAAAATACTTGCTCAGCCATTTCTTGGTGAAAAACACCTTATGCAAACCTATTTTGCAGGAATATTACAAGTTCAGTTCAGCAAGCCCTCCATCTTAATGCTAAAACTTCCACTTTGTAAAAACACAAGTAGCCGAACTCTCGCCAGTACCAAGGCCCTGAAGTCTCTTTTCGATTGCCCTTGGGCTGTGCATTGCAGCTCCGTATGATCCCACATGGAAGAGCAGGAATGGGCAACAGCACAGGGCTGCACCAGGCTGGGAACATCCTAGGGATGCCCCTAACCTGGGACCCAGGGAGGCAGCAGACTTCCCGAAGGGGAGGCTCTGTCTGCCATATCAGACCCTCTGTTCCCCTCAGATGGAGTCCTCTGCAACTATAACCTGTCTTTTCTTCCCCACAGAGGTGGCTATAATATGGAGGTAGGGCCTGTGTGAGCGTGGCCGCGTCTCTGGGGTAGATGAGCTGTCATCCACATCTATTGCCTGACCTTCCATCTCCAGAGCCTCACGGCTGCTGTGCAGAGGGAGCTGGGAAAGCGAGGCGGGCAAGGAGGGGCTTGCCCTGCCACCCTGACTGGGGACTTGCCCCCACTCCCTCCTTGCTGAGGGGGAGGGTGTAGGATCCTCTTCATCCTGGCTTTGTGTTGGGGGCTGCTCCTCTTGATGTCCTGGGGAGGGCAGAGCAGGGCTCCAGGGCCCATCTCTCTCTCAGACCCCCTGGTTCCAAACTAGCTCCTTCCTCAGGTTGCTCTGCCGCCAGCACCTCATCCTCTTGTCATCTCTCTCCCAGCCGCTCTGTCTGCTGCTGTCCCTTCTCAGGGACAGGCTCTGGCATTCCCTGCAGCCTGGGACCTGGGGGGCTGCAGGTTTGCCTGGGACTTTGCTCTGGGTGGCTGCACTCAGTGTGGTGAGCGCAGAGGGTGCAGCTCTCTGCCGGCTGGGCGCCCCAGCCCAGCTCCTTCCGAGAGGGCGACGATTCCCCCTCCACTCACTCCCTGGCTGTTCGGTGAAGCCACCCGCCCTGCACCTCCTCTCACGGCCGAGCCAACACCACAGGCTTGTAGCCAGCACGAACGATCTGCACCCTGAGTGACCAAAGGGACTCTTGAGCACCAACACGTGCTTATGGGCCTCTACAGCCACGAGTCACCACTGGAAGGGCTGTGTTTATACACACAGGCTCAGCTTCCGAAGGGGCACGCTGACTTGGGTTCTCCTCTGCCTGGAGTAAAGCCAGTCACGTTCCAGGTGAAATCAAATAATCCCAGAAAATCCGTGAACTTTAGACTTTCTGGAAGAGTTTTGGAATATCCACAAAGGCAAAGAGGGAGATTTGGAGAAGCATTCCAGTACTCCTATGAAAATGATCTGGGGGAAATACACACAATGCAAACCACTCTAGGCAATAGGAGTCTTCCAGCAAAGAATTCTTTCAGGTTTGCATTACTTGGATAAAAGACTACAAAAATAGGAAAGTATTATAATCTCATTTGAGGGTTATTCCTTCTGACTGATAGGAGTCGCAATGCACGGACAGGTGAGGTAAGTGCTATCTGGTCTGTTCGCAAGCAGAGAATGGAGCACAGGCTTCTACATTTCTGTTATGTACATTCATGCCTCGTTCTTTTCCCTCCATGTGTCACTATTCAGCTACCTAACTAGCAACCCACTTGGTTCTCCCCTCAAAAACAGCAATATAGAGAGGGAATAATCATCGTGAAATCACTAACTTCAGCCAGTTTAAGCACACAATCAGGCCTCCAAAAGGATCAGTGAGTTTTGAAGTTGCTTTCCCTGTCACAAGGCAAATTCCAAGGTCGTGCAATGTACTGTTGGATCAGAGGAGTCTGAAAGCCTCTTTTCACTGCAAGTAAGTAACATGCAGAAAAATCAGACCCCAGCATCCTCACAAAAAGGAAAAGTGTCTTGATGTGGCCTTACAAGAATCTTCCTGTCCAACTACAGAGCTCTTACACACATTAAACCAGAAGGGTTAACAAAAGGGGGGGTGTTCTTAGTGAATGTGTTGCAGGCAAACAACATCTGAACATGAAAGTGAGCCAAGAATTCTTTGGTGGCCCACGTGAAATGAGCTCTTAGTTTCATTCTGTTTTCTAAGCGGATACGTGTCCACATTAATGACATGCAAAATATTCATGCAGAAAGGGGTGTAGGCTCACAGTTCCAGGATTGTTCTTTTTCTTTTGGTTACAATTCTGAAAACCAGTTCCGTTTGGCAAAAACAAGCCATTCTGTATAAAAATCTGTTTAGCAGAAATGGATTTCTGTCACGGAAAACCCTGTGACTCTCACATAGGCCAACATGTATCACAGAGTGACCTTCACCACTGGGCTAACTGGTCTTTAATCCTAATTTACTCGGAGGCTAGAATTTTTAAACAGTATTTGGGGAGATCACTGAAGCTAAATAATGACATGCTTCCTAGATTAGACCATGCATGGTCTTTCTGCCAAGTGCCTTATCTAAAATAATTATTCTTTTGGAGGGAAAGACAATACATCATGGTTTTTAGTTTCTAATCTACTGTTTGTCTCATTCCTTCCTGTGCACTAAATAACGGAGACTTCATCCATTCTGTACTGAAAGGAGAAAACTTTGCAGCTTTAAATCTCACTTCTGTTCCCAAATTTCATATTGAAGTAGTCTGAACATCAGAGCTTTCCCTCCTGGTGACACTGCCTGAAAAAGGAGGCTATTCCACAACAGAGGGGCAAGGAGTAAGGTAAGCAGGATAGGAGAGGTTCAACCAAGAGTCCTAGTCACCAGTAAGCTCCTAGTGAAGAATCGGGTTTAAGGAGAAGCCAGGAGCAGGTACAACTTAGAATTAATTTTTTGGATGGCAAACAGGCTCAGACATAGCCCCGTGACTGCAGATGGGTCCATAGTGACAATGCAGAATTGAGGCCAACCCAGGGAGTCAGTGGATGGTTCAGGGTCCACATCAAAGAGATCCATGGCTGAGCTAGAAACCACCAATGCTACAGCAGAGCTTGACCTAGGAGCTTATGGAGGGGACATTGTTCTGGTAAGACCTTCTCAAACAGGTGGGGGGATCTTGCATTGAGAAATGAGAGGGGCCAAAATTAGACACTAGCTGATCTCCACAGGGAATAGTCTCAGGGGTGGTGGCCTGACACCATCACACTCTGCTCCGGGGGCTCAGGGGCTGGAGTCAGAGCTCGTCAGTGGAGTAGAGCACAGCCTTTGAGGTAATCCAGGCCCAGGCTTTTAGGTATCTCGGTTCAAAAACAGAACAGAGTCTTCTGAGTGTCAGCTGTGGCACTGCTGAGTTACTCTGTTCAGTAAGCAGGCGACAGTCTGCTTCAGCAACAACAGTTCCCCATGGTCAGTCTGAAAAGGCAGCCTGCTTGGTTTTGCTACAGCATCACTGTCGTGTGGGCTGGTGGAAGGAAGCAAGTGAGGTTCAATGATGCGAAAGGAGCACCACAGCAAAGCCTTTCTCAGCTTGTGTGAGAAACACCTTAACATTTTGTGGGGTTAGCATATTGATCACACGTTGCTATGCAATTTGTATGCTAAATGCAACACAACAAGCTCTCCCACTGCGCCAGAGCAGGAGTCAAGTGTGCACATCTGCACAAGCTCATGTTTCCTCAGCAGTGACAAGTAGGGGCTGTGCGTATGTGCTGAAGAGCAAAGGTGACTGTAATAGGGTTTGTTTACCAAACAGGCCATGCAAGTAAATATTTAATGGGTAAAGACAGAGAAGAGGAGCAATGCTTTGGTCACTGCTGTTCTGTTCTGCTGTTATTGCACTTTCATTTTACAAAACAGTTACTCAAAATAAAACCCACTAAAAGGATTACAATTTGGGGTTTGTTCTTTGAAAATTGTGAAAGTTTACTTTGGAAAGAAGAGACAAAACAGGTGAAAGAACACGCCACACCACAGATACTAGTCAAATTGGTTAATACTATGGCTCTGAGTATGACACAGGAGAGTCTGTGATCTCCAGGCTAAGTTCATTAGCTTTGATGTCTCCCGAGGGCAAATAAGCAGAACCAGGCTCACCGCTGATATAACTTGAATTCAGGATGTTAATCTGTTGGATCCTCGAAAAACACTTATTTTTGCATGAGACGATACACACACCACAGTCAGCTGTGGTGAGATGTGCAAGATTAAAGTTTGTAAAAAAAATACTTTTTAATTAAAAATGTGTTGCAAATATCCTCAGAATTTCCCAGTGGAGAACACCAGACAAATACACTCATAGGTCTCTGGCAAACGCCTGAGAATTTACATATCTCTTTTGAGTCAGCCAGCATTCAGGATTCACATTATTTTACACAGAGGATTTTGGTTTTGTCCAATATTTCTTATATTTACAGCACTTCAAAACACCCCATACTGGGCAGAGAGAGAGTAAAGCCACAGAAACAGCAGGTGTTCTCTTGGCCCCTTGATATACATCCACTTTCCTCTTGTGCAGGAGGAATCCAGCCAGGTTTAGGCTTTCTATAGGCCATGGATTTTCCATTTGGTCAGCTTAAATATGCAGCTGAGGTTTTTGTTTGTTTGACTGTCTTTCAGAAGCATGCAGAACCTGAGCTCAGAAGACGGACAGCTGCATGGTTTTGAATACTAAAGTCTTATTAATCTATACCTGTCAGGTAGCTGTTGACTCCCTACAATCTCTTTTTGTACTGTAAGAGCTCCACTTCATTCTCGTAGCTTGGTGTTTTAAGTTAACAGATTCAATTTTTCCATAGTGCCATTTCCCATACACACATTCGAGCCTATTAACTGTCATGAAGGCTGAGAGGATAAAGTCATCGTTTATGAGATGCTACTGTGAGGAAGGCAACCAACCCAAGGAACCACGCGTGGTTATAAACTGGATAGGGGCAGGTTTAGACTAGACATAAGGAGGAGTTTCTTCATGATGACAGTGGTGAGGTCCTGGAACTGGTTGCCCAGGGAAGCTGTGGGTGACCCATCCCTGCAGGTGTTCCAAGATGATGCAACTTTGGGGTTGGTTGGTTTTTTTTTACTTTTTGTGGTTTGTCTTCTCTAAAGTGAGCAAGAGTGGGAGAACCCTGAGGGGTTTGATTTCAAAAGTCAAAGTTATTCTTTTTATGGTGGCTTGTAGGTCAACATGAGGAGAGAGGACACTTCCATCTAGCCTTACAGCCCTTCTTTCTGAAGGACACAGGCATAACCATTTTACAGCTGAATGTCTAACTCTATGCGTGCAGATTCGAGGGGCAATGTCCACACAGCTCTGCAAGAGCCAGCAGCTGTTGTCTTCAAACATAGGTGTATAATTTAGTATTACTCATTTTGATATGCCTGCCTAGTTAACAGAGATCATCCTTTTCTATAAGGGAAATAATAACTTGGAATCCTGAGACAGGATAATGTCTTAATTATTTTCATAGAATCATAGAACGGTTTGGGTTGGAAGGGACCTTAAAGCCCATCCAGTTCCAACCCCCCTGCCATGGGCAGGGACACCTCCCACTCAATCACATTCCTCCCAGCCCCATCCAACCTGGCCCTGAACATCTTTTCAATCTATTTTGTATCAGCCTTGTTCCCTGGTGATGCTGGTCTCCCTGGTATTTTGAAAGACCTTACCAAGACACCTTGTGGACTCAGGGAAAACAGCTTCTTGTTTCCAAGACAGCAGAAACATGTCCCAGGAGTGTGAAAAACTTATTCACTCCCCTACAAAAAATATCAGGTGGAACTCATTTTACTTTAAATGGGGAAAATTAAGGCAGGAGTGAAAAGACTCCACACTGGGCTGAGAGTGCTCTGTGTGTTTCTATTTCATCAAAGAGGTAGTAACATTTTTGTTTGCTGAAATAATCTAGAAGATCAAAACCCTCACTGAATTCACAGATCGATGATAGATGAGCTGCTGGGACAGCACTGAACTCTGACACCAGAAGACTTGCAATCACGTCATTAAAATTGAAGAGGAAGCTGTTATGGGGCAAACCAGCCCACTGCATAATATCCTAAGAAAGAGCTATTCATTATCTTGGAGTCTAGAATCACCTGAAATAAAGGTACTTGTGCCAAAAACATTCAGACATGTAACTATGTCACAGCATTTTTTAGAAGCAACATCAACTCATTGAGCCTATCCTTATCTTCATTGATAAAAACTGTCAAATTTATTATGAAGGCTAAAAAGCCTCGTGTTGCAAGGACAAGAGTCATGGGAAATGCAGTGAAAGCTTGGGAATGAGGGCTGCTTTGGGCTTAGTGGGGAAAAATGTCAAGAGAGAAAAACTATCAATGAAGTGTTGGATAAGAAATGGCACGAGAAGGAGAGAGCCAGGGGGGTGGGGGAACTGTAAGGAAATATCTCCACATAAACTTTAGAGAGGGTTTTAACTAGCAGAAAATGTGAAGCATAAATGAGCACAGCTCCTCTGACTTCAGGGACCTCCTGACACACTACTTGGATTTCGTATATGAAAATGAGGTAAAATGACATGAAATCCTGGCTTCACTCACATCAGTAGAAGTTTTTACATTATCTTCTCCTTGGAGCAGGATTTTTAAGTTTCTTGGGTTTGCATTCACCAGGAGAAAGGGAAATCTGGCAGCAGAATGCACGGCCTGAGTACCCCATAGCCAGATAAATCATCTACGTCCTTTAAAGAACTGGCAGATAAGCTTATTCCCAGTGGAGAGGACATGTTGGAACAGAGGTAATAAGCACAAGATTTTAGTCATTGCTTAAGCAGCTAACAAACCCTCTGGGACATGTTGAAGATGTTGCCAGGTAGAGCACAACAAATATCATCTGCAGAGGCTGTTCAGGATGTTGCTTTGTGACGAAACATGGTCTGGTCTGAGGGTTCTAGCTACCAAGTGTGAAAACAAGCAGAGGCACCCTGTAAAGAAAATGTGGTTGTTGAACATGGATCCAGGGTAGCAGGTAAGATGTTATGGCTGTCATTGTTACAGCTTTGCAGTCTGGATTCCGCTAACTAATTGGATTACAGCTGGATTAATCATGTTTCTCTGTTCTTGTTGCAGTTGAATCTCCCAGGTGCCACGTCCTACAGCCAAGCTTACGCTGGCTTCATAAAGATGACAGCAGGAGAGGCTTATAAAGCTTCACTTGCAATTGAAAATGGGCTTCTTATAAGAGGAATTAACAGAAAAACAAGTGAACAAGAATGTAGTAAACAAGCAAGAGCACATAGTCAGTTCATCCCAGCAACCTGAAGCGAGCACGGAGCAGGGCTCACACACTGAGCTCTGGAACACAAAGCTGCAAGAGCACAAAGACCAGAAAAGCAGGGTTATTTTCTAAAGACACAAGGTGAAACGTTGCCTTTTATTTGGCTACCAGCTTTACTACTTCCCAAAGGCAGTTCTTTGCTAGGCTGCCATGGTCAAGAAAAAGTGTCTCTCTAGACAGAGGGATCATCCAAGATTTTATGCACCAAATGAGGACAGTATGTCCCAGAACTACCACAAAAATATTATTTATTGTTTACAATACTACAGTGAAAGGGAATGCAAAGGATGAAATCTGTGGGCAACTCTCCCACTTTCCAGCCCCAGCAAATTTTCTCAGACCTGTGTTGTGTCTCTCATTCATCTCAGAGTGCTTTGCTTTAAAGGTTCTTCTAAAAAACACCTTCTATAGAGGCTGCTCAGGATGCTGCTTCTGCATATGTGATACTGCCTAGACGAGCAGGGCTGCTGTGAGTGACTGCTATATCAGATTTCATTAAAAACTCCAGGCTACCACACACAAAACAGCAATGAGGAAAACTACCAACTGCAGATGCCAAGTTTGGCATGTCAAGATTTGTTACCAAATCTTATAATCATTCTAGGCTGGTAAATAGTTTCCTTTCCAATCTATATTCAGGAATTACTGCAGAGAATTCAAAGACAATGGAGAGATGGGGTAAGGAAAGCAGATGGCAATTAGTTTTGTGTTAAATAACAATGTGTTTTGAATGGCATAAGAATAAATGGTCTTCAGATGCAGCTTTAGAAATTGCAATATCAGTAGAAAAATAAATCTCTTAAATGGTATTTTCCCTCAAGAAATGTGAGCGTTCATGCTGGCTGCTTCATTTCATTCCTTCTCCTGACTTCCAAGATGAAATGTCAGCTCAAACTCTATATACAGTCCCTCACTTTAGACTTTGCTATGTCACCCTTGAAGGAACATCTGAATTTCCATTTCAACAGCTGAAAGAAAAACAACTCCAAACTTTGCATATACAAGATACAGGGATTAAAACTGTCGCCTGCTTACATGTCTCCCAGTTGTTTTGTCTAAAACAAAAGGGTTGGCTGGGGGCATAATTCTGTTGGGTGTAATATCTAAGCTATAAAGTAACACTGAGACTGGACCATACTCAGAAAAGTTAATCAAGGATGTTTTCCTGTAGAATATTTACCTGAAATCATGTCACTGCCCTTATCTGCTCTACTTCTTTCTGACTATGGTGTAAGTCACTTAGTGAGGCTACAGCACCAAAAAAAACCCATTTTGTAGC
The DNA here is from genome assembly GCA_033459285.1 of Clamator glandarius. Classification (NCBI taxonomy): domain Eukaryota; kingdom Metazoa; phylum Chordata; class Aves; order Cuculiformes; family Cuculidae; genus Clamator; species Clamator glandarius. The sequence goes on along the minus strand of JAUNZM010000547.1, from coordinate 551,631 downwards.
TTCTCTGCACAAATATTCTAGGTGTATACATTCATCTTCTACAGCAATACTTTTAAAAGTTTACAACCTCCTCCTGGTTTTTGTGCTGTTGGTTAGCTTCTGGCAGCCATGCTCTAAAGCAAAGAAAAGAAATCATCTGGGTTAAGAGCATCTTGGAGAGCTTTTATCTAAAGTCTGGTCACTTCCCCGATCCACGTCCCTCACATCCTGCAGCAAAGGCACATCTGAGAGGTGGCAGATTCTGAACTTTAAATAGAGCTGAAAGCGTCCCAAGATTTGAGGCAGGTAGTTTTAAAAACAAGCACAGAAGTTCCTAAGTCGCTCTAGTTTCACTGGAGAGCAGATCACCACTGCTCTTAGGATACCTCTGTTTAAACTCAGAGCCATCCAACTCCACCTTGAAAATGTGTCCAAATCTTTTTCAGGAGTAAGTCTGGTGCTCCTAAGATGTTAGGACATAGGAGTAGCAACTCTCAGCTTAGAGTGAGATGGAGTTGGTCTTCTCCTGTGACTCTCAGTGTACTTGTCTAAGTCAGGATGGCATCAAGAAAACTGTAAAACATCTGTATCAACTGGTAAGCCAATGGATTTTAATTTAGACTCCAGGATGTACTTATAATGCTGAATAGGGAGGACCAGGAACTAATACCTAGTTCTAACACCAGATTTTAATTACCAGCTCACACCTGCACTGCCTGCAGCCAGACTTTTGTAGAGCAAACTTATCTTGGAGCCTGTTGAAGTGGTTGAAACGAGAGTCCAAAAGAAACCGAACAAAAAAAGCATTATGGACAACCAGGAGTCCTGCTTTAATTTTCTCCCTTATTTCCTGGGCCTCTTTTATTTGTCAGGACAGATCTGCTGACAGTGTACTCATGATACTCATATCATTTCTGGTGTTACTGAAACAGAAATCAGTAGCCAGCTCTTCTTAGTGAATAATTAGACACCATACCTTGTCACACTCATAGCAACAGTACCTAAACGAACATTTCCTGGAATCAGTCTGGCTCTCATTACACTTTCTGGAGAGTCTGGCACTCAAGTGCGACCTTTACTTGTCAAGCCATTCCCAAAGAAACACATGAAGGTGTTTATTGGAGCTGAGGTCAATTAAAGAGAAGCTCAAGCTTCTAAAACACCTAAAGCATTAGGACTGAGTCTCTGAAATATTCTCATAGCAACACTAAATTACAGCAATCACTATGCGCTAACGAGAACCGCTAAAGCAGCATTTCCTCATTCTTGCAGATTTTACCACAAAGGTGGCCACTACACAATCAAGATCATTTTGTTTTCCACTAAAGGCCGAACTCTTGACTCTTTGGATTGGAGCAAGGATTCCACTGGCAAGAATTAAAGCATCCTTTCTGAGTTTCGTTTGCCTGCTAGTAAGGTGGTGGTGAAAGCCTTGCAGGGTTGGGATGTAAAGGCACTTTAGGGGTTAGTCCCTGGATTTGGACTTGAGATTAGAGTCCCCAGCTTTGGCATATCATCAGGATTTGGGGGTCACAGTCTCCAGTTTCAGCATATAATCATGATTTTGTTTCAGTTTGCCTGTGGTTCATGACTGTCTGTGTGATTGTCTGTGTGAGCAGTTAAGAGTTCCAGTTTGTTTAAGTTTGGGAAACTGGCTTTGGCATGATTTGTTTTGTCCAACATCTTGACACTGCAGGGGTAATTGCAAAGATATTGCTCTTTGAAAAGATATTGCTCTGCTTGTAGTATTGGACAAAGATGTTTGGAAGTTTATGATCAACAAAAAGGTGGTGGACCTGAGGACAAAACTGATTTATTGATCGTTCCTGGACACCACCTTAGAGGGTCTCACAATGAGGGATGAGAAGTAGATGAATGAGAGAATGACGCTCAGGGTGGTTGATCATTAATGGGAGCAGAAGGCTTCAGTCCGATAGCGGGACGAATGAGAGGTAAACAAGGAGAAGTTATACAAACTCCCTTATATCAGGCTGTGGGAAATGAAGAACAAGTGATTATAAAAGTCCCTTTTCTTATTACTGATTTGAACAACTGGAAGTTAAAAGTGGGAAATTACAGAAACAATCCAGATCGGACAGTTAGCGCTTTTGAGATAATGATTAAAATGCAAGACACTGACTGGGAAGACATTATGGTGATCATGCAAGTCATGTTTGATGGCACAGAGAAGGAGAGGATTCATAAAGCAGGCACTGGGAGTTTTATGGGGAATAGTGGCTCCATTGTTTTACAAGGAGCTGAGCACGAGACTCGGGAAAATTCCTGGATGTTGCCTGAGTGGCAAACAGAAACAGAGAGAGAGAGAGATTATTAGCAGTGCTGGAAGGGAATGCTTGTGGAAAAGGAGGATATAGGGGAGGATACAGGGGAAGAGGCCAAGGCTCAAATAAGATTTGGGCAAGAGGAAACCGAGGTCTATATATCAGAATCCAAATATATCAAACAACAGCTTTGTTATTATAGGATATCAGCTTCCAAGGAAAAGTAATCCCTTGAGAGGCTAAAGATGCTGTGGTCCTGACAGTGCGGGCTAGAGAGAGAGCTGGAAGGTCCAAGTAAACAGAAACTGTAAGGAGGTGATTTGAGACTAGGGCTGGTCCCAATAAGAATTAAAAAATACCATACAAAAATGGAAGCTAGATTGGGTTAGCATCAGTAATTAAGAAATTCTTGAAATATAAGTTGTTAGCGGAATGCAAGTCACAATAGAATACTCTGATTTTACCAGTTAAAAGGCAAATGGTAAGGGTAACCATTTAGTATAGGATACATCCAATGGTTGTGAATCCATACACTCTTTTAACAGCTTTAACTGAAACACAGGGTTGGTCTACACTGCTAGACTTGTAAGATGACTTTTTCTGCACTTCCCTTCAAAAGGGAAGCAAAGAGCTTTTTGCTTTTGAATGGGAAAGCCCCAAACTGGCAGAAAACCTCAGTATACATGGACTGTTGTACTCCAAGGCTTTAAAAGTAGTACAAAAATTTCTGGGAATCAATTAGCTGAAAAACTAGAAACATTGAAAGAAGAAAAAGATGGGGGAACAATATTACAGTATGTGGATGATATCCTCATTGCTACAACTGCCAGAGAGGATTGTTTGCAACTGATCATATGTCTTTTAAACTATTTCGGTTTAAGTGGATACAGAGTTCCTAGAGAGAAGGCTCTGCTGGCACGATGAACTGTGACTCAGCTTGGATTTGAGAACAAGAACAGCGGCAATTGGGAACAGAAAGAAAGGAAGCTATTTATCAACTCCCAGAGCCCCGTACAGCCCACGAGTTGAGAGCCTTTCTTGGGATAGTGGACAGTGTCGGCTTTGGATTTCACATTATAGACTGTTAGTAAAGCCTTGGTACAAGGCATTAAAAATATCTCCCCGTGAGCATTTGGACTGGACCGAGAAGCTTACAAATATTTAAAATTGCCTCTAATTAAAGTACCAGCACTCAGGCTACTGGACTTAATAAAGCCTTTTGAGCTTTTTCACCCATAAAAGGTGTGGGATGGCCCTGGAAGTACTATCTCTGTTTCTGGGAGAACAGTGACACACAGTGTCCTGTGTCTCAGAAGAACTGGATAACGTCAGCCAAGGACGGCTGGGCTGCCTGAAAGCAGTTGCCACTACAGTAACGTCGATCCAGGAATCCCGCGAATTTACAACCCCCAGAAAATGTCAGTATATGTACCACACACGGTTATCGCTGCCCTGGAACAAAAAGGAGGGCGTTGGCTCTCTCCTAGTTGAATGTTAAAGTACCAGGGGGTATTTTTGGAGCAGGGTGATGTCCTGCTTAAGACCACTTCAGCTGTTAACTCAGCAGTGTTTCCCTCTACTGAACATGTAGAAGGGACTCCTGAGTATGATTGTTGGCAGACGACTGAAGAAGTATATTCCAGACACCTGGGCCTTAAAGATCAACCACTTCAGAGTGCAAATTAGGGCTTATTTACAGACAGGAGCAGCTCTGTGCAAGGAGGAAAGAGGTTGTCAGGGTATGCAGCTACCACAATAAACTCAGTAGGGGAAGCTTGTGCTTTGCCATCAACCACCTCTGCTCAGAAAACTAAATTAGTGGCCCTAACCAGGGACTTGGATTTAAGTCGAGACAAGAAAGTAGATATCTGGACAGACTCCAACCATGGGAGTTGTGCACAGCCCTGGGGCCACATGGAAGGAGAGGGAGCTTAACAGAACAAGGGACTGGAATCAAGTATACAGAACAAATGAAAAAATTACCAGCCAGCGTTCAGCAACCTACAGACGTGAGTACTACGCATGGTGAGGCACATCAGCTGGAGAAATCTAATACTATATTGTGAAATCAATTAGCTAATAAAGCTGCAAACGAGGTTGCAGAAACAGGCATCATGGCCTTAGCCCCAGATCAGGGCATAAAATTGCCAGAAGCAGTTCCTAGATATGACGCTTGAATTGATTAGAACACAACAAGCGAAGGAGCAGGCGAAGGAGTTTGTCATACTTTTGACAAGATGTGAAGTAAGCTGGAAAAGGACTTTGGATTCATTATTGAATGATTAAGAAGGTTGCTGCTACATGGACTGCAGAACAGCAATCCCCAACTGCTCACCACGTGGGAATCCAGGAGGTTCAGAGGCCTGAGGGGAAAGCCCAGCTGGGCTAACAATGTTAGTGTCATTCTGCTTTGCTCGTTATCTTGTGGGGAGAAAGGGGGATGTGGACCTTTAGATGAGAATCAACAGGTCCAAAAGAAAAGGAGGGATATGATGCAAGAAGTAGCAACTGGTACAAAACTGGGATATCCTGGTTTGAGCTAAAGTAGAATCAGTTTTCTAACTTCATTTAAGACCCATCCAAGTAACTATTTTGTTGAAAGCCAGCTGCTGCTTTTCAGACAGCATGTCTCCCAGCATGTGTGTCAGACACTGGTTTCACTAGGAATAACACCTTGTGTTGGTATAATATGTGCTGGACAGATGTGTCTTCTGTTATCATTTCCATTTGTTTATAGGTTCTCCTTACCTAAAGAACGCACAGTTGAACAGACAAGGGAACTGGTACAAATTAGGGGAGATTTGCCTGTTGTGAAGTTCGTAATGACATTAAAATTAGTTCCTGGAAGTAACAGAATATGCATGAGATTACTGGGAATGTTATACATATGCAGGCAGATGGGAAATCAATTCTGTAACAAGCTTGCATCGTTAGGCACAATTGATGGAATTATTCCTCCATGCATCCAACACTGTCATAAACTTTGTAAAACTCCAAAATGAGTCTTGGAGAGTTTATTTGCCAGCATTTCAGTATCATTCCTAGGAAGAAATAACAAATGGAGCTGGAAGGACTCACAGTGGATACCAGAGGAGGTTGAGAACTACTAAGACAGCAAAAGGGCACTCCAGGAGAGACATACAAGGGAGTAATGCCCAAGAACCCCTTCTCCTGGAACTAAAGTGGGGTGGTTGTTTCCCAGTAACAAACCCAGAGCGACGGTCACATCAAACAACAGCCACCCTCTTCCAACAATTGCATGGAAACCTACAGCAGCACATACGCCTCCAGCTTATCAAGGTTCTCAAAGGTTCCATTCTGCAGTGTCATTAGGTTAATAGTCAGTAACCTCTCATAAAGGCAAGTTGTTTGCCCCCCAGAGCTGTTTCACAGCCTGAGAACCCATTACAGAACAGCTGTGCCTCAGCTGCCACTTCAGATCCACTCTTGGGTCAGAAATACCTAGACCATTTTAGCTGAAAAGTGCCAGTTCCACATGGATAGGAGTCTCTCCACGGGGAACATCCTGCTCCATCCAAGTCTGCCAGGTCACACGCAAACTAATAGACAACAGCCCTCCTTCCATTTGCCTTTTGAAAGCCTTTACAAGAGATCCATTAGCTTTCTTCTTTTTCATAAGCCTCATGGAAGCAGAAGCTACATGACATCAGTCAACATGAACACATCCAGACAGGGCTGAACAGACACACGGCATTAGCCCCGATAAGATACACATTCACTAAAGAAATTAAATCCCAGGTTTAGCAATGCGACTCCATGTTATAGAATAGAACAATAAAAAGTCTTTACTGCAATGAATTCTATCAGCATTCCTCAGCAGCAAGGCAAAACAATGCCAGAACAATTATTACTTTAATGGGAGAAAGTTAATTCTAAGTATCATTCTTGTTGTGTAATACGGAACTGCTAAGGAATTCTATTGTAGACTTTATATTTATACTTATATTTTACCTTTATTTTCAGGTTTTTATTTTCTTCCAACACAGCTTCGTATTTTAGTTTCATCTCTGCCACTTCCCAGCAAAGTGTCTCTATTTCTGGATTCTCAGGAAATGAAGCTCCCAGGTGATGCTTCAGAAAGCTGATGTTCAGATGTTAAGTATTTCTTCAGTCAGACAGCAGAACTGCATTTTAGTTTTCACACTCACAATGCAGTCAGTGCTGCAATATGCATGACCAAAATTGCATTAAACCACCTAAGATTACTACAATATTTTTTATTCTCCAGGAAGAAGTTACAAAAATAAGAAAGCCTTTCAAGTTCATTGGTACAGTCTCTAAGGAAAAAAAAAGAACAAAACCAAGACATCAGTTGACACAGCAGAAATTTGCATGTTTTACTACATCTTCCTCCTCTTTTCCTCTCTCACATGTAGAAGTTTTGAAGTTACAAGGAATAAACAAGAAATAGAAGCGAGAACCAAAAAGGGACGCTGCTTAAAAACAGCAAGAAACAAAAGATGTTCCTTCTTGTCCCTCTCGTATCATTAAAGACTTCAGAAGCCACAGATACTGTAAATACTCAAATCTAATGCTACAAGTCATTCTGTAAGGGCCTATAACTCAACATTCTAATTGCTGGCATACACACAGTTCTCTTGCATCCTGTCAAACTTTGTTAGCTTGTAAGAATGCAATTATTGGCTAAAAGGCATCCATAAAAGCCATATTCTCAGCATACGTCTCCTAAATTAGCCTCCTCAGCTCTTCTACGAGTCAGTAGCAGTGTTGCTGTTTGGTGTGAGATCTCTATGAACCACTCACAAGGATACAAAGGATACTCCAGTGCGCTACTTGGATCCTCTGGCTCTTCATATAATGCTACCAACCCTGCAAATAGAAAATATTCAACAATTGCATGAGTCTTAGTGCAGCACCGGTTTGCTTGGCACCCTAGATCTGCTGCTCCTTCTTTAAACAGCACATTTTTCAAGCAGGAACGTTAACAGCATCTCCCCATGTGCTACTAGGAGGCTCTCGAGAAGACTCTAGAAGGATTCAGAAGATGATAAGCCCTACAGAAAGCCAAATTATGCATCAAGTTTGGCATCAGTATCTTCTCCATTGTGATACGGATTGTCATAGACTCATGGAACGGTTTGGGTGGGAAGGGACCTCCAAGCCCATCCAGTGCCACCCCTGCCAGGGGCAGGGACACCTCCCACTGGATCTGGGGCTCCAAGCCCCATCCAACCCGGCCTTGAACCCCTCCAGGGATGGGGCAGCCACGGCTTCTCTGGGCAGCCTGGGCCAGGGCCTCCCCACTCCCACAAGAAAATATTTCTTCCTAAAATCTCATCTTAATCTCCCCTCTTTCAGCTTCCCCCTCATCCTATCCCTGCACTCCCTGATCCAGGTCCTCCCCAGCTTTCCTGGAGCTTCTTTCTGTGCTGGAAGGGAGGGAGGGAAGAGGGAGCGGGACAGGCCAGGGAGGGAAGGACGGAGGGAGAGAGGGAGGGAGGGAGGGAAGGAGGGAGAGAAGGGAGAGAGAGGGAGGGAGAGAGGGAGGGAGAGAGGGACAGAGGGACAGAGGGAAGGGGGAACAGGACAGCTCAGGAAAGAGGGAGAGAGGGAGGGTGGGAAGCAGGGAGGGAAGGAAGGAGGGAGGGAGGGGGAGAGAGGGAAGGAGGAGAGTGACAGCTTGGGAAGGAGGGAGAGAGGGAGGGAAAGATGGAGGGAGGGAGAGAGAAAAGGAGGAACAGGAAAGATCTGGAAGGAGGGAGAGAGAGAAGGAGGGAGAGAGGGAGGGAGGAGATAGTGAAAGAGGGAAGCAGAGAGAGAGGGAAAGAGGGAGGGAGGGAGGGAGGGAGGGAAAGAGAGAAGGGGGAATGGAGATGGCTTGGGGAGGGAGGGAGGGAGAGAAGGGAGAGATGGAAGGGGGAGCAGGACAGCTTGGGAAGGAGGGAGAAAGGGAGGGAGAGACAGAGGGATGGAGAGAGGGAAGTAGGGAGAGAGAGAAGGGGGAGAGGGACAGATCAGGAAGGAGGGAGAGAGAGAAGGAGGGAGAGAGGGAGGGAGGAGATAGTGAGAGAGGGAAGCAGAGAGAGAGGGAGAGAGGGAGAGAGGGACAGAGAGAAGGGGGAACGGGACAGCCTGGGGAGGGCAGGAGGGAAGGAAGGGGGAGCGGGGCAGCCCGGGGAGGGCAGGAGGGAAGGAAGGGGGAGCGGGGCAGCCCGGGAGGGAGAAGCGGCACCCGCAGCCGCAGCCTTTACCCTTAGGGAGCGTTCCCAGCACCCCCGAGCTCTCCAGGCACCGGCGGAACCGCTCCCGCTGAGGCCCCCACGGCCCGACCGGCCCCCGCCCGCAGCTCGGACAGCGCCACCCGCTCCGCCCCGCGTCCCAGCAGCCCCGGGGCAGCGGCGGCGCCCCCAGCCGGTCCCGGCATGGGGGGAAGCACCGGAGCCTTCTCTCCGTGTTGGCAACAGGGGAGTTGGGCTCTGGAGCAGCTTCCATCCGAGGCCAGGCTGGGAGAGCTGGGGTTGTTGAGCCTGGAGAAGAGAAGGCTGCGGGGAGGCCTTAGAGCAGCTTCCAGCGCTGAAAGGGGCTCCAGGAAAGCTGGGGAGGGACTCTGGGTCAGGGAGTGCAGGGAGAGGATGAGGGGAATGGGTTTGAGCTGAAAGAGGAGACCTTGAGGTGAGATCTTGATGAGAAATGTTCTGCTGTGAGGGTGAGGAGGCCCTGGCCCAGGCTGCCCCGAGAAGCCGTGGCTGCCCCATCCCTGGAGGGGTTCAAGGCCGGGTTGGATGGGGCTGGGAGCCCCTGATCCAGTGGGAGGTGTCCCTGCCCCTGGCAGAGGGGGGCACTGGATGGGCTTGGAGGTCCCTTCCCACCCAAACCGTTCCATGAAAAACAGGCGCTGTGGCAGCTCCCGGTGGAGTGGGTGCTGAGCACAACAGGCGCTTGGGCAGCAACGGGAGCTGGAGAACAAACTGTGGTGCTGCCTCTCCGAGAGGCTCCAGAGCGTCAGCCAGAGGGATCTTCATCGTCTTTTGTCTCAACGGGTTTCAAAAAATGATATAGAATCATAGAATCACCAGGCTGGAAAAGACCCACCGGATCATCGAGTCCAGCCATTCCTATCAAACACTAAACCACGTCCCTCAGCACCTCGTCCACCCGTCCCTTAACCCCCTCCAGGGAAGGGGACTCGGTTACGCAGATTTATTGTTGTCAAACGCTGTTGGACCTCCTGACTGGTAAAATGTAAAAAAAGAACCAATGGAATAATCCTGCACCTGCAATGTCAGGGTCTTTTCCAGCTTTTTCTGCATACTCTTCTGAGAGGTTCTTGGTTTTCACTGGAATTAAGCGACACTTTTCAGGTGGCTGAGTGCGGTGATGAAATAGCATGTTTGACCCATGTCCACACACACACAAGTTACTAAAAAGCCTCTGTCAGCAGATGTCACATTATTTTGCATCATGTCTTGAACTGACAGAAGTTCCAATGCCAAATCCCATGGGTGAGCATCTAAATGCTCATTTTTCTGTTATTTAGACCGTGGGAGCAGAGTGCGTCAAATTCCAGGTGTTTCATTACAGAGACATAATTTGCACAACAAGCATCAGCACAGGTGTCGCCCACAGACTTACACATGGAGAAATGCAAGAATTAAAGGCACAGCAGCTGTATGAACTCAGCTCGATCAAGCTATACATTTACACACCTTCCTGTGTGTTACACGGTGTTATACTGGAGAGCATAAGCAGAATTACACAGGGCTGTGTGTATGGATACACATAGAGGTGAGAAGAGCAGCTGCTGGAGAGACTCTGCAATGAAGAGTTTTAATAGTATTGATGCGTATTTCTTACGTGGAGAGTGATAAATTAATGATGGTGCTGCAAGGAAAGAGCCATGTAGGTTTTCTGGCTGATTTTTTCCAAATATTGTACAGCCTTCAGCCAGTCGGAGAGACAACTGGCTTATAAGCATAATGATAATGCACATCAAGAATTTAATGATGCCATAACATCCTAATGCTACAGCTCACAAATTATTTTTCAAGTACACATACTGTAAACCAAACCTAGTAGTGAAAAATACACATGTAGACGCTAACATATCCCAGATGTGACCACCTCAGCAAGCAGGTAGAGACTGTGTGTGCTGTGTGACTTGAGTAAATGGATTTCATCTATAGACATCTTAATTGCAAATATAACACAGTATCGTGTTCGTCTTTCCCTCTTTTTTTTTTAATTTCAAGATGTTTTGTGGAACTTACACTACGTGGACCAGAGCATAAAGAAGAAGGGTGTCTTTTATTTGTTTTACTACCACCATAAAAAGCAGAAATGGAAATTCTAATTCTAAAGGATCATAAGCATTCTTTGATGTAAAAGTTTGTTGGAATTGGGTGGACAGATGGACCCTGTAGCCTCTGGAAAAAGAGCAGTTTTACAGGCTGATAAAACTTTTATGATTTTTTTACATCATAACTGAAAGTAGGAAGCTACCACTACCCATTTTTCTTTCTTTCTATGTTTCTTTTTTTCTTTTATTTTTACCATAGTGTGCTTTCTGCCTGTGAAATTCAAAATTTCTGATTTCGGGCACTTGTTTTTTTTTAAAAAAAAGATAATTGCTAGCTCGCTGGTGTTATGCAAAATCTCACAATGAAAGCTCACAGCTCATCTGTAATTCATGGTACAAACAGTAATTGCGCACAGTAAGAGATTCTCTCTGACTTCTCTGCCCAGGAGGTCAATGATGATACAGTGAAAAAAACTGTACCCGGAGGGCAAAGAATTAGTGCTACACGTATCACATCTTTTTGTGTTCAGCTCCGTTCCAACAGTGAAATATGGTTGATGTTCTGCTTTTGGGCAGCTATCCAATATCTGCTTGAATTCTCAGAGAGATTAAGCAGAAACCTATTTACTGATCATTAATTTCTTCTGAGAGTGCCAGTGCCATCATTAGCCTAACTCCATTCACTGCTCTTCATCAAATATATTGTTAGACCATTGTACATTTTGTCTTCTGCTTTTATTGAGTTTAAATAGTATCAGCTGTGATTTTATGTCTGATTTTTCCTTCTGCCTGTGGCCTTAAGACAGTAAGTGTTTTCCTTCTCAGCTGGCAGGGCAGTGCAGAAGTTTTCACCCTGAGAAAGACCCACCTTTGCATTACAAAGGATGTAAAGACCCTCTTTAGAGCTCAGTTACCTGTTCCCTTGTTTCACACGGCCTGGAACAAGGGAGCAGCATTTAGAACCGGGTGGATGGCAGTGTCCTTTGGCTTTTCCATTAAAAAAAGTTATAAACGCTAAGTGGAGGAGGAAGAATTTTTTTGAGGAGTGCTGTATGTTGCCAAAAAAGAGTGTGGGATCACAGAGTATTTCTTGGGTTTGCATAGAAATTGTCAGGGTAATCCTTGGGGTTTTTTTCTGCCCACAGAGTCCTATTTTAATACTTCAGAATCCTAAGTGGATAATTTCTAGGATACTTAAAAGCAAGGATACAGTTGCTATTGATTGCATGAATAATATTGTTGTAGTTTGAGGTAAATTAGAGTCAGATTAATGACTGTGGATCTGTAAAGAGCATAATGGTTCCATTAAATGACTAATTTTGTTGTATGTAATGGCTATTGAATTGACCCATGGGAAACAGGTACTTTTATTTAATAGTAGTTTATTAAATGAACTACTGTGATGACTGTTGACAGTGTAAGAGCATCACTAGTGCTTATGTTGGTGATAACTACGTGTTAGTTATGATTTTTTTTTACATTTAATGATTTATTTATTAATATTCAGTACTTCAATGGATTAATTTATTTAATAATTTTCAATACTCAGATTGATAGTGATGCTGGTACTAAGGGTGTTTAACACCAGGAGCATCACATTAATTGTATTAACTATCAATGTTACTTATGATTTATTAGTAGTAGTTATCATTGATGTTTACTGGTATTATTTAAAATAATTTAATAAATAAATAATAGCAGATTAATAAATAAGTACTCAACACACTTAACAGGCAATGATTAAACTTAATAACGACCTGCGATGGTGATTATTGTTAATACCACGGTGTATCAGTAGTTAATAATAGAATCACAGCATTAATCGTGTTCCTTTATTACCACTCTCACTTAAATCCATTTGAAGTGCTGTCGATCGGAGGGACTATATCCCCTGCAGCCCACATGTCACTCAGGATCCGATTTGCTCCCTTGCTCCTACAAGTACTTTGGCCCAGCACAAACCTGGCCTGAATTTCTTCAGGGCTTTTTTCCTCCCCATTCCTCTGAGCAGGTAATTGGCCTCTAAAGGACATGCTGGCATGAAGAAATTAGCCATTTGGTCAAATCCAAGCACAGAGATTATGCTGTGGCCGGTTCTTGAGCTGCTCAGGCTTGAGAACATGCTTGAGAATAACCTTTGCAGCAGCTACGCCTCTTGCTTTCATGGAGAAGTAACTTTAGGAAAGCGGTTAATTATTTTTGAGACCAGCTTTCCTGGTGATAGAGCAGCTGCCAACGGGGACCAGAGTCAGTCTCTTGTGACCGTCCAGCAGAACAAAAACCTGCTGTGTTCCTGCAGCAGCAGCACCTCAGACCAATTTGCTCCCAGGGGTTACAACCCCCCCGGTGTGAAAGTTCAAGTCAGAGCTGCAGGCTTTCTGGTGGCTGGAGTCATTCAGGGGATGGAGGCATTCAGGTGAGCTCTTGGAGGAGTGGGAAGGTTCAGTTAAACATTTTACTTTCCATAAGGCTGGGAAACCCCAGGCAGCTCCTGGTGGAGCTCCAGGAGTAGCTGTGTCTGTCTGAGCTCCATTCCATCTAGTGATCCTCCTGCAGCTCTGCAGCCTCAGGTTTTACAGTCCCATTTTAGTCAGTTCCCACTCTGCAAGCTTTGCTCTTCACTTAGATTACAGATTTAATCTTTAACTCTGGTGCTGCTAGCCATCAAGGAAAATCCCATCCAAATGTCATCCATTTCTGTTGTAGATTCCTGTAATATTAGGCCAAGTCTTAATTAACATGGAAAAATAAACAATACTGTCAGGACATTCCAGAAAAGTAAAAATTTTTCTGTGTAAGGATCAAATCCAAAGAAATGGAAATAAAATCCTTCTTGGAGAAGAAGAGAGATTGAACTTGAGGAAGCTAGAAAACTTGAGGGAAACTCCTTTTGTTCAGGAGTCCTGAATTAATTCCTCATCCTCCAGCTGGTTATCTCCCACTCACAGTTTTGTTCGAATGCCTCTTTTTCTCCAGGGATGCTCAAACGCCTGAAATTCAGTAGAAAAGTAGCACCAGATGGCAGTGGAGAATGAGAGACGCTGAGGTCACCCTGGAGCTCAATTCCAGGCAAGCATCCACAATTAGGAGACCTGGAAGTGAGAAAGGTAAAGGGTGAAGATCCTGCCTCCCGGGCACAGGCTGAGGACAGAGACTCGGGGTGTGGAGGCTCATTTCTTCCCTTTGGTTGCACCACAAAGCCCTCTCCTCTTACTCACAGTTTGCCCAAAGCTTATAGAAAGAAAAACAACATCATTTTTGCGGTAACCTTTTAAATGCAATAAATAACTGAGTGAAGACTTAAATGCTTCATTTAGCAGCAAAACGATGCATTCCGTATATTTATGAAGAGTTTTACACAAGCTCAGTTTAATTTCCACGATGTTTTGGTCCAGTAGCTTACCATTTGTAGGCTTTGCTCTCTTTAGATCTCATGGGACCATTTCACAGAAGGAACATGCCAGAATTTGCCTACACAGTAACTGTGTTTTAGAGGAAAACTTGTTTTGTGACTCCAATATCCAATAGTTCCCATTTTATGTCCCTGCTAACAGCATCTGTCTAGAACCACATCTTGTTTTGCGCTGTCTTCACAATGAATGAGTGAAACCAAGAGAGAAATCTTAGGTCAAGTTGAGTTTATTGTCCATACAGCGTACCTAATCCCACCGAAACAGTTTGCATGGAACCCTCTTTAAACTAGTCAAAAGAACAGGTTAGTAATAAAATGACAACTCTGAACAAAGAAGACCTTTTAAAAGGCAATGAAGATTTGAAAAGATTTGAAGGCAAAAGAGTGATTTTCCTTGGACCTTCATGAGTGGGTGCACAGGGTCCCAAATGAAACCAAGAACCCCAGAAACATTTCTGGTCCTTAAGAATCTTCCGTTTGATCAAATTTCTGAATAAGGGCTGCATTTTCTACTTCATTATTCTCACTTCACTCTTCTGCTATTCACCAAACAACCATGAATTACCAGAACTATTTTTTTTTCAGAATATTCCTTTCCATAAGGAATTTCTCTCATTGTCCACAAATACTACATGGTTATGCGTAGGTTACAGCCCTTCTACTTCCAAATAAAAGCACTAAGAGGATAATGTTTAATGGGTTCAAATATAGAATTTACAAACTATTATATTCCTAGCACACATTATGAAAAATGTTACTAAAAGTTTAGGGAAGTGACATCTCTGTGTGTTACTGTGCATTTTATTGGAAATTCTCTTTCCATGTGAAGACAGTGAAACCCCAGAGACGCATTAAATTGTTGTGGCTGAAGTTGTGAAGGATTTCTAATTGAAACAAGCTTTCCAGTAAATCCTTCGGTGAGAACATGAGCAGAACCTTTGGATTTCAGCCTTTCGGGGCACATCGAGTCAGCAGAGGCTGCCCAGGGAGGGGGTTGAGTCCCCTTCCCTGGAGGGTTTAAGGGCCGGGTGGACGAGGCGCTGAGGGACACGGGTTAGTGCTCGATGGGAACGGTTGGACTCGATGAGCCGGTGGGTCTCTTCCCAGCCGGTTCCTCTGCGAGTCTCCGATTCTCGGAATCGCTGTGTGAGCCGGGGCTCAGCCCCCTCCCCGGCCGAAGCCCCGACGCGCTCACGAGGCCCCCAAATGGCCGCTCGGGGTCCCCCCCCGAGGCGCAGCTGCCCCGTTCCCAGCCCCGGCGGGGCCCGGGCGCGGGGGGGGCGGTTGGAGCCGCGGCCGTTGCCCCGTCGGGCGGTTCCGGCGACCCCAGCGGCCGCGACCGGTCGGACGCTCGTTCGGTCGGCGGAGCGGCGGCGCCGGGGAGCGCTCGGTAAGCGCGGGGAGCGGGAGCGGGGAGGGCGGGGAGCGCCCCCGGCGGCGCCGAGGAGCGGGGGGAGCGGCCCCCGGGGGAGCTCGGAGCCGCCCGGCCCCGCTCCGGCAGCCCCTCCCGCGGCCCCGCCGGCTCCTGCCCGCAGCCCCCTCTGCATCCCGGGGCTCCCTGGGCCGGGGAGGAGGAGGGAGCGGAGCGGGCGGTGCGAGGGGCGGGGCCGGGACAGCGCCCGGGGCTGGTGCTGGAGGGAGGGGGCGCGGGGGCCACGGACGGGGGAGGCGGGGCGGGGCTCGGCCATATATGGGGATAGAGGGCGTGGCCGGGGAGCGGTGGGGGCGTGGCCTCTGCGGAGAAGGCGGGACTAAGAGCCTGTAGGGGCGTGGCCATATCTGGTGATAGAGGGGGCGTGGCCAATCAGGGTAAGACCCCATGCAGGAGGCGTGGCCTCTGAGGAGGATGTAACTAATGAGCAGGGTGTGACCATATATGGTTATAGAAGGGGCGTGGCCTCTAGAGGGTTTTGCTGAGGGCTGTGTGACTATATGGTGATAGGGGCGTGGCCGGGGAGCAGTTGGGGCGTGGTTAAGGTGTGTGAAATGGCGTCACCACATATGGTGATAGAAGGGGCGTGGCCAATCAGGACGAGATTAATGCAGAAGCGTGGCCTTACTGGAAGGGCGTGGCTAATGAAGATGAAGGGTGTGACCATATATGGTATAGAGCAGGCGTGGTCTCTGGGGCAGGGCAAATGGGGTGTGACCATATATGGTGATGGGGCGTGGCCGGGGAGCAGTGGGGCGTGGCTAAGGGCCGTGAGTAAGCGTGGCCATATATGGTGACAGAGCGGGCGTGGCTGAGGGGCGATGGGGTGAGACCAATGCAAGAGGCGTGGCCTAGCGGTAGGGGGCGTGGCTACCAGGCATGGGGCGTGGCAGATCAGGTCGAGACTAATGTAGGAGGCGTGGCCTCTGAAGAGGGAGCGTGGTCAAGATGCAGGATAAAGATGTTGAGGCTCTGGAGCGAGTCCAGAGAAAAGCAGGGAAGCTGGTGAAGGGGCTGGAGAACAAGAGACGAGGCTGAGAGAGCTGGGGGTGTTTAGCCTGGAGAAGAGGAGGCTGAGGGGAGACCTCATTGCTCTCTGCAACCACCTGAGAGGAGGTTGTGGAGAGGAGGGAGCTGGGCTCTTCTCCCAAGTGACAGGGGACAGGACAAGAGGGAATGGCCTCAAGCTCCACCAGGGGAGGTTTAGGCTGCACATTAGGAAAATATTTCACAGAAAGGGTCATTGGGCACTGTCAGAGGCTGCCCAGGGAGGGAGTTGATTCACCTTCCCTGGAGGGGTTTAAGTCACGGGTGGACGAGGTGCTGAGGGTCATGGTTTAGTGTTTGACAGGAATGGTTGGACTCGATGATCCGGTGGGTCTCTTCCAACCTGGTTATTCTACGATTCTATGCTTCTATCGTTGGTATTTTTTTGTTTTTACGTCAGGATCATTCCCTTTATTATGAACCTCCAGCTAAGAAATGAGGAGTTTCTGCGCTAGAAATACTGGAATCTGGTAAGGCTGACATTGCCCTATTAACTCATTTCTTTCTCAGCCTGCTGTGGGTGGGTTGCAGCCCCACCCTCTGGGCTCAGAGTGTTGAAGTCACGACATCTAGGTTGCATCTGGCAGTGCCTGAATGTGAATTCTTCCCTGCACCCTTGCGTTGCCTCTGGGCTGGGGCGTTTATCTCTCATCTCAGGGCAAGAGCTGCCTTGGGGGCAGTCCTGCAGTTCTGTGGCCGCCAGTGGCTTGCCAGAAGAAATTGTTTTAAACACTAATTTTAGCTTATAGATCCTATTAACTTTTCTTTTTTTTTGGCAGGGAGGGGGGAGTTGGCTGGCGATACCTTGTGTGCACAACTTTGCTGATTGCTAATATGAAAATAAGAAAAATAACATAACATAACACAAGTGCTAATATGATAAAAGTAACAAAAATAGCTTGTCTCTTGTGAAGCTTCTTGCAGGAAACGGATTTCTTTTATAATTACTGATAGCTTATACACTTCTCTTGTAGGTAAAATGCCTCATGGGACCAGTTGCCCTTACTTAACGCTCAGTATGGCAAGGGCTGCAGCATCACATGGCAAAGGGGTTTGCTCTACTTCTGTTAATTTTTCCGCTGCTTTAGTGTGTTTGGTGTCCACATGTTGGATTTCGGCTTCCTTCTGTGGAAACAAACTGGGGCGAAGCTGGGCTGTGAAGTTGAAAGTTGGGGTGCTGAACCAACAATGAAGTGCTGTTACTAACTCAGCAAAAAGCTGGTACCTGAGCTTCGTTGCAGGCATTATTGCAGCTGAAAGCTTGTTAGCGTGCTCATTACTCCATTTCATGAGTCCTTCCGCATTTAATTGTTTGTTCTAGGCCATAGAGAGAGAGATCAAGGCCGCATTTAGCCATGGGGAGCCAAATGACATCGTTAGCAGTGCCTTCCAAATGAACATCACTCATGGTGACATCTGCACGCTGCAGAAATGTTGCTGGCTCAATTCTGAGGTAAAACTGGCCGCAGCATGACGATATCCTCATTCGGCGAGAAGCCTCATGGCCCTTGTTGCTGTATCATTCTTTTGGTAAGCTGGTGTCTTGTTTGACATCTCAAGCTTACTCTTTATGTGATAGATCATTAATTTCTACATGAATCTTGTGATGGAAAGAGGTAAGAAGGAAGGATATCCAGCAGTTCATGGTTTTACTGCTTTCTTCTGTCAAATACTAACTTCTTGGGGTTACGCAGCAGTGAAGAGTTGGACCCCAGGTGTGGATCTCTTCAGGCAGGATCTTGTCTTTGTCCCTGTCCACCTGACAAAGCTTTGGACTCTGGTGGTGAGTCAAACTGGCTTTTTGTTTGGAATTGGATGGAGAGAGAAAACTAGTGAGAAAAAAACGTGTTGATTTTGATGTGTGTGCAGCAGAAGTTTGTGCTTTGTCTGACAGTCCCCTTGTAATCACACGTCACCGACATGAGAAATTTTGTTGACCTAGGTTCTTGAGGCAAAGAGTGATTTTGATTTGTTTTCAACAGCAAATACCTGCAAGAAGAAAGCCAGGAAAAAAGGTAACTGGAGCTGGGTTGTTCCGAGTGGACACTTCACAGCATGGGGACACATGTACGTGAGCACTACTGGGATGCAAAATGTGAACTCTCAACTCCTTCTCTTTAGAGGTTTTGACACTCTATAAGTCCCAGTGTGTGACAAAGCAGAGGGTTGAGTGGGTGTTTCCCTGAGTTGGGCTCCAGGAAAGCTGGGGAGGGTCTTACTGATGCAGAGTGGGAGTTCTCGGAAGCCAAATGTCGGGGTGTTGGTTCACAGACCCTTGTTTTTTGTTGAGAAGGGAAGATGTGTACAACTCAATATGAGTTAAATGCAGGCTCCGTTTATTAGCTTCAAACAGTTTCTTAAACACACAATGCTATAATTATGCATACGGGTTAATAAATGATTGGCCAAGCCTAAAAGTTAACATTTACATACGTCCTCCTACTTGCAGTTTCGCTTAAGCTAAATTCCCCATTTTTACGTAGTCTAGTTGCAGTTTCACTTATGCTCAGTTCCCCGTTCTTACACAGTTAGCTTCAAGGTTGCTTACAACAACTAACAAAAGGCGCAGTGTTTTTCATTTCCACGCTATCAACAACTCTTGATATTTTTCCACGGAGGCCTATACTTTACTTGAACATAACTTTTCCAAGGATCCATGCCCTTGTTCATCAAGCCATTCTCCAACAGCTTACCAAGGGCATGGAGCGACAGGGCAAGGGGGGATGGATTTAAATTGGAAGGGGGAAGATTTTTGTCCTAATGTCCAATCCAAATTCCTCACGATGAGGGCCGTGAGGCCCTGTCGCAGGTTGCCCAGGGCAGTGGTGGCTGCCCCATCCCTGCAGGGGTTCAAGGCCAGGCTGGATGGGGCATGGAGCAGCCTGGTCCTGTGGGAAGTGTCCCTGCCCATGGCAGGGGTGGGACTGGGTGGGCTTTGAGAGCCCTTCCAACCCAAACCATTCGATGATTACGAGTTAGTAGCAAAGAGCACTGCCTAAAGACTCAATTTAAGAACCACAAGCCCAAGTAAACCTGGCAGGGAGGGCGTCTCTCTTCGGAGGCTGCTGTCCCTTCTCAGCCTGCCAAGAGCTTGGATTGTGACACCCAAGTGAAGAGATGATGTGTGGTCGATCAGGTCTGTTCCTTGAGTTGTGCGATGGTGACTGGATTGTGCTGAGTGTCTGTTAGGATGGGTAGCGTGTGCTGCTTCAAAATCTCTGGAATGCTAAAATGTAATATTAAAATGATGCCATGCAAAAAAAAAGAAAAAAAAAAGCCAATATGAAGAAGAAACTCACAGGTAAATAGTACAATAGTAAGAAGAAATAAAAAGGAATGGGGAGAAAATGTGAAGGGTTATCTGAGAGAAACACGGTAAAGGAGAGATGATCAAGAATGTTGATCTAACACTGCCACAGAGTATTTGCTGCCTGCCATTCTGGGAAAGGGGTGCGACTCTGTATCACAGAAAATAGGAATGCCTACTGAAGCAAGTGCCACGGTGACCTAAAGGCTGGCTTGTTTCCTTCAGAGGAATGCGTAGTTCCGATGGCTTCAAGCATTCTTCTGGTACCTTTCACTGATGATTACATCATAAATGGTATGTTAAAAAAAACATTGGTGTGTTTCCACAGAATTTATCCTCTTCCTTATCTGCATAACAATGTACAAGGGCTGGAAGATGCAAAATACATAATTACTTGTAATCCCCACTCATTTTGTGTATATTCTGACTTGAGTATACCCACTGACTTCAGTGTGATTTTAAGTATTCAGTGCTTTGCAAAATTTCATCTGTAAACAGCTGCAGAAGCTTCTGCTTTACATAAACAAAAACCTAACTCCTCATGGTCTCAGCAAGTCATGGCTCTGCTTTATAAACAAACAAACAAAACTGCCTATGCATAATGCAGTATTTGGAAACAAACTTGGACATTGTTCACTCTTCAGACCAACTCCTGATTTAGTTGCCTCATATGAAACAAAAGAGGCGAACATCCTTCTGCATGAGATGCCAGGAACTCCGAGTGAGGGAAAGTGTGAAATAAAAGGCAATAGATTTGTGGTATTTTAATAAGGTATTATAAAGCCCTGGTAGAATGCTAAAGTGTCTGTCTTTATTATTTCCAGCTTTTGTATCTGCATCCTGAAAATTCACCATATTTCAACCTAAACAAATTACTGACTGTCCAACAACAGATTTTTCAAACTACAGCGCAGGAAAGAAAAAGCAACGTTCCGTGGCCATAGAGGTACTTAATATTTCAGAAGAGAAAAAAAGGGGCCTGTCCTAAGTGCTACTCACTTTCCATTTCTTTCTTACTAAACTCATAATGGGAATACACATTGACACTACTACAAAGATATATCTACAGGTAACAATTCCAAAGTCTTCAGCAGTCATTTTTCCCTGCTTCCATGTGTCTATATTGTAACTAGACCATGGCCAGCCTTACAAAACTATTAAAAGGATATACTGAAGCAAGAGTCCTTATCCCTTCTTTTCTCCTGTACATGGGCCAAAGAGAACAGGTTCCATACCTGCATGGGTTTACATGCAGTTTACAGCTACTTTGCACTATTGATGTTTTATGGGTCTAGTTCTATCTGATCTGCAGTGTCAAGCTAACAAGATTGGCAGTGGGGAGTTTATGATTTGCTTCATTTTCGTTTTGTTCCAATTTCCTTTTGTTTCTGCTCTCTGGGAAAGCAAGACCAAATACTTTCTTCTCCTTCCTCTGGGATGTCGGTTTGTTTGATAAACGTATTAGGAGGACTATTGGTATTTGGGCAATATTGTCAGTTCTCCAGTGGCTGTCTTGTGCACCTTTGATGGGAAAAATAGGAATATCTCTGGAGGACCATGGGAGGCTACTGTGTGGCTGACAGTGTTTCTCTAACTGCTACAAGTGTGGATGTTGTGCTATTGACCACTAGTCTCTAGATGCGACCAATTTCCTTACTGTCTGGCGATAATATTTTGCTAATTATTACCCAATATTCTTCTCATTACCCCATGTTATCTGGTGTTTTTCCATTTCAGGTTTGAGGCTGCATCAGGACAGTTAACGTACTATGGTTTGGCCACAGTTCTGCCTGTTCCATGTTATTTTGTTTACTGAGCAAGGAATAGAATGGGGACAAACTGGCATATCCTCCTGGAGATGGATTAAGATCTGTGCTGCCATTATTAAGCTCCCTCTCAGTGCCTTGGATCACAAAATGGGCTTGTCTCCTTTGCTACTAAAAGTGCATGAGGTGCCCTTTGAATGGTGCTGTTCTTACCTTCCTGAGCATTTCCAATGGCCAAAGATTGTTGCCTCCCTGAATTCCATACGGTGCCTGTTTATTTCCCCTTATTCAATGTGTGTAAGGGCTCATTTCAGAGTGCACATTCAGTCTCTTTTGTGCTCCATTTCCACACTAGGTAACCAGCTGTTCTGTCGGTAGCAGGAGAAACAGGTTGGGATGGATAAGGACAAAGCAGCTGTTACTTAGTTAAGGCAAGAGCAAGGTGGCACAGCAGCTAGAGGAGTTAATGGTGCTTTATGTCCCATTGATTTCAGGAGGTCTGGAACTACCTATGAGACACCTAGCTGCTTCTCCTCTCCTCTTGTGTCAGCAGGGAGAGAAGCTGCCTGTTCAAGGATGGGGAGGCTGTACTTATTTTTGGGGTGATCGTTCTCATTCCATCTTGATACCTAAGTCCCTGGGACAGAGGAACCAGAGCAGAGGGGAGCAGACATCTCATACAAAGAAGGTTGTGAGGTTGTCGTAAATCCATAGGAGACTGCAATTCTGTAACCTACTCTACATGCTGGTCATTTTCCAGTGGACTACTCTGTTAGAAAACTTCTTTCCAAAGAAACTGGAGACCCTGCAGAAAGAAATCAGTGGTTTGATTATTAAGCAGTGTTTCTTTCCCGGCCACATTATTAGTCTTCCTTATGGTCTGCAATGTTTGCCTTCTGGTTTCTGGACTCACTTTTAGGTGCTGGTTTGATCTGTAAAACCATTAATGACCAAAGTTCCACCAACCTGATCTATTTACTGTGATAGAGTGATGCACCTGAGGCAGTTGAGGCACCTGGATTGAAACCCATTGGGTTTTTTTCTGTTTGCTGATCCCTTAAATCTTTTCTAACAGAGGCACAGACCAAGGCCTTGTTGTTTCTTTTTTCTTTGGATTCATCAGGATTAGCACAAGGATTCTCTGGTATTCCTAAATTTAAAGTGGGTTGAGAGTGACTGCTCTACGGGAAGGGCTGTGCCAAGTTAGATTCCTGTGGGGCCTTGGGCCGCTGGATCTTCTTCTTTCCTTGGTTTATAACAGTCCAAGCTAATTATATTTCAAGACTACCTTTTCTCCCTTGCCTGTAGAAAATGAGTGTTGTTTGAGCAGGGATTGGAGGTTTGGGGTTCTGGGAAATGTTCACAAAGTCAGGTTTTCCGTATTGATTCTATATCTCTATATGTATACATATATACACACACATATATACAATTGCATTATTTGTGATAGGGCTTTGATAGGTCTTCTTATTTGTTTAGTGGGATGCTTGGGTTTTCTGACAGCTGCTGTTCTGAGGGTGAACCTCCCATATAACCCAGCAGGAGGAGAGGATCATAGCTACCTCTAGTCCTTGTGGGAGACTTCAATTTCCCAGATATAGGCTGGGAGTATAATACAGCAGAAAGGAAGCAGTCCTGGAGGTTCCTGGAGTGTGTGGAAGACAACTTCCTCACACAGCTGTTGAGCGAATCGACAAGGGACGGTGCCCTCCTGGACCTGCTGTTGGTGAACAAAGAAGGACTGGTGGGGGATGTGAAGGTTGGAGGACGCTTGGGGCAAAGCGATCATGAGATGATAGAGTTCTCAGTGCGGGGTAAAATGAAGAAGGAGGTTAGCAGAACAGTTGCCCTCAACTTTCAGAGAGCAGACTTTGGGCTGTTCAGAAGGCTGGTCGGAAATGTCCCGTGGGAGGCGCTCCTTGAAGGCAAAGGTGTCCATGAGGGTTGGGCGCTCTTCAAGAAGGAACTCCTAGCAGCTCAGGAGAAAGCCGTCCCCAAGTTCCGGAAAAGTAGCCGGCGGGGTAAGAAACCAGCGTGGTTGAGTAGGGAGGTCCTAAGAGACATCAATAGGAAGAGGAGGGTCTACGACCTCTGGAGGAAGGGGCAGGCATCCCGGGTGGACTATAGGGAGAAAGTGAGAAAGTGCAGGGGAAAAATCAGGAGGGCTAAGGCCCAACTAGAAATGCGATTGGCCATGACTGTGAAAGACAACAAAAAGTCTTTCTACAAATACGTCAACAGCAAAAGGAGGGCCAGGGAGAATCTCCAGTCCCTAGTAGATGCAGAGGGAACAACAGTAACAGGGGATGAAGACAAGGCTGAAGTGCTCAATGCCTACTTTGCCTCAGTCTTTAACAGTAAGGAAAATTGTTCCCTCTGTGCACAACCCCAAGGGTTGGATGAGAAGTATGAGATTACCAAGGTCCAAGAGGAGGTGGTTAGAGACTTGCTTGCCCAGCTAGATGCCCACAAGTCTATGGGGCCAGATAGACCCCACCCAAGAGTTTTGAGGGAACTGGCGGATGTACTGGCCAAACCCCTTTCCATCATCTTCCAGCAGTCCTGGATGACTGGGGAGGTTCCGCTGGACTGGAGGCTGATGTCGTGCCCATCTATAAGAAGGGGCGCAGGGGGGATCCGGGGAACTACAGGCCTGTCAGCCTGACCTCGGTACCGGGGAAAGTCATGGAGGGGGTGATCTTGAGTGCGATCATGGAGCACTTGCAAGAGAACCGGGTGATCAGGCCCAGTCAACACGGGTTCATGAAAGGCAGGTCTTGCCAGACTAATCTGATCACCTTCTATGACCAAGTGACTAAACTCTTGGACGAGGGAAAGGCTGTGGATGTGGTTTTCCTGGACTTCAGTAAAGCCTTTGATACAGTTTCTCACAGCATTCTGCTTTGGAAACTGTCGGCCTCTGGCCTGGACGGGCGCACACTCTCCTGGGTGAAAAACTGGTTGAATGACCAGGCCCAGAGGGTGGTGGTAAATGGAGTTAAATCCAGCTGGAGGCCAGTGACAAGTGGGGTTCCCCAGGGCTCAGTGCTGGGTCCAGTCCTGTTTAATGTCTTTATCAACGACCTGGATGAAGGCATTGAGTCCTCCCTTAGCAAGTTTGCAGATGACACCAAGCTGGGAGGAAGTGTCGATCTGCTGGAGGGTCGGGAGGCTCCAAAGGGACCTGAACAGGCTGGACTGCTGGGCAGAGTCCAACGGCATGAGGTTTAACAAGGCCAAATGCCGGGTCCTGCACTTGGGGCACAAGAACCCTGAGCAGAGGTACAGACTAGGAGAAACCTGGCTGGAAAGCTGCCAGGAGGAGAAGGACCTGGGGGTGCTGGTTGACAACCGACTGAACATGAGCCAGCAGTGGCCCAGGTGGCCAAAAAGGCCAATGGCATCCTGGCTTGTATCAGGAACGGCGTTACCAGCAGGTCCAGGGAGGTTCTTCTCCCCCTGTACTCGGCACTGGTGAGACCGCACCTCGAGTACTGTGTTCAGTTCTGGGCCCCTCACCACAAGAAGGATGTTGTGGCTCTGGAGCGAGTGCAGAGAAGGGCAACAAAGCTGGTGAAGGGGCTGGAGAACAAATCTTACGAGGAGCGGCTGAGAGAGCTGGGGTTGTTCAGCCTGGAGAAGAGGAGGCTGAGGGGAGACCTTATTACTCTCTACAACTACCTGAAGGGAGGTTGTGGAGAGGAGGGAGCTGGTCTCTTCTCCCAAGTGACAGGGGACAGGACAAGAGGGAATGGCCTCAAGCTCCACCAGGGGAGGTTTAGGCTTGAGATTAGGAAGAAATTCTTCACGGAGAGGGTGGTTAGGCATTGGAACAGTCTGCCCAGGGAGGTGGTTGAGTCACCGTCCCTGGAGGTGTTTAAGGTTAGGGTAGATGAGGTGCTTAGGAGCATGATTTAGGGATTGGTGGGAATGGTTGGACTCGACGATCCAGTGGGTCTCTTCCAACCTGGTCATTCTGTGATTCTGTGATTCTGTGACTGTGACAGGAGAGGGACAGCAGATGCAAATCCCATCCCGGGAGATGCCATTGGGATAGCAGGGAAATCTTTTTCACCAGGAGGATGGTCAAATATTAGAGCAGGTGCCCAGAGAAGGTGAGCAAACTTTGTCCTTGGAAAGAGCTTGAATTTGGCTGGGCGAGAACTGAGCTCCCTGCTCTCAGGAGGCACTGGGCTAGGCAGAGATCCCTTCCGACTGAAATTATCCTGGGATTTTGTGGTTTTAATGAGGAATGACACATTGCTTGAAACAAAATCTAAGTCTGAATAATTAAGCAGTCCTTGGCACCTCCTCAATTCCTGAAAAGATTTTAAAATCTCAAAACCTGCCAAGATTACCCTGAATCTTCTCTGTACAGTAGAGCTGACCTAGGGAAAATTACAAACAATTTACAGCGTACAGCATGGGAATATTTTAAAAATCTGGTCCTGTTATGAGCTACAGCTACCGAAGCAACTTTTATCAGTCTGTTACTCAGAAAGATTGTGGCATCCTTTAAGTGATTTGGGCAAGAGTTCTTTCACAAGTTACTGTTTTCCTTCAAAAAAATCTATTTTTCCTTCGAATGGAAAAGCTGGCCTACAGAATTTTATTTGAAATGTGTGCTGAAATAGTCTGTTCAGTACACTTCACATTCCTTAAGTGTTGTTCATGCTTGTAGCCCTGGGAAGCGGTGGGAGTTTGGGTTGTGATCTGGCCTAAGAATATCAGTTTGTATGGTTTGTAAGCACAGATTCTTGGCTTTTATATTGTCACCGCAAGTACCAGTTAAAACTGAAATCCTGTCAGGTTTTCTAAAGAAGTTAAGACTATTTTCTGTAGCATGTGTATATTTTAATGAGTTTCTGCAATATGGGAACTGGGCTATGAAAGTATTGAGTAAGGCCCTATCAATCTTCAGTATTTGCCAAATGACTATGCTGCATTTCGTAAACCAGCACCTTTTACCTCCCTCTTTCTTCATCTGGGAATCACAATATGAGTGAAGCAAAGCCTGTAATTTACTGTAAATAAGCTACAGAACTTTTTCAGAGCACTTGGCACTCGGGGGGGCTTTCAGCCTCTATGCTAAGATACATTTTAGATTCTTAGGGTCTTACCTTTTTGACTTTGCTTTGTTTTTTTTTTCCTGGAGCTTAAATATGCCTCCATTCTTGTGTCTGAGGTTTTGCAGATAACTGCTGATCCATATGTTTTTCTGTGAACCGTTTCATTGCTGTTTTGTGCATTTGCAAATAAACTGCTTATGGCAAAGTTAATCATCCCTTTGAGAAGAGTGCAGCTTTACTGCTGAAGAAGGAGGTCCATTTTTGCTGAAAGACAAGTGAAAAATAGACAGGGAAATGGACTGATGTCAGCTGTGCAGCGAGACAGCTTGAAGCATATTCACTGTTGAAGGGGTAACAACAGATAATACTTGGATTTCTCCAAGACAGCAGCGTGTCCTGCAAACTCCGACTTGTCTGGGTGAATAAAATAGATGTGGCCCAGAGGAAAGAAAAAAAATAGCTGTTACAGAGGAGTGCTTTGTGTGGGCTTAAGTCCATTGTGACAGGTGTTGGTGAGGGTATCAGAATCCCTGGAAAATACTATTCTCTGCTTATTTACAGGACAGTTGTGCAAAACATCCTACGTTGGCTGCCTTGACAGCTTGTCTGAACATGGGACTGTGTGAGCAGTTTAATCTCTACAGAACTTCGGTCTCTGTTGAATATGCCATCAAGTTCAAAACTTTCTAAATTAAGTCTCTGGTTTGGCTTTTCTGACTGTCATATCTCCTAGATGGAACTAGGAAGCATCAAATAAATAAAGTCGGCTTGTTCTGACTTGACTCCGATTGGTAAATGATACCTCACTTGCAGTACTGAGCACGTAACGCCCACAAGTAAATGCTAACTTTCTCCTCTCTGCATTGCTTGCTTGAAAGACAGGTTTATGAACTCAAGCTCTGCCATTTGATTTGTGTTTACAAAATCCAGGGATACGCACCGAGACCTTCTGAAATAATTCTGTCTTCTATAAATGGTTCATGCAATCCAGTGTCCCATGTTATTCTTAGAGGAATGGCTTTTGTATATGTGATATGAAGTTACTTATAAAAATAATGAAATCCTAAGCTTAACTAGATAGTATCTTAAATATTCAGTGTGTAGTATATTAATGATTCAAGATATGCCTCAATATAACTTCAAAAACCACACACAGAACTACAGAACGGCCTCTGGAGGTCATCTGGTCCAAACTCCCAGCTCAAACGGATTCTCCTACAGCCAGTTGCCTCGGACCCTATCCCGATGGCTTTTGAGTAGCTTCAAGGATGGAGATTCCGCAACAAACCTGTGCCTATTTTTGATCACCTTCACAGAAAAAAGGTTTTCCAGGGAAAGGGTTCACAAGGAACCTCCTGTGTTTTGGTTTGTGTTCCCTGCCTCTTGTCCTGTCCCTGTGCACCCCTGAAAAGAGCCTGGCTCCATCTTCTTTACACCCAAAGAGGAAGGTTACATAAAAAATAGAAATCTAAACAAAAAGGTTCTATGGAAAAATTGCTAACCTAGGTAGACTCAACAGTGTAATGATAGAATTAAATTTAATTGCATTCTGACAGTAGGTCTGCTAGAATCTCCTTTAGAATCATAGGGAAGCACTGCACAGTCTTATTTCTCGTCGTATTCACACATCAAGAATATAAGCTCTCTGATGTGAGAGATCGTGCGCTGTAATTCCAGTTTTTGCTTTGTTTCACAAATCAATGTGAGTAATAATTCATGACCTTTTAAAGAAGCATGGTGTGTTTGGGTGGGTGGTTTTCAGTCCTGAAGATGTTCTTTCACAAGTTAAGTGATAGAAAAAGACCGTTTTTAACACGCCGGGTAAGATCGTTATAAAATGTGATACATTATACTTTCAACGTGAGGCAAATTGTTCTTCTGACAGTCAAACGGTAATTTGCCATAGCTTTGTATATGAAATATAAGATGGGATTGCTACAGGCAAAATACTTGTTTTAATTCACAGGGGAATGAGAATTAAAATTAATAGATCATGAGGGAGAAAGTGGTGTGCTCATGAGCATTACCTGAGGGCTTTAGTGTGTAGGTTGTATGGAGCTCAAGAGGTGTATGTGGATAAGTGGTTGCACTACACATCGCGTAACAGCGATTTTCTCAGCAGGATCTTGCATGGATGCTGCCTCTGTACTTAGAAAACTGCCTCAGATGGAAGGATTTTCTGTGATCACTTGGTCACAGGATACAATCTACCCTAGAGTAAGATTTCTTCACCTCTGAGGTATGATCTGAAGATCTCATCACCCAGGCTAGATATCAGAAAGAAATTTTTCACAGGAAGGGTCACTGGGCACTGAACAGGCTGCCCAAGGGGGTGGTTGAGTCACCTTCCCTGGGGGTGTTTAAAAGAGGGGTGGATAAGGTGCTCAGGGACGAGGTTTAGTGATTGATGGGAATGGTTGGACTCGATGAGCCAAGAGGTCTTTTCCAACCTGATGATTCTATGATTCTAAAACCTAACCCTAAATCTAACTCTAACCCTAATGGTGCCCTAATCCTAACCCGAACCTTACAAAAATGGTGCCGTATCCCTAACCCTAAGACAAATGGCGCCCTAACGCTCCAAGAAATTCTTTAGCTCCCACCAGCCAAGCCAGAGGCGGAGAAAGATCCGCTGCAGGAATATTGCTTTCAGTTTCCCGCATATTTGCCTCAGCTGCTGCCTGGAACATCCGAGCAACAGCGGCCTCTGTCCTCGACCCTGTCATCATAGTTTCTAACATCCCTTCAACAGTTCCCCAAGTTCATGCGACCTCAAACGCTTTGGAAACTCGCGTGGGAATTGACTGCCATAAATCTCTGCCCAGGGATTCCCAAACAGGCAACCTGAAAACGTTACTAGGACACACGAAGAAGTCCTTGCACTGTCCCCACATTAAAAGTCGGGACAGTGCCACTGGGCTCTATTTCACGCCCTGTTGAGTCGCAAGTTTCATCAAGAAGTCATGGACCGAA
Source organism: Clamator glandarius (assembly GCA_033459285.1). Taxonomy (NCBI): domain Eukaryota; kingdom Metazoa; phylum Chordata; class Aves; order Cuculiformes; family Cuculidae; genus Clamator; species Clamator glandarius. Next base: position 522,086 of record JAUNZM010000547.1, on the reverse strand, counting down.
TTTTCTTCCATGGGTACCGCGATTCCCATGGCTGCTCACCTCAAGTGTGTGCGCCACCAGCCCCCCGATCTCACTGGCCTTCCCCTTCCCTTTCGCCTTCCCCTTCCCCTTCCCCTTCCCCTTCCCCTTCCCCTTCCCCTTCCTCTTCCCCTTCCCCTTCCTAAATTCTACAGCAGCCCTTCCACCTGCCTTGTTGATCTCCACTTTGGACAGTGAAGCTCCACACTGCTGACCTACCACGGGGCTCCTATCACGTTGCTGGTCACCGTTTGTGGGAGACTGAACCCGTGCACGTAACCCGGACAAGATCACAGACAATCAATATGATTGCAAATCAAGTCGTTTATTAGCAAGCAAGCCAGCCTTTTGTACTGTTCTCATGTCTCATCTAAAGCCCAAAGTTTCCCCTGGCAGTTTTTGTAGAAGTAATCTTGCGTGCAGACGGCCTTCTTGTTCTCATGCTGCACCTGCTTCTTCACCTTGATGTTTCCAAACTTCTCCCTAGAAGCCTGATGAGGCCACATCGTTAGACCAGCAGACGTTCCCACAAAAGCCTCTTCCAGAAAGTCAGAGGGAGCCCCGCTGGCGGACTTGGAAGTCATTGGAACCTCTGAGCATTTCCAGATAGGAATTCAGGGTCAGGGCACCTCTCTATCAAAGCAGTAAGTTCAGGGCTGATCAGCAGAAGGTCTGGCTACCGGAACGTGGGGACGAGGCTTACCTGGGAGGCAGGACTCAGCAAACAGGGTGTAGGGAATGCCACGGGGATTGTCCGTGGGGGCTCTGCCTTGGATATTGATGGAGAGCTGCCCCTTGCATTTCCCCAGCATCCCTGCATAGCACTCGACCGTGATTGTCTTCTGGCCCCCAGGAGGGATGGAGCCAAAGCCAGGGTACACGGTGAACATGCCGACAGTGACGCGACTCTGCAGAAAGAGCCCCAGGAGAGATTAATGTCCAACAGCCTTACCTTGAGCATCCTCAGCAAGGAGCATGCCGCTCCTGGCCCTCCAGCTGGGCCCAAACCCAGTTCCAGGGCAGGGACAGATGACTCCATAGCCCAGTGGCAGCCCCAGAGTGGGAAGAACAAGCCAGGAGCAGCTCCAGGCCTGTTCCGAGTGGCATAGAGGAAGGACTTTGGGTGTAAAGGGTGAGGGTGCTAGCTAGGATCCTTCAGACTCTATGGGTAATACAGGAGAGCAGAAAGAGCTGTCAGAAACGATGGGAGAGGAGAGAGGGGATCGGAAATAAGAAAAAGCCAAGTCTCCCGATACCTACGGACTGGGAGTTCAAACAGGGACATTCTCATCTGTGCCATTCACAGACCTATTTTGGCCGGCAGCTACCAAACACAGGACCTGCTCCCTTCCCCTGACCCCACAACTCCAGGTCCGAGCCAGAGCACGTCCGTCATGCAGACGTCGTCCCATCCCACGGTCATGAGCCCCCAGCCTGGGCACAGCAGTGTCCTCTCACACCACCTGCAGCAGCACACGCTGGGGAGCAGGAGCCACCTACCTCCATGACAGGGCCTGCCTCCTGTTTCTGCAAGGGCTCCTTTCTCTTGCCAGAGACAGTCCTGGTGTCTTTCCCCTTGCACGGCTGGACAGGTTTCAGCTGATGTGCACTGAGAGGAGAAAGCAGGAAACATCCATCATGCCGAGTTCACCCGGCCTTTCTCTGAGGACAAAGCTGGCCTTCCTCCCCACAGAGGGAACCTTCCTGCTCCTGGTGGCTCCCAGACTGCCTGCAGCACCCATTGCTGGAGCTTACGCACAGGGCAGCAGTATCCCCAGCTCTGTCCTTCACACGTGAGGGGTTCTGCTCACAAGCCAGTGACACAAGCGCACAATAACCTAGGTCTCCTGGCTGCCTCTCACACGCAGCCGTGCTACAGGGCCTCCTCAGCAGGAAGGGTGGTGCACGTATTCTCTCACCTCGGCTTTGGTGGCACTCGGCAGATCTGGAATTTGAAGGCCTGCACGCCTTTGTTCTCCAGAGTGAAGGTGCAGGATTTCTTGGTGCCCCTCAGCATGGAACCAAAGTTGACGAAGGAGGCAGGGGAAATTCTGCACTCGCTGACTGCAGGTCTTGCTGACTCTTGGATGGGGACGGCAGAGCTGATCTCGTCCCCTTCAGCGATGCTGGGATCTATCACCTGTAGCCGGGGGAAAGGTTGGTAAATACTGCAAGGAGGCCAACCTCTGTCTCTGTCCCCTGACCCCATCCCAGGTCCCCATCAGCCTCCTCCAGAGCCAGTTTCCAGCAATACTTTGGAAGCAGTGCCCAGGAGTTTTTCTGCATCTGAAACCTGGGGCAGTGACAAACAAACACTGCTTAGGCCATTCTCCTAAACCCTTTTGGCAGACACACATGAGTCCTAGTCTCTGCCAGCTGTTTGCACCATGGCCTCCCCTGCTTGCCAAGCATTTGTGGATTCCCAAGCTTTCCTACCCTGTTTCTCTCATGGGCTGCTGTTACCCTGCAGTGAGAGGCCCTTGTTGCTAAGGGCCTGGGCAATGCAGGTAGAAAGGCCTTTCGTGAAGGCTCACACCTTTCTGGTGTGCTGAGCATTCCTGGGGGGGCTGGTTCTTTGGGAAGTCTGGTTGCCAATGAATAACTAAGGCCTGGCGGTATCTCACTAGTGGGAGGGGAAACTGAGGCACGGTGGGTATGGGGCTTGCAGAAAGCCCCACGGGGCAGTAGATCTCTTCTCCTGCTCCCCAGACTGGGCTCTCACTACCACCCTGCCCTGCCAGACCTCCCAAAATGACAATCGCCAATCTCACCTCTTCTGTGGGTGAAAACCCGACTTGCTCCTTGCATCGCTGTCCTGGCGAGAGGGCTGCAGCCAAGGGCAGCGCAGTGAAAACATGAAGCTTGCTGCTCAGGTCCTCGTGCAGCTTCTCTTCCGTGTTCCATGTGACACGTTTTTCCACCTGAGCAGAAAAACCAACGGTGTGAGGTCTCCTTGGTCTGGGAGGACAGACCCTCATTCCTGCATCGCTCTGGAATGCTGTCACGGTGCCAAGAGCATCCATATTCAAAGCAGCCACGGCCACCACTGGCCTGGAACTGGACAGCAAACATGTACGCAGGGCGAACAGATGGGGAGTCGCTGTTCTCAGAAGACGAGGAACAGGTGGAGGTGGCAGAGAAGCAGAGGATCCCCTCATGAACAGGTCCAGCTGAACCAGCCTTGCTCTGGACCCTCCAAAGCATCCTTGAACAAGCCAGAGGCCAAGTGTTCAAGCAATCACAGGGGCACAAAAGGCAAAAGAGCCACAGAAAATGCAACAAGAAGTTACATGTTACACGTTGTCTGTGCTTTACCTTCTCAACAGGCTCACTGATGGGAACCTGCAGCTGACTGGGGAACTGGACAGTTTCTTCCTGGCACTGCCCAGTTTGGCCAGCAGAGAAGTCCAGCCTGTCCTCGGAGGGGCAGAGGGATGGCAGAGTCTCGTTGGCACCGAGGCTGGAGTGACACGTGGGGCCTTCTGCTACCTAGTGAAGGAAAGAGCATCCAGCTGAGAGTCCAGGTGACACCTACTGCTGTCCCTGACCAGCCACCTGCCCTGAGAAGGGGTGTGGGCACAGGGAGGTGAGGAAGCAGGTGGTACCTCAATAGGCAGCAGCACGTCCAGGGCCGTGGTCTGGATACGGAGGTTCGGAAAGTAGACTTTTCCCCGAACAGTGACCAGTTCCTTATGAGGGTGCTCCAGAAAATGGATCACCAGAACCTTCTCCACCTCCCTGCTAGTCAAACCCTCTTCATGAGCAGGATTAAATCTGATGGAGAGATGACGTTCCTCCCCTGCCTCCAGTTTCACAGGCTGCAAGGAGATGGAAGGGTATTAACCACGGTGTGATGAAGCCCCAAGGTCTGATGGCACAAAATATCCTAATGCTCAAAGCTGGCCCTCCATGTGGGCTTCTCAGTTCATCCTTCACATCCTTTACAGTGTGTGCCTGCCCGCAAGCACCACAAGACTAGTGTCTGAGACCATCTTAGGCTAATATCAGCCTCAAATCTAGTGTCCAAGACCAGGTTGTATGAGGCTCTACACAACCTGACCCACAGGAAGGTGTCCCTGCCATGGCAGAGGGGTCGAACTGGATGGGATTTAAGGCCCCTTCTGACCCAAACCATTCTATGATTCGGTCATTTAGCCCGGGCCAGTCTCCTGCTGACTCCAAAGAGAAACATTCTCTCCTGGAGGGCCTCCCAACAGAAACACACCAGCAAGCGTCTCCTCTTCAGTCCCCACCAGCAGGAAGCTCCATAGCTGCTCACCTCAGTCTCTGCAGGGAAGGGCTGCCCGTCTGCATGGCAGATTGAGAAGGGTTCCTCTAAGGCCAAGAACACGCTGAGTGGCAGGACGCAGGTGTTTTTTAAAGAAAAGGGCTTATCCTGAAGAGTCAAGGCGTCACTGGCTTGCTACAGAAACAGAAAATGAGAGAAAATAACCTGCAATGACAGCGCATCTGTGGCTTCAAAGCTAAGCAAAGCATAAGCTGTTTCTTCTCGGTTATGCACTGCTCTGGGCTCCCTGCATGGTTTCTATAAAGTAGAGAGTGCTTGCAAAACTAGTTCTGCTTGTATTGGTATCAAACAGCTGCCATGTTATAGCACGCGATAAATCAGAGTGCACGACACCAAACAGACCACAGGCAGACATCAGGGATAGCTGAAAACCTTCTAATTAAACCTGAACTGCCTGCTCATGGGATTTTGTGCTTCTCTGGATGCCTAAGAACTAAAGGAGAGACCTGAAAGCACAGAAACTAAACAAAGAAGTAGCCTCTCTTCTTTTAGACACCTCGAGGAAGAGGGTGATAATGCAGGAGTCAGGATCCAGAGCCTGAAGGGCTTCTGCGTTGGTGTTACCACTGCTGCAGAAGGACTCCTGCAGGTCCTTTGAAGAAAGCAAGGCTGAGGGAAATGCAAAGCGCTTGCATCCACATTAATGCCGAGAAGGCAAAGAGAGACAAGAGATGGCAGGTTTTCCTCATCAGCCTGAGGAGCTGACGGGAATCCAGAGCTGACTGGAGTTTTGTCAGCTGCCCTACGTGATTGGTGTTCAGACTTCACTGTGCCTTGAAGCATCCTTGCAAATGTCCCTCTGTGAGTGTGTCTCTCTAGAGGTGGCCATGATCCCCTTTGACAGATCAGCTGTCACCAAAATAAAACCAAGATGAAGTGAAAAGCAGTCGCATCTCTAAAAACAAGCTCAATGAGTTTACAAAGCACCTCAGGATGGGTTTAGCATCGCCCAGCTGCAGCGATCTGCTCTCCCACCCACAGTCACTGTCTGTGAAAAGCCCACAATGGTCTTGGGGGTCCCACACATCTCACCTCATGCCCTTGGCTCAGCAGCTCAATTCTGTCTCCGCATCAAGAAAAGTAGAACAGACGTGGCAAGACTGTCCCCAGCCCCATCTCTGTGCTCAGGGCAAAAGCTTGGTCCCACTCAAATCAATCAGCAAAGCCCCAGACACTGGCAGAAGCTGTTTAGCTTCCTCCTTTGAACACAATCTCACACACCCCGCACAGGCTTCCAGTCACCAGCCACACAATTCACTGCCAGGAGGCAATCCAGAGCCTTACCTTCTCCACCCGGAAAATGAGTTCCGTGGAGGACAGTTGCAGAGCAGGGGCAATGAACTCACACGTGACATCCACCTGCATCATCTGCACCTTTTCCTCCTTGCTCCCCACGACGGCGTGCCACAGCAGCCGCTCCTTCACCACCTGTGTGCGAGAGCTGCACGTTACCCAGCAGGTGTGACCAGGGCACCCAGGAAACACACGGCATGTGCTCCCCGCCCGACTGTAGGCATAACGGATTCTGATAGCCTGCATGGAATTGTGTCATGGGAACTTGGCCATCAACCAGCAGCAGGTAGTACTGCCGAAAAGTTACGGCCATTGCTTTCCTCAGCAGCCCTGCTTCCTTTTATACCCCATCCTATTTATTTTGCACTCAAATGCCCACGCCGCTACACCCTAACATCCACAAATTCACTTGTGAGCCAGGTGCTGTCTACAGCTCTAAGAACTACTGCCTCAAACGACTCAGCCCTCATGGGGGACCTCACCTGGGGAGCGCTGGAGAAGCCTTCCACCACCATCTCCATACTCTTGCCCGGCATCAGCTCCATGCTCAGCGGTCGAAGCTTAAACATTGGGCAGGCAGATTTGGGGTTCTGGGAGGAATCCTCGCCCTCGGTGGTACTGAGGGCATCGAGATAATGATGCTGGCCAAATGCAGAAGACCCTTCGGTTGTCCAAGAGAGAAAATGGGTCTTTCTTCCTTTATTTGTTACCTTGAAGCGGTAACAGAACGGAATGTTGCTAGAAGACAAGCAGAGATCGAAAATGTCATGGGACCTGCTATTTCACAGCAGTCATCCAGCTTCAGTGCCCCAAAGCCATTAGCTGACTGTGCATTTGGCAAGAAAGCCACCTCCCAAACGGCTGACCTAGCAACCTAGCACCAACCCGCAGCAAGAGCCAGACCTTGGCTGCCCCTAAGCTCAGCCCCGGCCAGCAGGTGGTCTGTGTGCGCACAGCAAGGAAAAGCTTTTTGAAGAACATCATCTCAGTCATAGTGGACACAGCATTAAAATTAAGGGTAACTGAGAGTTGATTTAGCAACTGGTTTCCATTTTGGTGCCTTTTGAGGATCTCAGCCCACATTCACGTGGACATAAAACGTTTCTAAAAGAATTCCTGTAGCGTCAATGAAATGGCACCAGCACCTTGAGTGCAGAAGGAGAATGAGCTGAAGGACTACGGCAAAACGCCTCCTTGCTGAGCCCACGGGAGGAGCAGGAGCTGAGACATACTCTACCTGAAGCGGGGCCCCAAGTTGAGCTCCGGAACAATGGGTTTGTCGGTGACAATTGTGATGCCGACGCCAACAGCCTGGATGGGGATGACGTAGCTACAGCTGTTCTCAATGAACACCTTCACTTCGTCATTAAATAGTTCAGTGTCATCCAAGTTTGCTGTGACAGCCACAGACAGCTCGGCGTTGGGGGGGATCACTCCTTTACTGGGTTCAATCCTCCAGCACGAGCATTTGCCAGCCTGTAAGACAAGCCAGACACGAGCTGAGGAGGGAAACCAGGACACACTAGCATTGGGAATAAGAGCTACCACAGTCTGGTTACAATAGACACCAGCAGCATCTGAGAGACAGACGGATGCTGACCTAAGGGACGGCTGACAAGCCACCACACTCCATTCTCTTCAAGTTACTTAGGGTTGGTTAATTAAAGCGATTGGGTCATTCTGGCCTTGCACAAGTGAAAGAGGAAGCAGAACTCAGCATGAAAAGTGCAGCTGTACTTTGCCAAGCCATACCTCTCCTCAGAGAGCATCCACACCCTGGTCTCTGTCATTAACAGGAATGTGACACAAAGCAAAAGCAGACATAACAGGGAAACCAGAGGGGAACCCACGCCCTCTCAGCAGCAATGGCCTGCAGGGTTCTCTTGAGCTCCTGGAGTTCCAAAAGCGTGATTGTCAGAGCTAAGCCCTTTCCACAAAATAAAGGAAGAACTTGTCAAAAGGAGACAGGCTCATTTCTGCTCAAACAGCCATGCAAACTCCCTATTTTATTGAGGATTGCTCCAGGTAAAATTGCTCCCAGAGCCAGGCTCCTCTTGCTGCGCTGTGGTGGAACAGCTTGCTTTCTCTCTGACAGAAGATATTCTATATAAAAATTAATTCACAGGCTGCTACGGACCAGTCACTTTTGTTGGAAATTAGCCCCACAGGTACCTACCATCTCTGCCCAGAAGGATGCAGGGGTGGGAGACTGGTTGGACAGGTGGAGAGTTTGGGAAACATCTTCTAGGACTTGGATACTGCCAAAATCCATCTTGCTTGGATACGCGTAGACCACTGGTCCTTCTCCGAAGCTCACCAGATGGATTTCCTGCTCCAGGAAACAGGTAGGAAAGATCAGAAAAAAACAGGGAAAGTTTAAAAAGGTCAGACAGTTCTGAGTACTCCAGGCCTGAGGGATAATTACAGCTCTTTGAAGCTTGCAGCGTTGACAGACTGAAAAAGAAAGCCTGGAGCAAGTGTGGGACCTAGAGTGAATCCGTCTGAAAGCCACAGGCTCCCATTATCAGCAGATGAACAAGCCCAGTTTCTCACGCTTGCTTTTCCACGGCTCCGGGCCTGTAGCCTTGGCTGGGACATTGACAGAGAGATGTGATGGATATTTCTCAGATGGGATGGGCCTGACTATCAGCGCAGTTTCTTACACAGTGCTTGCTTTAGCAGGTTTCAGGGATTCCCCTGTGTGCTCCTGAACCAAAGTCCCAAGGAAGCAGCAGTTGCTCTATCGAATAATGCAGCAGAGTGTGAGACGCAGGGACTGTGCTGAGGTTCACACTGGGCTTGCTATCCCTTCTCACAGATCCATCATTAAATGCTGTGTCAGACACTCAGTTCATCACCTAAAAGGATGCCATCTTTCCTCTTCTCCAGGTCCTGGCTCTTGCTCATGCTGTGAATCCTCTTGGGCCTTGTCCGCACCAGCCGTGTGTTACAAGCCCTTGTTTCCTCAGGAAGAATCTCTGTGCCCTTCAGGCCCCCCCAGCACAAGTGCACATGCATCTCCCCGAGCACTCACCAGTGGGGATCCTTCCCTCCCAATTGTCACGACACGAGCAACAGTGTCCTGCTCTCCCATCACCCGCGTTTGCAGCGTAAATGGGATTTGCACCCAGCTGCGTGGCTGGATAATCCCACATGGCACGAGGCTGGAGAACTGTACAGCAGCATCACCCTTGCATTCCTGTAAGAGACAGAATCAAACTCAGCTTCAGAGGAAACTAAACTTCTGGACAACTACCACAGCAGCAATTAACACATTTGAAAAAACCTCTAGGACAAAGCAGAAAGGCACAAAACCAAATACAAGACCAGCACGGACTTAGCACCTTGAAGGGTTCCAGAAGCTGCTGTATCCACACCCAAACCTGTGCTGGCAGCCTCCTTCCAGCACCTGCTCACAATCCTCTAAGTTCTCCTTCATGAAAGCATCCTAAGGATCAGGAGCTAAACTGCTTCCTAAAGAGTTTATATTCAGGTAGGAATATGAACACAGCAACCAACCCGAATAGAATTCACCAGTCTTATACAGAACCCTGCTTAGTTTTTCTCTAATAATTCCCTCGACAGCACGAGAGGGCAGGAGGCGGATGCAATGCCAAACCTGAGGAAGAATCCTGTAGCAGCCTGGAAGGTGGCTGTCGTTCACAAGGGTCAGCATCTGCTGGTAGGGGACTTCTAGGAAGCATTGTCCAAAGGTCACAACAGGGTTGAGCGCTCGCAGCAGAGGAACTACACATCTAGGCAGAGAGATGACCAAAAGGGAATTAGAGATACTGAGAGAATGCAGAATTTGTCTACTCCCTCAACAGCAAAAAATTAAGCACAGCATGTTTGTCACTGCCAAACAGACATTTAGTACCCCTACAGCAATAAACTGCCTTTAACTCCTTACTCAACAATCTCTTGTAAAGGAGGGGAAAACCCTGAGATTCAGCATCACAGAGGCTGCCAGGGGCCCAGGCAAAGCAACTTGCCCTGTGCCAGAGCTGTCTGGCGGGTACCTTCACCGCAGGAGGTTTGCAAGGACCCTTCCAATGGTCCCAGAACGGCATGAGCTCAGGGGGAGCCTTCCCAACGGGGCCCAGTGATTGCCAAGGCTCAGGGAACACAACACCCCAGTATCTCAGCTAAGATGACTCCCTCCCCTCCCACAGCACTCTTGCCCTGCCTGAAAACTCAGCCACTTTGTCCCAGCGGTGGAGGGCACCTGCCACCACCTGCCTTTATGCAGTGGCTGATCGCCGCCTCCTAATTCCACCCCCATGGGTCCATACACCGTCTCTTCCCATCTGCACTACTTTTACAAAATTGCAGCCCCGATACTGACTGAAGGGCTGTGTCTGCGAGAGGGAAACTAATCCCTCTTGTAATCAAACAGATAATCGCTGCAGCACAACAGGACTGAACCTGGCCGCAGGTTCAGCTTAAGTCTGAGTAAGGTAATGTTCAAAAGAACCAGAGGGAAGCAGAAAATCCTGAGCTCGCTTTCCACAAGAACTATTTCCCTCTCCATGAGATCTTACCTCGATTTTTCCCTCACCAGTCCTGCCACAAGCCCCTTCCCCACAGCATGCAGCTTCATTAACTGAACCAGACAGCAGCTTTCAGCAGGCTCATTGCGTCCCAAACAATATTTGCATTTTGATTGCAACCCAGCACAACTCTAGCACTTGCACCAAGAAGGAGAGGTGGCCCTTTGGAAACTGGTTACACCTCAAGCACCAAAATCCAGGCCAATAATGACTCTAATTACTGTTCCATTTAGGAGAAGGCTCAGGGCCGGGCCTGTCCACTGGAGCCCAGGTGCTTCACACCAGGGGCTGCTTTCAAAGCACCGATGCTCTCACGTCGGGCTGGGCAGAGCTGGCTAGCTAGGCACTGCTTCTTCTTGGAAGCTGCACTCAGCTAAGCTTGTGCAAGGCAGCGTGCTGCTGGGGAACACACCAAGAGAGACAATGAGCTGCAAAGAAAGTAAAGATACCTGGCGGTGATGAGCAAGGATGACACCTTCCTGCCAAAGCCCTCCACGTCCACCATCAGTGCCAGCTTGTAACTCTTCACAGTGTTGGAACACAGAGTGACCTGCGAGAAGAGAAGAGCAGCAAATGCTTCATCACTCCCAAAAGCCATTGCCTATGCACGGTGTCCTCCAGTTCTCCTTCCATGGTAAGGAAAGGGAGGATTTGGCCCTAATTCTTCTACTGGTCCACGTGTAGAGCACAGTCTATAGGAGTGATAACAGTCTTCCGACAAAATCTACTTTGTTAAATATACCGTGCAGTTATCAGAGCACATATGAGATAAATCAAAACACAGTTGGGCTACTGCTCTACTCACTATTGCATTAAAATTAAGGGACCAATTTTTAATCTCGACTACAACAGCATAAAACCAGAGGAAAACTGCTGACATCATGAAAATGAGCTCAATTTTGCAGTGGGAAGCTGAGGGCAAAACGTGGCCCAGCAGACACTGTGCAGTTCACAGGTCCCAGAGCTTTTTCAGCCTGCACTGGAGATCTCTGCAGTGAACACAGCTCCTTCTGCTCAACAGGAGAGGCAAAATCACACCGAGCAGAAAAACAAACTGTTTCATGCAATGACATCTCTCTTTTTATAACAGCCACCTTCTGTCCTCATCTTTCCTCTGCCTACAGTAAATCAAAGAAATTGCTCTAAGCAGTTCTGCAAACACGAATGGCTTCTCTCCTTGACAATACAGTACAAGACCTTCAGCTTATGATTTTGGAGAGAAAATGGTGCTCCTCCAGAAATGCCCCGGAGTAACCCAGCCAAGAAAAGCCGAACACTAGTGCATGTATCTTACTTGTGTATGCTAGCAGCACTAAAACCCTCTCATACAACAGCAAAGCTTCAGCTCCACCTGCTGAAGCACGTATGGCTAGACTGTTCCCATACCTGGATATCCAAGAATTCCTGCGGGTGGATGGTCCCTCTGCAGGGAGTTATGGTAAACTCAGTTGGCCTGATATTCACTTGAGCTCCACTTCTCCCGGACAGGTAGGTGTCGTCCAACATCAGAGCGTAACTGGTGACACTGGGCGCTCCGTCGCCGTCCCCAGGAAGGCGAAGGTTGAAGGTCATGGGCGTCAAGGAGGTGTTAGTGAGGTGACAGGACAATGTGCAAGGGAAGCCTAGGAAAACAACCCAAGGATGAATTTATGTACCCAATTATCCAAGGATTCCTAGTGTGAATACCCTGTTATGATAAAACTGTGCTTGGAGTTCAGCTCTTTTCTACCTGAATTACAGCCAATTTGAGAAACTGAGCAAGTCATTAATTTTCCCAGAAGTTCCCTTTTATACTGATCACAGAGCTTGCTTCCTTGCTAATGCCTGCTCTTAGCAATGCTCAACACAACAAGTTTCTTTCTCTTTAACTGAGGAGCTCTCTCACACCCCCACCCAAAACAGCATGAATTATATTTCACTTAGGAGTGCGCACCCAGACAGACCACTTATTCTGAACATTGAATCCATAAAATCCCGTTAACTCTGTGAACAAGTAGCGTATTGGCATTGAGGAGAAGCTACAGGAAGATAAAGGATGGATGAGCTTGGGAACTACAGCATGATGAAAAGCATTCCAGTGCAGTTTCCTTAGGCAGGATCCTTAAGGCATCGCATGGTTTTTGTCAACCAGACCCAGCACGGGACAACTTGCAGGCCACTCCACAAGAAGCCACTTGACCTTTGATTTGTTAAATGGTCCATGAACAGAAGCACCCTGGGCACAGAATGATAACGGCCCTTCAATCCATCCACAAGTGATTTTGCACCTAAACTGGAGACCATCTCGGTAAAAAGCCTTTTCTGAGGCTGAGATGCAAAACCAGAGTCTGCATTTCAGTGGAGATGCTCTGGTTGCTCAGCCACCGGCTCTGTCAGCAGGGAAGGAGCCCACATCTCCCAGGACATCAGTGCCTGATGAAGAGCCATCGTTTGGGCATATTTGCTGGTGGGTGATAACAAGGAGCCCTTGCAGTGCTACGTAACATCTCACGCTGAAGGTCAGGTGGGAAATTGTGGCTTGCTTTGCATCAGGAACTTTCACCCAGAGCAGCTACAGGCTCGTATGGGGCGTAAATTCCCTTCTCCTGCAGTCCCAGGCCCTGGGCCCTTCTGGGACATGGACTCGCACAGTCATTCTCCTGCCAAGGATCAGGACGTTGGGGCTGGACAGATACGAGGGATATCAGGACACACTGACTTTCTATTCCTTTGGTCCCATTTCATCTCATGGCAGCTGAATACTGCCGAAGCAACCAGCAGCCCTGGTTTAACAGCCCAAAGGCCGCTGGGGAGGAACACAAGTGATGGATGTTCTCATGCTGCAGTGCTCCATGTTGGCCACACACAGACCTCTCAACTCAAGGTCCCAGCGCGGGGTGCACTCACCAAAGGGGACATCACCAAAATCGAGGGAAGGTACAGCAAAATGAACAGCTGGTGCAAAGACACAGCCCCTGTGAGGAGAAAGACAAGTGTTAGCTTGGTTAGAGACGTGCTAAGCTTTCAGCTTGCATTCCCACTCAGATCAGCAAAATCTGGTCTCAGAACCACGGTGAGTTTCAAATCAACCTGTCACCCTCGTGCTCAGCATGACATCCATGTGGACAGGAGGCCGAGTCCAGAGGGAGAAGAACCTCCCTGGACCTGCTGCTCACGCCGTTTCTGATACAATTCTGATACAATATTGAGAGCATCAGAGGCACAGTCACGTCCCCTTATAAAGAACCGGCTTCATTTGCTGCTGGAATTGCAGGATTCAAACTGCAGTGAAGTTTAAAAAGCCTTGGCTCTTCGTTTTGATCCTACACACCCCACACTAAGACCTTAGACAACACCTCTGCTTCATCACAAAATGAGGTTGGTGGGAGATGATTATCCAGAGGTGGTTACAGATGTGCCCAAAGAGCTCCTACATCCCTCCTTACCTGATAGTCAAAATCAGAGGCTCAGCAGATCCATTCACCCTGAATCTGAATTCTTCCGTGAACGTCCCCACGATGGTGGAACTGAAGGAGATCTTGATGACTTGGAGCCCATCCGGGGAAACAACGCCCTTCTGGGGACGGAAGGTGAAGCAGGAGCCCAGAGCTGTACTTGGAGGGATCAGGCTGAAGGCACCATCGATGTCTCCATTGTTCAACACTAACACCTGCAGCAGTAAGAATACAAAACACAAATCCATTAAGAAATCTTCCATTTCACACAAGGCTGATGGGCTGTGCTTAGCTGAAGCCAAAGAAAATACAAATGGGACAAGTTCTCCCTTTGTTTGTTTTCAAGCAAAGTAGTGATAACTTCACATGAAGAGAATCACTGTGGGTTTATCCCACTGACACAGAGCAGTCTGCTTCGACTTGCAGTGCAGAGGAGCTGCACAGCATCACCCCGTCAATGCAGCCCCGTCCCTAAGAACCCTGAAGGCCAACTGCAGCCTCCTGTGTGACTCACCCACAACAGCTTCTGCCCCAGGTGAGTCTGGTCCTGCCCAAGGCAGAATATGTTCAGCTTCCACTGCAGCCAATAAGGTCACTGCCTGCAGCAGATACCTTGGGGCTGCACTAAAACCAACCTCAGGAACAATCCCGCAGCATTTGCCAAGATGAACCTCTTTTCATGTCAGGGAAGGAGGGCCCACATCTGCCTGCATGCTCTCACCAAGAAGCCCACCCAGAACAGAGCTGGAATGGGACTAAGTGCTTCAGGGGCAAGCCCTGCCGCTTGCTGCTCAGTGTGGCACTAACAACATCCCCTACTTATTCATATTTTCTCAGGTAATCATATTGATTAATTGATACAGAGAGAATCAATAAAGTATCAGCATTAAAAATGCAGAGAGCACAATGTTTTGGTAAGAAAACACCTTCATGTGTCCTCGCCTGCCAGAGTCCATCTTTGGAAAGCATCTGGCATGGTGTACCACCTCATTTTCTACCTCTTTTCATTGCTCTATCTTGGTTTTGGCAAAAGTCTTGACAGTGGGGGGAGGAGGGGCAAATTTGCAAGTATGTAGACAGTTCTCTGCTTCTTTCCAGAAATGTTTTGCTCTCTTTAGAGCCAGAGATGTCCCAAGACTGAAGTGGCTTTTTGAGCCACTGTTGGTTTTGTGTCAAGCTGCAGGGGTTTTTTTGCATGAAGCCTCCCAGCTGACCTCAAAGGGAGGTTGCCCAAAGGCAGGGATTACGGCTTCATGAACAACACATGCACATTTTGAACCCCATCAAAAAGCACCCACATTCTCTGACACCACCCCCACCCCCATTTGACTGTTAGGTCAATATTCCCTGCCCACAACTGCCTGTGTTGCCAGAAATCCCGTGGCTCCACAAGGCTCACAGCTACCCAGAAAGCCATCAGGATCCACCCCAATTCCTGTGTACCCCTACTGCTCACCTTACAGCTGCGGGCCGATCCAGCACGAACGTCCCCAATGTCCAGCTGCTCGTAGCTGAACCAGAGCTGGGGCCCAATGCCCTCAGCTTTGATGTGGAGGGGCAGCCTGGCTTCACGGCCTGGGGAGAGATTTCTGGGTCACTACAATATTTCCCTCTGTCATCCTGGATTTTCCAGGCTGCCTCCACGCTAGTCCCTGACTCCAGGCTGGAAGGGACCAGCCCTAGATGCTCCAGGAGAAGATAAAGGACCCGCAGGATTTATGCCCTTGGGCTGCTGCCTAATTTTTAACCAATCAGTTCAAAGTTTAACCAACTGCAGTTCTGTGTACAGACCAACACAAAAATGAATTTTCGCCAGCTGAGCCCCTCATCGCGTGCTCCCTCCCAGCGCCCAAGAGCCACAGCTTTATTTGCATGAATAATTAAGAAAGTTCATTTTGAGCTTAAATATTTTCCAAGAGCAAATTTCAGACCGCTGCCTAACTGCCGGTTTTGCAAAGTGACCAGGGCTGATCAGTTCTGTAAAGAACCAATCCAGAAGCATCTGCTAAGCCATTAGCGCAGGACCTGCAGAAAAACCTGAGGCCAGCAAAGTCCCTTTCCAGAGAGGCAGGAGATCCAGCTGCAAAATTCACAGCAAAGCTGCCAGATAATCCCAGCAAGAGGCATGCATGCCACCCACACATCATGCTCCAAAGGGATTTGTGACTGGCACCCTAATGCGTGAACAAGGCAATGAGAGAAGCCAAGAAGCAGAATTAATTGATTCTCTACTTAAAGATCATAATTTTCTTCTTTAAACTCTTTGTACCCAGGCACCTCGGCTCTGGGACAGTTTCCATCCTGACAATCGAGTAGATCAGCTCTATTCTGGAAGGGATAGGGGCAGGCACATCGTTTAAATGACCAGCTAGAGGTCCTCTTCCAAGGAGCCAGTGGAAGAGTTCACATTTGTATCTGTCAGCTTGGAGCAGTAAGGAAAGAAACAAAGCAGCTGGGGCAGCAATTTCTTCACCTTCCAGAATGGCAGCTGGGGATCACGGGCCTCTCACCTCTTCCTCTCACATGGGGAAAACCATAATGTTCCCTGGATGGAAGTTAGACAGCCGTGCCCCGCTCTTGAAAACCACCTATAGGAGCACCGTGCAGAGATGCCGAGGAAGGGCAGAGTCACCTGAATCACACAGCTTGCTGTGAGGGGCGAAGCTGGGTAGGGCAATGACAACTGCTCCCAGAAAAAGACTTGATAGCGCTTCTGAAAGATGGGAGGAATATTAAGCTTGTCTAACAGACTGCTTGAACTCTCATTTGCAGGAAGGCTGCTCACCCTGCTGCTCACAGCCAGCCCTGTGCAATGCTACCCATACGCACCAGGGACTCGGAGCTACAAGGTGACAATGCCCACACAGGGAGAGAAGCATGTGCTGGCCAGAGGAGGGCCTTTCGCAGATACCCTGTGCTCAGCAGGGCTCAGCCACCTCAGCTCTGCCAGCGTCTGGGCACTGGGAGGTGATCTGCGCCCTGGGAGCACAGTGGTAACTCAGCTCCTACCACCTCAGGGCTCTGATGATGCATCTGCATAAGAAAGACTCATCCTGGAAGGAAATGGTCTACAGGAGCATCCTACTTGTCCATTAAAGCTCTTCTGCTCTCTAGTCCTTTGGCCTTCACAGACACCTCACAGGAGAGCAAATGCTGGCAAAGCCCTGGCAAATTCAAGCTTTGATTGTTCTGGGATCAGTGATCCAAGCTTATTGCCAGGCATCCTGAGGGCTGCTCTTGGACAGAAGGCTACCTGGAAACCACAGGGACAGTGGGCACGTGCCAGCACAACCCTGCTGATCGATGACCCTTCCTAGCAATGACACAAGAGCAGAGTGAGCTGAAGACTGTGCCTCGCCTTCCCTGTGCCTGACAGAAGACGAAGCAGCCATACCTGAGATGTCGCAGTAGACTGTTTCTTGATAGACTCTGGCTTCTTGGGGTTTAAAGGTCACATTGATTTCAACTGAAGAATTTGGCAAGACATCTCCCTCCTAAAACAGAAGCAGAAGACAAATCATGCATCTTCAAGTATTACATTTCTTGTTTGCGGCTCCGCACCTGGAGCACTCACTCAGAGCATCAGTGCAGAGAAAGTAGCCAGCAACGCCTGTCACCAAAATTTATAAGAGCATTTGGAATCAGCTGCAAAATAAACTTTCTAAGTGCCCCACCCTTACCAGCACCTGGGAGAGGCATTTGGTTAAATTCAGGCTATAGAGAAGGAACCAAACTGACTCAAACTCCAGCAAATCAGGCAGGATTTCTTCAGAAGTACCAGGCAGTCTAAGGGATCTCTCTCCTCCAAATCTTCCACTGTATCCCTGTGCCACTATGGCTACGCAAACCTTTTTACTTAGATCAGGAAAGATTGAGCAAATCACATGTATTTTTCCATTCTCGGTTACAAAGCTGCTGCACTGACACCCTTCCCCTGCACAGATACCTAAAAGCACATAATGCACCCGGGTACCTCTGAAGGCTGTAAGGACACTTACGTGCCCTCAATTTATAGCCCTTGCAACAGAGATCAGTTTTAGGCACCTCTGACCGCCTGCCAGGAGCCCGCAGTTCAGAAATGGGTTTTGCAATAAGTTCTCCCAGCCCCATGAGATAAACCTGGAGTCTTCTTTCTCAGCACATCCAACCAGCTGATGTGGGATCTGCCAAGCGACCTTGTCAGGGAGAAGGGGGACGAGGAGAAGGAAGGGAACTTCTCAGCTAGTGCTTACCACTGGGTCAAGGGTGAAAACATCATTGGAGAAAAGCAGGCATTCTCCTTGCACTTTCACCCTCTGCTTCTGGGAGCCGCAGGCGAGAAGGGGAGCGTGTTCTCGGAGAGTGGGGACTTTGGTGCACTCCTTGAGAGAACAATCCATCTCATTCTCCTGCCTCGGCAGCCTGCGGCACAGCCTGCAGGGAGAGACAAACCAAGCAGATCATTTAATAAGCAACATCTTTGCAGTGACAATCAGGTAAAGACAAGGGCAGCGACGCACTCGAGGAGGAACAGCAGCAGCTCAGCCAGGGGCTGACCCTGTGCCACGGGGTCCCAAGGGATCCAACTGCCACCTGCTGCCCTATGGCACGACAGGCAGTTTTACTCCACACTTACAAGTTCTGCCTTCCAGCACAGGATCCCAGAACACTTGAAAAGGAGAGGAAGGAATTCAGGGAGCGCAACAACTTGGTGAAATTTACAGGCATGAAAACAGAGGCCCTGAGAAAGGAAGGGGCATCACCTCGGAATTCAAACACTTCATTCCAGCCTTAAACCCCCTTTCCTTTTTCCTTTCTGGCCTTCAATGCAGAGCTTTGATGCAGATGATCTCTCCCACACTTGGTACGTGTAGCAGAAATCATTCCCAACCAAGAGAAGAGAAGGGAGCAGTGCTGCAGCGCAGCTGGCATACTGCTCTCCTCCCTTCCCACGCCCTCCCCTGGCCGGGAAGAACCAGCAGGAGACATCTCTGAGGGATAACTGGAAGGCTGCATGTGCAGCAGATGGAGGCGCAGCAGTAAGAACAGCACAGCGATCACTACCCAGCTCAATTCAAACGCAGACAGAAAGGAACCACAGCCACAGAGCTGCACACAGAGCCACGGGCAAATGCTGCCACCAACACCAAAACCCCTCACTTCGGCTCACTCCCATACAGTGCAATGGGAAATGTTTCTCCAGGGCTGGCAGACGATGCTGTGCATGGGGAGGGCTTCCAGTCATTGAGACGAACAACCCTCAACTCAACTCAACCCATCCACAGACAATAATTCCACCTTTACATCCCAGAAACTCCTGCAGGAGGGAGACAGAGCAAATCCCTGGCAGATTTCATAACAATCCAGGTCATTTTGGGTCACATCCTCGTGCAGAGTCCCACACTGCCTCCTCCCTGCTCCAACACCTCAAAAGTTTCTCTTAGAGCAGGACAGTGACCCTGGAGCTACAGCCATCCCTGAGATTGCAAGTAAGGAAGAACAAAACCTCCTGGTCAGCTTTGAGGACACAAACTGGTGCAAGATCAAATGTAACTAGAAAAAGAAAAAAAGAAGGGTCAATGTCTACTGTGGGGAAACCTGGTTGTTCTTGAGGGGAAAGAGGATCCCTCAGAGTCCAGTCTGAGACACAGGCAGGTAGGAAGAGATGGAAAAGGAATGGTCCGGGGAGCACCAAGAGGCTGCCTAGGAAGGTGGTTGATTCACCTTCCCTGGAGGTGTTTAAGGCACGGGTGGACGAGGTGTTAAGGGGCATGGTTTAGTGTTTGATAGGAGTGGTTGGACTCAATGATCTGGTGGGTCTCTTCCAACCACGTTTAGGACAGTTTCCTAACCATGATGGGTTCAGACTAACTCCTAGAGACCTACATCCACCTAAGGCTGAGAAGTCACACAAGAATTTCACAAGTCACCCAAGCGTTTCTGTGTAATTTCTAACTCACTCACCCAGCTGTAAGTGTTTCTCTGCTGACCTAAATGGGAACTGCAAAGCTTCACCAATGATGCCCTTTCAAGAACCTGCCCCATCTCTCACTACCACAAAGACACGGGGAGCTGAAGCCCAAACGCGCTTCTCAGTTCTGTGCTGTCCTACCTTCCCTACAGAACCCTCCACCTCCAAACTCTCACCAGACTCTAAGGAAGGGCAGAAACACTTCATGCTGCTGCAAATCAGGACCAAAGCACTCTGGCCTGCACCCTGCTGGGAAACCAGTTGCCACATCATCAAAGCTGGAGCAGAAGCAACTGCAGTGACTGTCACAATAGTTCTGCTCCCTGAAGCTACATTCCTCAGCCTCATGGATCCTCTGTAGCTCAGGGATCTCTGGACCTCAGTGGTCTCTGCTCCCACAAAACACCAATTTGCTGTCTAGTCATTGCAATCAAACTTTCCTCCCCAAAATATAATCCTCAGCTGGAGCATGGGTGGAGCTGGAATGGGAAGTGCTGAGCTGTTATCTTGGAGCTCAGCGGCATCCCCTGACACTGTGGATGCTTTAATTTTCCAAAGCACTGACATCACTCTGAGGCCATACGTTAGTTTTACCCCTGTGCAGAGCACCCAGCTGAAAGGAGTTTTGCAAACAAACCTCAGCTTTTGCTGATCCTCCTGTTCCCGAGTAACAGCAGCCTTCCACTGGAAGTGGGCAGTAATTTCACTTCGATTGTGGAGGACCACAGAGCTGCGGTTTGCCAGAGTAAGGTAAGTCTTCTCAATTGTCAAGGAGCCCTTGTCCAGCTCAATGCTGGCATCTGCAGCCGATCCATAAAGTCTTGTGTGCGTAGTTTCACCTGGAACAAAGCACAGCAGAGTCTTTGCTCACCTCACTTGCTGATACTAGAAGAGAGCAAACCACCAGTAGCAGAAGCAAGTGTTATGGCTCTTTGCAGCACTGACAGTTTCACAGACCAGAACATCTACCACATCCTGACAGCTTCATGTGGACTGCAAGAGGATCCTGGACACCACACTAAGCACCCTTTTTCTGTGGATTTGTAGACATCTAGCCCCAAGGTGACGCTGTGATACTACTGACAGTGAGATTTTTCAGATGTGCCCAGGGGGCCTTTGGCTTGCCATCCCACTCAGGTCACAAGGAATTCTGGATTGAGGTCATTCAGGTGACTGAGGAGTCCCAGTTCAGCCAGGCCTCACACAGAGTCTCCTGCAGACCTGCCACTAGGGCTGTGTTTCTCCTGAGCCCTTGTTGCTGACAAGCAAAGGTATCTGGGGGCACATGGGCAGAAAAGGGAGGTTCAGAGGAACAAGTGAAGCAGCAGCACATCCCAAAAATCAAACCAATATAATGTGCACCTGATCCTGCCTAAGTCACACTGACAGCAGCAGGAGGTACTGGGATATGCTGCCACCGGTGAGCCAAGCAAGTCAGCACTGCAAAGCACAGAAAATGCCTCCCAACCTCCCAGATTGCTGCTTTGTTCTTAGAGCTTCTGTTTTGTAATAAACAGGCTGCTGGTGGTGCTTCTGAAAGAGCCACATGGCTGCTTTTTGTATGCAAATCACAGGGAGTCTGACTTAGTGCAGGACAAAGCAGCCAGGGCTTGCCAGGTGAGGCTGGGTGACACTGCCTGGTGCCCTGCTCTATGCCTGCAATAAGCAGCTTTTAAGATGGAGTGAATAAATATTTCCATTTCACGTTAGCAATTCCTCTCAACAACATTTAGCCTATTTGCATGCTTTGAAGCTAGGGAGACAATCCCTCAAGTAATCATTTGGTCTCCATCTTAAAGATTATTTCAAAATAACTGCATCATAACTGCTTCGAAGGAAGCTGAGAGTGTGCAGCACGCAGCGCTTACCGGTGTCAGAGTGAACTACCAGGGACCTGACATTATTCCCAGTTTTCAGCGGGTGAAACTCCACTGTCACTTGTGTGGCCTCACCAATCCCAAGGTTTCCAGTGGAGGGATCGACAGAGAAAGGGCTGCAACACAAAGAGAGAGATCAGCACTATTGTGGGAGCCTTGAGGACTATATTATCCTTTTGCAGTCTACTTCACTTCAGCTCACTTCTGCAAGCAAGGAACAATCAAACCACAGTCAGCAGAAGCAAACCCCAACATCCAGGATCAGCAACAGAGCTGCTGACTCTCCTTTCTGAAGGGAATAAAAGTCTTTCTTGGAGACCAGAGAATAATTATGGTTTAATTTTCAGCATTCATTTTTCACCTTGACAAAACAGCCTGGCTGAGGCTAGGAAAGGTTCAATTTTATCAGCATTGCAATGAAAGCTGCTCTGAGCAAAGGAAACATCAGACAAATCTCAATGACTGCAAACATCGACTAGATACTACCCCATGGAAACAAAAGGAGAATCCAATTTACAGCCTGAACAATTACATGCTGAGCTCAATTTAACACCATTAACAGAAGCCTATCAAGGTGAACTTAATGGAGGTTTTCTCTGTTCCCAAGCACTGTAGTCTGGCAATCTGGGCTGGAATCCAAGCTTGTAAACTGTCTGCTTGGCCCAGCAGACAAATTCTGTGCAATGGGTTGGAAATAATTATGAAAGTGTGCTGATGTTCTTCAACTTAATATGAGTGATGCCGATGATTTGTTGCCAGCTAAACAGCTCTTGGCTGACAGATACAAACCTCAGTGCTTGAGTGCTTAGTGATAAGCCAAATGAAACACTTGTGCACAATGGCAGCTGGGCTGGGTGGCTGTTGTACAACCACACTTAGAAAACAAAAGTTATTTGGTTTAGTGCTTTGCCGGTGGTCACTTTGTCACCTTAAAACCATGTCCTGGGTATTTATTTTGGTGGTGACAAGGAGATCAGGAAATTGCAGAGGAAAACTGTAGAGTGATTGACAGGTTCCTGCCTATGTATTACCACAGTGAAAAGCAGCAGCCTGCTCAGAGAGCATCCTAGAAGTTTGCTTCAACTGCCTTGCCAGGCTTTGGGGGAAGCTTCTCTTGGACCCTCAAAATTCACAGAAGAAAAGTCAAATCCTCTTCTGAGCCTTGTTTGGATGGAGAACACAGCCCACGCCAGGCATTTGATGAGGGGACCATGGGAAAACCGTGTGCGTGTGACCCCAGAGAATGGGCATGTTTGCCTGGCAGAGGTTTGGAAGCATTTCTGAAGGTACTTATGGCCAGGAGGTTGCAAGCCAGCTACCAGCATATTCTAGCACTCTCCAGCAAATCTGGGAGAGACAAAGCTCTGCAAGAAAAGGCCATCAACCTGTGCACCAGGCATTTGCTGCATCTTCTGCCTGCGCCCATGTTAGCACTCTGCTCTCGGGCTGCACTGCAGTTTTGAAGCCAGTGCCCGCTCAGCTCCACTTCGGAGCTCATTCTGCTCAAGAATATTTGGTCCCAGGGGGCAGACCAACTGTCACAGCCTGGGCCCCCGAGCCACACGCTCACAGCCAGGCCTGACTCGGGGTGGGGGAAGTGGATTCGTTTAACCTGCTTCCGAACACGGCATTTGGTCTGCCTGGGCCGAGCTCCCAGAGCTGCTGCTGCCATGCAGCATCTCAGACAGCCCAAAGGCAGCCGAGGGGCCTTCCTATGTTTCCCCTTGCAATCTAACAGAATCAGTCTTGCTGCGTGCTGTGTTGGAGACATCACTGCAGTATCAAACTGTGCTGCAGCTTGCAGAGTTTTGTCAGGAGATGCATCGTGCTTCAAACACTGTAAGGAACTGCAGAACCCCCATCCTGCACACTTCCAGCTATGGCAACAGAGCAGCTCCCACGCTCTGGTTCCTTTTTATTTCTGTTCACTGTTTATCACACAACAGTATTTTGCGCAGAAGAAACAAGCTCTGTTACCTCCGAGTGGTGATGCGGTAGCGGACCTCCCGATTACTAACGTTGCGAATCAGCAGTGTCTTCCGAGTGCTGTAGTTGACGGGACAGACGGAAAAGTCCAGGTGGGCAGGGACGTCCAGGACAGCTCGAGCAGCAATAGCTCGAATTGGTACAATAAACTCTTCCCTTTCTGTGATGCACACCAGCTGGTGGAAATAATCCTGCAGGGAAAGAAACAGTCTCAGCACTTGGCATTTGGTACCATCCCGTAGCGCGATGGTACTTTTTACCTGAATGACGTTTCATTCCAGCAGCAGGACTTGCACAGGGCTGTGAGCTCACAAGGAAGAAACAACCCCGTGGATCCACCTGCTCTGGAAGCAAACTGACAGAACCAGACAACAGCGATACTTTGAATCTGAGGCACCAAACCAGAGTCATTTCATGTGCGAGATTACAGCAGTAACAAGAACCTGCTTCGATCCCCACTGCAGACTATCAGAGGCACCACTAAGAACCTAGCTGTGCACAGCACTGCATCCTATCCCAGAAATGCAGCAACATCACTGAAGCTTGGCAGGGGATGCTCAGGTTCATTTTCAAAAAGACTTTCTCACATGCACAGTCAACACTCGCTCCCTGGTAATACTGAAAAAGCTGGACACGGTAACAGTTTTAATGTCAGGCGAGTGTCAGGCACACGCGTATTTCCCACACCTTCCCACAGCATTACAGCAACAAGGCTCCTCTTCTCTTATTCACATCGGATAAGCAGTCACTTAGGAGCTCTGGCTTTCCAAGTGACGCCACTGACATTTGAATGAGCACCCACTGAAAAAACATGTCATTTCAGGCTCTTTGATAACACAGGCTAACAATACTAATTGTCACAGCGACAACAACCTTAACTGCTGTGAGAAGCCAGATTGAAACATCATTGCCTCAAGGACTGCAGCTGTTGCTAAGCTGAAGCAGACTTGAGCTGGAAACACTGCGTGACAATGCCCAGGCCCAGATGGCTGAAGCTGTGGAGGACACGACAACTTGGACTGACAAAGCTATAAAAGCATCCAAAAAACTCACCCGCTCGCCTCTGCCTACCACTAACTCTTCGCGGGACCCCTGACTTTTCACCAGGCTGCTGAGACACGGACCCTTGAACACCCATGGTGGTAACTATTTTTGCAACCCTATTCTGAACTCTTGCTTGAGTTTCTATCTTTGTTCCTCACTTTCCTATCGCTGCTCATATTACCTTGCCTTTCATCTTCTGCTTTTTTTGCAATAAAGAAAATCCTTTTGATTTACGGCACTTGACCTCGTTTTTATATCGTCTGGGGGATTCCAAACAAAACCCTCCTGGCTTGGGCTTGGGACCCTTACAGCTGCCCAGTACACCAGCAAACTGCTATCCATTTTGCTGCATAACCAGTCCTAAATACTTCTCTGAAGTCCTTGCAGCAGGCAACTGAGGCTGTGCAGAGGAGCTCTCACTGGCACAGCTCCCTACTCCACACACTCACCCGCTCAAGGGTAAGACAAGGGACAAAGTATTGGACATCAGTGCTCTCTGGGGTTGCCTCGCCCTGCTTCTCTTTGTGGTGATGTTCATATGTTCCTCTGCTGCCTCTCTAAACTTGAAGAGCGGCACTTTGCCTTTCCTGGACACCGATTTAGCTCTTCCACCCCAAAAATGAACACTATTGGTTACTAATAAATCATATTTTAAAGGCACCAGTGTATTGGGCAAAGCTTGTCTCAGTGAGATGAAGCTCATCTCACTTGGTTGCTTGCAGAACTGCCTTAAGCCAGCATAATTTTTACCCTCAATATTAATCATTAAATAAAATAAAAATTAAATCATTTCTCAGTCTCTCCAAAGAAACAGATCATTCCATAAGCACGGGGAGCTCGAGGTCACAGGGTACTTTCTCTTTAGTTTTCTATATCCATGCTGTCTGAGGGTAGCACAAGTTGCAAAACTAAATCCAAACACCAAATGAAAGATGAGAAAACAGGTCTGCCCAAAGAGATCTTGCACCTGTGGCCTGGTGCAGAAACATCTGCTGGCTCCAAGTTATCCAACAGAGCCATGCTAAGAGGTAGCAGGACGTGGCCTGGTTTGGTTCCCCTGCAATGCTCCCTCCCTTCCATGCCCTGGACTAAATCCTTCTCCGTTAACTGGCCGAGAGAACAGCACTGACCCCTCACGACACAGCACTGAGATTCAGACATGCAAGCAGCACAGCACTGACAGTCAAACCTCTGAGCAAAAGCAAGGCACATTTGGCATGGACTAGGGGCCTGTAGGCAGAGCAACCCCAATTACGTGCAGGAAGACACAGGCACAGCAGGACAGCTGCCCTCAGGCTCTAGGGTGATGTGTCTGCCTGCTTATTCCTATACACGCTCTTCCAGGCAGGCATCTCAAAGCCAGCAGCAGCACAGCAACCTCGCTGGAGCTAAGGACATGGCCCAGCACTGAAGGATAAAAGCAATCTGAAACATTGAAGAGCCTTCAGACTGCGAGAGCATCATCTTCACAACACGGACAGAGGTTCCCCCAGTTCTAGATCCAGTACCACCCCACTAAAACCAGCACAGTTCCTCAAAACCAGATGCCCTGTTCCAAAGCCATCTGTGTAGGTTCATCTTCCACTGAAGGCTCGACCCTCCTGGGGCCTCCACTCTCACCTTGTTCTCCGCAGGCATGAAAAGGATGTGGAAAGTTGCAGTCCTGCCAGGTGGTACCTTGTACCAGTCAAGATTGTGATTGACCAACTTGAAATATGGTGAGATCTCCATGGTGACCTTCACCAGCCGAGGCACCTGAAGGAAAGACATGAAACTATCATTTTGCCACTCATGGAAACACCACAAGAGACCTGGCCACACCCTGGCAAAATCCTTCCTCAGCCTCCTTGCCAGAGCACCTTTCACTCCAGAGGTAAGTGTGCAGACCACACAAGGCGGGGCTCAAATCTCTTCTGCCTGGGCAAACAGCTCGAGGCCAGAGGCAGCCGGGAAACACCTCTCTGGGAAGGGAGCGCCAAGCAGGGAAGACACCAGCAGTACGGAGTTACAGTCACACCATCAACCAGCCCAAAGATCCTGCTTGCTTCTGCCTACACACACCCATGCAGTCACACCTCCAAAGGGGGAATGCGTTCTCTCAAGGGCAAACAGTATCTCTTATCCTGGAGGAAGGAAAAAAGTCCCTTGGAACGGACCCGGCGTGAGTGAGCCAGTCAAGTGAGGTGCCACAGAGCCACGCAGGCGGAGCAGCAAGAGAAGGAGACCACAGACACCATGGCCTTGCTGGGAATAAAAGCAAGCTTAAGAAGAGAAAAAGGAGGAACACAGGAAAACAGAGAGACGAGTAGATGTCGTTCTTGGGGACATGGTCTACTGTTGGACTTAGCAGGGCTGGATCGATGATTGGACTCAATGATCTTAAAGGTCTTTTCCAAGCAAAACCATTCCGTGATTCTGTGAGCAAACCTTCATGTCCCAGCACTTACCTTGTCATTGTTTCTCAGAACCACTGCCTTTGCATAGACATCAAGGATGACCATGCTGTGAAATACCAGCTCCGCCGGGAAAGGCTGGAACAAGCTCTTTTGCCGGTCAGCTGCTGAGAACTGGAGACACAAGACAGACAGTGGTGAGGGCTTCAGCTGCTGGGAGGAAGATTCATGAATGAGAATCCAAGACTGGTCTCCACAGAAGTATAGTGTCCCTTGGGGAGCGCATTTGCCTGGCTCACTCTGGGGAAACAGGAGCTTACAAATCCATCTTCTGAGATGATCAATAATTTCTGGACCACTTGAAGCAGGCTCAAACTAAGAATCTCCTTCATAGGCATTTCTCCAAGAGGCTTCCTTCTCAAAGAGGCAAAGCAGAGCCTACCAACAGCTGAGCCCTCTACTGATGTGGTCACACAGCTCCAGAGCACTTGCTGAAACAGCCGCAAGCACTCACGGAGCAAGTGAAAGTTGCTCCACGGCAGACAACTTTGGCATGATCTTTACTGCTAGACCGAGGCACCAAGCCCCACATGGCCCTCAGTATTTCTGAGGGAGCCCGCGTCCAGCTTCCCAGTGCTGCTGGACAACAGGAGGAGTGGGCAGAGGAGGGACACAGGGGAACTTCACAGCCCAAACACAGCTCTTACCTGGTCTGTTCTGACAGTCAGAGGCTTCCCTGCCCCTCTGCCCCGCTTCCGATCACGAGAAGTTGACACTTTCCTCTGGAATCCATCAGCCCTCTTGGGAAGCCCCACAGGCTGATGGCTCCCGCCAGTGGCCATGACTCAGTCACCTGGAAGAAGCAACAACAGGACTTTGAAAATCTAGAATGCCATTGGTGGGAGATAGGATACCCCTGTGTCTCCAGGCTTTGGCATCCTTCCTATGTGAACAGGGGGCCTCCCCACCCTGTTTCTTGAGCAGACCATGTTAAAGCTGCGGAGCTGAGATTCATAGAAGTAAAACCCTGAGTTATTTCCCACCTTCAGCCAAGCAGCGAGGCTGGACAACGCGTGACAAGCGATCTGTGCGCTCCTCAAGCAGTCCGAGATCTGTATGTTCCCGCTCCGCACGAGACACGGTTTGGGACACAGCAAGCAGCTCCACCGTCAGTGGGCTACTGCCCTTGTCCCCTGGCAACGACGGGGACTCCTAGCCTGCCCCGACCCACCCGGCACAGTGAGGTCACAGAGAGGGAGGCAGGGCTGTGGAATGTGATGGCAGACACGGAGGGGTGCTCAGCGCCCACCAGGTCCCCGCAGAGGGGTGGTGCCTGCCCGCAGCCCCCCTGATCCAGAGCAGTGTCTGTCAGCTCAGGGGAGGGGAGGGAGACCGCGAACACATCACGACAGCCCAGGCCTCCCAAAGGGCTGCTAATGCCCACACAGCTCCAGCAGGGAGTTCCCAGCCACCTACTGCAAACTGGGAAATAACTCTCTCCGAGAAGATGACGTCTGTTCATCTTCCCCACACCTCCCTTTGCTGAGAACCGCTCATGAGTCAAATACATAAACCGAGGCACACATCTTATGAAGCAGCGTTAGTTCTTTACTTATTCGTGATTGCAATGCAGGAGCAGCTCCCTCTGGCAAGCAGGAGTGTCCTCAACCTTTATCACAAACTGAAGAAGATTAGAGACCGTATCTTTTCAGGGCAACACCACCCTCTCCCCAAATAACATTTCTCTTCTCCAAAATACTTGCTCAGCCATTTCTTGGTGAAAAACACCTTATGCAAACCTATTTTGCAGGAATATTACAAGTTCAGTTCAGCAAGCCCTCCATCTTAATGCTAAAACTTCCACTTTGTAAAAACACAAGTAGCCGAACTCTCGCCAGTACCAAGGCCCTGAAGTCTCTTTTCGATTGCCCTTGGGCTGTGCATCGCAGCTCCGTATGATCCCACATGGAAGAGCAGGAATGGGCAACAGCACAGGGCTGCACCAGGCTGGGAACATCCTAGGGATGCCCCTAAGCTGGGACCCAGGGAGGCAGCAGACTTCCCGAAGGGGAGGCTCTGTCTGCCATATCAGACCCTCTGTTCCCCTCAGATGGAGTCCTCTGCAACTATAACCTGTCTTTTCTTCCCCACAGAGGTGGCTATAATATGGAGGTAGGGCCTGTGTGAGCGTGGCCGCGTCTCTGGGGTAGATGAGCTGTCATCCACATCTATTGCCTGACCTTCCATCTCCAGAGCCTCACGGCTGCTGTGCAGAGGGAGCTGGGAAAGCGAGGCGGGCAAGGAGGGGCTTGCCCTGCCACCCTGACTGGGGACTTGCCCCCACTCCCTCCTTGCTGAGGGGGAGGGTGTAGGATCCTCTTCATCCTGGCTTTGTGTTGGGGGCTGCTCCTCTTGATGTCCTGGGGAGGGCAGAGCAGGGCTCCAGGGCCCATCTCTCTCTCAGACCCCCTGGTTCCAAACTAGCTCCTTCCTCAGGTTGCTCTGCCGCCAGCACCTCATCCTCTTGTCATCTCTCTCCCAGCCGCTCTGTCTGCTGCTGTCCCTTCTCAGGGACAGGCTCTGGCATTCCCTGCAGCCTGGGACCTGGGGGGCTGCAGGTTTGCCTGGGACTTTGCTCTGGGTGGCTGCACTCAGTGTGGTGAGCGCAGAGGGTGCAGCTCTCTGCCGGCTGGGCGCCCCAGCCCAGCTCCTTCCGAGAGGGCGACGATTCCCCCTCCACTCACTCCCTGGCTGTACGGTGAAGCCACCCGCCCTGCACCTCCTCTCATGGCCGAGCCAACACCACAGGCTTGTAGCCAGCACTAACGATCTGCACCCTGAGTGACCAAAGGGACTCTTGAGCACCAACACGTGCTTATGGGCCTCTACAGCCACGAGTCACCGCTGGAAGGGCTGTGTTTATACACACAGGCTCAGCTTCCGAAGGGGCACGCTGACTTGGGTTCTCCTCTGCCTGGAGTAAAGCCAGTCACGTTCCAGGTGAAATCAAATATCCCAGAAAATCCGTGAAACTTTAGACTTTCTGGAAGAGTTTTGGAATATCCACAAAGGCAAAGAGGGAGATTTGGAGAAGCATTCCAGTACTCCTATGAAAATGATCTGGGGGAAATACACACAGTGCAAACCACTCCAGGCAATAGGAGTCTTCCAGCAAAGAATTCTTTCAGGTTTGCATTTCTTGGATAAAAGACTACAAAAATAGGAAAGTATTATAATCTCATTTGAGGGTTATTCCTTCTGGCTGATAGGAGTCGCAATGCACGGACAGGTGAGGTAAGTGCTATCTGGTCTGTTCGCAAGCAGAGAATGGAGCACAGGCTTCTACATTTCTGTTATGTACATTCATGCCTCGTTCTTTTCCCTCCATGTGTCACTATTCAGCCACCTAACTAGCAACCCACTTGGTTCTCCCCTCAAAAACAGCAATATAGAGAGGGAATAATCATCGTGAAATCACTAACTTCAGCCAGTTTAAGCACACAATCAGGCCTCCAAAAGGATCAGTGAGTTTTGAAGTTGCTTTCCCTGTCACAAGGCAAATTCCAAGGTCGTGCAATGTACTGTTGGATCAGAGGAGTCTGAAAGCCTCTTTTCACTGCAAGTAAGTAATATGCAGAAAAATCAGACCCCAACATCCTCACAAAAAGGAAAAGTGTCTTGATGTGGCCTTACAAGAATCTTCCTGTCCAACTACAGAGCTCTTACACACATTAAACCAGAAGGGTTAACAAAAGGGGGGGTGTTCTTAGTGAATGTGTTGCAGGCAAACAACATCTGAACATGAAAGTGAGCCAAGAATTCTTTGGTGGCCCGTGTGAAATGAGCTCTTAGTTTCATTCTGTTTTCTAAGCGGATACGTGTCCACATTGATGACATGCAAAATATTCATGCAGAAAGGGGTGTAGGCTCACAGTTCCAGGATTGTTCTTTTTCTT
This sequence comes from Clamator glandarius, assembly GCA_033459285.1. Lineage (NCBI taxonomy): Eukaryota > Metazoa > Chordata > Aves > Cuculiformes > Cuculidae > Clamator > Clamator glandarius. The sequence continues at coordinate 491,276 of JAUNZM010000547.1, read as the reverse complement.
TTGGTTACAATTCTGAAAACCAGTTCCGTTTGGCAAAAACAAGCCATTCTGTATAAAAATCTGTTTAGCAGAAATGGATTTCTGTCACGGAAAACCCTGTGACTCTCACATAGGCCAACTGTGTATCACAGAGTGACCTTCACCACTGGGCTAACTGGTCTTTAATCCTAATTTACTAGGAGGCTAGAATTTTTAAACAGTATTTGGGAGATAACTGAAGCTAAATAATGACATGCTTCCTAGATTAGACCATGCATGGTCCTTCTGCCAAGTGCCTTATCTAAAATAATTATTCTTCTGGAGGGAAAGACAATACATCATGGTTTTTAGTTTCTAATCTACTGTTTGTCCCATTCCTTCCTGTGCACTAAATAATGGAGACTTCATCCATTCTGTACTGAAAGGAGAAAACTTTGCAACTTTAAATCTCACTTCTGTTCCCAAATTTCATATTGAAGTAGTCTGAACATCGGAGCTTTCCCTTCTGGTGACACTGCCTGAAAAAGGAGGCTATTCCACAACAGAGGGGCAAGGAGTAAGGTAAGCAGGATAGGAGAGGTTCAACCAAGAGTCCTACTCACCAGTAAGCTCCTAGTGAAGAATCGGGTTTAAGGAGAAGCCAGGAGCAGGTACAACTTAGAATTAATTTTTTTGGATGGCAAACAGGCTCAGACATAGCCCAGTGACTGCAGATGGGTCCATAGTGACAATGCAGAATTGAGGCCAACCCAGGGAGTCAGTGGATGGTTCAGGGTCCACATCAAAGAGATCCATGGCTGAGCTAGAAACCACCAATGCTACAGCAGAGCTTGACCTAGGAGCTTATGGAGGGGACATTGTTCTGGTAAGACCTTCTCAAACAGGTGGGGGGATCTTGCATTGAGAAATGAGAGGGGCCAAAATTAGACACCAGCTGATCTCCACAGGGAATAGTCTCAGGGGTGGTGGCCTGACACCATCACACTCTGCTCCGGGGGCTCAAGGGCTGGAGTCAGAGCTCGTCAGTGGAGTAGAGCACAGCCTTTGAGGTAATCCAGGCCCAGGCTTTTAGGTATCTCGGTTCAAAAACAGAACAGAGTCTTCTGAGTGTCAGCTGTGGCACTGCTGAGTTACTCTGTTCAGTAAGCAGGCGACAGTCTGCTTCAGCAACAACAGTTCCCCGTGGTCAATCTGAAAAGGCAGCCTGCTTGGTTTTGCTACAGCATCACTGTCGTGTGGGCTGGTGGAAGGAAGCAAGTGAGGTTCAATGATGCGAAAGGAGCACCACAGCAAAGCCTTTCTCAGCTTGTGTGAGAAACACCTTAACATTTTGTGGGGTTAGCATATTGATCACACGCTGCTATGCAATTTGTATGCTAAATGCAACACAACAAGCTTTCCCACTGCGCCAGAGCAGGAGTCAAGTGTGCACATCTGCACAAGCTCATGTTTCCTCAGCAGTGACAAGTAGGGGCTGTGCGTATGTGCTGAAGAGCAAAGGTGACTGTAATAGGGTTTGTTTACCAAACAGGCCATGCAAGTAAATATTTAATGGGTAAAGACAGAGAAGAGGAGCAATGCTTTGGTCCCTGCTGTTCTGTTCTGCTATTATTGCACTTTCATTTTACAAAACAGTTACTTAAAATAAAACCCACTAAAAGGATTACAATTTGGGGTTTGTTCTTTGAAAATTGTGAAAGTTTACTTTGGAAAGAAGAGACAAAACAGGTGAAAGAACACGCCACACCACAGATACTAGTCAAATTGGTTAATACTATGGCTCTGAGTATGACACAGGAGAGTCTGTGATCTCCAGGCTAAGTTCATTGGCTTTGATATCTCCCGAGGGCAAATAAGCAGAACCAGGCTCACCGCTGATATAACTTGAATTCAGGATGTTAATCTGTTGGATTCTGGAAATACACTTGTTTTTGCATGAGACGATACACACACCACAGTCAGCTGTGGTGAGATGTGCAAGATTAAAGTTTGTAAAAAAAAATACTTTTTAATTAAAAATGTGTTGCAAATATCCTCAGAATTTCCCAGTGGAGAACACCAGACAAATACACTCATAGGTCTCTGGCAAACGCCTGAGAATTTACATATCTCTTTTGAGTCAGCCAGCATTCAGGATTCGCATTATTTTACACAGAGGATTTTGGTTTTGTCCAATATTTCTTATATTTACAGCACTTCAAAACACCCCGTAGTGGGCAGAGAGAGAGTAAGGCCACAGAAACAGCAGGTGTTCTCTTGGCCCCTTGATATACATCCACTTTCCTCTTGTGCAGGAGGAATCCAGCCAGGTTTAGGCTTTCTATAGGCCATGGATTTTCCATTTGGTCAGCTTAAATATGCACTTGAAGTTTTTGTTTGTTTGACTGTCTTTCAGAAGCATGCAGAAGCTGAGCTCAGAAGACGGACAGCTGCATGGTTTTGAATACTAAAGTCTTATTAATCTATACCTGTCAGGTAGCTGTTGACTCCCTACAATCTCTTTTTGTACTGTAAGAGCTCCACTTCATTCTCGTAGCTCGGTGTTTTAATTTAACAGATTCAATTTTTCCATGGTGCCATTTCCCATACACACATTCGAGCCTATTAACTGTCATGAAGGCTGAGAGGATAAAGTCATCGTTTATGAGATGCTACTGTGAGGAAGGCAACCAACCCAAGGAACCACGCGTGGTTATAAACTGGAGAGGGGCAGGTTTAGACTAGACATAAGGAGGAGTTTCTTCATGATGACAGTGGTGAGGTCCTGGAACTGGTTGCCCAGGGAAGCTGTGGATGACCCCTCCCTGCAGGTGTTCCAAGATGATGCAACTTTGGGGTTGGTTGTTTTTTTTTTACTTTTTGTGGTTTGTCTTCTCTAAAGTGAGCAAGAGTGGGAGAACCCTGAGGGGTTTGATTTCAAAAGTCAAAGTTATTCTTTTTATGGTGGCTTGTAGGTCAGCATGAGGAGAGAGGACACTTCCATCTAGCCTTACAGCCCTTCTTTCTGAAGGACACAGGCATAACCATTTTACAGCTGAATGTCTAACTCTCTGCGTGCAGATTCAAGGTGCAATGTCCACACAGCTCTGCAAGAGCCAGCAGCTGTTGTTTTCAAACATAGGTGTATAATTTAGTATTACTCATTTTGATATGCCTGCCTAGTTAACAGAGATCATCCTTTTCCATAAGGGAAATAATAACTTGGAATCCCGAGACAGGCTAACGTCTTAATTATTTTCATAGAATCATAGAACGGTTTGGGTTGGAAGGGACCTTAAAGCCCATCCAGTTCCAACCCCCCTGCCATGGGCAGGGACACCTCCCACTCAATCACATTCCTCCCAGCCCCATCCAACCTGGCCTTGAACATCTTTTCAATCTATTTTGTATCAGCCTTGTTCCCTGGTGATGCTGCTCTCCCTGGTATTTTGAAAGACCTTACCAAGACAACCTGTGGACTCAGGGAAAACAGCTTCTTGTTTCCAAGGCAGCAGAAACATGTCCCAGGAGTGTGAAAAACTTATTCACTCCCCTACAAAAAATATCAGGTGGAACTCATTTAACTTTAAATGGGGAGAATTAAGGCAGGAGTGAAAAGACTCCACACTGGGCTGAGAGCGCTCTGTGTGTTTCTTTTTCATCAAAGAGGTAGTAACATTTTTGTTTGCTGAAATGATCTAGAAGATCAAAACACTCACTGAATTCACAGATCTATGACAGATGAGTTGCTGGGACAGCACTGAACTCTGACACCAGAAGACTTGCAATCACATCATTCAAATTGAAGAGGAAGCTGTTATGGGGCAAACCAGCCCACTGCATAATATCCTACGAAAAAGCTATTCATTATCTTGGAGTCTAGAATCACCTGAAATAAAGGTACTTGTGCCAAAAACATTCAGACATGTAACTATGTCACAGCATTTTTTAGAAGCAACATCAACTCATTGAGCCTATCCTTATCTTCATTGATAAAAACTGTCAAATTTATTATGAAGGCTAAAAAGCCTCGTGTTGCAAGGACAAGAGTCATGGGAAATGCAGTGAAAGCTTGGGAATGAGGGCTGCTTTGGGCTTAGTGGGGAAAAATGTCAAGAGAGAAAAACTATCAATGAAGTGTTGGATAAGAAATGGCATGAGAAGGAGAGAGCCAGGGGGGTGGGGGAACTGTAAGGAAATATCTCCACATAAACTTTAGAGAGGGTTTTAACTAGCAGAAAATGTGATGCATAAATGAGCACAGCTCCTCTGACTTCAGGGACCTCCTGACACACTACTTGGATTTTGTAAATGAAAATGAGGTAAAATGACATGAAATCCTGGCTTCACTCACATCAGGAGAAGTTTTTACATTATCTTCTCCTTGGAGCAGGATTTTTAAGTTTCTTGGGTTTGCATTCACCAGGAGAAAGGGAAATCTGGCAGCAGAATGCACGGCCTGAGTACCCCATAGCCAGATAAATCATCTACGTCCTTTAAAGAACTGGCAGATAAGCTTATTCCCAGTGGAGAGGACATGTTGGAACAGAGGTAATAAGCACAAGATTTTAGTCATTGCTTAAGCAGCTAACAAACCCTCTGGGACATGTTGAAGATGTTGCCAGGTAGAGCACAACAAATATCATCTGCAGAGGCTGTTCAGGATGTTGCTTTGTGACGAAACATGGTCTGGTCTGAGGGTTCTATCTACCAAGTGTGAAAACAAGCAGAGGCACCCTGTAAAGAAAATGTGGTTGTTGAACATGGATCCAGGGTAGCAGGTAAGATGTTATGGCTGTCATTGTTACAGCTTTGCAGTTTGGATTCCGCTAACTAATTGGATTACAGCTGGATTAATCATGTTTCTCTGTTCTTGTTGCAGTTGAATCTCCCAGGTGCCACGTCCTACAGCCAAGCTTACGCTGGCTTCATAAAGATGAGAGCAGGAGAGGCTTATAAAGCTTCACTTGCAATTGAAAATGGGCTTCTGATAACAGGAATTAACAGAAAAACAAGTGAACAAGAATGTAGTAAACAAGCAAGAGCACATAGTCAGTTCATCCCAGCAACCTGAAGCGAGCACAGAGCAGGGCTCACACACTGAGCTCTGGAACACAAAACTGCAAGAGCACAAAGACCAGAAAAGCAGGGTTATTTTCTCAAGACACAAGGTGAAACGTTGCCTTTTATTTGGCTACCAGCTTTACTACTTCCCAAAGGCAGTTCTTTGCTAGCCTGGCTTGGTCAAAGAGAATTATCTCTCTAGACAGAGGGATCATCCAAGATTTCATGCACCAAATGAGGACAGTATGTCCCAGAACTATCACAAAAATATTATTTATTGTTTACAATACTACAGTGAAAGGGAATGCAAAGGATGAAATCTGTGGGCAACTCTCCCACTTTCCAGCCCCAGCAAATTTTCTCAGACCTGTGTTGTGTCTCTCATTCATCTCAGAGTGCTTTGCTTTAAAGGTTCTTCTAAAAAACACCTTCTACAGAGGCTGCTCAGGATGCTGCTTCTGCATATGTGATACTGCCTAGACGAGCAGGGCTGCTGTGAGTGACTGCTATATCAGATTTCATTAAAAAGTCCAGGCTACCACACACAAAACAGCAATGAGGAACACTACCAACTGCAGACACCAAGTTTGGCATGTCAAGATTTGTTACCAAATCTTATAATCATTCTAGGCTGGCAAATAGTTTCCTTTCCAATCTATATTCAGGAATTACTGCAGAGAATTCAAAGACAATGGAGAGATGGGGTAAGGAAAGCAGATGGCAATTAGTTTTGTGTTAAATAAGAATGTGTTTTGAATGGCATAAGAATAAATGGTCTTCAGATGCAGCTTTAGAAATTGCAATATCAGTAGAAAAATAAATCTCTTAAATGTTATTTTCCCTCAAGAAAAGTGAGCGTTCATGCTGGCTGCTTCATTTCATTCCTTTTCCTGACTTCCAAGATGAAATGTCAGCTCAAACTCTATTTACAGTCCCTCACTTTAGACTTTGCTATGTCACCCTTGAAGGAACATCTGAATTTCCATTTCAACAGCTGAAAGAAAAACAACTCCAAACTTTGCATATACAAGATACAGGGATTAAAACTGTCGACTGCTTACATGTCTCCCAGTTGTTTTGTCTAAAACAAAAGGGTTGGTTGGGGGCATAATTCTGTTGGGTGTAATATCTAAGTAACACTGAGACTGGACCATACTCAGAAAAGTTAATCAAGGATGTTTTCCTGTAGGATATTTACCTGAAATCATGTCACTGCCCTTACCTGCTCTACTTCTTTCTGACTATGGTGTAAGTCACTTAGTGAGGCTACAGCACCAAAAGAAACATTTTGTAGCTTCTCTGCACAAATATTCTAGGTGTATACATTCATCTTCTACAGCAATACTTTTAAAAGTTTACAACCTCCTCCTGGTTTTTGTGCTGTTGGTTAGCTTCTGGCAGCCATGCTCTAAAGCAAAGAAAAGAAATCATCTGGGTTAAGAGCATCTTGGAGAGCTTTTATCTAAAGTCTGGTCACTTCCCCGATCCACGTCCCTCACATCCTGCAGCAAAGGCACATCTGAGAGGTGGCAGATTCTGAACTTTAAATAGAGCTGAAAGCATCCCAAGATTTGAGGCAGGTAGTTTTAAAAACAAGCACAGAAGTTCCTAAGTCGCTCTAGTTTCACTGGAGAGCAGATCACCACTGCTCTTAGGATACCTCTGTTTAAACTCAGAGCCATCCAACTCCACCTTGAAAATGTGTCCAAATCTTTTTCAGGAGTAAGTCTGGTGCTCCTAAGATGTTAGGACATATGAGTAGCAACTCTCAGCTTAGAGTGAGATGGAGTTGGTCTTGTCCTGTGACTCTCAGTGTACTTGTCTAAGTCAGGATGGCATCAAGAAAACTGTAAAACATCTGTATCAACTGGTAAGCCAATGGATTTTAATTTAGACTCCAGAATGTACTTATAATGCTGAATAGGGAGGACCAGGAACTAATACCTAGTTCTAACACCAGATTTTACTTACCAGCTCACACTTGCACTGCCTGCAGCCAGCCTTTTGTAGAGCAAACTTATCTTGGAGCCTGTTGAAGTGGTTGAAACGAGAGTCCAAAAGAAACCGAACAAAAAAAGCATTATGGACAACCAGGAGTCCTGCTTTAATTTTCTCCCTTATTTCCTGCACCTCTTTTATTTGTCAGGACAGATCTGCTGACAGTGTACTCATGATACTCATATCATTTCTGGTGTTACTGAAACAGAAATCAGTAGCCAGCTCTTCTTAGTGAATAATTAGACATCATACCTTGTCACACTCATAGCAACAGTACCTAAACGAACATTTCCTGGAATCAGTCTGGCTCTCATTACACTTTCTGGAGTGTATGGCACTCAAGTGCGACCTTTACTTGTCAAGCCATTCCCAAAGAAACACGTGAAGGTGTTTATTGGAGCTGAGTTCAATTAAAGAGAAGCACTAATGCACTAACGAGAACCACTAAAGCAGCATTTCCTCATTCTTGCAGATTTTACCACAAAGGGTGGCCACCACACAATCAAGACCATTTTGTTCTCCACTAAGGGCCGAACTCTTGACTCTTTGGATTGTGTCTTGGGAGCAAGGATTCCACTGGCAAGAATTAAAGCATCCTTTCTGAGTTTCGTTTGCCTGCTAGAAAGGTGGCGGTGAAAGCCCTGCAGGGTTGGGATGTTAAGGCACTTAAGGGGTTAGTCCCTGGATTTGGACTTGACATTAGAGTCCCCAGCTTTGGCATATCATCAGGATTTGGGGGTCACAGTCTCCAGTTTCAGCATATAATCATGATTTTGTTTCAGTTTGCCTGTGGTTCATGACTGTCTGTGTGATTGTCTGTGTGAGCAGTTAAGAGTTCCAATTTGTTTAAGTTTGAGAAACTGGCTTTGGCATGATTTGTTTTGTCCAACATCTTGACACTGCAGGGGTAATTGCAAAGATATTGCTCTTTGAAAAGATATCGCTCTGCTTGTAGTATTGGACAAAGATGTTTGGAAGTTTATGATCAACAAAAAGGTGGTGGACCTGAGGACAAAACTGATTTATTGATCGTTCCTGGACACCACCTTAGAGGGTCTCACAGTGAGGGATGAGAAGTAGATGAATGAGAGAATGACGCTCAGGGTGGTTGATCATTAATGGGAGCAGAAGGCTTCAGTCCGATAGCGGGACGAATGAGAGGTAAACAAGGAGAAGTTATACAAACTCCCTTATATCAGGCTGTGGGAAATGAAGAACAAGTGATTATAAAAGTCCCTTTTCTTATTACTGATTTGAACAACTGGAAGTTAACAGTGGGAAATTATAGAAACAATCCAGATCGGACAGTTAGCGCTTTTGAGATAATGATTAAAATGCAAGACACTGACTGGGAAGACATTATGGTGATCATGCAAGTCATGTTTGATGGTACAGAGAAGGAGAGGATTCATAAAGCAGGCACTGGGAGTTTTATGGGGAATAGTGGCTCCATTGTTTTGCATGGAGCTGAGCACGAGACTCGGGAAAATCACTGGATGATGCTTGAGTGGCAAACAGAAACAGGGAGAGAAAGAGATTATTAGCAGTGCTGGAAGGGATTGCTTGTGGAAAAGGAGGATAGAGGGGAGGATACAGGGAAAGAGGTCAAGGCTCAAATAAGATTTGGGCAACAGGAAACCGAGGTCTATATATCAGAATCCAAATATATCAAACGACAGCTTTGTTATTACAGGGTATCAGCTTCCAAGGAAAAGTAATCCTTTGAGAGGCTGAAGATGCTGTGGGCTAGAGACACAGCTGGAAGGTCCAAGTAAACAGAAACTGTAAGGAGGTGATTTGAGACCAGGATTGGTCCCAATAAGAATTAGAAAATATCCTACAAAAATGGAAGCTAGCTTGGGTTAGCATCAGTAATTCAGAAATGCTTGAAATATAAGTTGTTAGTGGAATGCGAGTCACAATAGAATACTCTGATTTTACCAGTTAAAATGCAAATGGTAAGGGTTACCATTTAGTATCGGATACATCCAATGGTTGTGAATCCATACACTCTTTTAACAGCTTTAACTGAAACACAGGGTTGGTCTACACTGCTAGACTTGTAAGATGACTTTTTCTGCACTTCCCTTCAAAAGGGAAGAAAAGAGCTTTTTGCTTTTGAATGGGAAAGCCCCAAACTGGCAGAAAACCTCAGTATACATGGACTGTTCTACTCCAAGGCTTTAAAAGTAGTACAAAAATTTCTGGGAATCAATTAGCTGAAAAACTAGAAACATTGAAAGAAGAAAAAGATGGGGGAACAATATTACAGTATGTGGATGATATCCTCATTGTTACAACCGCTAGAGAGGATTGTTTGCAACTGATCATATGTCTTTTAAACTATTTGGGTCTAAGTGGATACAGAGTTCCTAGAGAGAAGGCTCTGCTGGCACGATGAACTGTGACTCAGCTTGGATTTGAGAACAAGAAGAGCAGCAAGTGGGAACAGAAAGAAAGGAAGCTATTTATCAACTCCCAGAGCCCCGTACAGCCCACAAGTTGAGAGCCTTTCTTGGGAGAGTGGACAGTGTCGGCTTTGGATTTCACATTATAGACTGTTAGTAAAGCCTTGGTACAAGGCATTAAAAATATCTCCCCTTGAGCATTTGGACTAGACCGAGAAGCTTACAAATATTTAAAATTGCCTCTAATTAAAGTAACAGCACTCAGGCTACTGGACTTAATAAAGCCTTTTGAGCTTTTTCACCCAAAAAAGGTGTGGGATGGCCCTGGGAGAACTATCTCAGTTTCTGGGAGAACAGTGACACACAGTGTCCTGTGTCTCAGAAGAACTGGATAACGTCAGCCAAGGACGGCTGGGCTGCCTGAAAGCAGTTGCCACTACAGTAACGTCGATCCAGGAATCCCACGAATTTACAACCCCCAGAAAATGTCAGTATATGTACCACACACGGTTATCGCTGCCCTGGAACAAAAAGGAGGGCGTTGGCTCTCTCCTAGTTGAATGTTAAAGTACCAGGGGGTATTTTTGGAGCAGGGTGATGTCCTGCTTAAGACCACTTCAGCTGTTAACTCAGCAGTGTTTCCCTCTACTGACCATGTAGAAGGGATCCTGAGTATGATTGTTGGCAGACGACTGAAGAAGTATATTCCAGACACCTGGGCCTTAAAGATCAACCACTTCAGAGTGCAAATTAGGGATTATTTACAGACAGGAGCAGCTCTGTGCAAGGAGGAAAGAGGTTGTCAGGGTGTGCAGCTATCACAATAAACTCAGTAGTGGAAGCTTGTGCTTTGCCATCAACCACCTCTGCTCAGAAAACTAAATTAGTGGCCCTAACCAGGGACTTGGATTTAAGTCGAGAAAAGAAAGTAGATATCTGGACAGACTCCAACCATGGGAGTTGTGCACAGCCCTGGGGCCACATGGAAGGAGAGGGAGCTTAACAGAACAAGGGACTGGAATCAAGGATACAGAACAAATGAAAAAATTACCAGCCAGCGTTCAGCAACCTACAGAAGTGGGTACTACGCATGGTGAGGCACATCAGCTGGAGAAATCTAATACTATATTGTGAAATCAATTAGCTAATAAAGCTGCAAACGAGGTTGTAGAAACAGGCATCATGGCCTTAGCCCCAGATAAGGGCATAACATTGCCAGAAACAGTTCCTAGATATGATGCTTGAATTGATTAGAACACAACAAGCGAAGGAGCAGGCGAAGGAGTTTGTCATACTTTGGACAAGATGTAAAGTAAGCTGGAAAAGGACTTTGGATTCATTATTGAATGATTAAGAAGGTTGCTGCTACATGGACTGCAGAACAGCAATCCCCAACTGCTCACCACGTGGGAATCCGGGAGGTACAGAGGCCTGAGGGGAAAGCCCAGCTGGGCTAACAATGTTAGTGTCATTCTGCTTTGCTCGTTATCTTGCGGGGAGAAAGGGGGATGTGGATCTATATATGGGAATCAACAGGTCCAAAAGAAAAGGAGGGATATGATGCAAGAAGTAGCAACTGTTGCAAAACTGGGATATCCTGGTTTGAGCTAAAGTACAATCAGTTTTCTAACTTCATTTAAGACCCATCCAAGTAACTATTTTGTTGAAAGCCAGCTGCTGCTTTTCAGACAGCATGTGTCCCAGCATGTGTGTCAGACACTGGTTTCACTAGGAATAACACCTTGTGTTGGTATAATATGTGCTGGACAGATGTGTCTTCTGTTATCATTTCCATTTGTTTATAGGTTCTCCTTACCTAAAGAACGCACAGTTGAACAGACAAGTACAAATTGGTACAAATTAGGGGAGATTTGCCTGTTGTGAAGTTCGTAATGACATTAAAATTAGTTCTTGGAAGTAACAGAATATGCATGAGATTACTGGGAATGTTATACATATGCAGGCAGATGGGAAATCAATTCTGTAACAAGCTTGCATCGTTAGGCACAATTGATGGAATTATTCCTCCATGCATCCAACACTGTCATAAACTTTGCAAAACTCCAAAATGAGTCTTAGAGAGTTTATTTGCCAGCATTTTCAGTATCATTCCTAGGAAGAAGTAACAAATGGAGCTGGAAGGACTTGCAGTGGATACCAGAGGAGGTTGAGAACTACTAAGACAGCAAAAGGGCACTCCAGGAGAGACATACAAAGGAGTAATGCCCAAGAACCCCTTCTCCTGGAACTAAAGTGAGGTGGTTGTTTCCCAGTAACAAACCCAGAGCGACGGTCACATCAAACAACAGCCACCCTCTTCCAACAATTGCATGGAAACCTACAGCAGCACATACGCCTCCAGCTTATCAAGGTTCTCAAAGGTTCCATTCTGCAGTGTCATTAGGTTAATTATCAGTAACCTCTCATAAAGGCAAGTTGTTTGCCCCTCCTAGAGCTGTTTCACAGCCTGAGAACCCATTACAGAACAGCTGTGCCTCAGCTGCCACTTCAGATCCACTCTTGGGTCAGAAATACCTCGACCATTTTAGCTGAAAAGTGCCAGTTCCACATGGATAGGAGTCTCTCCACGGGGAACATCCTGCTCCATCCAAGTCTGCCAGGTCACACGCAAACTAATAGACAACAGCCCTCCTTCCATTTGCCTTTTGAAAGCCTTTACAAGAGATCCATTAGCTTTCTGCTTTTTCATAAGCCTCATGGAAGCAGAAGCTACATGATATCAGCCAACATGAACACATCCAGACAGGGCTGAACAGACACACGGCATTAGCCCCGATAAGATACACATTCACTAAAGAAATTAAATCCCAGGTTTAGCAATGCGACTCCATGTTATAGAATAGAACAATAAAAAGTCTTTACTGCAATGAATTCTATCAGCATTCCTCAGCAGCAAGGCAAAACAATGCCAGAACAATTATTACTTTAATGGGAGAAAGTTAATTCTAAGTATCATTCTTGTTGTGTAATATGGAACTGCTAAGGAATTCTATTGTAGACTTTATATTTATACTTATATTTTACCTTTATTTTCAGGTTTTTATTTTCTTCCAACACAGCTTCGTATTTTAGTTTCATCTCTGCCACTTCCCAGCAAAGTGTCTCTATTTCTGGATTCTCAGGAAATGAAGCTCCCAGGTGATGCTTCAGAAAGCTGATGTTCAGATGTTAAGTATTTCTTCAGTCAGACAGCAGAACTGCATTTTAGTTTTCACACTCACAATGCAGTCAGTGCTGCAATACGCATGACTAAAATTGCATTAAACTGCCTAAGATTACTACAATATTTTTTATTCTCCAGGAAGAACTTCAAAAATAAGAAAGCTTTTCAAGTTCATTGGTACAGTCCCTAAGGAGAAAAAAGAACAAAACCAAGACATCAGTTGATACAGCAGAAATTCGCATGTTTCACTACATCTTCCTCCTCTTTTCCTCTCTCAAATGTAGAAGTTTTGAAGTTACAAGGAATAAACAAGAAATAGAAGCGAGAGCCAAAAAGGGACGCTGCTTAAAACCAGCAAGAAACAAAAGATGTTCCTTCTTGTCCCTCTCGTATCATTAAAGACTTCAGAAGCCACAGATACTGTAAATACTCAAATCTAATGCTACAAGTCATTCTGTAAGGGCCTATAACTCAACATTCTAATTACTGGCATACACACAGTTCTCTTGCATCCTGTCAAACTTTGTTAGCTTGTAAGAATGCAATTATTGGCTAAAAGGCATCCATAAAAGCCATATTCTCAGCATACGTCTCCTAAATTAGCCTCTTCAGCTCTTCTACGAGTCAGTAGCAGTGTTGCTGTTTGGTGTGAGATCTCTATGAACCACTCACAAGGATACACAGGATACTCCAGTGCGCTACTTGGATCCTCTGGCTCTTCATATAATGCTACCAACCCTGCAAATAGAAAATAATCAACAATTGCAAGAAGTTCAGCATCTCCAAAGTTTTTAAAACATTCACCAGCAGTCAAAAGGCATACATGTTGCATGCCACATTTGTAGCACAGTTTCTCCTGTTTCACAAGTTTCTCCTGTCTACTTTAGCAGAAAAAAGAGGTCTGGAACAGATCATCCCACCCAGGAACAGCCACACACAAGTTTTGCTCTCTCCTAACCACACCCTCTGGCTATTCTAGCACAGAACACCAAACAACCAGGATAATTTTCACATATTCCACATGCAACCCTAGCCCTGCCTTTGTCAGAAAAAGTGAAATGTAACTATTTTGGATTCTCCCTTCATAAACTATTACTTCCACTTTGAACTGCAGCACTTCCATAACTTTCAGCAGAAAAGCAAACCTCCTTCGAGCACTCATCCTTACGGATGGGCTCCAGCGGCCAGCAGAGAGCCAGAGAGGTCAGGCACGAGCAACAATACCCTGAGAGCTTACATGAAACGAGCTGTACACACCCCAACTCTAGATCTGGAGAACTCAGCCACACGGATAGTCAGAAAGCTCCCAAACTTCACCACTCCCTGCTCCCCCCAGGGGCACACACATGGCTAGAGAAGACATCTGCTTCCATAAATACTCACATGGCCTTCTCCCACTTTCAGGTGCACAGAGGAATTGGTTTCAAGCTAAACACCTAAGTGAAAAACAAAATTAGGATGCCACACTGCTTGAAAGACTTCTTTTGTCATCCCATAGGATGCTTAGGACTGAGAAACAAAGGAATCAAATGGTATCCCCAGGTCATGCCATGAGTCTTATTGCAGCACCGGTTTGCTTGGCACCCTAGATCTGCTGCTCCTTCTTTAAACAGCACATTTTTCAAGCAGGAATGTTAACAGCCTCTCCCCATGTGCTACTAGGAGGCTCTCGAGAAGACTCTAGAAGGATTCAGAAGATGATAAGCCCTACAGAAAGCCAAATTATGCATCAAGTTTGGCATCAGTATCTTCTCCATTCTGATACGGATTGTCATAGACTCATGGAACGGTTTGGGTGGGAAGGGACCTCCAAGCCCATCCAGTGCCACCCCTGCCAGGGGCAGGGACACCTCCCACTGGGTCTGGGGCTCCCAGCCCCATCCAACCCGGCCTTGAACCCCTCCAGGGATGGGGCAGCCACGGCTTCTCTGGGCAGCCTGGGCCAGGGCCTCCCCACTCCCACAAGAAAATATTTCTCCCTAAAATCTCACCTTAATCTCCCCTCTTTCAGTTCCCCCTCATCCTATCCCTGCACTCCCTGATCCAGGCCCTCCCCAGCTTTCCTGGAGCTTCTTTCTGTGCTGGAAGGGAGGGAGGGAGGGAAGAGGGAGCGGGACAGGCCGGGGAGGGAAGGAGGGAGGGAGAGAGGGAAGGGTGAGCAGGACAGCTCAGGAAAGAGGGAGAGAGGGAGGGAGTGAAGCAGAGGGGGAGGGAAGGAGGGAGAGAGGGAAGCAGAGAGAGAGGGAGAGAGGGACAGCGAGAAGGGGGAACGGGACAGCCTGGGGAGGGCAGGAGGGAAGGAAGGGGGAGCGGGGCAGCCCGGGAGGGAGAAGCGGCACCCGCAGCCGCAGCCTTTACCCTTGGGGAGCGTTCCCAGCACCCCCGAGCTCTCCAGGCACCGGCGGAACCGCTCCCGCTGAGGCCCCCACGGCCCGACCGGCCCCCGCCCGCAGCTCGGACAGCGCCACCCGCTCCGCCCCGCGTCCCAGCAGCCCCGGGGCAGCGGCGGCGCCCCCAGCCGGTCCCGGCATGGGGGGAAGCACCGGAGCCTTCTCTCCGTGTTGGCAACAGGGGAGTTGGGCTCTGGAGCAGCTTCCATCCGAGGCCAGGCTGGGAGAGCTGGGGTTGTTGAGCCTGGAGAAGAGAAGGCTGCGGGGAGGCCTTAGAGCAGCTTCCAGCGCTGAAAGGGGCTCCAGGAAAGCTGGGGAGGGACTCTGGGTCAGGGAGTGCAGGGAGAGGATGAGGGGAATGGGTTTGAGCTGAAAGAGGAGACCTTGAGGTGAGATCTTGATGAGAAATGTTCTGCTGTGAGGGTGAGGAGGCCCTGGCCCAGGCTGCCCCGAGAAGCCGTGGCTGCCCCATCCCTGGAGGGGTTCAAGGCCGGGTTGGATGGGGCTGGGAGCCCCTGATCCAGTGGGAGGTGTCCCTGCCCCTGGCAGAGGGGGGCACTGGATGGGCTTGGAGGTCCCTTCCCACCCAAACCGTTCCATGAAAAACAGGCGCTGTGGCAGCTCCCGGTGGAGTGGGTGCTGAGCACAACAGGCGCTTGGGCAGCAACGGGAGCTGGAGAACAAACTGTGGTGCTGCCTCTCCGAGAGGCTCCAGAGCGTCAGCCAGAGGGATCTTCATCGTCTTTTGTCTCAACGGGTTTCAAAAAATGATATAGAATCATAGAATCACCAGGCTGGAAAAGACCCACCGGATCATCGAGTCCAGCCATTCCTATCAAACACTAAACCACGTCCCTCAGCACCTCGTCCACCCGTCCCTTAAACCCCTCCAGGGAAGGGGACTCGGTTACGCAGATTTATTGTTGTCAAACGCTGTTGGACCTCCTGACTGGTAAAATGTAAAAAAAGAACCAATGGAATAATCCTGCACCTGCAATGTCAGGGTCTTTTCCAGCTTTTTCTGCATACTCTTCTGAGAGGTTCTTGGTTTTCACTGGAATTAAGCGACACTTTCCAGGTGGCTGAGTGCGGTGATGAAATAGCATGTTTGACCCATGTCCACACACACACAAGTTACTAAAAAGCCTCTGTCAGCAGATGTCACATTATTTTGCATCATGTCTTGAACTGACAGAAGTTCCAATGCCAAATCCCATGGGTGAGCATCTAAATGCTCATTTTTCTGTTATTTAGACCGTGGGAACAGAGTGCGTCACATTCCAGGTGTTTCATTACAGAGACACAATGTGCACAACAGGCATCAGCACAGGTGTCGCCCACAGACTTACACATGGAGAAATGCAAGAATTAAAGGCACAGCAGCTGTATGAACTCAGCTCGATCAAGCTATACATTTACACACCTTCCTGTATGTTACACGGTGTTATACTGGAGAGCATAAGCAGAATTACACAGGGCTGTGTGTATGGATACACATAGAGGTGAGAAGCGCAGCTGCTGGAGAGACTCAGCAATGAAGAGTTTTAATAGTATTGATGTGTATTTCTTATGTGGAGAGTGATAAATTAATGATGGTGCTGCAAGGAAAGAGCCATGTAGGTTTTCTGGCTGATTTTTTCCAAATATTGCACAGCCTTCAGCCAGTCGGAGAGACAACTGGCTTATAAGCATAATGATAATGCACATCAAGAATTTAATGATGCCATAACATCATAATGCTACAGCTCACAAATTATTTTTCAAGTACACATACTGTAAACTAAACCCACTAGTGAAAAATACACATGTAGATGCTAATATATCCCAGATGTGACCACCTCAGCAAGCACGTAGAGACTGTGTGTGCTGTGTGACTTGAGTAAATGGATTTCATCTATAGACATCCTAATTACAAATATAACACAGTATCGTGTTCATCTTTCCCTTCTTTTTTTTTTTTTTATTTCAAGATGTTTTGTGGAACTTACACTACGTGGACCAGAGCATAAAGAGGAAGGGTGTCTTTTATTTGTTTTGCTACCACCATAAAAAGCAGAAATGGAAATTCTAATTCTAAAGGATCATAAGCATTCTTTGATGTAAAAGTTTGTTGGAATTGGGTGGACAGATGGACCCTGTAGCCTCCAGAAAAAGAGCAGTTTTACAGGCTGATAAAACTTTTATGATTTTTTTACATCATAACTGAAAGTAGGAAGCTACCACTACCCATTTTTCTTTCTTTCTGTGTTTCTTTTTTTCTTTTATTTTTACCATAGTGTGCTTTCTGCCTGTGAAATTCAAAATTTCTGATTTCGGGCACTTGTTCTTTTTTAAAAAAAGGTAATTGCTAGCTCGCTAGTGTTATGCAAAATCTCACAATGAAAGCTCACAGCTCATCTGTAATTCATGGTACAAACAGTAATTGTGCACAGCAAGAGATTCACTCTGACTTCTCTGCCCAGGAGGTCAATGATGATACAGTGAAAAAAACTGTACCCCGAGGGCAAAGAATTAGTGCTACACGTATCACATCTTTTTGTGTTCAGCCCCGTTCCAACAGTGAAATATGGTTGATGTTCTGCTTTTGGGCAGCTATCCAATATCTGCTTGAATTCTCAGAGAGATTAAGCAGAAACCTATTTACTGATCATTAATTTCTTCTGAGAGTGCCAGTGCCATCATTAGCCTAACTCCATTCACTGCTCTTCATCAAATATATTGTTAGACCATTGTACATTTTGTCTTCTACTTTTATTGAGCTTAAATAGTATCAGCTGTGATTTTATGTCTGATTTTTCCTTCTGCCTGTGGACTTAAGACAGTAAGTGTTTTCCTTCTCAGCTGGCAGGGCAGTGCAGAAGTTTTCACCCTGAGAAAGACCCACCTTTGCATTACAAAGGATGTAAAGACCCTCTTTAGAGCTCAGTTACCTGTTCCCTTGTTTCACACGGCCTGGAACAAGGGAGCAGCATTTAGAACCGGGTGGATGGCAGTGTCCTTTGGCTTTTCCATTAAAAAAGGTATAAACGCTAAGTGGAGGAGGAAGAATTTTTTTGAGGAGTGCTGTATGTTGCCAAAAAAGAGTGTGGGATCACAGAGTATTTCTTGGGTTTGCATAGAAATTGTCAGGGTAATCCTTGGGGGTTTTTTTCTGCCCACAGAGTCCTATTTTAATACTTCAGAATCCTAAGTGGATAATTTCTAGGATACTTAAAAGCAAGGATACAGTTGCTATTGATTGCATGAATAATATTGTTGTAGTCTGAGGTTAATTAGAGTCAGATTAATGACTGTGGATCTGTAAAGAGCATTAATGGTTCCATTAAATGACTAATATTGTTGTATGTAATGGCTATTGAATTGACCCATGGGAAACAGGTACGTTTATTTAATAGTAGTTTATTAAATGAACTACTGTGATGATTGTTGACAGTATAAGAGCATCACTAGTGCTTATTTTGGTGATAACTATGTGTTAGTTATGATTTTTTTTTTACATTTAATGAATTATTTATTAATATTCAGCACCTCAATCGATTAATTTATTTAATAATTTTCAATACTTAAATTGATAGTGATGCTGGTACTAAGGGTGTTTAACACCAGGAGCATCACATTAATTGTATTAACTATCAATGTTACTTATGATTTATTAGTAGTAGTTATCATTGATGTTTACTGGTATTATTTAAAATAATGTAATAAACAAATAATAGCAGTTTAATAAATAAGTACTCAACACACTTAACAGGCAATGATTAAACTTAATAAGGACCTGCGATGGTGATTATTGTTAATACCACGGTGTATCAGTAGTTAATAATAGAATCACAGCATTAATCGTGTTCCTTTATTACCACTCTCACTTAAATCCATTTGAAGTGCTGTCGATCGGAGGGACTATATCCCCTGCAGCCCACATGTCACTCAGGATCCGATTTGCTCCCTTGCTCCTACAAGTACTTTGGCCCAGCACAAACCTGGCCTGAATTTCTTCAGGGCTTTTTTCCTCCCCATTCCTCTGAGCAGGTAATTGGCTCTAAAGGACATGCTGGCATGAAGAAATTAGCCATTTGGTCAAATCCAAGCACAGAGATTATGCTGTGGCCGGTTCTTGAGCTGCTCAGGCTTGAGAACATGCTTGAGAATAACCTTTGCAGCAGCTACGCCTCTTGCTTTCATGGAGAAGTAACTTTAGGAAAGCGTTTAATTATTTTTGAGACCAGCTTTCCTGGTGATAGAGCAGCTGCCAACGGGGACCAGAGTCAGTCTCTTGTGACCGTCCAGCAGAACAAAAACCTGCTGTGTTCCTGCAGCAGCAGCACCTCAGACCAATTTGCTCCCAGGGGTTACAACCCCCGAAGTGTGAAAGTTCAAGTCAGAGCTGCAGGCTTTCTGGTGGCTGGAGTCATTCAGGGGATGGAGGCATTCAGGTGAGCTCTTGGAGGAGTGGGAAGGTTCAGTTAAACATTTTACTTTCCATAAGGCTGGGAAACCCCAGGCAGCTCCTGGTGGAGCTCCAGGAGTAGCTGTGTCTGTCTGAGCTCCATTCCATCTAGTGATCCTCCTGCAGCTCTGCAGCCTCGGGTTTTACAGTCCCATTTTAGTCAGTTCCCACTCTGCAAGCTTTGCTCTTCACTTAGATTACAGATTTAATCTTTAACTCTGGTGCTGCTACCCATCAAGGAAAATCCCATCCAAATGGCATCCATTTCTGTTGTAAATTCCTGTAATATTAGGCCAAGTCTTAATTAACATGGAAAAATAAACAATACTGTCAGGACATTCCAGAAAAGTAAAAATTTTGCTGTGTAAGAATCAAATCCAAAGAAATGGAAATAAAATCCTTCTTGGAGAAGAAGAGAGATCGAACTTGAGGAAGCTAGAAAACTTGAGGGAAACTCCTTTTGTTCAGGAGTCCTGAATTAATTCCTCATCCTATAGCTGATTATCTCCCACTCACAGTTTTGTTCGAATGCCTCTTTTTCTCCAGGGATGCTCAAACGCCTGAAATTCAGTAGAAAAGTAGCACCAGGTGGCAGTGGAGAATGAGAGACGCTGAGGTCACCCTGGAGCTCAATTCCAGGCAAGCATCCACAATTAGGAGACCTGGAAGTGAGAAAGGTAAAGGGTGAAGATCCTGCCTCCCGGGCACAGGCTGAGGACAGAGACTCGGGGTGTGGAGGCTCATTTCTTCCCTTTGGTTGCACCACAAAGCCCTCTCCTCTTACTCACAGTTTGCCCAAAGCTTATAGAAAGAAAAACAACATCATTTTTGCAGTAACCTTTGAAATGCAACAAATAACTGAGTGAAGACTTAAATATTTCATTTAGCGGCAAAACGACGCATTCCGTATATTTATGAAGACTTTTACACAAGCTCAGTTTAATTTCCACGATGTTTTGGTCCAGTAGCTTACCATTTGTAGGCCTTTGCTCTCTTTAGATCTCATGGGACCATTTCACAGAAGGAACATGCCAGAATTTGCCTACACAGTAACTGTGTTTTAGAGGAAAACTTGTTTTGTGACTGCAACATTCAATAGTTCACATTTTATGTCCCTGCTAACAGCATCTGTCTAGAACCACATCTTGTTTTGTGCTGTCTTCACAATGAATGAGTGAAACCAAGAGAGAAATCTTAGGTCAAGTTGAGTTTATTGTCCATACAGCGTACCTAATCCCACCGAAACAGTTTGCATGGAACCCTCTTTAAACTAGTCAAAAGAACAGGTTATTAATAAAAATAACAACTCTGAACAAAGAAGACCTTTTAAAAGGCAATGAAGACTTGAAAAGATTTGAAGGCAGAAGAGTGATTTTCCTTGGACCTTCATGAGTGCATGAGCCCAGCTCCCTCCTCTCCACAACCTCTTTTCACAGAATCACAGAATAACCAGGTTGGAAGAGACCCACCGGATCATCGAGTCCAACCGTTCCCACCAATCCCTAAATCATGCCCCCAAGTACCTCATCCACCCTCACCTTAAACACCTCCAGGGACAGTGACTCAACCACCTCCCTGGGCATACTGTTCCAATGCCTAACCACCCTCTCCGTGAAGAACTTCTTCCTTATCTCAAGTCTAAACCTCCCCTGGCAGAGCTTGAGGCCATTCCCTCTCATCCTGTCACTTGGGAGAAGAGCCCAGCTCCCTCCTCTCCACAACCTCCCTTCAGGTAGTTGTAGAGAGCAATGAGGTCTCCTCTCAGCCTCCTCTTCTCCAGGCTAAACACCCCCAGCTCTCTCAGCTGCTCCTCTTGTTCTCCAGCCTCTTCCCCAGCTTTGTTGCTCTTCTCTGGACTCGCTCCAGAGCCTCAACATCCTTCTTGTGGTGAGGGGCCCAGAACTGAACACAGGATTCAAGAAATGGTCTTAGCAGTGCCAAGTCCAGAGGGAGAATAACCTCCCTGGACCTGCTGGTCACGCTGTTTCTGATCCAAGCCAAGATACCTTTGGCCAATTGCATCTCAGAAACGATCTGATCTCTCATATAAATGCTGCTTGCAGCTCCAGAGTTTTGTTTCCACAACATTAACTTCTTTTTGTCTGCAGGAGAGATACTATTACTGACCTTCAGGTGCTCCCAGTGAGGAACATCAAGGTCATGGTGGTGGGAAGGAGGCTGTTCCTACTGCCAGTTTTGGGGAAGACGGCCAATCCGGACCTGCTCCAGTGAAGCCACTGGTGGAGAGTCAATGCATTTTTTTCCACTATGAAAAGGATACCAAAACCCAAAAGGGAATCTGTGCCCTGGCTGCCTACATCCTCTCCCCAGTGCAGTCAGAGCACAGGCCCTGAGGAAGAAACAGTCATGTTGTGATGTGTTGTGAAAACAGGAACCATTTCTGTTTTGTCCTGTAGAGCTGAGGTAAGTATGAATGGAAAAAGAAAAAAGAAAGGAAAGAAAATTAAAAAAACCACTAACACACTCTAAAGGAAAAAAAAAACCCAACTGTACAGAGCATTTCCAGTAAATCAAAGAACTCATAGAATCATAGAATAACCAGGTTGGAAGAGACGTACCGGATCATCGAATCCAACCATTCCTATCAATCACTAAACCATGTCCCTCAGCACCTTGTCCACCCCTGCCTTAAACCTCTCCACGGAAGGTGAATCAACTCCCTCCCTGGGTAGCCTGTTCCAGTGCCCAATGACCCTTTCTGTGAAATATTTTTTCCTAATGTCCAGCCTAAACCTCCCCTGGCGGAGCTTGAGGCCATTCCCTCTTGTCCTGTCCCCTGTCACTTGGGAGAAGAGCCCAGCTCCCTCCTCTTCACAACCTCCTTTCAGATAGTTGGAGAGAGCAATGAGGTCTCCTTCAGCCTCCTCTTCTCCAGGCTAAACACCCCCAGCTCTCTCAGCCGCTCCTCTTCTTCTCCAGCCCCCTCACCAGCTTCGTTGCTCTCCTCTGGACTCGCTCCAGAGCCTCAACATCCTTCTGGTGGTGAGGGGCCCAGAACTGACCCCAGGATTCGAGGAGCAGCCTCACCAGTGCCGAGTCCAGAGGGAGAAGAACCTCCCTGGACCTGCTGGTCACACCGTTTCTGATACAAGCCAGGATGCCATTGGCCTTCTTGGCCACCTGGGCCACTGCTGGCTCATGTTCAGTCAGCTGTCAACCAACACCCCCAGGTCCTTCTCCTCCAGGCAGCTTTCCAGAGAGTCTTCTCCTAGTCTGGAGCTGCTCGGGGTTGTTGTGCCCCAAGTGCAGGACCCGGCATTTGGCCTCATCCCGTTGGACTCTGCCCAGCAGTCCAGCCTGTTCAGATCCCTTTGGAGCCTCCTGACCCTCCAGCAGATCGACACTTCCAGCCAGCTTGGTGTCATCTGCAAACTCGCTAAGGGTGCACTCGATGCCTTCACCATTGATAAAGACATTGAACAGGGCTGGACCCAGCACTGAGCCCTGGGGAACCCCACTTGGAACTGGCCTCCAGCTGGATTTAACTCCATTTCCCACCACTCTCTGGGCCCGGCCAGCCAACCAGTTTTCCACCCAGGAGAGTGTGCGCCCGTCCAGGCCAGAGGGGACAGTTTCCAAAGCAGAATGCCGGGAGAAACTGTGTCAAAGGCTTTACTGAAGTCCATAAAGATACATCCACAGCCTTTCCCTCATCCAGCAGCCGAGTCACTTTGTCACAGATGGCGATCAGGTTAGTTTGGCAAGACCTGCCTTTTGTGAACCTGTGCTGACTGGGCCTGATCACCCGGTTCTCTTGCATGTGCTTCATGGTAGCACTCAAGATCACCTGTTCCATGACTTTCCCTGGCACTGAGGTCAGACTGACAGGCCTGGAGTTCCCTGGATCCTCCCTGCGACCCTTCTTGTAGCTGGGCACGACATCAGCCTCCAGTCCAGTGGAACATCCCCCGTCTTCCAGGACTGTTGGAAGATGACGGAAAGGGCTTTGGCCAGCACACCCACCAGCTCCTTCAATACCCTCGGGTGGATCCCGTCCGGCCCCATAGACTTGTGGGTGTCTAGTCAGGCTAGCAGGGCTCTGACCACCTCCTCTTGGATCATGGGAGCCTCATTCTGCTCCTCTAGCTCTGGGGTTTGTACACAGAGGGAACAACTTTCTTTACAATTAAAGACTGAGGCAAAGAAGGCATTAAGTACCTCAGCCTCTTCCTCATCCCCTGTCACTGTTGCTCCTTCTGCGTCCAATAGGGACTGTATGGTCTCCCTAGTCCTCCTTTTATTATTTATATATTTATAGAAAGAAAAAGAAAATGAAGAAGCTTTGTAACCTCACTTTTATTAATAGTCTTGCAGTATAGGTCTACGGGATCGAAGTGGCATAAATATATTAAGATGTCCTCTTTCAGATATGTAAAGAATGTTTATTCATAGGAAAAAAAGGATAAATTGAGCCAGGAGACACACACTGACATTTTTTGAGGCTGGATCAAAAGCAAATGAGAGTAAAAAAGTTACCTGTGAAGCATAACTGCCACCTTGTGATTGAACATTGTAATTCAGGTAGTATTTCGGGTAGAGAAGCATTTGTATTATAGTTGTCTCCCACTCCCAAAGCATCTTCAGCCTTCGCAGAAAAGATTTGAAGGCAAAAGAGTGATTTTCCTTGGACCTTCATGAGTGGGTGCACAGGGTCCCAAATGAAACCAAGAACCCCATAAACATTTCTGGTCCTTAAGAATCGTCTGTTTGATCAAATTTCTGAATAAGGGCTGCATTTTCTACTTCATTATTCTCACTTCACTGTTCTGGTATTCACCAAACAACCATGAATTACCAGAACTATTTTTTTTTTAGAATATTCCTTTCCATAAGGAATTTCTCTCATTGTCCACAAATACTACATGGTTATGCGCAGGTTACAGCCCTTCTGCTTCCAAATAAAAGCACTAAGAGGATAATGTTTAATGGGCTCAAATATAGAATTTACAAACTATTATATTCCTAGCACACATTATGAAAAATGTTACTAAAAGTTTAGGGAAGTGACATCTCTGTGTGTTACTGTGCATTTTATTGGAAATTCTCTTTCCATGTGAAGACAGTGAAACCCCAGAGACGCATTAAATTGTTGTGGCTGAAGTTGTGAAGGATTTCTAATTGAAACAAGCTTTCCAGTAAATCCTTCGGTGAGAACATGAGCAGAACCTTTGGATTTCAGCCTTTCGGGGCACATCGAGTCAGCAGAGGCTGCCCAGGGAGGGGGTTGAGTCCCCTTCCCTGGAGGGTTTAAGGGCCGGGTGGACGAGGCGCTGAGGGACACGGGTTAGTGCTCGATGGGAACGGTTGGACTCGATGAGCCGGTGGGTCTCTTCCCAGCCGGTTCCTCTGCGAGTCTCCGATTCTCGGAATCGCTGTGTGAGCCGGGGCTCAGCCCCCTCCCCGGCCGAAGCCCCGACGCGCTCACGAGGCCCCCAAATGGCCGCTCGGGGTCCCCCCCCGAGGCGCAGCTGCCCCGTTCCCAGCCCCGGCGGGGCCCGGGCGCGGGGGGGGCGGTTGGAGCCGCGGCCGTTGCCCCGTCGGGCGGTTCCGGCGACCCCAGCGGCCGCGACCGGTCGGACGCTCGTTCGGTCGGCGGAGCGGCGGCGCCGGGGAGCGCTCGGTAAGCGCGGGGAGCGGGAGCGGGGAGGGCGGGGAGCGCCCCCGGCGGCGCCGAGGAGCGGGGGGAGCGGCCCCCGGGGGAGCTCGGAGCCGCCCGGCCCCGCTCCGGCCGCCCCTCCCGCGGCCCCGCCGGCTCCTGCCCGCAGCCCCCTCTGCATCCCGGGGCTCCCTGGGCCGGGGAGGAGGAGGGAGCGGAGCGGGCGGTGCGAGGGGCGGGGCCGGGACAGCGCCCGGGGCTGGTGCTGGAGGGAGGGGGCGCGGGGGCCACGGACGGGGGAGGCGGGGCGGGGCTCGGCCACATATGGCAATAGAGGGGGCGTGGCCGGGGAGCGGTGGGGGCGTGGCCTCTGCGGAGAAGCCGGGACTAGAGACCCTCTAGGGGCGTGGCCATATATGGTGATAGAGGGGGCGTGGCCAATCAGGACGAGACCAATGTAGGAGGCGTGGCCTCTGTGGAGGATGTAACTAATGAGCGGGGGTGTCCATATATGGTTATAGAAGGGGCGTGGCCAGGGAGCGGTTGCTGAGGGGTGGGTGTGACTATATGGTGATAGGGGCGAAGCCGGGGAGCAGTTGGGGCGTGGTTAAGGTGTGTGAAATGGCGTCACCACATATGATGATAGAAGGGGCGTGGCCAATCAGGACGAGGTTAATGCAGGGGCCATGGCCTTACTGGAGGGGCGTGGCTAATGAAGATGAAGGGTGTGACCATATATGGTATAGAGCAGGCGTGGTCTCTTGGGCAGGGCAAATGGGGTGTGACCATATATGGTGATAGGGGCGTGACCGGGGAGCAGTGGGGCGTGGCTAAGGGCCGTGAGTAAGCGTGGCCATATATGGTGACAGAGGGGGCGTGGCTGAGGGGCGATGGGGTGAAACCAATGCAGGAAGCGTGGCCTAGTGGTAGGGGGCGGGGCTAACAGCCATGGGCAAAGCCATATATGATAGGGGGCGTGGCTAAGGTGCAGAAGGATGTTGAGGCTCTGGAGCGAGTCCAGAGAAAAGCAACGAAGCTGGTGAAGGGGCTGGAGAACAAGAGGAGCGGCTGAGAGAGCTGGGGGTGTTTAGCCTGGAGAAGAGGAGGCTGAGGGGAGACCTCATTGCTCTCTGCAACTCCCTGAGAGGAGGTTGTGGAGAGGAGGGAGCTGGGCTCTTCTCCCAAGTGACAGGGGACAGGACGAGAGGGAATGGCCTCAAGCTCCACCAGGGGAGCTTTAGGCTGGACATTAGGAAAATATTTTCACAGAAAGGGTCATTGGGCACTGGCAGAGGCTGCCCAGGGAGGGGGTTGATTCACCTTCCCTGGAGGGGTTTAAGTCACGGGTGGATGAGGTGCTGAGGGTCATGGTTTAGTGTTTGACAGGAATGGTTGGACTCGATGATCCGGTGGGTCTCTTCCAACCTGGTTATTCTACGATTCTATGATTCTATCATTGGTACTTTTTTTATTGTTACGTCAGGCTCAGTCCCTTTATTATGAACCTCCAGCTAAGAAATGAGGAGTTTCTGCTCTAGAAATACTGGAATCTGGTAAGGCTGACATTGCCCTATTAACTCATTTCTTTCTCAGCCTGCTGTGGGTGGGTTGCAGCCCCACCCTCTGGGCTCAGAGTGTTGAAGTCACGACATCTAGGTTGCATCTGGCAGTGCCTGAATGTGAATTCTTCCCTGCACCCTTGCGTTGCCTCTGGGCTGGGGCGTTTATCTCTCATCTCAGGGCAAGAGCTGCCTTGGGGGCAGTCCTGCAGTTCTATGGCCGCCAGTGGCTTGCCAGAAGAAATTGTTTTAAACACTAATTTTAGCTTGTAGATCCTAATAACTTGTTTTTTTTTTTTTTTTGTTGGCAGGGAGGGGGGAGTTGGCTGGCGATACCTTGTGTGCACAACTTTGCTGATTGCTAATATGAAAATAAGAAAAGTAACATAACATAACACAAGTGCTAATATGATAAAAGTAACAAAAATATCTTGTCTCTTGTGAAGCTTCTTGCAGGAAACGGATTTCTTTTATAATTACTGATAGCTTATACACTTCTCTTGTAGGTAAAATGCCTCATGGGAGCAGTTGCCCTTACTTAACGCTCAGTATGGCAAGGGCTGCAGCATCACATGGCAAAGGGGTTTGCTCTACTTCAGTAAATTTTTCCGCTGCTTTAGTGTGTTTGGTGTCCACATGTTGGATTTCGGCTTCCTTCTGTGGAAACAAACTGGGGCGAAGCTGGGCTGTGAAGTTGAAAGTTGGGGTGCTGAACCAACTATGAATGCTGTTTCTAACTTATCAAAAAGCTGGTACCTGAGCTTCGTTGCAGGCGTTCTTGCAGCGTTCTTGAGTGTGTTTCCACAAAATTTATCCTTTTCCTTATCTGCATAACAATGTACAAGTGCTGGAAGATGCAAAATACATAATTACTTGTAATCCCCACTCATTTTCTGTATATTCTGACTTGAGTATACCCACTGACTTCAGTGTGATTTTAAGTATTCAGTGCTTTGCAAAATTTCATCTGTAAACACCTGCAGAAGCTTCTGCTTTACATAAACAAAAACCTAACTCCTCATAGTCTCAGCAAGTCATGGCTCTGCTTTATAAACAAACAAACAAAACTGCCTATGCATAATGCAGTATTTGGAAACAAACTTGGACATTGTTCACTCTTCAGACCAACTCCTGATTTAGTTGCCTCATATGAAACAAAAGAGGCGAACATCCTTCTGCATGAGATGCCAGGAACTCCGAGTGAGGGAAAGTGTGAAATAAAAGGCAGTAGATTTGTGGTATTTTAATAAGGTATTATAAAGCTCTGGTAGAATGCTAAAGTGCCTGTCTTTATTATTTCCAGCTTTTGTATCTGCATCCTGAAAATTCACCATATTTCAACCTAAACAAATTACTGACTGTCCAACAACAGATTTTTCAAACTACAGCGCAGGAAAGAAAAAGCAATGTTCCGTGGCCATAGAGGTACTTAATATTTCAGAAGAGAAGAAAAGGAGCCTGTCCTAAGTGCTACTCACTTTCCATTTCTTTCTTACTAAACTCATAATGGGAATACACATTGACACTACTACAAAGATATATCTACAGGTAACAATTCCAAAGTCTTCAGCAGTCATTTTTCCCTGCTTCCATGTGTCTATATTGTAACTAGACCATGGCCAGCCTTACAAAACTATTAAAAGGATATATTGAAACAAGAGTCCTTATCCCTTCTTTTCTCCTGTACATGGGCCAAAGAGAACAGGTTCCATACCTGCATGGGTTTACATGCGGTTTACAGCTACTTTGCAATATTAATGTTTTATGGGTCTGGTTCTATCTGATCTGCAGTGTCAAGCTAACAAGATTGGCAGTGGGGAGTTCATGATTCGCTTCAGTTTGGTTTTGTTCCAAGTTTCTTTTGTTTCTGCTGTCTGGGAAAGCAAGACCAAATACTTTCTTCTCCTTCCTCTGGGATGTCGGTTTGTTTGATAAACGGATTAGGAGGACTATTGGTATTTGGGCAATATTGTCAGTTCTCCAGTGGCTGTCTTGTGCACCTTTGATGGGAAAAATAGGAATATCTCTGGAGGCCCACGGGAGGCTACTGTGTGGGTGACAGTGTTTCTCTAACTGCTACAAGTGTGGATGTTGTGCTATTGACCACTAGTCTCTAGATGCGACCAATTTCCTTACTGTCTGGCGATAATATTTTGCTAATTATTACCCAATATTCTTCTCATTACCCCATGTTATCTGGTGTTTTTCCATTTCAGTTTTGAGGCTGCATCAGGACAGTTAACGTACTATGTTTTGGCCACAGTTCTGCCTGTTCCATGTTATTTTGTTTACAGAGCAAGGAATAGAATGGGGACAAACTGGCATATCCTCCTGGAGATGGATTAAGGTCTGTGCTGCCATTATTAAGCTCCCTCTCAGTGCCTTGGATCACAAAATGGGCTTGTCTCCTTTGCTACTAAAAGTGCATGAGGTGCCCTTTGAATGGTGCTGTTCTTACCTTCCTGAGCATTTCCAATGGCCAAAGATTGTTGCCTCCCTGAATTCCATACGGTGCCTGTTTATTTCCCCTTATTCAATGTGTGTAAGGGCTCATTTCAGAGTGCACATTCAGTCTCTTTTGTGCTCCATTTCCACACTAGGTAACCAGCTGTTCTGTCGGTAGCAGGAGAAACAGGTTGGGATGGTTAAGGACAAAGCAGCTGTTACTTAGTTAAGGCAAGAGCAAGGTGGCACAGCAGCTAGAGGAGTTAATGGTGCTTTATGTCCCATTGATTTCAGGAGGTCTGGAACTACCTATGAGACACCTAGCTGCTTCTCCTCTCCTCTTGTGTCAGCAGGGAGAGAAGCTGCCTGTTCAAGGATGGGGAGGCTGTACTTATTTTTGGGGTGATCGTTCTCATTCCATCTTGGTACCTAAGTCCCTGGGACAGAGGAACCAGAGCAGAGGGGAGCAGACATCTCATACAAAGAAGGTTGTGAGGTTGTCGTAAATCCATAGGAGACTGCAATTCTGTAACCTGCTATACATGCTGGTCATTTTCCAGTAGACTACTCTGGTAGAAAACTTCTTTCCAAAGAAACTGGAGACCCTGCAGAAAGAAATCAGTGGTTTGATTATTAAGCAGTGTTTCTTTCCCGGCCACATTATTAGTCTTCCTTATGGTCTGCAATGTTTGCCTTCTGGTTTCTGGACTCACTTTTAGGTGCTGGTTTGATCTGTAAAACCATTAATGACCAAAGTTTGACTAACCTGATCTATTTACTGTGATATAGTGATGCACCTGAGGCAGTTGAGGCACCTGGATTGAAACCCATTGGGGTTTTTCTGTTTGCTGATCCCTTAAATCTTTTCTAACAGAGGCACAGACCAAGGCCTTGTTTTTCCTTTTTTCTTTGGATTCATCAGGATTAGCACAAGGATTCTCTGGTATTCCTAAATTTAAAGTGGGTTGAGAGTGACTGCTCTACGGGAAGGGCTGTGCCAAGTTAGATTCCTGTGGGGCCTTGGGCCGCTGGATCTTCTTCTTTCCTTGGTTCATAATAGTCCAAGCTAATTATATTTCAAGACTACCTTTTCTCCCTTGCCTGTAGAAAATGAGTGTTGTTTGAGCAGGGATTGGAGGTTTGGGATTCTGGGAAATGTTCACAAAGTCAGGTTTTCAGTATTGATTCTATATCTCTATATGTATACATATATACACACACATATATACGCTTGCGTTATTTGTGATAGGGCTTTGATAGGTCTTCTTATTTGTTTAGTGGGATGCTTGGGTTTTCTGATAGCTGCTGTTCTGAGGGTGAACCTCCCATATAACCCAGCAGGAGGAGAGGATCATAGCTTGTCATTCTGGCCTGCAGAACAGTGCCTTGCTCCTTCTTACAGCACGAACTGGAGAGTCAAGAGCTAATCCTATGAGAAGGACTCAATAATGCTAGAGGCTAGGAGAACTTGAAAAAAAGGTACAGTGGTTCTATACAGCAAAAAGCGTAGGGATAAAACTTATAAAATACATAATGATTAACAAATCTGTGTAAAATCCTTCTGATGTATTTTGCTGAGTTGGATTTAGATGTTGCCTAATACAGATGAAACGCACCTTAGTCATTGTTTCTCTGTCTTTTTTACTAATGAAAAAATTCCTTCAGCAAGATCCCAAAGCCTTAAACAAGAAGCAAAAAATGCTAAATCTCTGCAAAAAGTTCACCTATAGCTGAAGCTGTTCCTTTCAACTCCTTCTCAAACAAAAGGAGGTTGCACGCTCATGAAGCAATTGGTTACAGCTGTACAACTTTAGTAACAGGCAGAGGTGCTTTCTTCCAAATATGATGCTTCCTTCTCTGACTATAAAATTAGGTGGGGAGAATTTGCCAAGCCTGATTTACTCAGAAATGCAACTGGGTACTTTAAAATTAACTTTTGTTATTTTAGAACACGGTTTTTTTTGTTGGCACTGCTTTTTTTTTTTTCCAGTGAAGTATTTAAAGTTTATATAGCTAAAGATTTCAGATTATCTGAATGTTTCCAACCAGGAATTTGTGCTGACCTAAATACATTGT
Source organism: Clamator glandarius (assembly GCA_033459285.1). Taxonomy (NCBI): domain Eukaryota; kingdom Metazoa; phylum Chordata; class Aves; order Cuculiformes; family Cuculidae; genus Clamator; species Clamator glandarius. Next base: position 460,130 of record JAUNZM010000547.1, on the reverse strand, counting down.
GGGTTTGTCTTATTTTTTTGTTTTTAACCCCATTTAACTCAAGCCAATGCAACTTCTTTGTACAAACAATCTTTGTATAATCAGTGAACAAGAAGAGGCATTAATAAGTACCCGGGAAAGGTGCAGTATCCTTTAAAAGTCTTCTCCTTCTGAGCTGAATGGAGACTAGATGACTGGTGTGATCAGGAAAAGGCATCAGGGAGGAAACTAATGAAGATACGCAGAAACCAGGATTGTGCCTGTAGAAAGTGTTTATCATACTATCTTTAGCACCTCTGCAAATACTTGTAGTACTGTTCTGGCCCTATTTAAATCACTAGAAGTGATGCATGGACGATAAATGAAAAAGAGCAAAGAAGTCTGTTCAAATAAAATCTCTGGAAGCTTCTTGATTTTCTCAAAAAGGCAGCCTCAAAAGTATCTTCGTTCATTGCTGTGTTAAATGATAGTAGTGAATTTGGGAGGGGGGAGTAAGTTAGTTATTTTGGAGGGAAGCAAAATAGGGATTTCCCCCATCATGCAGCATCTTCCCAACCATTTCTATTTTTATTTGAGTGCATAAAGTTTTACAAGGTTTAGCCTGCTGTATTATATCCACCCCAAACTGCTCTACTTAGGTTATGCAGTTGCAAACCTCTACAAAGGTGCTTTATTTGGTTTAGATGTGGCTCGGTCTCAATTGGATTAAAGCTGTTGGTACAACACAACCTGAAACGAACCAGCCTGGACTAGAATAAGACTCTCCTCGCCACTGTTTTGCACAAAGATGATACCAGCGAGGCAGATTTCCCCCCTTACAGTTGGGATAATAATTCTTGGGAATATATTAAGCAGAGAATTGAAAGCAAGCGCTTTGGACAGACTTCATCTGCAGCCGGCAGAGGTGAGAAGCCGTCCTGTGGGAGAAGGCAGTAAATTTCCGAAAGGGCTTCTCTGCAGAGGGGAATGCTCTAGCTTGTCACTGCCAGCCCACATCACTGAGCAGTGCTGGGATTTTGGTTTCATTGGTTATGTGTGGGGGCTGTATGAACATTCACGGTGCGTGTGCTGGAATAATTGTGGGGTTAATGCTAATTCCCCAAACACTTAATGTTTTTTTTAAATAATCTGAGCATTTTCAAAGTTTGACTTAATTGAATAGAAGTACCGAGGGCCTAAACATGAAAGTCTAATCAGAAGACAATAGTATTTTGGAATGCAAAGTATTTTTGCCTTTCTTTTCTCTCTGTCTCAGCTGATAGATGTGAGCATAAGGAGCAGACATAGAGTATTGGATCTAGAAGAGCCTTTGCTTGTTCCTTCTGAGCTTTGGCCTCTCCAGCAGAAGGCCCCTGACGTACTGTAGTGGGTCCCAGGGAAGGCCACAAAAGTGATCAGGAACTGATCGCATGATGGTGCAGGGAGAGACTTTCTTCAGCCTGCAGGAGAGAGCTAAAAGGGGATCTTCTCATTCTCACAAGTGCCCTAGTGGGAGGAGGCAGAGAAGACAGAGCCAGCCCATCCTCAGAGGGGACTGGGACAGGAGAGGGACAGCAGATGCAAATCCCATCCCGGGAGATGCCATTGGGATAGCAGGGAAATCTTTTTCACCAGGAGGATGGTCAAATATTAGAGCAGGTACCCAGAGAAGGTGAGCAAACTTTGTCCTTGGAAAGAGCTTGAATTTGGCTGGGCGAGAACTGAGCTCCCTGCTCTCAGGAGGCACTGGGCTAGGCAGAGATCCCTTCCGACTGAAATTATCCTGGGATTTTGTGGTTTTAATGAGGAATGGCACATTGCTTGAAACAAAATCTAAGTCTGAATAATTAAGCAGTCCTTGGCACCTCCTCTCTTCCTGAAAAGATTTTAAAATCTCAAAACCTGCCAAGATTACCCTGAATCTTCTCTGTACAGTAGAGCTGACCTAGGGAAAATTACAAACAATTTACAGCGTACAGCATGGGAATATTTTAAAAATCTGGTCCTGTTATGAGCTACAGCTACCGAAGCAACTTTTATCAGTCTGTTACTCAGAAAGATTGTGGCATCCTTTAAGTGATTTGGGCAAGAGTTCTTTCACAAGTTACTGTTTTCCTTCAAAAAAATCTATTTTTCCTTCGAATGGAAAAGCTGGCCTACAGAATTTTATTTGAAATGTGTGCTGAAATAGTCTGTTCAGTACACTTCACATTCCTTAAGTGTTGTTCATGCTTGTAGCCCTGGGAAACGGTGGGAGTTTGGGTTGTGATCTGGCCTAAGAATATCAGTTTGTATGGTTTGTAAGCACAGATTCTTGGCTTTTATATTGTCACTGCAAGTACCAGTTAAAACTGAAATCCTGGCAGGTTTTCTAAAGAAGTTAAGACTATTTTCTGTAGCATGTGTATATTTTAATGAGTTTCTGCAATATGGGAACTGGGCTATGAAAGTATTGAGTAAGGCCCTATCAATCTTCAGTATTTGCCAAATGACTATGCTGCATTTCGTAAACCAGCACCTTTTACCTCCCTCTTTCTTCATCTGGGAATCACAATATGAGTGAAGCAAAGTTTGTAATTTACTGTAAATAAGCTACAGAACTTTTTCAGAGCACTCGGCACTCGGTGGAGCTTTCAGCCTCTATGCTAAGATACATTTTAGATTCTTAGGGTCTTACGTTTTTGACTTTGCTTTGTTTTTTTTTTTCCTGGAGCTTAAATATGCCTCCATTCTTGTGTCTGAGGTTTTGCAGATAACTGCTGATCCATATGTTTTTCTGTGAACCGTTTCATTGCTGTTTTGTGCATTTGCAAATAAACTGCTTATGGCAAAGTTAATCATCCCTTTGAGAAGAGTGCAGCTTTACTGCTGAAGAAGGAGGTCCATTTTTGCTGAAAGACAAGTGAAAAATAGACAGGGAAATGGACTGATGTCAGCTGTGCATGCGAGACAGCTTGAAGCATATTCACTGTTGAAGGGGTAACAACAGATAATACTTGGATTTCTCCGAGACAGCAGCGTGTCCTGCAAACTCCGACTTGTCTGGGTGAATAAAATAGATGTGGCCCAGAGGAAAGAAAAAAAAACAGCTGTTACAGAGGAGTGCTTTGTGTGGGCTTAAGTCCATTTTGACAAGTGTTGGTGAGGGTATCAGAATCCCTGGAAAATACTATTCTCTGCTTATTTACAGGACAGTTGTTGTGCAAAACTTCCTACGTTGGCTGCCTTGACAGCTTGTCTGAACATGGGACTGTGTGAGCAGTTTAATCTCTACAGAACTTCGGTCTCTGTTGAATATGCCATCAAGTTCAAAACTTTCTAAATTAAGTCTCTGGTTTGGCTTTTCTGACTGTCACATCTCCTAGATGGAGCTAGGAAGCATCAAATAAATAAAGTCAGCTTGTTGTTCTGACTTGACTCCGATTGGTAAATGATACCTCACTTGCAGTACTGAGCACGTAACGCCCACAAGTAAATGCTAACTTTCTCCTCTCTGCATTGCTTGCTTGAAAGACAGGTTTATGAACTCAAGCTCTGCCATTTGATTTGTGTTTACAAAATCCACCACAGGGATACGCACTGAGACCTTCTGAAATAATTCTGTCTTCTATAAATGGTTCATGCAATCCAGTGTCCCATGTTATTCTTAGAGGAATGGCTTTTGTATATGTGATATGAAGTTACTTATAACAATAATGAAATTGTAAGCTTAACTAGATAGTATCTTAAATATTCAGTGTGTAGTATATTAATGATTCAAGATATGCCTCAATATAACTTCAAAAACCACACACAGAACTACAGAATGGCCTCTGGAGGTCATCTGGTCCAAACTCCCAGCTCAAACGGATTCTCCTACAGCCAGTTGCCTCGGACCCTATCCCGATGGCTTTTGAGTAGCTTCAAGGATGGAGATTCCACAACAAACCTGTGCCTATTTTTGATCACCTTCACAGAAAAAAGGTTTTCCAGGGAAAGGGTTCAAAAGGAACCTCCTGTGTTTTGGTTTGTGTTCCCTGCCTCTTGTCCTGTCCCTGTGCACCACTGAAAAGAGCCTGGCTCCATCTTCTTTACACCCAAAGAGGAAGGTTACATAAAAAATAGAAATCTAAACAAAAAGGTTCTATGGAAAAATTGCTAACCTAGGTACACTCAACAGTGTAATGATAGAATTAAATTTAATTGCATTCTGACACTAGGTCTGCTAGAATCTCCTTTAGAATCATAGGGAAGCACTGCACAGTCTTATTTCTCGTCGTATTCACACATCAAGAATATAAGCTCTCTGATGTGAGAGATCGTGCGCTGTAATTCCAGTTTTTGCTTTGTTTCACAAATCAATGTGAGTAATAATTCATGACCTTTTCAAGAAGCATGGTGTGTTTGGGTGGGTGGTTTTCAGTCCTGAAGATGTTCTTTCACAAGTTAAGTGACAGAAAAAGACCGTTTTTAACACTCCGGGTAAGATCGTTATAAAATGTGATACATTATACTTTCAACGTGAGGCAAATTGTTCTTCTGACAGTCAAACGGTAATTTGCCATAGCTTTGTATATGAAATATAAGATGGGATTGCTACAGGCAAAATACTTGTTTTAATTCACAGGGGAATGAGAATTAAACTTAATAGATCGTGAGGGAGAAAGTGGTGTGCTCATGAGCATTACCTGAGGGCTTTAGTGTGTAAGTTGTATGGAGCTCAAGAGGTGTATGTGGATAAGTGGTTGCACTACACGTCGCATAACAGCGATTTTCTCAGCAGGATCTTGCATGGATGCTGCCTCTGTACTTAGAAAACTGCCTCAGAGGGAAGGATTTTCTGTGATCAGTTGGTCACAGGATACAATCTACCCTAGAGTAAGATTTCTTCACCTCTGAGGTATGATCTGAAGATCTCACCACCCAGGCTAGATATCAGAAAGAAATTTTTCACAGGAAGGGTCACTGGGCACTGAACAGGCTGCCCAAGGGGGTGGTTGAGTCACCTTCCCTGGGGGTGTTTAAAAGAGGGGTGGATGAGGTGCTCAGGGACGAGGTTTAGTGCTTGATGGGAATGGTTGGACTCGATGAGCCAAGAGGTCTTTTCCAACCTGATGATTCTATGATTCTAAAACCTAACCCTAAATCTAACTCTAACCCTAATGGTGCCCTAATCCTAACCCGAACCTTACAAAAATGGTGCCGTATCCCTAACCCTAAGACAAATGGTGCCCTAACGCTAACCAGAACCCTGATCTTAACCCTAACCCTGAATCTAATGGTGCCTTTACTCAAACCCTAACCCTAAAAATAAACCTAGTGGTGCCCTAACCCTAACCCTAACCCTTGCCCTAACCTTAGTGGCACCCTAACCCTAACCCTGACCCTAATCCTGACCCTCAAGGTGTCCTAACCCTGACCCGAAACCTAATGGGGCCATAACCCTAACACTTATGCCAACCCTCAGCCTAACTGAAACCCTAAACCTCATCCTAAATCCAACCCTCACCCTCACCCTAACACTAATGGTGCCCTTACCCTACCCCTAAGCACAGACACAATCCTAAACCTAACCCTAATCCTAAGCACGACCCTTACCTTAAACCAAAAGGTAACCCAAACCATAACCCGTACCCTAAATCTAACCCTAACCCTAATCCTAACAATTAAAATAACCCTAAACCAAACGGCGCCTAAACCCTAACCCTAACCCTTCCCTAATGGTGTCGGAACAGAAACACTAACCCTAACCCTGACCCTGACCCGACTGGCATCCTAACCCTGACTCCAACACTAACCCGAGGGTTTGGGGTTAGGGTTATGGGGTTATGGGGTTCGGTTATGGTTAGGGGTTATGGTTAGGGTAAGGGCTAGGGGTAGCGGGAGTGGAGCAGTTAGTACTTTCTCTACAGGTTTTTGAGTCTCTGGCCTCCCACAAACAAATCTCAGGAAAAGTTTGTAGCTGGTTAGGGTCACTGCACCTCTGCTGATGAAAATAAATCCAAGTTCTCTCAGGGGCTGCTGGCTCTGGATCAAAGGGATTATGGGCAGTCGCTGATGGCCCTGCACCAGTCTCTGAATATGGAATATTGCTGTCCTCCTCTGCCAGAGGGATACTGGTTGGATTTGGTCCTCCAAGAAATATCCCGCATATTTGCCTCAGCTGCTGCCTGGAACATCCGAGCAACAGCGGCCTCTGGCCTCGACCCTGTCATCATAGTTTCTAACATCCCTTCAACAGTTCCCCAAGTTCGTGCGACCTCAAACGCTTTGGAAACTCGCGTGGGAATTGACTGCCATAAATCTCTGCCCAGGGATTCCCAAACAGGCAACCTGAAAACGTTACTAGGACACACGAAGAAGTCCTTGCACTGTCCCCATATTAAAAGTCGGGACAGTGCCACTGGGCTCTATTTCACGCCCTGTTGAGTCGCAAGCTTCATCAAGAAGTCAGGGACTGAATTTTCTTCCATGGGTACCGAGATTCCCATGGCTGCTCACCTCAAGTGTGTGCACCACCAGCCCCCCGATCTCACTGGCCTTCCCCTTCCCCTTCCCCTTCTCCTTCCCCTTCCTCTTCCCCTTCCCCTTCCCCTTCGCCTTCCCATTCCCCTTCCTAAATTCTACAGCAGCCCTTCCACCTGCCTTGTTGATCTCCACTTTGGACAGTGAAGCTCCACACTGCTGACCTACCACGGGGCTCCTATCACGTTGCTGGTCACCGTTTGTGGGAGACTGAACCCGTGCACGTAACCCGGACAAGATCACAGACAATCAATATGATTGCAAATCAAGTCGTTTATTAGCAAGCAAGCCAGCCTTTTGTACTGTTCTCATGTCTCATCTAAAGCCCAAAGTTTCCCTGGCAGTTTTTGTAGAAGTAATCTTGCGTGCAGACGGCCTTCTTGTTCTCATGCTGCACCTGCTTCTTCACCTTGATGTTTCCAAACTTCTCCCTAGAAGCCTGATAAGGCCACATCGTTAGACCAGCAGACGCTCCCACAAAAGCCTCTTCCAGAAAGTCAGAGGGAGCCCCGCTGGCCTCTCAGAAGGCTCAATAAGCCCTTTCTGCCCAAGTCACTGCAAAGCCCGGCCTTGGGTAAGGGAATTGGCTGTGAGGATGGAGGCTCAGTCACCCTCACCCTTAAAGGCCATGATTTTCCTTTTGTCCTTCCAAGCATCCTCCCCGAGCCTCCCCCCACTGGCGGACTTGGAAGTCATTGGAACCTCTGAGCATTTCCAGATAGGAATTCAGGGTCAGGGCACCTCTCTATCAAAGCAGTAAGTTCAGGGCTGATCAGCAGAAGGTCTGGCTACCGGAACCTGGGGACGAGGCTTACCTGGGAGGCAGGACTCAGCAAACAGGGTGTAGGGAATGCCACGGGGCTTGTCCGTGGGGGCTCTGCCTTGGATATTGATGGAGAGCTGCCCCTTGCATTTCCCCAGCATCCCTGCATAGCACTCGACCGTGATTGTCTTCTGGCCCCCAGGAGGGATGGAGCCAAAGCCAGGGTACACGGTGAACATGCCGACAGTGACGCGACTCTGCAGAAAGAGCCCCAGGAGAGATTAATGTCCAACAGCCTTACCTTGAGCATCCTCAGCAAGGAGCATGCCGCTCCTGGCCCTCCAGCTGGGCCCAAACCCAGTTCCAGGGCAGGGACAGATGACTCCATAGCCCAGTGGCAGCCCCAGAATGGGAAGAACAAGCCAGGAGCAGCTCCAAGCCTGTTCCGAGTGGCACAGAGGAAGGACTTTGGGTGTAAAGGGTGAGGCTGCTAGGTAGGATCCTTCAGACTCTATGGGTAATACAGGAGAGCAGAAAGAGCTGTCAGAAACGATGGGAGAGGAGAGAGGGGATTGGAAATAAGAAAAAGCCAAGTCTCCCGATACCTACGGACTGGGAGTTCAAACAGGGACATTCTCATCTGTGCCATTCACAGACCTATTTTGGCCGGCAGCTACCAAACACAGGACCTGCTCCCTTCCCCTGACCCCACAACTCCAGGTCCGAGCCAGAGCACGTCCGTCATGCAGACGTCGTCCCATCCCACGGTCATGAGCCCCCAGCCTGGGCACAGCAGTGTCCTCTCACACCACCTGCAGCAGCACACGCTGGGGAGCAGGAGCCACCTACCTCCATGACAGGGCCTGCCTCCTGTTTCTGCAAGGGCTCCTTTCTCTTGCCAGAGACAGTCCTGGTGTCTTTCCCCTTGCACGGCTGGACGGGTTTCAGCTGATGTGCACTGAGAGGAGAAAGCAGGAAACATCCATCATGCCGAGTTCACCCGGCCTTTCTCTGAGGACAAAGCTGGCCTTCCTCCCCACAGAGGGAACCTTCCTGCTCCTGGTGGCTCCCAGACTGCCTGCAGCACCCATTGCTGGAGCTTACGCACAGGGCAGCAGTATCCCCAGCTCTGTCCTTCACACGTGAGGGGTTCTGCTCACAAGCCAGTGACACAAGCGCACAATAACCTAGGTCTCCTGGCTGCCTCTCACACGCAGCCGTGCTACAGGGCCTCCTCAGCAGCAAGGGTGGTGCACGTATTCTCTCACCTCGGCTTTGGTGGCACTCGGCAGATCTGGAATTTGAAGGCCTGCACGCCTTTGTTCTCCAGAGTGAAGGTGCAGGATTTCTTGGTGCCCCTCAGCATGGAACCAAAGTTGACGAAGGAGGCAGGGGAAATTCTGCACTCGCTGACTGCAGGTCTTGCTGACTCTTGGATGGGGACGGCAGAGCTGATCTCGTCCCCTTCAGCGATGCTGGGATCTATCACCTGTAGCCGGGGGAAGGGTTGGTAAATACTGCAAGGAGGCCAACCTCTGTCTCTGTCCCCTGACCCCATCCCAGGTCCCCATCAGCCTCCTCCAGAGCCAGTTTCCAGCAATACTTTGGAAGCAGTGCCCAGGAGTTTTTCTGCATCTGAAACCTGGGGCAGTGACAAACAAACACTGCTTAGGCCATTCTCCTAAACCCTTTTGGCAGACAGCACATGAGTCCTTGTCTCTGCCAGCTGTTTGCACCATGGCCTCCCCTGCTTGCCAAGCATTTGTGGATTCCCAAGCTTTCCTACCCTGTTTATCTCATGGGCTGCTGTTACCCTGCAGTGAGAGGCCCTTGTTACTAAGGGCCTGGGCAATGCAGGTAGAAAGGCCTTTCGTGAAGGCTCACACCTTTCTGGTGTGCTGAGCATTCCTGGGGGGGCTGGTTCTTTGGGAAGTCTGGTTGCCAATGAATAACTCAGGCCTGGCGGTATCTCACTAGTGGGAGGGGAAACTGAGGCACGGTGGGTATGGGGCTTGCAGAAAGCCCCACGGGGCAGTAGACCTCTTCTCCTGCTCCCCAGACTGGGCTCTCACTACCACCCTGCCCTGCCAGACCTCCCAAAATGACAATCGCCAATCTCACCTCTTCTGTGTGTGAAAACCCGACTTGCTCCTTGCATCGCTGTCCTGGTGAGAGGGCTGCAGCCAAGGGCAGCGCAGTGAAAACATGAAGCTTGCTGCTCAGGTCCTGGTGCAGCTTCTCTTCCGTGTTCCATGTGACACGTTTTTCCACCTGAGCAGAAAAACCAACGGTGTGAGGTCTCCTTGGTCTGGGAGGACAGACCCTCATTCCTGCATCGCTCTGAAATGCTGTCACGGTGCCAAGAGCATCCATATTCAAAGCAGCCACGGCCACCACTGGCCTGGAACTGGACAGCAAACATGTACGCAGGGTGAGCAGATGGGGAGTCGCTGTTCTCAGAAGACGAGGAACAGGTGGAGGTGGCAGAGAAGCAAAGGATCCCCTCATGAACAGGTCCAGCTGAACCAGCCTTGCTCTGGACCCTCAAAAGCATCCTTGAACAAGCCAGAGGCCAAGTGTTCAAGCAATCACAGGGGCACAAAAGGCAAAAGAGCCACAGAAAATGCAACAAGAAGTTACATGTTACACGTTGTCTGTGCTTTACCTTCTCAACAGGCTCACTGATGGGAACCTGCAGCTGACTGGGGAACTGGACAGTTTCTTCCTGGCACTGCCCAGTTTGGCCAGCAGAGAAGTCCAGCCTGTCCTCGGAGGGGCAGAGGGATGGCAGAGTCTCGTTGGCACGGAGGCTGGAGTGACACGTGGGGCCTTCTGCTACCTAGTGAAGGAAAGAGCATCCAGCTGAGAGTCCAGGTGGCACCTACTGCTGTCCCTGACCAGCCACCTGCCCTGAGAAGGGGTGCGGGCACAGGGAGGTGAGGAAGCAGGTGGTACCTCAATAGGCAGCAGCACGTCCAGGGCCGTGGTCTGGATATGGAGGTTCGGAAAGTAGACTTCTCCCCGAACAGTGACCAGTTCCTTATGAGGGTGCTCGAGAAAATGGATCTCCAGAACCTTCTCCACCTCCCTGCTAGTCAAACCCTCTTCATAAGCTGGATTGAATCTGATGGAGAGATGACGTTCCTCCCCTGCCTCCAGCTTCACAGGCTGCAAGGAGATGGAAGGGTATTAACCACGGTCTGATGAAGCCCCAAGGTCTGATGGCACAAAATATCCTAATGCTCAAAGCTGGCCCTCCATGTGGGCTTCTCAGTTCATCCTTCACATCCTTTACAGTGTGTGCCTGCCCGCAAGCACCACAAGACTAGTGTCTGAGACCATCTTAGGCTAATATCAGCTTCAAATCTAGTGTCCAAGACCAGGTTGTATGAGGCTCTACACAACCTGACCCACAGGAAGGTGTCCCTGCCATGGCAGAGGGGTCGAACTGGATGGGATTTAAGGCCCCTTCTGACCCAAACCATTCTATGATTCGGTCATTTAGTCCGGGCCAGTCTCCTGCTGACTCCAAAGAGAAACATTCTCTCCTGGAGGGCCTCCCAACAGAAACACACCAGCAAGCGTCTCCTCTTCAGTCCCCACCAGCAGGAAGCTCCATAGCTGCTCACCTCAGTCTCTGCAGGGAAGGGCTGCCCGTCTGCATGGCAGATTGAGAAGGGTTCCTCTAAGGCCAAGAACACGCTGACTGGCAGGACACAGGTGTTTTTTAAAGAGAAGGGCTTATCCTGAAGAGTCAAGATGTCACTGGCTTGCTACAGAAACAAAAAATGAGAGAAAATGACCTGAACTGGCCATGAACTTTACTCCCTTTCTGATGTTTTTCGAATTTTCATCTCTATTTACTATTTCTATTAGTTTGTATGCTTCTAAAAGTCTTTTTTTCTAAATATATCAGATGCTTTTCATGATTAGAAACTACAGCACCCCTTGGGGGAACAGGAAAATAGTTTCATGCACAGATAAGAGAAAGGGACACTGAGTAGAGGCAGCTGCTTGAACAATATCAAACCCAGAAAGTGAACCCAGATCATCTGTCTGTAGTTTTTATCCTCTCTTGGGGAGAATGGCACAAGATGTTTTTCACTCCCATACAGCAATTTCTTGCAACATTATTATCTTTCGTAGCCTCATAAAAAGCCATGAAGTTGGTCAGAGGAGACAAGCAAGCAGCATGCAGTCCCAGGTGGAGAGCCTGTAGTAGCTGAAGGTTAGTTTTGAATTCTACATGCACGTACAGCCAGCTAGAAACCTCGGCAGTCCAGCTGCAACATGACTCCTGACGCCCCTGCTGCAATGACAGCGCGTCTGTGGCTTCAAAGCGAAGCAAAGCATAAGCTGTTTCTTCTCGGTTATGCCCTGCTCTGGGCTCCCTGCATGGTTTCTATAAAGTAGAGAGTGCTTGCAAAACTAGTTCTGCTTGTATTAGTATCAAACAGCTGCCGTGTTATAGCACTCGATAAATCAGAGTGCACGACACCAAACAGACCACAGGCAGACATCAGGGATAGCTGAAAACCTTCTAATTAAACCTGAACTGCCTGCTCATGGGATTTGGTGCTTCTCTGGATGCCTAAGAACTAAAGGAGAGACCTGAAAGCACAGAAACTAAACAAAGAAGTAGCCTCTCTTCTTTTAGACACCTCGAGGAAGAGGGTGATAATGCAGGAGTCAGGATCCAGAGCCTGAAGGGCTTCTGCGTTGGTGTTACCACTGCTGCAGAAGGACTCCTGCAGGTCCTTTGAAGAAAGCAAGGCTGAGGGAAATGCAAAGCGCTTGCATCCACATTAATGCCGAGAAGGCAAAGAGAGACAAGAGATGGCAGGTTTTCCTCATCAGCCTGAGGAGCTGACAGGAATCCAGAGCTGACTGGAGTTTTGTCAGCTGCCCTACGTGATTGGTGTTCAGACTTCACTCTGCCTTGAAGCATCCTTGCAAATGTCCCTCTGTGAGTGTGTCTCTCTAGAGGTGGCCATGATCCCCTTTGACAGATCAGCTGTCACCAAAATAAAACCAAGATGAAGTGAAAAGCAGTCGCATCTCTAAAAACAAGCTCCATGAGTTTACAAAGCACCTCAGGATGGGTTTAGCATCGCCCAGCTGCAGCGATCTGCTCTCCCACCCACAGTCACTGTCTGTGCAAAGCCCACAATGGTCTTGGGGGTCCCACACATCTCACCTCATGCCCTTGGCTCAGCAGCTCAATTCTGTCTCCGCATCAAGAAAAGTAGAACAGACGTGGCAAGACTGTCCCCAGCCCCATCTCTGTGCTCAGGGCAAAAGCTTGGTCCCACTCAAATCAATCAGCAAAGCCCCAGACACTGGCAGAAGCTGTTTAGCTTCCTCCTTTGAACACAATCTCACACACCCCGCACAGGCTTCCAGTCACCAGCCACACAATTCACTGCCAGGAGGCAATCCAGGGCCTTACCTTCTCCACCCGGAAAATGAGTTCCGTGGAGGACAGTTGCAGAGCAGGGGCAATGAACTCACACATGACATCCACCTGCATCATCTGCACCTTTTCTTCCTTGCTCCCCACGACGGCGTGCCACAGCAGCCGCTCCTTCACCACCTGTGTGCGAGAGCTGCACGTTACCCAGCAGGTGTGACCAGGGCACCCAGGAAACACACGGCATGTGCTCCCCGCCCGACTGTAGGCATAACGGATTCTGATAGCCTGCATGGAATTGTGTCATGGGAACTTGGCCATCAACCAGCAGCAGGTAGTTCTGCCGTAAAGTTACGGCCATTGCTTTCCTCAGCAGCCCTGCTTCCTTTTATACCCCATCCTATTTATTTTGCACTCAAATGCCCACGCCGCTACACCCTAACATCCACAAATTCACTTGTGAGCCAGGTGCTGTCTACAGCTCTAAGAACTACTGCCCCAAACGACTCAGCCCTCATGGGGGACCTCACCTGGGGAGCGCTGGAGAAGCCTTCCACCACCATCTCCATACTCTTGCCCGGCATCAGCTCCATGCTCAGCGGTTGAAGCTTAAACATGGGGCAGGCAGATCTGGGGTTCTGGGAGGAATCCTCGCCCTCGGTGGTACTGAGGGCATCGAGACAATGATGCTGGCCAAATGCAGAAGACCCTTCGGTTGTCCAAGAGAGCAAATGGGTCTTTCTTCCTTTGTTTGTTACCTTGAAGCGGTAACAGAATGGAATGTTGCTAGAAGAGAAGCAGAGATCGAAAATGTCATGGGACCTGCTATTTCACAGCAGTCATCCAGCTTCAGTGCCCCAAAGCCATTAGCTGACTGTGCATTTGGCAAGAAAGCCACCTCCCAAACGGCTGACCTAGCAACCTAGCACCAACCCGCAGCAAGAGCCAGACCTTGGCTGCCCCTAAGCTCAGCCCCGGCCAGCAGGTGGTCTGTGTGCGCACAGCAAGGAAAAGCTTTTTGAAGAACATCATCTCAGTCACAGTGGACAGAGCATTAAAATTAAGGGTAACTGAGAGTTGATTTAGCAACTGGTTTCCATTTTGGTGCCTTTTGAGGATCTCAGCCCACATTCACGTGGACATAAAACGTTTCTAAAAGAATTCCTGTAGCGTCAATGAAATGGCACCAGCACCTTGAGTGCAGAAGGAGAATGAGCTGAAGGACTATGGCAAAACGCCTCCTTGCTGAGCCCACGGGAGGAGCAGGAGCTGAGACATACTCTACCTGAAGCGGGGCCCCAAGTTGAGCTCCGGAACAATGGGTTTGTCGGTGACAATTGTGATGCCGACGCCAACAGCCTGGACGGGGATGACGTAGCTACAGCTGTTCTCAATGAACACCTTCACTTCGTCATTAAATAGTTCAGCGTCATCCAAGTTTGCTGTGACAGCCACAGACAGCTCGGCGTTGGGGGGGATCACTCCTTTACTGGGTTCAATCCTCCAGCACGAGCATTTGCCAGCCTGTAAGACAAGCCAGACACCAGCTGAGCAGGGAAACCAGGACACACTAGCATTGGGAATAAGAGCTACCACAGTCTGGTTACAATAGACACCAGCAGCATCTGAGAGACGGACGGATGCTGACCTAAGGGACGGCTGACAAGCCACCACACTCCATTCTCTTCAAGTTACTTAGGGTTGGTTAATTAAAGCGATTGGGTCATTCTGGCCTTGCACAAGTGAAAGAGGAAGCAAAACTCAGCATTAAAATGCAGCTGTACTTTGCCAAGCCATACCTCTCCTCAGAGAGCATCCACACCCTGGTCTCTGTCATTAACAGGAATGTGACACAAAGCAAAAGCAGACATAACAGGGAAACCAGAGGGGAACCCACGCCCTCTCAGCAGCAATGGCCTGCAGGGTTCTCTTGAGCTCCTGGAGCTCCAAAAGCGTGATTGTCAGAGCTAAGCCCTTTCCACAAAATGAAGGAAGAACTTGTCAAAAGGAGCCAGGCTCATTTCTGCTCAAACAGCCGTGCAAACTCCCTATTTTATTGAGGATTGCTCCAGGTAAAATTGCTCCCAGAGCCAGGCTCCTCTTGCTGCGCTGTGGTGGAACAGCTTGCTTTCTCTCTGACAGAAGATATTCTATATAAAAATTAATTCACAGGCTGCTACGGACCAGTCACTTTTGTTGGAAATTAGCCCCACAGGTACCTACCATCTCTGCCCAGAAGGATGCAGGGGTGGGAGACTGGTTGGACAGGTGGAGAGTTTGGGAAACATCTTCTAGGACTTGGATACTGCCAAAATCCATCTTGCTTGGATACGCGTAGACGACTGGTCCTTCTCCGAAGCTCACCAGATGGATTTCCTGCTCCAGGAAACAGGTAGGAAAGATCAGAAAAAAACAGGGAAAGTTTAAAAAGGTCAGACAGCTCTGAGTACTCCAGGCCTGAGGGATAATTACAGCTCTTTGAAGCTTGCAGCGTTGACAGACTGAAAAAGAAAGCCTGGAGCAAGTGTGGGACCTAGAGTGAATCCGTCTGAAAGCCACAGGCTCCCATTATCAGCAGATGAACAAGCCCAGTTTCTCACGCTTGCTTTTCCACGGCTCCGGGCCCGTGGCCTTGGCTGGGGCATTGACAGAGAGATGTGATGGATATTTCTCAGATGGGATGGGCCTGACTATCAGCACAGTTTCTTACACAGTGCTTGCTCTAGCAGGCTTCAGGGATTTCCCTGTGTGCTCCTGAACCAAAGTCCCAAGGAAGCAGCAGTTGCTCTATCGAATAATGCAGCAGAGTGTGAGACCCAGGGACTGTGCTGAGGTTCACACTGGGCTTGCTATCCCTTCTCACAGATCCATCATTAAATGCTGTGTCGGACACTCAGTTCATCACCTAAAAGGATGCCATCTTTCCTCTTCTCCAGGTCCTGGCTGTTGCTCATGCTGTGAATCCTCTTGGGCCTTGTCCGCACCAGCCGTGTGTTACAAGTCCTTGTTTCCTCAGGAAGAATCTCTGTGCCCTTCAGGCCCCCCCAGCACAAGTGCACATGCATCTCCCCGAGCACTCACCAGTGGGGATCCTTCCCTCCCAATTGTCACGACACGAGCAACAGTGTCCTGCTCTCCCATCACCCGCGTTTGCAGCGTAAATGGGATTTGCACCCAGCTGCGTGGCTGGATAATCCCACATGGCACGAGGCTGGAGAACTGTACAGCAGCATCACCCTTGCATTCCTGTAAGGGACAGAATCAAACTCAGCTTCAGAGGAAACTAAACTTCTGGACAACTACCACAGCAGCAATTAACACATTTGAAAAAACCTCTAGGACAAAGCAGAAAGGCACAAAACCAAATACAAGACCAGCACGGACTTAGCACCTTGAAGGGTTCCAGAAGCTGCTGTATCCACACCCAAACCTGTGCTGGCAGCCTCCTTCCAGCACCTGTTCACAACCCTCTAAGTTCTCCTTCATGAAAGCATCCTAAGGATCAGGAGCTAAACTGCTTCCTAAAGAGTTTATATTCAGGTAGGAATATGAACACAGCAACTAACCTGTATAGAATTCACCAGTCTTATACAGAACCCTGCTTAGTTTTTCTCTAATAATTCCCTCGACAGCAGGAGAGGGCAGGAGGCGGATGCAATGCCAAACCTGAGGAAGAATCCTGTAGCAGCCTGGAAGGTGGCTGTCGTTCACAAGGGTCAGCATCTGCTGGTAGGGGACTTCTAGGAAGCACTGTCCAAAGGTCACAACAGGGTTGGGCGCTCGCAGCAGAGGAACTACACATCTAGGCAGAGAGATGACCAAAAGGGAATTAGAGATACTGAGAGAATGCAGAATTTGTCGACTCCCTGAACAGCAAAAAATTAAGCACAGCATGTTTGTCACTGCCAAACAGACATTTAGTACCCCTACAGCAATAAACTGCCTTTAACTCCTTACTCAACAACCTCTTGTAAAGGAGGGGGAAACCCTGAGATTCAGCATCACAGAGGCTGCCAGGGGCCCAGGCAAAGCAACTTGCCCTGTGCCAGAGCTGTCTGGCGGGTACCTTCACCGCAGGAGGTTTGCAAGGACCCTTCCAATGGTCCCAGAACGGCATGAGCTCAGGGGGAGCCTTCCCAACGGGGCCCAGTGATTGCCAAGGCTCAGGGAACACAAGACCCCAGTATCTCAGCAAAGATGACTCCCTCCCCTCCCACAGCACTCTTGCCCTGCCTGAAAACTCAGCCACTTTGTCCCAGCGGTGGAGGGCACCTGCCACCACCTGCCTTTATGCAGTGGCTGATCGCCGCCTCCTAATTCCACCCCCATGGGTCCATACACCGTCTCTTCCCATCTGCACTACTTTTACAAAATTGCAGCCCCGATACTGACTGAAGGGCTGTGTCTGCGAGAGGGAAACTAATCCCTCTTGTAATCAAACAGATAATCGCTGCAGCACAACAGGACTGAACCTGGCCCAGCACAACTCTAGCACTTGCACCAAGGAGGAGAGGTGGCCCTTTGGAAACTGGTTACACCTCAAGCACCAAAATCCAGGCCAATAATGACTCTAATTACTGTTCCATTTAGGAGAAGGCTCAGGGCCGGGCCTGTCCACTGGAGCCCAGGTGCTTCACACCAGGGGCTGCTTTCAAAGCACTGATGCTCTCACGTCTGGCTGGGCAGAGCTGGCTAGCTAGGCACTGCTTCTTCTTGGAAGCTGCACTCAGCTAAGCTTGTGCAAGGCAGCGTGCTGCTGGGGAACACACCAAGAGAGACAATGAGCTGCAAAGAAAGTAAAGATACCTGGCGGTGATGAGCAAGGATGACACCTTCCTGCCAAAGCCCTCCACGTCCACCATCAGTGCCAGCTTGTAACTCTTCACAGTGTTGGAACACAGAGTGACCTGCGAGAAGAGAAGAGCAGAAAATGCTTCATCACTCCCAAAAGCCATTGCCTATGCACGGTGTCCTCCAGTTCTCCTTCCATGGTAAGGAAAGGGAGGATTTGGCCCTAATTCTTCTACTGGTCCACGTGTAGAGCACAGTCTATAGGAGTGATAACAGTCTTCCAACAAGATCTACTTTGTTAAATATACCGTGCAGTTATCAGAGCACATATGAGCTAAATCAAAACACAGCTGGGCTACTGCTCTACTCACTATTGCATTAAAATTAAGGGACCAATTTTTAATCTCAACTACAATAACATAAAACCAGAGGAAAACTGCTGACATCATGAAAATGAGATCAATTTTACAGTGGGAAGCTGAGGGCAAAATGTGGCCCAGCAGACACTGTGCAGTTCACAGGTCCCAGAGCTTTTTCAGCCTGCACTGGAGATCTCTGCAGTGAACACAGCTCCTTCTGCTCAACAGGAGAGGCAAAATCACACCAAGCAGAAAAACAAACTGTTTCATGCAATGACATCTCTCTTTTTATAACAGCCACCTTCTGTCCTCATCTTTCCTCTGCCTACAGTAAATCAAAGAAATTGCTCTAAGCAGTTCTCCAAACTCGAATGGCTTCTCTCCTTGACAATACAGTACAAGACCTTCAGCTTATGATTTTGGAGAGAAAATGGTGCTCCTCCAGAAATGCCCCAGAGTAACCCAGCCAAGAAAAGCCGAACACTAGTGCATGTATCTTACTTGTGTATGCTAGCAGCACTAAAACCCTCTCATACAACAGCAAAGCTTCAGCTCCACCTGCTGAAGCACGTATGGCTAGACTGTTCCCATACCTGGATATCCAAGAATTCCTGGGGGTGGATGGTCCCTCTGCAGGGAGTTATGGTAAACTCAGTTGGCCTGATATTCACTTGAGCTCCACTTCTCCCGGACAGGTAGGTGTCGTCCAACATCAGAGCGTAACTGGTGACACTGGGCGCTCCGTCGCCGTCCCCAGGAAGGCGAAGGTTGAAGGTCATGGGCGTCAAGGAGGTGTTAGTGAGGTGACAGGACAATGTGCAAGGGAAGCCTAGGAAAACAACCCAAGGATGAATTTCAGTACCCAGGTATCCAAGGATTCCTAGTGTGAATACCCTGTTATGATAAAACTGTGCTTGGAGTTCAGCTCTTTTCTACCTGAATTACAGCTAATTTGAGAAACTGAGCAAGTCATTAATTGTCCCAGAAGTTCCCTTTTATACTGATCACAGAGCTTGCTTCCTTGCTAATGCCTGCTCTTAGCAATGCTCAACACAACAAGTTTCTTTCTCTTTAACTGAGGAGCTCTCTCACACCCCCACCCAAAACAGCATGAATTATATTTCACTTAGGAGTGCGCACCCAGACAGACCACTTATTCTGAACATTGAATCCATAAAATCCCGTTAACTCTGTGAACAAGTAGCGTATTGGCATTGAGGAGAAGCTACAGGAAGATAAAGGATGGATGAGCTTGGGAACTACAGCATGATGAAAAGCATTCCAGTGCAGTTTCCTTAGGCAGGATCCTTAAGGCATCGCATGGTTTTTGTCAACCAGACCCAGCACGGGACAACTTGCAGGCCACTCCACAAGAAGCCACTTGACCTTTGATTTGTTAAATGGTCCATGAACAGAAGCACCCTGGGCACAGAATGATAACGGCCCTTCAAGCGATCCACAAGTGATTTTGCACCTAAACTGGAGACCATCTCGGTAAAAAGCCTTTTCTGAGGCTGAGATGCAAAACCAGAGTCTGCATTTCAGTGGAGATGCTCTGGTTGCTCAGCCACCGGCTCTGTCAGCAGGGAAGGAGCCCACATCTCCCAGGACATCAGTGCCTGATGAAGAGACATCGTTTGGGCATATTTGCTGGTGGGTGATAACAAGGTGCCCTTGCAGTGCTACGTAACATCTCACGCTGAAGGTCAGGTGGGAAATTGTGGCCTTGCTTTGCATCAGGAACTTTCACCCAGAGCAGCTACAGGCTCGTATGGGGCGTAAATTCCCTTCTCCTGCAGTCCCAGGCCCTGGGCCCTTCTGGGACATGGACTCGCACAGTCATTCTCCTGCCAAGGATCAGGACGTTGGGGCTGGACAGATACGAGGGATATCAGGACACACTGACTTTCTATTCCTTTGGTCCCGTTTCATCTCGTGGCAGCTGAATACTGCCGAGGCAACCAGCAGCCCTGGTTTAACAGCCCAAAGGCCGCTGGGGAGGAACACAAGTGATGGATGTTCTCATGCTGCAGTGCTCCATGTTGGCCACACACAGACCTCTCAACTCAAGGTCCCAGCGCGGGGTGCACTCACCAAAGGGGACATCACCAAAATCGAGGGAAGGTACAGCAAAATGAACAGCTGGTGCAAAGACACAGCCCCTGTGAGGAGAAAGACAAGTGTTAGCTTGGTTAGAGACGTGCTAAGCTTTCAGCTTGCATTCCCACTCAGATCAGCAAAATCTGGTCTCAGAACCACGGTGAGTTTCAAATCAACCTGTCACCCTCATGCTCAGCATGACATCCATGTGGACAGGAGGCCGAGTCCAGAGGGAGAAGAACCTCCCTGGACCTGCTGCTCACGCCGTTTCTGATACAATTCTGATACAATATTGAGAGCATCAGAGGCACAGTCACTTCCCCTTATAAAGAACCGGCTTCATTTGCTGCTGGAATTGCAGGATTCAAACTGCAGTGAAGTTTAAAAAGCCTTGGCTCTTCGTCTTGATCCTACACACCCCACACTAAGACCTTAGACAACACCTCTGCTTCATCTCAAAATGAGGTTGGTGGGAGATGATTATCCAGAGGTGGCTACAGATGTGCCCAAAGAGCTCCTACATCCCTCCTTACCTGATAGTCAAAATCAGAGGCTCAGCAGATCCATTCACCCTGAATCTGAATTCTTCTGTGAACGTCCCCACGATGGTGGAACTGAAGGAGATCTTGATGACTTGGAGCCCATCCGGGGAAACAACGCCCTTCTGGGGACGGAAGGTGAAGCAGGAGCCCAGAGCTGTACTTGGAGGGATCAGGCTGAAGGCACCATCGATGTCTCCATTGTTCAACACTAACACCTGCAGCAGTAAGAATACAAAACACACATCCATTAAGAAATCTTCCATTTCACAAAAGGATGATGGGCTGTGCTTAGCTGAAGCCAAAGAAAATACAAATGGGACAAGTTCTCCCTTTGTTTGGTTTCAAGCAAAGTAGTGATAACTTCACATGGACAGAATCACTGTGGGTTTATCCCACTGACACAGAGCAGTCTGCTTCGACTTGCAGTGCAGAGGAGCTGCACAGCATCACCCCGTCAATGCAGCCCCATCCCTAAGAACCCTGAAGGCCAACTGCAGCCTCGTGTGTGACTCACCCACAACAGCTTCTGCCCCAGGTGAGTCTGGTCCTGCCCAAGGCAGAATATGTTCAGCTTCCACTGCAGCCGATAAGGTCACTGCCTGCAGCAGATACCTTGGGGCTGCACTAAAACCAACCTCAGGAACAATCCCGCAGCATTTGCCAAGATGAACTTCTTTTCATGTCAGGGAAGGAGGGCCCACATCTGCCTGCATGCTCTCACCAAGAAGCCCACCCAGAACAGAGCTGGAATGGGACTAAGTGCTTCAGGGGCAAGCCCTGCCGCTTGCTGCTCAGTGTGGCACTAACAACATCCCCTACTTATTCATATTTTCTCAGGTAATCATATTGATTAATTGATACAGAGAGAATCAATAAAGTATCAGCATTAAAAATGCAGAGAGCACAATGTTTTGGTAAGAAAACACCTTCATGTGTCCTCGCCTGCCAGAGTCCATCTTTGGAAAGCATCTGGCATGGTGTCCCACCTCATTTTCCACAAGGCTCACAGCTACCCAGAAAGCCATCAGGATCCACCCCAATTCCTGTGTACCCCTACTGCTCACCTTACAGCTGCGGGCCGATCCAGCACGAACGTCCCCAATGTCCAGCTGCTCGTAGCTGAACCAGAGCTGGGGCCCAATGCCCTCAGCTTTGATGTGGAGGGGCAGCCTGGCTTCACGGCCTGGGGAGAGATTTCTGGGTCACTACAATATTTCCCTCTGTCATCCTAGATTTTCCAGGCTGCCTCCATGCTAGTCCCTGACTCCAGGCTGGAAGGGACCAGCTCTAGATGCTCCAGGAGAAGATAAAGGACCCGCAGGACTTATGCCCTTGGGCTGCTGCCTAATTTTTAACCAATCAGTTCAAAGTTTAACCAACTGCAGTTCTGTGTACAGACCAACACAAAAATGAATTTTTGCCAGCTGAGCCCCTCATCGTGTGCTCCCTCCCAGCGCCCAAGAGCCACGGCTTTATTTGCATGAATAATTAAGAAAGTTCATTTTGAGCTTAAATATTTTCCAAGAGCAAATTTCAGACCGCTGCCTAACTGCCAGTTTTGCAAAGTGACCAGGGCTGATCAGTTCTGTAAAGAACCAATCCAGAAGCATCTGCTAAGCCATTAGCGCAGGACCTGCAGAAAAACCTGAGGCCAGCAAAGTCCCTTTCCAGTGAGGCAGGAGATCCAGCTGCAAAATTCACAGCAAAGCTGCCAGATAATCCCAGCAAGAGGCATGCATGCCACCTGCACATCATGCTCCAAAGGGATTTGAGACTGGCACCCTAATGCATGAACAAGGCAATGAGAGAAGCCAAGGAGCAGAATTAATTGATTCTCTACTTAAAGATCATCATTTTCTTCTTTAAACTCTTTGTACCCAGGCACCTCGGCTCTGGGACAGTTTCCATCCTGACAATCGAGTAGATCAGCTCTATTCTGGAAGGGATAGGGGCAGGCACATCGTTTAAATGACCAGCTAGAGGTCCTCTTCCAAGGAGCCAGTGGAAGAGTTCACATTTGTAACTGTCAGCTTGGAGCAGTAAGGAAAGAAACAAAGCAGCTGGGGCAGCAATTTCTTCACCTTCCAGAATGGCAGCTGGGGATCACGGGCCTCTCACCTCTTCCTCTCACATGGGGAAAACCATAATGTTCCCTGGATGGAAGTTAGACAGCCGTGCCCCGCTCTTGAAAACCACCTATAGGAGCACCGTGCAGAGATGCCGAGGAAGGACAGAGTCACCTGAATCACACAGCTTGCTGTGAGGGGCGAAGCTGGGTAGGGCAATGACAACTGCTCCCAGGAAAAGACTTGATAGCGCTTCTGAAAGATGGGAGGAATATTAAGCTTGTCTAACAGACTGCTTGAACTCTCATTTGCAGGAAGGCTGCTCACCCTGCTGCTCACAGCCAGCCCTGTGCAATGCTACCCATACGCACCAGGGACTCGGAGCTACAAGGTGACAATGCCCACACAGGGAGAGAAGCATGTGCTGGCCAGAGGAGGGCCTTTCGCAGATACCCTGTGCTCAGCAGGGCTCAGCCACCTCAGCTCTGCCAGCGTCTGGGCACTGGGAGGTGATCTGCGCCCTGGGAGCACAGTGGTACCTCAGCTCCTACCACCTCAGGGCTCTGATGATGCATCTGCATAAGAAAGACTCATCCTGGAAGGAAATGGTCTACAGGAGCATCCTACTTGTCCATTAAAGCTCTTCTGCTCTCTAGTCCTTTGGCCTTCACAGACACCTCACAGGAGAGCAAATGCTGGCAAAGCCCTGGCAAATTCAAGCTTTGATTGGTCTGGGATCAGTGATCCAAGCTTATTGCCAGGCATCCTGAGGGCTGCTCTTGGACAGAAGGCTACCTGGAAACCACAGGGACAGTGGGCACGTGCCAGCACAACCCTGCTGATCGCTGACCCTTCCTAGCAATGACACAAGAGCAGAGTGAGCTGCAAGACTGTGCCTCGCCTTCCCTGTGCCTGACAGAAGACGAAGCAGCCATACCTGAGATGTCGCAGTAGACTGTTTCTTGATAGACTCTGGCTTCTTGGGGTTTAAAGGTCACATTGATTTCAACTGAAGAATTTGGCAAGACATCTCCCTCCTAAAACAGAAGCAGAAGACAAATCATGCATCTTCAAGTATTACATTTCTTGTTTGCGGCTCCGCACCTGGAGCACTCACTCAGAGCATCAGTGCACAGAAAGTAGCCAGCAACGCCTGTCACCAAAATTTATAAGAGCATTTGGAATCAGCTGCAAAATAAACTTTCTAAGTCCCCCACCCTTACCAGCACCTGGGAGAGGCATTTGGTTAAATTCAGGCTATAGAGAAGGAACCAAACTGACTCAAACGCCAGCAAATCAGGCAGGATTTCTTCAGAAGTACCAGGCAGTCTTAGGGACCTCTCTCCTCCAAATCTTCCACTGTATCCCTGTGCCACTATGGCTACACAAACACTTTGACTTAGATCAGGAAAGATTGAGCAAATCACATGTATTTTTCCATTCTCGGTTACAAAGCTGCTGCACTGACACCCTTCCCCTGCACAGATACCTAAAAGCACATAATGCACCCGGGTACCTCTGAAGGCTGTAAGGACACTTACGTGCCCTCAATTTATAGCCCTTGCAACAGAGATCAGTTTTAGGCACCTCTGACCGCCTGCCAGGAGCCCGCAGTTCAGAAATGGGTTTTGCAATAAGTTCTCCCAGCCCCATGAGATAAACCTGGAGTCTTCTTTCTCAGCACATCCAACCAGCTGATGTGGGATCTGCCAAGCGACCTTGTCAGGGAGAAGGGGGACGAGGAGAAGGAAGGGAACTTCTCAGCTAGTGCTTACCACTGGGTCAAGGGTGAAAACATCATTGGAGAAAAGCAGGGATTCTCCTTGCACTTTCACCCTCTGCTTCTGGAAGCCGCAGGCGAGAAGGGGAGCGTGTTCTCGGAGAGTGGGGACTTCGGTGCACTCCTTGAGAGAACAATCCATCTCATTCTCCTGCCTCGGCAGCCTGCGGCACAGCCTGCAGGGAGAGACAAACCAAGCAGATCATTTAATAAGCAACATCTTTGCAGTGACAATCAGGTAAAGACAAGGGCAGCGACGCACTCGAGGAGGAACAGCAGCAGCTCAGCCAGGGGCTGACCCTGTGCCACGGGGTCCCAAGGGATCCAACTGCCACCTGCTGCCCTCTGGCATGACAGGCAGTTTTACTCCACACTTACAAGTTCTGCCTTCCAGCACAGGATCCCAGAACACTTGAAAAGGAGAGGAAGGAATTCAGGGAGCGCAACAACTTGGTGGAATTTACAGGCATGAAAACAGAGGCCCTGAGAAAGGAAGGGGCATCACCTCGGAATTCAAACACTTCATTCCAGCCTTAAACCACCTTTTCTTTTTCCTTTCTGGCCTTCAATGCAGAGCTTTGATGCAGATGATCTCTCCCACACTTGGTACGTGTAGCAGAAATCATTCCCAACCAAGAGAAGAGAAGGGAGCAGTGCTGCAGCGCAGCTGGCATACTGCTCTCCCCCCTTCCCACGCCCTCCCCTGGCCGGGAAGAACCAGCAGGAGACATCTCTGAGGGATAACTGGAAGGCTGCGTGTGCAGCAGATGGAGGCGCAGCAGTAAGAACAGCACAGCGATCACTACCCAGCTCAATTCAAACGCAGACAGAAAGGAACCACAGCCACAGAGCTGCACACAGAGCCACGGGCAAATGCTGTCACCAACACCAAAACCCCTCACTTCGGCTCACTCCCATACAGTGCAATGGGAAATGTTTCTCCAGGGCTGGCAGACGATGCTGTGCATGGGGAGGGCTTCCAGTCACTGAGACAAACAACCCTCAACTCAACTCAACCCATCCACAGACAATAATTCCACCTTTACATCCCAGAAACTCCTGCAGGAGGGAGACAGAGCAAATCCCTGGACAGACTTCCTAACAATCCAGGTCATTTTGGGTCACATCCTCGTGCAGAGTCCCACACTGCCTCCTCCCTGCTCCAAGACCTCAAAAGTTTCTCTTAGAGCAGGACAGTGACCCTGGAGCTACAGCCATCCCTGAGATTGCAAGTAAGGAAGAACAAAACCTCCTGGTCAGCCTTGAGGACACAAACTGGTGCAAGATCAAATGTAACTAGAAAAAAAAAAAAAACCCAAGGGTCAATGTCTACTGTGGGGAAACCTGGTTGTTCTTGAGGGGAAAGAGGATCCCTCAGGGTCCAGTCTGAGACACAGGCAGGTAGGAAGAGATGGAAAAGGAATGGTCCGGGGAGCACCAAGAGGCTGCCCAGGGAGGTGGTTGATTCACCTTCCCTGGAGGTGTTTAAGGCACGGGTGGACGAGGTGTTAAGGGGCATGGTTTAGTGTTTGATAGGAGTGGTTGGACTTGATGATCCGGTGGGTCTCTTCCAACCTGTTTTTTCTATGATTCTGTGATTCAAGAGAAGGTCAAGAGTTTTTCTTTTAACACACTGAGAGTCCACAGAAGTCATGCACTGGGTAATTAAAAACAGAGAGCAGTGGAAAACTCGTTTTGGCCTTCAAGGCATTTCTGACCTAAATACACTGAACCTTATTTGCTCAGAAGCCCTTAAAAACTGTGCACATTTAGGACAGTTTCCTAACCATGATGGGTTCAGACTAACTCCTAGAGACCTACATCCACCTAAGGCTGAGAAGTCACACAAGAATTTCACAAGTCACCCAAGCTTTGGTGTGTAATTTCTAACTCACTCACCCAGCTGTAAGTGTTTCTCTGCTGACCTAAATGGGAACTGCAAAGCTTCACCAAGGATGCCCTTTCAAGAACCTGCCCCATCTCTCACTACCACGAAGACACGGGGAGCTGAAGCCCAAACGTGCTTCTCAGTTCTGTGCTGTCCTACCTTCCCTACAGAACCCTCCACCTCCAAACTCTCACCAGACTCTAAGGAAGGGCAGAAACACTTCATGCTGCTGGAAACCAGGACCAAAGCACTCTGGCCTGCACCCTGCTGGGAAACCAGTTGCCACATCATCAAAGCTGGAGCAGAAGCAACTGCAGTGACTGTCACAATAGTTCTGCTCCCTGAAGCTACATTCCTCAGCCTCATGGATCCTCTGTAGCTCAGGGATCTCTGGACCTCAGTGGTCTCTGCTCCCACAAAACACCAATTTGCTGTCTAGTCATTGCAATCAAAATTCCTCCCCAAAATATAATCCTCAGCTGGAGCATGGGTGGAGCTGGAATGGGAAGTGCTGAGCTGTTATCTTGGAGCTCAGCGGCATCCCCTGACACCATGGATGCTTTAATTTTCCAAAGCACTGACATCACTCTGAGGCCATACGTTAGTTTTACCCCTGTGCAGAGCACCCAGCTGAAAGGAGTTTTGCAAACAAACCTCAGCTTTTGCTGATCCTCCTGTTCCCGAGTAACAGCAGCCTTCCACTGGAAGTGGGCAGTAATTTCACTTCGATTGTGGAGGACCACAGAGCTGCGGTTTGCCAGAGTAAGGTAAGTCTTCTCAATTGTCAAGGAGCCCTTGTCCAGCTCAATGCTGGCATCTGCAGCCGATCCATAAAGTCTTGTGTGCGTAGTTTCACCTGGAACAAAGCACAGCAGAGTCTTTGCTCACCTCACTTGCTGATACTAGAAGAGAGCAAACCACCAGTAGCAGAAGCAAGTGTTATGGCTCTTTGCAGCACTGATAGTTTCACAGACCAGAACATCTACCACATCCTGACAGCTTCATGTGGACTGCAAGAGGATCCTGGACACCACACTAAGCACCCTTTTTCTGTGGATTTGTAGACATCTAGCCCCAAGGTGACACTGTGACACTACTGACAGTGAGATTTTTCAGATGTGCCCAGGGGGCCTTTGGCTTGCCATCCCACTCAGGTCACAAGGAATTCTGGATTGAGGTCATTCAGGTGACTGAGGACTCCCAGTTCAGCCAGGCCTCACACAGAGTCTCCTGCAGACCTGCCACTAGGGCTGTGTTTCTCCTGACCCCTTGTTGCTGACAAGCAAAGGTATCTGGAGGCACATGGGCAGAAAAGGGAGGTTCAGAGGAACAAGTGAAGCAGCAGCACATACCCAAAATTAAACCAATATAATGTGCACCTGATCCTGCCTAAGTCACACTGACAGCAGCAGGAGGTACTGGGATATGCTGCCACCGGTGAGCCAAGCAAGTCAGCACTGCAAAGCACAGAAAATGCCTCCCAACCTCCCAGATTGCTGCTTTGCTCTTAGAGCTTCTGTTTTGTAATAAACAGGCTGCTGGTGGTGCTTCTGAAAGAGCCACATGGCTGCTTTTTGTATGCAAATCACAGGGAGTCTGACTTAGTGCAGGACAAAGCAGCCAGGGCTTGCCAGGTGAGGCTGGGTGACATTGCCTGGTGCCCTGCTCTACGCCTGCAATTAAGATGGAGCTTTTAAGATGGAGTGAATAAATATTTCCGTTTCACGTTAGCAATTCATTTCAACAACATTTAGCCTATTTGCATGCTTTGAAGCTAGAGAGACAATCCCTCAAGTAATCATTTGCTCTCCATCTTAAAGATTATTTCAAAATAACTGCATCATAACTGCTTCGAAGGAAGCTGAGAGCGTGCAGCACGCAGCGCTTACCGGTGTCAGAGTGAACTACCAGGGACCTGACATTATTCCCGGTTTTCAGCGGGTGAAACTCCACTGTCACTTGTGTGGCCTCACCAATCCCAAGGTTTCCAGTGGAGGGATCGACAGAGAAAGGGCTGCAACACAAAGAGAGAGATCAGCACTATTGTGGGAGCCTTGAGGACTATATTATCCTTTTGCAGTCTACTTCACTTCAGCTCACTTCTGCAAGCAAGGAACAATCAAACCACAGTCAGCAGAAGCAAACCCCAACATCCAGGATCAGCAACAGAGCTGCTGACTCTCCTTTCTGAAGGGAATAAAAGTCTTTCTTGAAGACCAGAGAATAATTACGGTTTAATTTTCAGCATTCATTTTTCACCTTGACAAAACAGCCTGGCTGAGTCTAGGAAAGGTTCAATTTTAGCAGCATTGCAATGAAAGCTGCTCTGAGCAAAGGAAACATCAGACAAATCTCAATGAATGCAAACATAGACCAGATACTACCCCATGGAAACAAAAGGAGAATCCAATTTACAGCCTGAACAATTACATGCTGAGCTCAATTTAACACCATTAACAGAAGCCTATCAAGGTGAACTTAATGGAGGTTTTCTCTGTTGCCAAGCACTGTAGTCTGGCAATCTGGGCTGGAATCCAAGCTTGTAAACTGTCTGCTTGGCCCAGCAGACAAATTCTGTGCAATGGGTTGGAAATAATTATGAAAGTGTGCTGATGTTCTTCAACTTAATATGAGTGATGCCGATGATTTGTTGCCAGCTAAACAGCTCTTGGCTGACAGATACAAAACTCAGTGCTTGAGTGCTTAGTGATAAGCCAAATGAAACACTTGTGCACAATGGCAGCTGGGCTGGGTGGCTGTTGTACAACCACACTTAGAAAACAAAAGTTATTTGGTTTAGTGCTTTGCCGGTGGTCACTTTGTCACCTTATAACCATGTCCTGGGTATTTATTTTGGTGGTGACAAGGAGATCCTGAAATCCCAGAGGAAAACTGTAGAGTGATTGACAGGTTCCTGCCTATGTATTTCCCACAGTGAAAAGCAGCAGCCTGCTCAAAGAGCATCCTAGAAGTTTGCTTCAACTGCCTTGCCAGGCTTTGGGGGAAGCTTCTCTTGGACCCTCAAAATTCACAGAAGAAAAGTCAAATCCTCTTCTGAGCCTTGTTTTGATGGAGAAGAAACTGTGGTAACTCGGGCAGCCCCAGTCAGACAGCAGGGTCTTTGCTGCAGTCTTGACCTCGGCTCTGACACCAACACCTCTGGGACTCAGCAACTCTCCACCCATCACCAGCCAGCTGAACTGGTTTCCTTGCAGATGTGGTGTCGACAGAGCATTACCATTTCCAGGTCAGCAAACTGGAAAACTGGTGACTGCCTTCGGAGACCAAAAGGAGCAACGCAAGCTGCCCACAACACAGCCCACGCCAGGCATTTGATGAGGGGACCATGGGAAAACCGTGTGCGTGTGACCCCAGAGAATGGGCATGTTTGCCTGGCAGAGGTTTGGAAGCATTTCTGGAGGTACTTATGGCCAGGAGGTTGCAAGCCAGCTACCAGCATATTCTAGCACTCTCCAGCAAATCTGGGAGAGACAAAGCTCTGCAAGAAAAGGCCATCAACCTGTGCACCGGGCATTTGCTGCATCTTCTGCCTGCGCCCATGTTAGCACTCTGCTCTCGGGCTGCACTACAGTTTTGAAGCCAGTGCCCGCTCAGCTCCACTTCGGAGCTCATTCTGCTCAAGAATATTTGGTCCCAGGGGGCAGACCAACTGTCACACCCTGGGCCCCCGAGCCACACGCTCACAGCCAGGCCTGACTCGGGGTGGGGGAAGTGGATTCGTTTAAGCTGCTTCTGAACACGGCATTTGGTCTGCCTGAGCCGAGCTCCCAGAGCTGCTGCTGCCATGCAGCATCTCAGACAGCCCAAAGGCAGCCGAGGGGCCTTCCTATGTTTCCCCTTGCAATCTAACAGAATCAGTCTTGCTGCGTGCTGTGTTGGAGACATCACTGCAGTATCAAACTGTGCTGCAGCTTGCAGAGTTTTGTCAGGAGATGCATCGTGCTTCAAACACTGTAAGGAACTGCAGAACCCCCATCCTGCCCACTTCCAGCTGTGGCAACAGAGCAGCTCCCACGCTCTGGTTCCTTTTTATTTCTGTTCACTGTTTATCACACAACAGTATTTTGCGCAGAAGAAACAAGCTCTGTTACCTCCGAGTGGTGATGCGGTAGCGGACCTCCCGATTACTAACGTTGCGAATCAGCAGTGTCTTCCGAGTGCTGTAGTTGACGGGACAGACGGAAAAGTCCAGGTGGGCAGGGACGTCCAGGACAGCTCGAGCAGCAATAGCTCGAATTGGTACAATAAACTCTTCCCTTTCTGTGATGCACACCAGCTGGTGGAAATAATCCTGCAGGGAAAGAAACAGTCTCAGCACTTGGCATTTGGTACCATCCCGTAGCGCGATGGTACTTTTTACCTGAATGACGTTTCATTCCAGCAGCAGGACTTGCACAGGGCTGTGAGCTCACAAGGAAGAAACAACCCCGTGGATCCACCTGCTCTGGAAGCAAACTGACAGAACCAGACAACAGCGATACTTTGAATCTGAGGCACCAAACCAGAGTCATTTCATGTGCGAGATTACAGCAGTAACAAGAACCTGCTTCGATCCCCACTGCAGACTATCAGAGGCACCACTAAGAACCTAGCTGTGCACAGCACTGCATCCTATCCCAGAAATGCAGCAACATCACTGAAGCTTGGCAGGGGATGCTCAGGTTCATTTTCAAAAAGACTTTCTCACATGCACAGTCAACACTCGCTCCCTGGTAATACTGAAAAAGCTGGACACGGTAACAGTTTTAATGTCAGGCGAGTGTCAGGCACACGCGTATTTCCCACACCTTCCCACAGCATTACAGCAACAAGGCTCCTCTTCTCTTATTCACATCGGATAAGCAGTCACTTAGGAGCTCTGGCTTTCCAAGTGACGCCACTGACATTTGAATGAGCACCCACTGAAAAAACATGTCATTTCAGGCTCTTTGATAACACAGGCTAACAATACTAATTGTCACAGCGACAACAACCTTAACTGCTGTGAGAAGCCAGATTGAAACATCATTGCCTCAAGGACTGCAGCTGTTGCTAAGCTGAAGCAGACTTGAGCTGGAAACACTGCGTGACAATGCCCAGGCCCAGATGGCTGAAGCTGTGGAGGACACGACAACTTGGACTGACAAAGCTATAAAAGCATCCAAAAAACTCACCCGCTCGCCTCTGCCTACCACTAACTCTTCGCGGGACCCCTGACTTTTCACCAGGCTGCTGAGACACGGACCCTTGAACACCCATGGTGGTAACTATTTTTGCAACCCTATTCTGAACTCTTGCTTGAGTTTCTATCTTTGTTCCTCACTTTCCTGTCGCTGCTCATATTACCTTGCCTTTCATCTTCTGCTTTTTTTGCAATAAAGAAAATCCTTTTGATTTACGGCACTTGACCTCGTTTTTATATCGTCTGGGGGATTCCAAACAAAACCCTCCTGGCTTCGGCTTGGGACCCTTACAGCTGCCCAGTACACCAGCAAACTGCCATCCCTTTTGCTGCATAACCAGTCCTAAATACTTCTCTGAAGTCCTTGCAGCAGGCAACTGAGGCTGTGCAGAGGAGCTCTCACTGGCACAGCTCCCTACTCCACACACTCACCCGCTCAAGGGTAAGACAAGGGACAAAGTATTGGACATCAGTGCTCTCTGGGGTTGCCTCGCCCTGCTTCTGTTTGTGGTGATGTTCATATGCTCCTCTGCTGCCTCTCTAAACTTGAAGAGCGGCACTTTGCCTTTCCTGGACACCGATTTAGCTCTTCCACCCCAAAAATGAACACTATTTGTTACTAATAAATCATATTTTAAAGGCACCAGTGTATTGGGCAAAGCTTGTCTCAGTGAGATGAAGCTCATCTCACTTGGTTGCTTGCAGAACTGCCTTAAGCCAGCATAATTTTTACCCTCAATATTAATCATTAAATAAAATAAAAATTAAATCATTTCTCAGACTCTCCAAAGAAACAGATCATTCCATAAGCACGGGGAGCTCGAGGTCACAGGGTACTTTCTCTTTAGTTTTCTATATCCATGCTGTCTGAGGGTAGCACAAGTTGCAAAACTAAATCCAAACACCAAATGAAAGATGAGAAAACAGGTCTGCCCAAAGAGATCTTGCACCTGTGGCCTGGTGCAGAAACATCTGCTGGCTCCAAGTTATCCAACAGAGCCATGCTAAGAGGTAGCAGGACGTGGCCTGGTTTGGTTCCCCTGCAATGCTCCCTCCCTTCCATGCCCTGGACTAAATCCTTCTCCGTTAACTGGCCGAGAGAACAGCACTGACCCCTCACAACACAGCACTGAGATTCAGACATGCAAGCAGCACAGCACTGACAGTCAAACCTCTGAGCAAAAGCAAGGCACATTTGGCATGGACTAGGGGCCTGTACGCAGAGCAACCCCAATTACGTGCAGGAAGACACAGGCACAGCAGGACAGCTGCCCTCAGGCTCTAGGGTGATGTGTCTGCCTACTTATTCCTATACACGCTCTTCCAGGCAGGCATCTCGAAGCCATCAGCAGCACAGCAACCTCGCTGGAGCTAAGGACATGGCCCAGCACTGAAGGATAAAAGCAATCTGAAACACTGAAGAGCCTTCAGACTGCGAGAGCATCATCTTCACAACACGGACAGAGGTTCCCCCAGTTCTAGATCCAGTACCACCCCACTAAAACCAGCACAGTTCCTCAAAACCAGATGCCCCGTTCCAAAGCCAGCCCTGTAGGTTCATCTTCCACTGAAGGCTCGACCCTCCTGGGGCCTCCACTCTCACCTTGTTCTCCGCAGGCATGAAAAGGATGTGGAAAGTTGCAGTCCTGCCAGGTGGTACCTTGTACCAGTCAAGATTGTGATTGACCAACTTGAAATATGGTGAGATCTCCATGGTGACCTTCACCAGCCGAGGCACCTGAAGGAAAGACATGAAACTATCATTTTGCTGCTAAGGGAAACACCAGAAGACACCTGGCCACACCCTGGCAAAATCCTTCCTCAGCCTCCCTGCCAGAGCACCTTTCACTCCAGAGGTAAGTGTGCAGACCACACAAGGCGGGGCTCAAATCCCTTCTGCCTGGGCAAACAGCTCGAGGCCAGAGGCAGCCGGGAAACACCTCTCTGGGAAGGGAGCGCCAAGCAGGGAAGACACCAGCAGTACGGAGTTACAGTCACACCATCAACCAGCCCAAAGATCCTGCTTGCTTCTGCCTACACACAGCCATGCAGTCACACCTCCAAAGGGGGAATGCATTCTCTCAAGGGCAAACAGTATCTGTTATCCTGGAGGAAGGAAAAAAGTCCCTTGGAACGGACCCGGCGTGAGTGAGCCAGTCAAGTGAGGTGCCACAGAGCCACGCAGGCGGAGCAGCAAGAGAAGGAGACCACAGACACCATGGCCTTGCTGGGAATAAAAGCAAGCTTAAGAAGAGAAAAAGGAGGAACACAGGAAAACAGAGAGACGAGTAGATGTCGTTCTTGGGGACATGGTCTACTGTTGGACTTAGCAGGGCTGGATCGATGATTGGACTCAATGATCTTAAAGGTCTTTTCCAAGCAAAACCATTCCGCGATTCTGTGAGCAAACCTTCATGTCCCAGCACTTACCTTGTCATTGTTTCTCAGAACCACTGCCTTTGCATAGACATCAAGGATGACCATGCTGTGAAATACCAGCTCCGCCGGGAAAGGCTGGAACAAGCTCTTTTGCCGGTCAGCTGCTGAGAACTGGAGACACAAGACAGACAGTGGTGAGGGCTTCAGCTGCTGGGAGGAAGATTCATGAATGAGAATCCAAGACTGGTCTCCACAGAAGTATAGTGTCCCTTGGGGAGCGCATTTGCCTGGCTCACTCTGGGGAAACAGGAGCTTACAAATCCATCTTCTGAGATGATCAATAATTTCTGGACCACTTGAAGCAGGCTCAAACTAAGAATCTCCTTCGTAGGCATTTCTCCAAGAGGCTTCCTTCTCAAAGACGCAAAGCAGAGCCTACCAACAGCTGAGCCCTCTACTGATGTGGTCACACAGCTCCAGAGCACTTACTGAAACAGCCACAAGCATTCACGGAGCAAGTGAAAGTTGCTCCACAACAGACAACTTTGGGATGATCTTTACTGCAAGACTGAGGCACCAAACCCCACATGGCCCTCAGTATTTCTGAGGGAGCCCGTGTCCAGCTTCCCAGTGCTGCTGGACAACAGGAGAAGTGGGCAGAGGAGGGACACAGGGGAACTTCACAGCCCAAACACAGCTCTTACCTGGTCTGTTCTGACAGTCAGAGGCTTCCCTGCCCCTCTGCCCCGCTTCCGATCACGAGAAGTTGACACTTTCCTCTGGAATCCATCAGCCCTCTTGGGAAGCCCCACAGGCTGATGGCTCCCGCCAGTGGCCATGACTCAGTCACCTGCAAGAAGCAACAACGGGACTTTGAAAATCTAGAATGCCATTGGTGGCAGATAGGATACCCCTGTGTCTCCAGGCTTTGGCATCCTTCCTATGTGAACAGGGGGCCTCCCCACCCTGTTTCTTGAGCAGACCATGTTAAAGCTGCGGAGCTGAGATTCATAGAAGTAAAACCCTGAGTTATTTCCCACCTTCAGCCAAGCAGCGAGGCTGGACAACGCGTGACAAGCGATCTGTGCGCTCCTCAAGCAGTCCGAGATCTGTATGTTCCCGCTCCGCACGAGACACGGTTTGGGACACACCAAGCAGCTCCACCGTCAGTGGGCTACTGCCCTTGTCCCCTGGCAATGACGGGGACTCCTAGCCTGCCCCGACCCACCCGGCACAGTGAGGTCACAGAGAGGGAGGCAGGGCTGTGGAATGTGATGGCAGACACGGAGGGGTGCTCAGCGCCCACCAGGTCCCCGCAGAGGGGTGGTGCCTGCCCGCAGCCCCCCTGATCCAGAGCAGTGTCTGTCAGCTCAGGGGAGGGGAGGGAGACCGCGAACACATCACGACAGCCCAGGCCTCCCAAAGGGCTGCTAATGCCCACACAGCTCCGGCAGGGAGTTCCCAGCCACCTACTGCAAACTGGGAAATAACTCTCGCCGAGAAGATGACGTCTGTTCATCTTCCCCACACCTCCCTTTGCTGAGAACCGCTCATGAGTCAAATACATAAACCGAGGCACACATCTTATGAAGCAGCGTTAGTTCTTTACTTATTCGTGATTGCAATGCAGGAGCAGCTCCCTCTGGCAAGCAGGAGTGTCCTCAACCTTTATCACAAACTGAAGAAGATTATAGACCCGAGAGGGCGACGATTCCCCCTCCACTCACTCCCTGGCTGTACGGTGAAGCCACCCGCCCTGCACCTCCTCTCGTGGCCGAGCCAACACCACAGGCTTGTAGCCAGCACTAACGATCTGCACCCTGAGTGACCAAAGGGACTCTTGAGCACCAACACGTGCTTATGGGCCTCTACAGCCACGAGTCACCGCTGGAAGGGCTGTGTTTATACACACAGGCTCAGCTTCCGAAGGGGCACGCTGACTTGGGTTCTCCTCTGCCTGGAGTAAAGCCAGTCACGTTCCAGGTGAAATCAAATAATCCCAGAAAATCCGTGAAACTTTAGACTTTCTGGAAGAGTTTTGGAATATCCACAAAGGCAAAGAGGGAGATTTGGAGAAGCATTCCAGTACTCCTATGAAAATGATCTGGGGGAAATACACACAATGCAAACCACTCTAGGCAATAGGAGTCTTCCAGCAAAGAATCCTTTCAGGTTTGCATTTCTTGGATAAAAGACTACAAAAATAGGAAAGTATTATAATCTCATTTGAGGGTTATTCCTTCTGGCTGATAGGAGTCGCAATGCACGGACAGGTGAGGTAAGTGCTATCTGGTCTGTTCGCAAGCAGAGAATGGAGCACAGGCTTCTACATTTCTGTTATGTACATTCATGCCTCGTTCTTTTCCCTCCATGTGTCACTATTCAGCTACCTAACTAGCAACCCACTTGGTTCTCCCCTCAAAAACAGCAATATAGAGAGGGAATAATCATCGTGAAATCACTAACTTCAGCCAGTTTAAGCACACAATCAGGCCTCCAAAAGGATCAGTGAGTTTTGAAGTTGCTTTCCCTGTCACAAGGCAAATTCCAAGGTCGTGCAATGTACTGTTGGATCAGAGGAGTCTGAAAGCCTCTTTTCACTGCAAGTAAGTAACATGCAGAAAAATCAGACCCCAGCATCCTCGCAAAAAGGAAAAGTGTCTTGATGTGGCCTTACAAGAATCTTCCTGTCCAACTACAGAGCTCTTACACACATTAAACCAGAAGGGTTAACAAAAGGGGGGGTGTTCTTAGTGAATGTGTTGCAGGCAAACAACATCTGAACATGAAAGTGAGCCAAGAATTCTTTGGTGGCCCGTGTGAAATGAGCTCTTAGTTTCATTCTGTTTTCTAAGCTGATACGTGTCCACGTTAATGACATGCAAAATATTCGTGCAGAAAGGGGTGTAGGCTCACAGTTCCAGGATTGTTCTTTTTCTTTTGGTTACAATTCTGAAAACTAGTTCCGTTTGGCAAAAACAAGCCATTCTGTATAAAAATCTGTTTAGCAGAAATGGATTTCTGTCACGGAAAACCCTGTGACTCTCACATAGGCCAACTGTGTATCACAGAGTGACCTTCACCACTGGGCTAACTGGTCTTTAATCCTAATTTACTAGGAGGCTAGAATTTTTAAACAGTATTTGGGGAGATCACTGAAGCTAAATAATGACATGCTTCCTAGATTAGACCATGCATGGTCTTTCTGCCAAGTGCCTTATCTAAAATAATTATTCTTCTGGAGGGAAAGACAATACATCATGGGTTTTAGTTTCTAATCTCCTGTTTGTCTCATTCCTTCCTGTGCACTAAATAACGGAGACTTCATCCATTCTGTACTGAAAGAAGAAAACTTTGCAACTTTAAATCTCACTTCTGTTCCCAAATTTCATATTGAAGTAGTCTGAACATCAGAGCTTTCCC
Source organism: Clamator glandarius (assembly GCA_033459285.1). Taxonomy (NCBI): domain Eukaryota; kingdom Metazoa; phylum Chordata; class Aves; order Cuculiformes; family Cuculidae; genus Clamator; species Clamator glandarius. Next base: position 422,985 of record JAUNZM010000547.1, on the reverse strand, counting down.
TCCTGGTGACACTGCCTGAAAAAGGAGGCTATTCCACAACAGAGGGGCAAGGAGTAAGGTAAGCAGGATAGGAGAGGTTCAACCAAGAGTCCTAGTCACCAGTAAGCTCCTAGTGAAGAATCGGGTTTAAGGAGAAGCCAGGAGCAGGTACAACTTAGAATTAATTTTTTGGATGGCAAACAGGCTCAGACATAGCCCCGTGACTGCAGATGGGTCCATAGTGACAATGCAGAATTGAGGCCAACCCAGGGAGTCAGTGGATGGTTCAGGGTCCACATCAAAGAGATCCATGGCTGAGCTAGAAACCACCAATGCTACAGCAGAGCTTGACCTAGGAGCTTATGGAGGGGACATTGTTCTGGTAAGACCTTCTCAAACAGGTGGGGGGATCTTGCATTGAGAAACGAGAGGGGCCAAAATTAGACACTAGCTGATCTCCACAGGGAATAGTCTCAGGGGTGGTGGCCTGACACCATCACACTCTGCTCCGGGGGCTCAGGGGCTGGAGTCAGAGCTCGTCAGTGGAGTAGAGCACAGCCTTTGAGGTAATCCAGGCCCAGGCTTTTAGGTATCTCGGTTCAAAAACAGAACAGAGTCTTCTGAGTGTCAGCTGTGGCACTGCTGAGTTACTCTGTTCAGTAAGCAGGCGACAGTCTGCTTCAGCAACAACAGTTCCCCGTGGTCAATCTGAAAAGGCAGCCTGCTTGGTTTTGCTACAGCATCACTGTCGTGTGGGCTGGTGGAAGGAAGCAAGTGAGGTTCAATGATGCGAAAGGAGCACCACAGCAAAGCCTTTCTCAGCTTGTGTGAGAAACACCTTAACATTTTGTGGGGTTAGCATATTGATCACACGCTGCTATGCAATTTGTATGCTAAATGCAACACAACAAGCTCTCCCACTGTGCCAGAGCAGGAGTCAAGTGTGCACATCTGCACAAGCTCATGTTTCCTCAGCAGTGACAAGTAGGGGCTGTGCGTATGTGCTGAAGAGCAAAGGTGACTGTAATAGGGTTTGTTTACCAAACAGGCCATGCAAGTAAATATTTAATGGGTAAAGACAGAGAAGAGGAGCAATGCTTTGGTCACTGCTGTTCTGTTCTGCTGTTATTGCACTTTCATTTTACAAAACAGTTACTCAAAATAAAACCCACGAAAAGGATTACAATTTGGGGTTTGTTCTTTGAAAATTGTGAAAGTTTACTTTGGAAAGAAGAGACAAAACAGGTGAAAGAACACGCCACACCACAGATATTAGTCAAATTGGTTAATACTATGGCTCTGAGCATGACACAGGAGAGTCTGTGATCTCCAGGCTAAGTTCATTAGCTTTGATGTCTCCTGAGGGCAAATAAGCAGAACCAGGCTCACCGTTGATATAACTTGAATTCAGGATGTTAATCTGTTGCATTCTGGAAATACACTTATTTTTGCATGAGACGATACACACACCACAGTCAGCTGTGGTGAGATGTGTAAGATTAAAGTTTCTAAAAAAAATACTTTTTAATTAAAAATGTGTTGCAAATATCCTCAGAATTTCCCAGTGGAGAACACCAGACAAATACACTCATAGGTCTCTGGCAAATGCCTGAGAATTTACATATCTCTTTTGAGTCAGCCAGCATTCAGGATTCACATTATTTTACACAGAGGATTTTGGTTTTGTCCAATATTTCTTATATTTACAGCACTTCAAAACACCCCGTAGTGGGCAGAGAGAGAGTAAGGCCACAGAAACAGCAGGTGTTCTCTTGGCCCCTTGATATACATCCACTTTCCTCTTGTGCAGCAGGAATCCAGCAAGGTTTAGGCTTTCTATAGGCCATGGATTTTCCATTTGGTCAGCTTAAATATGCAGCTGAGGTTTTTGTTTGTTTGACTGTTTTTCAGAAGCATGCAGAACCTGAGCTCAGAAGACAGACAACTGCATGGTTTTGAATACTAAAGTCTTATTAATCTACACCTGTCAGATAGCTGTTGACTCCCTGCAATCTCTTTTTGTACTGTAAGAGCTCCACTTCATTCTCGTAGCTTGGTGTTTTAAGTTAACAGATTCAATTTTTCCATAGTGCCATTTCCCATACACACATTCGAGCCTATTAACTGTCATGAAGGCTGAGAGGATAAAGTCATCGTTTATGAGATGCTACTGTGAGGAAGGCAACCAACCCAAGGAACCACGCGTGGTTATAAACTGGAGAGGGGCAGGTTTAGACTAGACATAAGGAGGAGTTTCTTCATGATGACAGTGGTGAGGTCTGGAACTGGTTGCCCGGGGAAGCTGTGGGTGACCCATCCCTGCAGGTGTTCCAAGATGATACAACTTTGGGGTGGGAGAATCCTGAGGGGTTTGATTTCTAAAGTCAAAGTTATTCTTTTTATGGTGGCTTGTAGGTCAGCATGAGGAGAGAGGACACTTCCATCTAGCCTTACAGCCCTTCTTTCTGAAGGACACAGGCATAACCATTTCACAGCTGAATGTCTAACTCTATGCGAGCACATTCGAGGGGCAATGTCCACACAGCTCAGCAAGAGCCAGCAGCTGTTGTTTTCAAACATAGGTGTATAATTTAGTATTACTCATTTTGATATGCCTGCCTAGTTAACAGAGATCATCCTTTTCTATAAGGGAAATAATAACTTGGAATCCTGAGACAGGCTAATGTCTTAATTATTTTCATAGAATCATAGAACGGTTTGGGTTGGAAGGGACCTTAAAGCCCATCCAGTTCCAACCCCCCTGCCATGGGCAGGGACACCTCCCACTCAATCACATTCCTCCCAGCCCCATCCAACCTGGCCTTGAACATCTTTTCAATCTATTTTGTATCAGCCTTGTTCCCTGGTGATGCTGGTCTCCCTGGTATTTTGAAAGACCTTACCAAGACAACCTGTGGACTCAGGGAAAACAGCTTCTTGTTTCCAAGGCAGCAGAAACATCTCCCAGGAGTGTGAAAAACTTATTCACTCCCCTACAAAAAATATCAGGTGGAACTCATTTTACTTTAAATGGGGAGAATTAAGGCAGGAGTGAAAAGACTCCACACTGGGCTGAGAGTGCTCCGTGTGTTTCTGTTTCATCAAAGAGGTAGTAACATTTTTGTTTGCTGAAATGATCTAGAAGATCAAAACCCTCACTGAATTCACAGATCTATGACAGATGAGCTGCTGGGACAGCACTGAACTCTGACACCAGAAGACTTGCAATCACGTCATTAAAATTGAAGAGGAAGCTGTTATGGGGCAAACCAGCCCACTGCATAATATCCTAAGAAAGAGCTATTCATTATCTTGGAGTCTAGAATCACCTGAAATAAAGGTACTTGTGCCAAAAACATTCAGACATGTAACTATGTCACAGCATTTTTTAGAAGCAACATCATCTCATTGAGCCTATCCTTATTTTCATTGATAAAAACTGTCAAATTTCTTATGAAGGCTAAAAAGCCTCGTGTTGCAAGGACAAGAGTCATGGGAAATGCAGTGAAAGCTTGGGAATGAGGGCTGCTTTGGGCTTAGTGGGGAAAAATGTCAAGAGAGAAAAACTGTCAATGAAGTGTTGGATAAGAAATGGCATGAGAAGGTGATAGCCGGGGGGTTGGGGAACTGTAAGGAAATATCTCCATATAAACTTTATGGAGGGTTTTAACTGGCAGAAAATGTGAAGCATAAATGAGCACAGCTCCTCTGACTTCAGGGACCTCCTGACACACTACTTGGATTTCATAAATGAAAATGAGGTGAAATGACATGAAATCCTGGCTTCACTCACATCAGTAGAAGTTTTTACATTATCTTCTCCTTGGAGCAGGATTTTTAAGTTTCTTGGGTTTGCATTCACCAGGAGAAAGGGAAATCTGGCAGCAGAATGCACGGCCTGAGTACCCCATAGCCAGATAAATCATCTACGTCCTTTAAAGAACTGACAGATAAGCTTAAGGAAAAGCTTGGGGTAAGGAAAGCAGATGGCAATTAGTTTTGTGTTAAATAAGAATGTGTTTTGAATGGTATAAGAATAAATGGTCTTCAGATGCAGCTTTAGAAATTGCAATATCAGTAGAAAAATAAATCTCTTAAATGTTATTTTCCCTCAAGAAAAGTGAGCGTTCATGCTGGCTGCTTCATTTCATTCCTTCTCCTGACTTCCAAGATGAAATGTCAGCTCAAACTCTATTTACAGTCACTCACTTCAGACGTTGCTATGTCACCATTGAAGGAACATTTGAATTTCCATTTCAACAACTCAAAGAAAAACAACTCCAAACTTTGCATATACAAGATACAGGGATTAAAACTGTCGCCTGCTTACATGTCTCCCAGTTGTTTTGTCTAAAACAAAAGGGTTGGTTGGGTGCATAATTCTGTTGGGTGTAATATCTAAGCTATAAAGTAACACTGAGACTGGACCATACTCAGAAAAGTTAATCAAGGATGTTTTCCTGTAGGATATTTACCTGAAATCATGTCACTGCCCTTACCTGCTCTACTTCTTTCTGACTATGGTGTAAGTCACTTAGTGAGGCTACAGCACCAAAAAAACCCATTTTGTAGCTTCTCTGCACAAATATTCATCTTCTACAGCAATACTTTTAAAAGTTTACAACCTCCTCCTAGTTTTTGTGCTGTTGGTTAGCTTCTGGCAGCCATGCTCTAAAGCAAAGAAAAGAAATCATCTGGGTTAAGAGCATCTTGGAGAGCTTTTATCTAAAGTCTGGTCACTTCCCCGATCCACGTCCCTCACATCCTGCAGCAAAGGCACATCTGAGAGGTGGCAGGTTCTGAACTTTAAATAGAGCTGAAAGCGTCCCAAGATTTGAGGCAGGTAGTTTTAAAAAACAAGCACAGAAGTTCCTAAGTCGCTCTAGTTTCACTGGAGAGCAGATCACCACTGCCCTTAGGATACCTCTGTTTAAACTCAGAGCCACCCAACTCCGCCTTGAAAATGTGTCCAAATCTTTTTCAGGAGTAAGTCTGGTGCTCCTAAGATGTTAGGATATATGAGTAGCAACTTTCAGCTTAGAGTGAGATGGAGTTGGTCTTGTCCTGTGACTCTCAGTGTACTTGTCTAAGTCAGGATGGCATCAAGAAAATTTGATAAGAATGGTTGGACTCAATGATCTGGTAAGTCTCTTCCAAAATGGTTATTCTATGATGATTCTATGATGATTCTGTGAAAACTGTAAAACATCTGTATCAACTGGTAAGCCAATGGATTTTAATTTAGACTCCAGATGTACTTATAATGCTGAATAGGGAGGACCAGGAACTAATACCTAGTTCTAACACCAGATTTTAATTACCAGCTCACACCTGCACTGCCTGCAGCCAGCCTTTTGTAGAGCAAACTTATCTTAGAGCCTGTTGAAGTGCTTGAAACAAACAAGAGTTCAAAAGAAACCAAACAAAAAAAGCATTATGGACAACCAGGAGTCCTACTTTAATTTTCTCCCTTATTTCCTGGGCCTCTTTTATTTGTCAGGACAGATCTGCTGACAGTGTACTCATGATACTCATATCTTTTCTGGTGTTACTGAAACAGAAATCAGTAGCCAGCTCTTCTTAGTGAATAATTAGACACCATACCTTGTCACACTCATAGCAACAGTACCTAAACGAACATTTCCTGGAATCAGTCTGGCTCTCATTACACTTTCTGGAGAGTATGGCACTCAAGTGCGACCTTTACTTGTCAAGCCATTCCCAAAGAAACACGTGAAGGTGTTTATTGGAGCTGAGGTCAATTAAAGAGAAGCTCAAGCTTCTAAAACACCTAAAGCATTAGGACTGAGTCTCTGAAATATTCTCAGAGCAACACTAAATTACAGCAATCACTACGGGCTAAAGTGAGCCGCTAAAGCAGCATTTCCTCATTCTTGCAGATTTTACCACACAGGGTGGCCACTACACAATCAAGATCATTTTGTTTTCCACTAAGGGCCGAACTCTTGACTCTTTGGATTGGAGCAAGGATTCCACTGGCAAGAATTAAAGCATCCTTTCTGAGTTTCGTTTGCCTGCTAGTAAGGTGGCGGTGAAAGCCCTGCAGGGTTGGGATGTAAAGGCACTTAAGGGGTTAGTCCCTGGATTTGGACTTGAGATTAGAGTCCCCAGCTTTGGCATATCATCAGGATTTGGGGGTCACAGTCTCCAGTTTCAGCATATAATCACGATTTTGTTTCAGTTTGCCTGTGATTCATGACTGTCTGTGTGATTGTCTGTGTGAGCAGTTAAGAGTTCCAATTTGTGTAAGTTTGGGAAAATGGCTTCGGCATGATTTGTTTTGTCCAGTATCTTGACACTGCAGGGGTAATTGCAATTTCTTTTGGTTGGTCTGTCCATAATTGACTGTTTATAATAGGGGTGTGGGATCATTGCAAAGAAATCCCTTTTGGTGTGTGTTTTAATGCATTGGAGACAACTCAGTGGACCTCCAAAACAGGTGGTAACTAGAGAAAATCTTATTCAGTATTTCAATACAACTTCAGATTATAATACTTTGCTGCAGATGATGTTGTTGTGAAGGGAACAGGAGTGGGATGAGGCAATGTGTGCTGATATGGTTTTCACTTTGCAGAATCACCCAGAGCGGCAAAAAGAATGGGATCTTAGCACCTGGTAATCCCTTTCTCTCAGCCTTGGGAAAAGATAAGGGAAAGACTTTGAAAAGATATTGCTCTGCTTGTAGTATTGGACAAAGATGTTTGGAAGTTTATGGACAACAAAAAGGTGGTGGACCTGAGGACAAAACTGATTTATTGATCGTTCCTGGACACCACCTTAGAGGGTCTCACAATGAGGGATGAGAAGTAGGTGAATGAGAGAATGACGCTCAGGGTGGTTGATCATTAATGGGAGCAGAAGGCTTCAGTCCGATAGCGGGACGAATGAGAGGTAAACAAGGAGAAGTTATACAAACTCCCTTATATCAGGCTGTGGGAAATGAAGAACAAGTGATTATAAAAGTCCCTTTTCTTATTACTGATTTGAACAATTGGAAGTTAACAGTGGGAAATTATAGAAACAATCCAGATCGGACAGTTAGCGCTTTTGAGATAATGATTAAAATGCAAGACACTGACTGGGAAGACATTATGGTGATCACGCAAGTCATGTTTGATGGTACAGAGAAGGAGAGGATTCATAAAGCAGGCACTGGGAGTTTTATGGGGAATAGTGGCTCCATTGTTTTACAAGGAGCTGAGCACGAGACTCGGGAAAATTCCTGGATGTTGCTTGAGTGGCAAACAGAAACAGAGAGAGAAAGAGATTATTAGCAGTGCTGGAAGGGATTGCTTGTGGAAAAGGAGGATATAGGGGAGGATACAGGGGAAGAGGCCAAGGCTCAAATAAGATTTGGGCAAGAGGAAACCGACTGTTGGAGAATGGCTTGATTAACAAGGGCAGGGATCTTTGGAAAAGTTATGTTCAAGTAAAGTATAGGCCTCAGTGGAAAAATATCAAGAGTTGTTGACAGCGCGGAAATGAAGAACACTGCGCCTTTTGTTAGTTGTTGTAAGCAACCTTGAAGGTAACTGTGTAAGAACGGGGAACTGAGCATAAGTGAAACTGCAAGTAGACTACGTAGAAATGGGGAATTAAGCTTAAGCGAAACCCCAAGTAGGAGGACGTATGTAAATGTTAATCTTTAGGCTTGGCCAATCATTTACTAACCCGTATGCATAATTATAGCATTGTGTATTTAAGGAAGCTTTTTGTAACTAATAAACGGAGCCTGCATTTAACTCATATTGAGTTGTACACGTCTTTCCTTCTCAACAAAAAACAAGGGTCTGTGAACTCCCACTCTGCAACATATGGCGCCCGAACAGGGACCCTTGTCAGTTGAGAAGGTCGGAAAAAACACCGGAATGCAGTGACCAGAGGACAAAGATCAGAGTTTATGATTTTGAGAACATCGCCGTACTCTGCGTCTGGCCTTGCAATGTCTGAAAGGAATCTGCCGCCCGACGCAAAAACCACAGATAACAGAACAAGGATTGCACGTAACACTTGAAAACGTTATATTTCCTCTGGCTACAACTTAAGATAGATAAAGATGTGGCTTTCACTTATAATAAGTCAACAAAAGGATAATGAAGCGTCTTTTCACTTATAATAAGTAAACAAAAGGATAAAGAATCTCTGGCCAGAAATAAAAATGAATAAAGAAGTATCTTTTCACTTATTATAAGTCAACAAAAGGATCTTTTTACTTATAATAAGTCAACAAAAGGATAAAGAACTGATTTTTTACTTATAATAATTGAACAAAAGAATAAAGAATTGATTTTTGACTTATAATAACTGAACAAATGGATAGAGAAGTGGCTTTTGATTTATTACAACGCTTCTTAGAGAAGTGTGGACTTGATTCACAGTATTTGAAACAACTTGCGGACCTTATCACAGGAGGGAAAGCGAAAGAGTGTTTTAAGGATCCCGATGAGGTATTTGAGGAGAGTGAATGGCGTAAGTTTGGAGATATACTATGGGAGGCTGTTATAGATGATGATAAAACTGCAAAGAAGTTAATGAAGGCTTGGAGAGACGGGAAGGAGGCACAGCAGCAGGGAGAAGTTGAAATATTGCAAGCTTTGATTTGTGTGCCTGACGGCAGTCTGCACTAGAGACTAATTAGTTACAAAGCAATAATGGGACAGTGTTGTTAGCAAAACAGGAGCAAAGCACAGTTCAGAGGCAAGTACCAACACGGCAAGCAGCAGCTCTCACCTCAGAGCAAGAACCAGAGGCAGCACCGAGATAGACGTGATCACCACCATCGTAGTAGTGCTGCAATCGTCCGCACTTCACACAATAGCAGGAAATGTAAAAGGACAATTGGGGTTGGCTTTACTGCCTTGTAATTAGTATGATTATCAATAATTTGGTTGGGAATCTTTGTTTTATCTGGGGTCATTGATGCAAACTCTACTGGAATAATCCAAGCAAGGGAAATGATATACAGGGAATTTGAGGTTTTAGCTCAACTGACCAGTCCGTCTTTCCTTCTCAAAAAGAAACAAGGGTCTGTGAACTCCCACTCTGCAACAACGAAGGTCTATATATCAGAATACAAACATATCAAATCACAGCTTTGTTATTACTGGGTGTCAGCTTCCAAGGAAAAGTAATCCCTTGAGAGGCTGAAGATGCTGTGGTCCTGACAGTGCGGGCTAGAGAGACAGCTGGAAGGTCCAAGTAAACAGAAACTGTAAGGAGGTGATTTGAGACCAGGATTGGTCCCAATAAGAATTAAAAAATATCCTAAAAAATGGAAGCTAGCTTGGGTTAGCATCAGTAATTCAGAAATGCTTGAAATATAAGTTGTTAGTGGAATGCAAGTCACAATAGAATACTCTGATTTTACCAGTTAAAAGGCAGATGGTAAGGGTTACCATTTAGTATCGGATACATCCAATGGTTGTGAATCCATACACTCTTTTAACAGCTTTAACTGAAACACAGGGTTGGTCTACACTGCTAGACTTGTAAGATGCCTTTTTCTGTGCTTCCCTTCAAAAGCGAAGCAAAGAGCTTTCTGCTTTTGAATGGGAAAGCCCCAAAACTGGCAGAAAACCTCAGTATACATGGACTGTTCTACTCCAAGGCTTTAAAAGCAGTACAGCAATTTTTGGGAATCAATTAGCTGAAAAACTAGAAACATGGAAAAAAGAAAAAGATGGGGGAACAATATTACAGTATGCGGATGATATCCTCATTGCTACAACTGCTAGAAAGGATTTTTTGCAAGTGATCATAAGTCTTTTAAACTTTTTGGGTCTAAGTGGATACAGAGTTCCTAGAGAGAAGGCTCTGCTGGCACGATGAACTGTGACTCAGCTTGGATTTGAGAACAAGAACAGCGGCAATTGGGAACAGAAAGAAAGGAAGCTATTTATCAACTCCCAGAGCCCCGTACAGCCCACGAGTTGAGAGCCTTTCTTGGGGTAGTGGACAGTGTCGGCTTTGGATTTCACATTATAGACTGTTAGTAAAGCCTTGGTACAAGGCATTAAAAATATCTCCCCGTGAGCATTTGGACTGGACCAATAACAGCAGAGCAGCCTACAAATATTTTAAATTGCCTCTAATTAAAGTACCAGCACTCAGGCTACTGGACTTAATAAAGCCTTTTGAGCTTTTTCACCCATAAAAGGTGTGGGATGGCCCTGGGAGAACTGTCTCAGTTTCTGGGAGAACAGTGACACACAGTGTCCTGTGTCTCAGAAGAACTGGATAACGTCAGCCAAGGACGGCTGGGCTGCCTGAAAGCAGTTGCCACTACGGTAACGTCGATCCAGGAATCCCACGAATTTACAACCCCCAGAAAATGTCAGTATATGTACCACACACGGTTATCGCTGTCCTGGAACATAAAGGAGGGCGTTGGCTCTCTCCTAGTTGAATGTTAAAGTACCAGGGGGTATTTTTGGAGCAGGGTGATGTCCTGCTTAAGACCACTTCAGCTGTTAACTCAGCAGTGTTTCCTTCTACTGACCATGCAGAAGGGACTCCTGAGTATGATTGTTGGCAGACGACTGAAGAAGTATATTCCAGACACCTGGGCCTTAAAGATCAACCACTTCAGAGTGCAAATTAGGGATTATTTACAGACAGGAGCAGCTCTGTGCAAGGAGGAAAGAGGTTGTCAGGGTGTGCAGCTATCACAATAAACTCAGTAGTGGAAGCTTGTGCTTTGCCATCAACCACCTCTGCTCAGAAAACCAAATTAGTGGCTCTAACCAGGAACTTAAATTGAATTTAAATCGAGACAAGAAAGTAGATATCTGGACAGACTCCAACCATGGGAGTTGTGCACAGCCCTGGGGCCACATGGAAGGAGAGGGAGCTTAACAGAACAAGGCACTGGAATCAAGGATACAGAACAAATGAAAAAATTACCAGCCAGCGTTCAGCAACCTACAGACGTGGGTACTATGCATGGTGAGGCACATCAGCTGGAGAAATCTAATACTATATTGTGAAATCAATTAGCTAATAAAGCTGCAAACGAGGTTGCAGAAACAGGCATCATGGCCTTAGCCCCAGATAAGGGCATAACATTGCCAGAAGCAGTTCCTAGATATGATGCTTGAATTGATTAGAACACAACAAGCGAAGGAGCAGGCGAAGGAGTTTGTCATACTTTTGACAAGATGTGAAGTAAGCTGGAAAAGGACTTTGGATTCATTATTGAATGATTAAGAAGGTTGCTGCTACATGGACTGCAGAACAGCAATCCCCAACTGCTCACCACGTGGGAATCCAGGAGGTTCAGAGGCCTGAGGGGAAAGCCCAGCTGGGCTAACAATGTTAGTGTCATTCTGCTTTGCTCGTTATCTTGCGGGGAGAAAGGGGGATGTGGATCTATATATGGGAATCAACAGGTCCAAAAGAAAAGGAGGGATATGATGCAAGAAATAGCAACTGTTGCAAAACTGGGATATTCTGGTTTGAGCTAAAGTAGAATCAGTTTTCTAACTTCATTTAAGACTCATCCAAGTAACTATTTTGTTGAAAGCCAGCTGCTGCTTTTCAGACAGCATGTCTCCCAGCATGTGTGTCAGACACTGGTTTCACTAGGAATAACACCTTGTGTTGGTATAATATGTGCTGGACAGATGTGTCTTCTGTTATCATTTCCATTTGTTTATAGGTTCTCCTTACCTAAAGAACGCACAGTTGAACAGACAAGGGAACTGGTACAAATTAGGGGAGATTTGCCTGTTGTGAAGTTCGTAATGACATTAAAATTAGTTCTTGGAAGTAACAGAATATGCATGAGATTACTGGGAATGTTATACATATGCAGGCAGATGGGAAATCAATTCTGTAACAAGCTTGTGTCGTTAGGCACAATTGATGGAATTATTCCTCCATGCATCCAACACTGTCATAAACTTTGTAAAACTCCAAAATGAGTCTTAGAGAGTTTATTTGCCAGCATTTTCAGTATCATTCCTAGGAAGAAATAACAAATGGAGCTGGAAGGACTCACAGTGGATACCAGAGGAGGTTGAGAACTACTAAGACAGCAAAAGGGCACTCCAGGAGAGACATACAAAGGAGTAATGCCCAAGAACCCCTTCTCCTGGAACTAAAGTGGGGTGGTTGTTTCCCAGTAACAAACCCAGAGTGACGGTCTCATCAAACAACAGCCACCCTCTTCCAACAATTGCATGGAAACCTACAGCAGCACATACGCCTCCAGCTTATCGAGGTTCTCAAAGGTTCCATTCCGCAGTGTCATTAGGTTAATAGTCAGTAACCTCTCATAAAGGCAAGTTGTTTGCCCCCCCTAGAGCTGTTTCACAGCCTGAGAACCCATTACAGAACAGCTGTGCCTCAGCTGCCACTTCAGATCCACTCTTGGGTCAGAAATACCTCGACCATTTTAGCTGAAAAGTGCCAGTTCCACATGGATAGGAGTCTCTCCACGGGGAACATCCTGCTCCATCCAAGTCTGCCAGGTCACACGCAAACTAATAGACAACAGCCCTCCTTCCATTTGCCTTTTGAAAGCCTTTACAAGAGATCCATTAGCTTTCTTCTTTTTCATAAGCCTCATGGAAGCAGAAGCTACATGATATCAGCCAACATGAACACATCCAGACAGGGCTGAACAGACACACGGCATTAGCCCCGATAAGATACACATTCACTAAAGAAATTAAATCCCAGGTTTAGCAATGCGACTCCATGGTATAGAATGTAACAATAAAAAGTCTTTACTGCAATGAATCCTATCAGCATTCCTCAGCAGCAAGGCAAAACAATGCCAGAACAATTATTACTTTAATGGGAGAAAGTTAATTCTAAGTATCATTCTTGTTGTGTAATATGGAACTGCTAAGGAATTCTATTGTAGACTTCATATTTATACTTATATTTTACCTTTATTTTCAGGTTTTTATTTTCTTCCAACACAGCTTCGTAGTTTAGTTTCATCTCTGCCACTTCCCAGCAAAGTGTCTCTATTTCTGGATTCTCAGGAAATGAAGCTCCCAGGTGATGCTTCAGAAAGCTGATGTTCAGATGTTAAGTATTTCTTCAGTTAGACAGCAGAACTGCATTTTAGTTTTCACACTCACAATGAAGTCAGTGACTAAAATTGCATTTAACTGCCTAAGATTACTACAATAGTTTTTATTCTCCAGGAAGAAGTTACAAAAATAAGAAAGCTTTTCAAGTTCATTGGTACAGTCCCTAAGGAAAAAAAAGAACAAAACCAAGACATCAGTTGACACAGCAGAAATTCGCATGTTTCACTACATCCTCCTCCTCTTTTCCTCTCTCAAATGTAGAAGTTTTGAAGTTACAAGGAAGAAACAAGAAATAGAAGCGAGAGCCATAAAGGGACGCTGCTTAAAAACAGCAAGAAACAAAAGATGTTCCTTCTTGTCCCTCTCGTATCATTAAAGACTTCAGAAGCCACAGATACTGTAAATACTCAAATCTAATGCTACAAGTCATTCTGTAAGGGCCTATAACTCAACATTCTAATTGCTGGCATACACACAGTTCTCTTGCATCCTGTCAAACTTTGTTAGCTTGTAAGAATGCAATTATTGGCTAAAAGGCATCCATAAAAGCCATATTCTCAGCATACATCTCCTAAATTAGCCTCTTCAGCTCTTCTGCGAGTCAGTAGCAGTGTTGCTGTTCAGTGTGAGATCTCTATGAACCACTCACAAGGATACAAAGGATACTCCAGGGCGCTACTTGGATCCTCTGGCTCTTCATATAATGCTACCAACCCCGCAAATAGAAAATATTCAACAATTGCAAGAAGTTCAGCATCTCCAAAGTTTTTAAAACATTCACCAGCAGTCAAAAGGCATACATGTTGCATGCCACATTTGTAGCACAGTTTCTCCTGTTTAACAAGTTTCTCCTGTCTACTTTAGCAGAAAAAAGAGGTCTGGAACAGCGCATCCCACCCAGGAACAGCCACACACAAGTTTTGCTCTCTCCTAACCACACCCTCTGGCTCTTCTAGCACAGAACACCAAACAACCGGGATAATTTTCACATATTCCACATGCAACCCTAGCCCTGCCTTTGTCAGAAAAATTGAAATGTAACTATTTTGGATTCTCCCTTCATAAACTATTACTTCCACTTTGAACTGCAGCACTTCCATAACTTCCAGCAGAAAAGCAAACCTCCTTCGAGCACTCATCCTTACGGATGGGCTCCAGCGGCCAGCAGAGAGCCAGAGAGGTCAGGCACGAGCAACAATACCCTGAGAGCTTACATGAAACGAGCTGTACACACCCCAACTCTAGATCTGGAGAACTCAGCCACACGGATAGTCAGAAAGCTCCCAAACTTCACCACTCCCTGCTCCCCCCAGGGGCACACACATGGCTAGAGAAGACATCTGCTTCCATAAATACTCACATGGCCTTCTCCCACTTTCAGGTGCACAGGGGAATTGGTTTCAAGCTAAACACCTAAATGAAAAACAAAATTAGGATGCCACACTGCTTGAAAGACTCCTTTTGTCATCCCATAGGATGCTTAGGACTGAGAAACAAAGGAATCAAATGGCATCCCCAGGTCATGCCATGAGTCTTAGTGCAGCACCTGTTTGCTTGGCACCCTAGATCTGCTGCTCCTTCTTTAAACAGCACATTTTCCAAGCAGGAATGTTAACAGCCTCTCCCCATGTGCTACTAGGAGGCTCTCGAGAAGACTCTAGAAGGATTCAGAAGATGATAAGCCCTACAGAAAGCCAAATTATGCATCAAGTTTGGCATCAGTATCTTCTCCATTCTGATACGGATTGTCATAGACTCATGGAACGGTTTGGGTGGGAAGGGACCTCCAAGCCCATCCAGTGCCACCCCTGCCAGGGGCAGGGACACCTCCCACTGGGTCTGGGGCTCCAAGCCCCATCCAACCCGGCCTTGAACCCCTCCAGGGATGGGGCAGCCACGGCTTCTCTGGGCAGCCTGGGCCAGGGCCTCCCCACTCCCACAAGAAAATATTTCTCCCTAAAATCTCATCTTAATCTCCCCTCTTTCAGCTTCCCCCTCATCCTATCCCTGCACTCCCTGATCCAGGCCCTCCCCAGCCTTCCTGGAGCTTCTTTCTGTGCTGGAAGGGAGGGAGGGAGGGAAGAGGGAGCGGGACAGGCCGGGGAGGGAAGGAGGGAGGGAGAGAGGGAGGGAAGGAGGAAGAGAAGGGAGAGAGGAAGAGAGGGACGGAGGGAAGGGTGAGCAGGACAGCTCAGGAAAGAGGGAGAGAGGGAGGGTGGGAAGCAGGGAGGGAGGGAAGGAGGGAGGGGGAGAGAGGGAAGGAGGAGCAAGACAGCTTGGGAAGGAGGGAGAGAGGGAGGGAGAGATGGAGGGAGGGAGAGAGAAAAGGGGGAACGAGACAGATCCGGAAGGAGGGAGAGAGGGAGGGAGGAGATAGTGAGAGAGGGAAGCAGAGAGAGAGGGAAAGAGAGAGGGACGGAGGGGGAGAGAGGGAGGGAGAGAAAGAGAGAAGGGGGAACGGGACAGCTTGGGGAGGGAAGGAGGGAGGGAGGGAGAGAAAGGACAGAGGGAGAGAGGGAGGGAGAGGGAGAAGGGAGAGAGGGAGAGATGGAAGGGGGAGTGGTACAGCCCGGGGAGGGAAGGAGGGAGAGAAGGGAGAGAGGGAGACAGGGACAGAGGGAAGGGGGAGCGAGACAGCTTGGGAAGGAGGGAGAGAGAGAAGGGGGAACTGGACAGATCAGGAAGGAGGGAGAGAGGGAGGGGGGAGAGAGGGAAGCAGAGAGAGGGAGGGAGGAAAGAGAGAAGGGGGAACGGGAGAGCCTGGGGAGGGCAGGAGGGAAGGAAGGGGGAGCGGGGCAGCCCGGGAGGGAGAAGCGGCACCCGGAGCCGCAGCCTTTACCCTTGGGGAGCGTTCCCAGCACCCCCGAGCTCTCCAGGCACCGGCGGAACCGCTCCCGCTGAGGCCCCCACGGCCCGACCGGCCCCCGCCCGCAGCTCGGACAGCGCCACCCGCTCCGCCCCGCGTCCCAGCAGCCCCGGGGCAGCGGCGGCGCCCCCAGCCGGTCCCGGCATGGGGGGAAGCACCGGAGCCTTCTCTCCGTGTTGGCAACAGGGGAGTTGGGCTCTGGAGCAGCTTCCATCCGAGGCCAGGCTGGGAGAGCTGGGGTTGTTGAGCCTGGAGAAGAGAAGGCTGCGGGGAGGCCTTAGAGCAGCTTCCAGCGCTGAAAGGGGCTCCAGGAAAGCTGGGGAGGGACTCTGGGTCAGGGAGTGCAGGGAGAGGATGAGGGGAATGGGTTTGAGCTGAAAGAGGAGACCTTGAGGTGAGATCTTGATGAGAAATGTTCTGCTGTGAGGGTGAGGAGGCCCTGGCCCAGGCTGCCCCGAGAAGCCGTGGCTGCCCCATCCCTGGAGGGGTTCAAGGCCGGGTTGGATGGGGCTGGGAGCCCCTGATCCAGTGGGAGGTGTCCCTGCCCCTGGCAGAGGGGGGCACTGGATGGGCTTGGAGGTCCCTTCCCACCCAAACCGTTCCATGAAAAACAGGCGCTGTGGCAGCTCCCGGTGGAGTGGGTGCTGAGCACAACAGGCGCTTGGGCAGCAACGGGAGCTGGAGAACAAACTGTGGTGCTGCCTCTCCGAGAGGCTCCAGAGCGTCAGCCAGAGGGATCTTCATCGTCTTTTGTCTCAACTGGTTTCAAAAAATTATATAGAATCATAGAATCACCAGGTTGGAAAAGACCCACCGGATCATCGAGTCCAGCCATTCCTATCAAACACTAAACCACGTCCCTCAGCACCTCGTCCACCCGTCCCTTAAACCCCTCCAGGGAAGGGGACTCGGTTACGCAGATTTATTGTTGTCAAACGCTGTTGGACCTCCTGACTGGTAAAATGTAAAAAAAGAACCAATGGAATAATCCTGCACCTGCAATGTCAGGGTCTTTTCCAGCTTTTTCTGCATACTCTTCTGAGAGGTTCTTGGTTTTCACTGGAATTAAGCGACACTTTTCAGGTGGCTGAGTGCGGTGATGAAATAGCATGTTTGACCCATGTCCACACACACACAAGTTACTAAAAAGCCTCTGTCAGCAGATGTCACATTATTTTGCATCATGTCTTGAACTGACAGAAGTTCCAATGCCAAATCCCATGGGTGAGCATCTAAATGCTCATTTTTCTGTTATTTAGACCGTGGGAGCAGAGTGCGTCAAATTCCAGGTGTTTCATTACAGAGACATAATGTGCACAACAGGCATCAGCACAGGTGTCGCCCACAGACTTACACATGGAGAAATGCAAGAATTAAAGGCACAGCAGCTGTATGAACTCAGCTCGATCAAGCTATACATTTACACACCTTCCTGTATGTTACACGGTGTTATACTGGAGAGCATAAGCAGAATTACACAGGGCTGTGTGTATGGATACACATAGAGGTGAGAAGAGCAGCTGCTGGAGAGACTCTGCAATGAAGAGTTTTAATAGTATTGATATGTATTTCTTATGTGGAGAGTGATAAATTAATGATGGTGCTGCAAGGAAAGAGCCATGTAGGTTTTCTGGCTGATTTTTTCCAAATATTGCACAGCCTTCAGCCAGTCGGAGAGACAACTGGCTTATAAGCATAATGATAATGCACATCAAGAATTTAATGATGCCATAACATCATAATGCTACAGCTCACAAATTATTTTTCAAGTACATATACTGTAAACCAAACCTACTAGTGAAAAATACAGATGTAGACGCTAATATATCCCAGATGTGACCACCTCAGCAAGCAGGTAGAGACTGTGTGTGCTGTGTGACTTGAGTAAATGGATTTCATCTATAGACATCTTAATTACAAACATAACACAGTATCGTGTTCGTCTTTCCCTCCTTTTTTTTTTTATTTCAAGATGTTTTGTGGAACTTACACTACGTGGACCAGAGCATAAAGAGGAAGGGTATCTTTTATTTGTTTTACTACCACCATAAAAAGCAGAAATGGAAATTCTAATTCTAAAGGATCATAAGCATTCTTTGATGTAAACGTTTGTTGGAATTGGGTGGACAGAAGGGCCCTGTAGCCTCCGGAAAAAGAGCAGTTTTACAGGCTGATAAAACTTTTATGATTTTTTTACATCATAACTGAAAGTAGGAAGCTACCACTACCCATTTTTCTTTCTTTCTGTGTTTCTTTTTTTCTTTTATTTTTACCATGGTTTGCTTTCTGGCTGTGAAATGCAAAATTTCTCATTTCGGGCACTTGTTTTTTTAAAAAAAAGATAATTGCTAGCTCGCTAGTGTTATGCAAAATCTCACAATGAAAGCTCACAGCTCATCTGTAATTCATGGTACAAACAGTAATTGTGCACAGTAAGAGATTCTCTCTGACTTCTCTGCCCAGGAGGTCAATGATGATACAGTGAAAAAAACTGTACCCCGAGGGCAAAGAATTAGTGCTACACGTATCACATCTTTTTGTGTTCAGCCCCGTTCCAACAGTGAAATATGGTTGATGTTCTGCTTTTGGGCAGCTATCCAATATCTGCTTGAATTCTCAGAGAGATCAAGCAGAAACCTATTTACTGATCATTAATTTCTTCTGAGAGTGCCAGTGCCATCATTAGCCTAACTCCATTCACTGCTCTTCATCAAATATATTGTTAGACCATTGTACATTTTGTCTTCTGCTTTTATTGAGTTTAAATAGTATCAGCTGTGATTTTATGTCTGATTTTTCCTTCTGCCTGTGGACTTAAGACAGTAAGTGTTTTCCTTCTCAGCTGGCAGGGCAGTGCAGAAGTTTTCACCCTGAGAAAGACCCACCTTTGCATTACAAAGGATGTAAAGACCCTCTTTAGAGCTCAGTTACCTGTTCCCTTGTTTCACACGGCCTGGAACAAGGGAGCAGCATTTAGAACCGGGTGGATGGCAGTGTCCTTTGGCTTTTCCATTAAAAAAGGTATAAACGCTAAGTGGAGGAGGAAGAATTTTTTTGAGGAGTGCTGTATGTTGCCAAAAAAGAGTGTGGGATCACAGAGTATTTCTTGGGTTTGCATAGAAATTGTCAGGGTAATCCTTGGGGTTTTTTCTGCCCACAGAGTCCTATTTTAATACTTCAGAATCCTAAGTGGATAATTTCTAGGATACTTAAAAGCAACGATACAGTTGCTATTGATTGCATGAATAATATTGTTGTAGTCTGAGGTTAATTAGAGTCAGATTAATGACTGTGGATCTGTAAAGAGCATTAATGGATCCATTAAATGACTAATATTGTTGTATATAATGGCTATTGAATTGGCCCATGGGAAACAGGTACGTTTATTTAATAGTAGTTTATTAAATGAACTACTGTGATGATTGTTGACAGTGTAAGAGCATCACTAGTGCTTATTTTGGTGATAACTATGTGTTAGTTATGATTTTTTTTTACATTTAATGAATTATTTATTAATATTCAGCACTTCAATCGATTAATTTATTTAATAATTTTCAATACTTAAATCGATAGTGATGCTGGTACTAAGGGTGTTTAACACCAGGAGCATCACATTAATTGTATTCACTATCAATGTTACTTATGATTTATTAGTAGTAGTTATCATTGATGTTTACTGGTATTATTTAAAATAATGTAATAAACAAATAATAGCAGTTTAATAAATAAGTACTCAACACACTTAACAGGCAATGATTAAACTTAATAACGACCTGCGATGGTGATTATTGTTAATACCACGGTGTATCAGTAGTTAATAATAGAATCACAGCATTAATCGTGTTCCTTTATTACCACTCTCACTTAAATCCATTTGAGGTGCTGTCGATCGGAGGGACTATATCCCCTGCAGCCCACATGTCACTCAGGATCCGATTTGCTCCCTTGCTCCTACAAGTACTTTGGCCCAGCACAAACCTGGCCTGAATTTCTTCAGGGCTTTTTTCCTCCCCATTCCTCTGAGCAGGTAATTGGCCTCTAAAGGACATGCTGGCATGAAGAAATTAGCCATTTGGTCAAATCCAAGCACAGAGATTATGCTGTGGCCGGTTCTTGAGCTGCTCAGGCTTGAGAACATGCTTGAGAATAACCTTTGCAGCAGCTACGCCTCTTGCTTTCATGGAGAAGTAACTTTAGGAAAGCGGTTAATTATTTTTGAGACCAGCTTTCCTGGTGATAGAGCAGCTGCCAACGGGGACCAGAGTCAGTCTCTTGTGACCGTCCAGCAGAACAAAAACCTGCTGTGTTCCTGCAGCAGCAGCACCTCAGACCAATTTGCTCCCAGGGGTTACAACCCCCCAGGTGTGAAAGTTCAAGTCAGAGCTGCAGGCTTTCTGGTGGCTGGAGCCATTCAGGGGATGGAGGCATTCAGGTGAGCTCTTGCAGGAGTGGGAAGGTTCAGTTAAACATTTTACTTTCCATAAGGCTGGGAAACCCCAGGCAGCTCCTGGTGGAGCTCCAGGAGTAGCTGTGTCTGTCTGAGCTCCATTCCATCTAGTGATCCTCCTGCAGCTCTGCAGCCTCGGGTTTTACAGTCCCATTTTAGTCAGTTCCCACTCTGCAAGCTTTGCTCTTCACTTAGATTACAGATTTAATCTTTAACTCTGGTGCTGCTACCCATCAAGGAAAATCCCATCCAAATGGCATCCATTTCTGTTGTAAATTCCTGTAATATTAGGCCAAGTCTTACTTAACATGGAAAAATAAACAATACTGTCAGGACATTCCAGAAAAGTAAAAATTTTGGTGTGTAAGAATCAAATCCAAAGAAATGGAAATAAAATCCTTCTTGGAGAAGAAGAGAGATCGAACTTGAGGAAGGTAGAAAACTTGAGGGAAACTCCTTTTGTTCAGGAGTCCTGAATTAATTCCTCATCCTCCAGCTGGTTATCTCCCACTCAGAGTTTTGTTCGAATGCCTCTTTTTCTCCAGGGATGCTCAAACGCCTGAATTTCAGTAGAAAAGTACCACCAGATGGCAGTGGAGAATGAGAGACGCTGAGGTCACCCTGGAGCTCAATTCCAGGCAAGCATCCACAATTAGGAGACCTGGAAGTGAGAAAGGTAAAGGGTGAAGATCCTGCCTCCCGGGCACAGGCTGAGGACAGAGACTCGGGGTGTGGAGGCTCATTTCTTCCCTTTGGTTGCACCACAAAGCCCTCTCCTCTTACTCACAGTTTGCCCAAAGCTTATAGAAAGAAAAACAACATCATTTTTGCGGTAACCTTTTAAATGCAACAAATAACTGAGTGAAGACTTAAATGCCTCATTTAGTGGCAAAACGATGCATTCTATATATTTATGAAGAGTTTTACACAAGCTCAGTTTAATTTCCACGATGTTTTGGTCCAGTAGCTTACCATTTGTAGGCCTTTGCTCTCTTTAGATCTCAGGGGACCATTTCACAGAAGGAACATGCCAGAATTTGCTTACACAGTAACTGTGTTTTAGAGGAAAACTTGTTTTGTTTCCCATTTTATGTCCCTGCTAACAGCATCTGTCTAGAACCACATCTTGTTTTGCGCTGTCTTCACAATGAATGAATGAGACCAAGAGAGAAATCTTAGGTCAAGTTGAGTTTATTGTCCATACAGCGTACCTAATCCCACCGAAACAGTTTGCATGGAACCCTCTTTAAACTAGTCAAAAGAACAGGTTATTAATAAAAATGACAACTCTGAACAAAGAAGACCTTTTAAAAGGCAATGAAGACTTTACTATCTCACATACCTTAGGCTGAACATTAGGAAGGAAAAAATGTTTCCTGGAAAGGGTCGTTGGGCAGTGGCAGAGGCTGCCCAGGGAGGGGGTTGAGTCCCCTTCCCTGGAGGGGTTTAAGGGCCGGGTGGACGAGGCACTGAGGGACACGGGTTAGTGATTGATGGGAACGGTTGGACTCGATGATCTGGTGGGTCTCTTCTAACCCGGTTATTCTATGATTCTATGATCTGCACAGACCTGCTGGGATACGGCAGGGACTGGGGTTGCTGGATGGCACCGCAGCTCCCATCCCCACTCTTTGCCCCCCGGCCACTGTGTAAAGAGCTGATTTCAGTGGCAGAACTCACTCTCCTTCCCATCAGCAACAAAGAGCAGGGCCAGGCACCCTAAATACCACTCCTGCCTACACCCAACCTATGACACAGAGGGGAACAAACCATGTGAATGCAGTGGACGTCGTGCCTACACTAACCGTGGGCACCTGTGCTACAGCCCGGTCCCTATCCCACTCTCTGGGGACCCTCTGCCATGCTCCCTGCGAAGGAACCAGGAATCTGTGCCTTGGCTGCCTGCAGCCTCTCCCCAGTGCAGTCAGAGCACAGGCCCTGGGGAAAAAACAGTCATGTTGTGAGGTACTGTGAAAAGAGGAACCATTTCTGTTTTGTCCTGTAGAGCTGAGGTAAGCATACATTTCCAGTAAAACACAGAATCACAGAATAACCAGGTTGGAAGAAACCCACTGGATCGTCGAGTCCAACCATTCCCACCAATCCCTAAATCATGCTCCTAAGCACCTTGTCTACCCTCACCTTAAACACCTCCAGGGACGGTGACTCAACCACCTCCCTGGGCAGATCGTTCCAATCCTTAACCACCCTCTCCGGGAAGAACTTTTTCCTAATCTCAAGCCTAAATCTCCCCTGGCGGAGCTTGAGGCCATTCCCTCTCGTCCTGTCCCCTGGACCTCCTCTGGACCCATTCCAACAGTTCCATATCATAGAATCATAGAATAACCAGGTTGTAAGAGACCCACTGGATCATCGAGTCCAACCATTCCTATCAAACACTAAACCATGCCCTTTAGCACCTCATCCACCCGTGCCTTAAACCCCTCCAGGGAAGGTGACTCAACCCCGTCCCTGGGCAGCCTCTGCCAGGGACCAATGACCCTTTTCGTGAAAAAATTTTTCCTGATGTCCAGCCTAAATCTCCCCTGGCAGAGCTTGTAGCCATTCCCTCTCGTCCTGTCCCCTGTCCCTTGGGAGAAGAGGCCAGCTCCCTCCTCTCCACAACCTCCTTTCAGGTAGTTATAGAGAGCAATGAGGTCTCCCCTCAGCCTCCTCTTCTCCAGGCTAAACACCCCCAGCTCTCTCAGCCACTCCTATTGTTCTCCAGCCCCTTCCCCAGCTTTGTTGCTCTTCTCTGGACTCGCTCCAGAGCCTCAACATCCCTCTTGTGGTGAGGGGCCCGGAACTGAACACAGAACAAAGAACTCATCATGATATCTCCACTTAACTATCTACTTCAGGATCCAAAATTTATAAATAAAGTATTATGAAGATAGTATTTTTACTAGCAATAATATTATCAAATAGTAAAATAAGTTATTATAAAACTTTTTAAAATAGCAGCACACTCAGTAAAACAATACATTTAGGTACTGCTAATGTGAATAAGAATGAAACAAATCATAGCTTCTTAGCAGTGGAAAAAAACCCCTCAAAACAAAGAAAAAGATCAAAACAAATAAAACCAACAAAATCTTAGAATCTTACCGCATTTCCTACCCTTGTCTAGCCAAATATGGCTGAGTCCATCCATATAATACTCTTGAAAGTAGCATGTTCTTTCTGGATTTTTGTCTTAAAAATGCAAAGATTAATGTTTCAACCAATGTTTCAACTGTATATTTGCAAACTGTTAATGCAATTATGCAAAATAACACGTTGCTCTAACGCCTTTGCATTGAAATGCCTCTTCGTTACAGATAGAGCAGAAGAATAAATTCAAGCACACAGAATATACCTTTGCAATAAAACCCCAAGTCACACACCTTGAAGTTTACCACTCGTGTCTTTTGCGCAAAAAAATTCTCTCCTTGCCCATAGATAAGCACGCAGGTGGCATCAAGATCATCTGTGACACTGAACAACGCAATCATCAGGCTTCTAGCCAGATGTTGGTATTTCTAGCAACACTGCAACTAACCAAGTACTCCAGATAACTGGAAAACATTGATTAGAAAATGCTATATGCTTTGCTTTTGTGAATTTTTCTTTCTTTTTTTTTTTAAATTTCCCTTGGTAAAAACCTCAAACCGTGTAATTTAGTCCCTTAAGAACAATTTTCAAAGTGGTTCTTTGAATGAAATGGTTTACAAAAACGCTCAGTGTACATCATGAAGGTACTGAAAAAATCTGTGGGAGTCGTGGGGGAAGATGGGTAGGTAGAAGAGGGATCACATCAATTCTCATCTTCTTTAACACAGTGAGAATGTGTTAAACAGGAAGATGATCAGAGCATCATTTAAATGTCTTCATGGCCAAGCTAAGGAGCTGCCAGAAGCTAACACTAATATAAAGCATTAGCACTGCAAAGAAATAAATGCTTTTCACACATGATCCTCCCCATCTTGCAATCCAGAGGGCAGAGGTGATCTTATTAGCTGCCTGGTTGGAATTAATGGATGCACTTCCCCCATCTAACATGAACATTCAGTAGCTTTGCCTTGGCCCACAGGCAGGTAAACCAGATTACCCGTATGCCAAAGACGCTGCTGTGTTTACAATGAACCATTTCTGAAAGAAAAGTAGAAAAAGTCCAGAAGGGAGAAGGGAATTTGGGAAAAAACCCGAAAAATAAACCAAAAAATACCAACTCAAAACCCCCACCACCCGCTCTTCTGGTTGGCGAAATAAAGTATTTTCTTTCTTAGGGAGCAGCTGCCAACGCCGGCAAGAATAAACAGAAGTAACATACAATCCAACAAACACTTCTGACTAACAATAGAGGTGGCAGATAGCAAATCTCTTCTGCATTCAGAATCGTTCAACTGCTTCAGGGATCTTTTCCCGCTTTGCCCTGAATCCCTTATTCTATTGCTTTGCAATCTAGTCAGGCCATAAAGCTGCACACACGACTCCTTTCTTAAATCTCAAAAAGGGATGTATGCACTGGTTCTTAACAGACAGACAAGTCTGCTCTATTACTTTGTTCCCACAAATGCTGGCTTACATTTATCCAGCTACTTCGTATACTTTTATAAGCATTCAATATCGCTGATACATAATCAAATAGCAATTACCAAATATATTATGGAATTGCCTTCTAAAGAACATCATAGGTATCAATGGGGTTTTTTTGCATTACTCAGTTTTTGTATAATTTTTTTACCTAAAAGAGCTTTAAATACATTCTAGATGGGACCAGATAAAAAAAAAATATTTCACTCTAAAAATAATAAAAAAATAAAGGGGCTAGGGGTGCAATTGTGACTTTCTGTGTCATTGTCCTCACAGGTTGATATCTCTCACATCTCTGGGAGTGCTGGCTTGGTCCACTTCATCCTTTGTCTCAGGAGGAGTGCTTTGCTGTTCCTGCTGCCCACCTTGCCGACTGCACCTCAATCTGTTCCTGACAAGCTTTAAGGTGGTCCTAGAAGACAGAAAGCAAATTGAACTATTAGTGGAGATCAGAGAATAATAGGCTCATAGAACCACTAGATTGGAAAGGACCCACAGGATCATCCAGACCAACCATTCCTATCAATCACTAACTGATGATAGGGTTTCTTCCTGACTGAACTAGTAGAACTAAGAACATTCTGGTATTCCCAAGGAGTGTCTGTTGTGACCGAAAATTACCTTGAATTCTCACAGGTAATCCTTCTTCTTTTCTTCTTGCATTCTCCTTCTGATTACTGTGATATATCACCACTGTTTCTCCACATTTATAACACAGATGCAAAAGAGCAATTAAGTGTATAAAACTTTAATTTACACTGAAATAAATGTATGTTAAATTAATGCATCTATTGATGCCCAGGGCATCCTGGCTTGTATCAGAAATGGTGTGACCAGCAGATCCAGGGAGATTCTGGACTCGGCACTGGTGAGACTGCTCCTCGAATCCTGGGGTCAGTTCTTGGCCCCCTCCCCACAAGAAGGATGTTGAGGCTCTGGAGTGAGTGCAGAGAAGAGCAACGAAGCTGGTAAAGAGGCTGGAGAACAATAGGAGTGGCTGAGAGAGCTGGGGGTGTTCAGCCTGGAGAAGAGGAGGCTGAGGGGAGACCTTATTGTTCTCTGCAACTACCTGAAGGGAGGTTGTGGAGAGGAGGGTGCTGGCCTCTTCTCCCAAGGGACAGGACGAGAGGGAATGGCCTCAAGCTCCGCTAGGGGAGGTTTAGGCTTGAGATAAGGAAAAAATTCTTCACGGAGAGGGTGGTTAGGCACTGGAACAGTCTGCCCAGGGAGGTGGTTGAGTCACCGTCCCTGGAGGTGTTTAAGGTGAGGGTGGATGAGGTACTTCGGGGCATGGTTTAGGGATTGGTGGGAATGGTTGGACTCGATGATCCAGTGGGTCTCTTCCAACCTGGTTATTCTGTGTGATTCTGTGACTCTAGGGATGTTCTGGTGGCTCCACAGGGGTTCTGGGGGTCACTAATGTGGTCCCAGGGCTCACCAACGTGATTCTGGGGGCTCTATAGGGGTTCTGGTAGTCCCTAAAGGGGTCCTGGGAGCTCGAGAGAGGTCCTGGGGGTGTCTAAATGGTCTGGGTGTCCCTAGAGTGGTCCTAGGGATCCTAGAGGTCCCTAAAGGGGTCCTTGAGGTCTAAGTGGTCCCCTAAAGGGTTCCTGGGTGTCCCTAAAAGGGTATAGAGTGGGTCCTAGAGGGTTTCTTGGGGAGTCTAGAGTGGTCTGAGGGGGCTCTAGAGTGGCCCTGGTGGTCCAAGAGGTGTCCTGGGGGGCTCTAGAGGGGTTCTGTGGGTCTCTAAACTGGTCCTGGGGGTCTCTAGAGGGTTCCTGGTGTTCCTGGGGTTGCCTGAAGGGGTCCCTATGGTGGTCCTGGTAAGTAGTGTAGGTCCCTAGAAGGGTCCTGGGGGTCCTTTAAGGCAGTCCTGGGAGGGAGAGCAGAGTGGAACAACAGGAGAGAAACATAAAAGGGAAAACAAACGTACAGATACCTCAAAATCCCAGCAGTGACTAAGAGAGGAAGCTCAGAGCCTGACCCCAAAAGCCCAACTTCTGCTAGTGTCCCTGGGGCAGCAGCCAGAGCTGCAGGAGATGAGCAGGTCTCACCAGTGGTGGTAATGGGCTCTTTAGCCAATTCAGTGCTTTTCTTGCTGTGAATTTGGGGCAAATCAGAAAAATCCTGGGCTCGTTGGGCCTTCAGGGAGTTCCCCCACTCCAATGCAGGTGGTGGATGGGGAGGAACCTAGGGTTGGATGAGCCATATGCACCTGGGCAGGGAGATCATCCCTCTGGAATCAGGGTTCTTCTCCTGTTCTTCTCCTTCCTCCTCCTATTTGGCTTTTGGGGGGCCCTGGGCAAGCCCTGCAATGTTCAGCCACCCAAGTGGTTCTAGGGGTATTATAAGAGTCCTCAGGGGCTCTAGAGGGGTCCCTAAAGGTGACCTGCAGGTCCTGTAGTGTCCTGGGGGTTCCTAGAGGAGTCCTGGGAGTGTCTAAATGGGTCCAAGGGATCTTGGGGGTCCCTAAAGAAGTCAGGGGGTTTCTAGAGGGCACCTGGTTACCTCTAGAGGGGTCTTGCGCGTCTTAGAAGAGTCTTGGGGGTTCTAGAGGAGTTGTAGGGGTCCCTAAAGGGATCCTCAGCGTCCCTAAAGGGGTACTGGGGGACCCTAGAGGGCTCGTGTATATCCTAGATTGGTCCTAGTGGTCCCTAAATATGTACTGGGGGGGGCTCTAGAGTAGTCCTGGGGGTCCCTAAAGGGGTCTTGTGGGATCCTAGAGGGGTACTGGGGATCCATAGAGGGGTCCTTGGCATCCTAGATGGGTCCTGGGGCTCCCTAGAGGGGTCTAGGGGATCCATAGAAGGTTCCTGGGGTTTCTAGAGGAGTCGTGGGGGTCCCTAAAGTCATCCTGAGGCATCTTACAGAGGTTTTGAGGGTCCTTAAAAGGGGTTCTGAGTGCCCCTAGAGTGGTTCTGGGGGTCCTTGGGGGATCCTGTGCATCCCTAGAGGGGTTCTGGATGTCCTAGGGGGATCCTAGAGGTCCCTAGAGGGTTTCTGGGGCCCCTTAAGGTCCTGGGGGTTCTAGAGGAGTTGTGGGGTTCCCTACTGGGGTCCCGGGCAGCCCTAGAGCAGTCCTAGGAGTCCTTAGAGGGGTCCTGGGTATCCCTAATGGAGTCCTGAAGGGTCCTAGAGGGGTCCTGTGGCTCTTTATAGGGCTCCTGGGCATCATAGAGGGGTTGTGGGGGTCCCTAAAGTGGTCCTGAAGGGTCCAAGAGGGATCCCGGGGGGTCCCTAGAGGGGCCTTCAGGGTAAGAGGGAGGTTCTGGGGAGCCCTGTAGTGGTCCTAGGAGTCCCTAAAAGGGTCCTGTGGGGCTCTAAACCTTAATCCAAGGATAAATGATTGCAAGCACTTCAACAGCAGCACAGAGCACTATAAGCTGCCATTGAGGGTGGCGGCTGTCCCAGGGCTCTGCATGTCAGGGACCACTGCTGCCAAGAACTGATGTCAGTCAATGCTTGCCACGTCTGGGTAGATCTTCATTTCAGGGATGTTCCCGCTGGATTTAGCAGGAATAGCAAATGCCGGAGCAGAACCTTTGGCCGTAACATGGCTGTAGTGGCCCGGGTAAATAGCTTGGGTGGCCATAGCAGCCCCCAGGGCCATAAATCACAGAATCACTAGGTAGGAAAGGACCCACTGGATCATCGAGTCCAACCATTCCTGTCAGACACTAAACCATGTCCCTCAGCACCTCATCCACCCATCTTTTAAATACCTTCAGGGAAGGTGACTCAACCCCGTCCGTGGGCAGCCTGTTCCAATGCCTGATGACACTTTCTGTGAAATATTTTTTCCTGATGTCCAGCCTGAACCTCCCCTGGTGGAGCTTGAGGCCATTCCCTCTCGTCCTGTCCCTTGGGAGAAGAGCCCAGCTCCCTCCTCTCCACAACCTCCCTTCAGGTAGTTGTAGAGAGCAATGAGGTCTCCCCTCAGCCTCCTCTACTCCAGGTTAAACACCCCCAGCTCTCTCAAATGCCCCAGTAGCCATACAGACCACCACAGCCGTACCGGTCCCCATAGCCATAGAGGCCTTGATAGCCCCAGTAGCCACAGGGATTCCAGCAGTTATAGTCGTGGTAGCCATACAGGCTCCCATAATTGCAGGGGAAGCAGCAGTTATCATCGCACACTCCTTGGAGGTAAGTCATCTTTCTACAGTGGAGGCAAATCCGAAATGCAACAGGAGGGAGGAAAGCAAAAGGAATAAATACTTCCAGTGTTGGGAACAGTCTCAGAGCCCACAGACCTCTTCACTCACTCCATGAGACCGAGGACAGAACTGAAATTATGACCAAATTCCTCAGCTTATTATTACATCCCATTTCTATTATTATTTTTTTCAGTTACCCACTTGTTTTAAACCGTTTCATTTCTTTTCTTGCTTCTTGAGATTGCTGAGAGAACTGACTATGGAATTAATCTATTAGGGATCAAAACCTCCTAGCACTTGTTTCAGGGTTGAACTTAGAGAATATGGTTAGCAGTTGTCGATCCTTGATTTCTTCTGGGATTCCAGCTTTGCATAGAGCCCTGTGTTCCAAAATCCTTCAAGAAAGTCTCCAAGAAAGCTTGAATTGTCTAGCATTTGATATCATAATACACTTCAGCCGTTTGATCCATTGCTCCAAGTCGGATTTCAGTAACAGAATTGTTAGGGTTGGAAAAGACCTCTAAGATCATCAAGTCATAGAATCATAGAATCACCAGGTTGGAAAGGACCCACCGGATCATCGAGTCCAACCATTCCCATCAATCACTAACCCGTGTCCCTCAGCACCTCATCCACCCGCCCCTTAAACCCCTCCAGGGAAGGGGACTCAACCCCCTCCCTGGGCAGCCTCTGACAGGGACCAATGACCCTTTTCGTGAAAAATCTTTTCCCGATGTCCAGCCTGACCCTCCCCTGGTGGAGCTTGAGGCCATTCCCTCTCGTCCTGTCCCCTGTCCCTTGGGAGAAGAGCCCAGCTCCCTCCTCTCCACAACCTCCTTTCAGGGAGTTGCAGAGAGCAATGAGGTCTCCCCTCAGCCTCCTCTTCTCCAGGCTACACCAGCTTGGGATTCTGGCATCTCGAAATGCTAACGGCAAGGATGATAAAGCGTGGAGCTTTACCAAACATGAGGACATAGAGTCATAGAACGATTTGGGTGGGAAAGTACCTCAAAACCTATCCAGCCCCACCCTCTGCCACGGGCAGGGACACCTTCTGCTGGATCAGGTTGCTCCAAGCCCCATCAACCTGGCCTTGAACCCCTCCAGGGATGGAGCAGCCACCACTGCTCTGGGCAACCTGGGCCAGGGCCTCCCCACCCTCACAGCAAAACATTTCTCCCTAAGATCTCATCTCAATCTCCCCTTTTGCAGCTGAAAACTGTTCTCCCTCATCCTCTCCCTGCGCTCCTTGATAAAGAGCCCCTCCCCAGCTTTCTTATAGGCCCACGTTAAGTACTGGAAGGCTGCTCTCTGGTCTCCTAGGAGAGACATCTTCTGTCCTTCCAAACAGACCTGAAGACCTCCTTCAAAATAAAAACAGAGGACCTATGGAAGAACCCACCAAGGGCTGCGGTGGGGAAGCTCTTCTCCAGCTCTAGTGGAGGCAGCTCTGCAAACCCATCTAATAATCAGCAACACTAGATATCCCAGGTACTGACACCAGCTCTAAGATCTGAACCCACCAGTCCCTGCAATGCAGTCAGCACAAGGTACAGGGAAATTTAAAGTTTCAGAGAAGCTGCAATCAATCCAAACAGAAATTATCAAATTGAAATGTCTAGTCCTTATGAAGAACCTGAATGGAGAAGAGGCTTACCAAGCTCACCGGGAGGAGGAAGGCAAGAGAGCTGATGAGAAGCCCTTTTTATATGGGTTTTTTGCCTGCCTGGCTTATCTAAGACACTCCTTGTATTTAAAAGGTTTGTAGCCTTATTGTTTGGAAAACAAATTTGCCTCCTCACGTCATATCTTCAATTAACATAATTTTCTTCATTGTTTGGGATTATTAGTGTGTTCCCAGCCTCCCAGATGTCACATATATTACAGATTTCTTTCATCTTAAAATCTTCTGGGCCAACTACATTCCTGATAGCATTTTATTGTCATCACTGTCAAAACTAAAGTTTATTTTTATGGAATAGTAAAGAACTTAGAAGTTCCCAAAGCCATTGGAGGGAGAGAAATTTTCAACAAAAAAAGGAAAACCTTCCTATGTGTTTGAAAATATCTGTTGTTCACCACAAATTCTGCTGCACCGTGGCATAGGATTCCCATTTAAAAGAAATTCAAATGTTTATTTAGGTATTTTATATTAAACTACACAGCAAATTCAGCACAAATTACGAATAAGTTTTAATTGCATTCCTCCAAAGCATTCACAACAGAACAAAGTGGAGAAAACAAGAATGAACTTGATCTGGAAAATGATAAGGACTTTGTGAGATGCACTAAATGCTGTTTTCCAAGGAATCACATTTTCTTTGCAAAGCATCAACCTCATTTATGAAATACTACATAATGGTGAAGAATGCTGGAGATCACTGCAGAAAGCCTTATGTGACCTTCATCTAGTTTCTGGTGTTAATTTGAATGCAAAACAAGGATAATAGTGAGTCAGCAGGATGTTGAGGCTTCCTCAGAATTTTGAATACCAAAGCACTCCACAAACACTCTTTACTGTTTTCAATTTGCAAAGTGTCACAGTATTTAAATATTAATAGTTTGTCACCAAGACACTGCCAGATTTAATAATACAGCCACTTAAATGACACATCAAGGTTTCTTGTTCTTAAGTCCAAATAAGGTGATGATATATTTTCAAAAACAATTAAAAAAAACTCTTCTAAGAAGAAAAATTTGGCAACATTCATAAGGAAGCTGAAATTTTTATTCAAAATCTGTTGTAGAACTTAGGACAAAAATCAAACAAAGCTGCTGGCAAGAGATCCCCACCAGTATCACCAGGTAGAAGGTACAGGTCATCATGATGCTGAGTAGAAGCTCTACTACATCTCGGCACACCAAAGAAAACCTATTCCTTTCCTCCCTTGTCACCTCAGATGCCAAAGCCAAGCAAATGGAGCACCTACAAGCAGATTGCGCAACCAGCAATGGTCTAAACATCTCCCCAAATTATTCCTATGCATCCAACTCCAACTACAAAGAATTCCATGCAATTTTACTAGAAATGTGCTGAGCACATTTCTTCGTGTTTTAAGATGAAAGAAATTCTAAAGTTATTACCCCTGCGTCATAACATCAAACTTTGAAACTATGGAAATCACTGACTCCAATTACATCAATTGAGGGAATAATGCATGCTACAAGATATGTTGTATAACAAACACCTCAGCGGAAGAAGGTATATATACTCAGACCTACTGCTCCAGAAGATTATTCACTTCTCTCAAGACACTCCCATCGGTGAACCAGGTAAATCAATACCAACTCTACTCTCTTTCTGACACATATATTTTTGTGTGTCTATATGTGTTTGTCTGCCTGTAGAAATATTTGTGTGTTTGCACATGGATGTAGATGTATAAAAAAGCTGTTGGTGTGTCACATATATATGGTATATATAGAATTTGTCTATATATATTAAGGTGAAAGAGGGGATATTGAGATGAGATCTTAGGAAGAAATGTTTTCCTGTAAGGGTGGTGAAACACTGGCACAGGTCGCCCCAAGAAGTCGTGGCTGCCCCAACCTTGGAGGGGTTCAAGGCCAAGTTGGACGGGGCTTTGAGCAACGTGATCCAGTGGAAGGTGTCCCTGCCTATGGCAGGGAGTGGGACTGGATGATCTTTAATGTTCCTTCCAGCCCAAACCATTCTATGATCCTGTGATTCTATGAACAGACATTCTGTAAGCAATTTTTTGTCATTTTGGAACCAATTCCAAACAGAAAATTCTCTGCAACATTAAGGAATTCCTTCACTGAAACCTTTTTGCTCTTTCCATGCTTATTTATTAGTAGGCTTTAAAGCACCGATAATTTGAATTTTACTGCCACAATTTTGAAGTCATAAGTAATTTCCAGTTCCAGACTATTTTCACTGGGAGTTGGGAATCCCAGTATCTAGATAAAAACTTTGTGAAACATTTACTGTAGACAACCTGGAAGGAAATTGATCCATTTCATAGAATCATAGAATCATTGAATCATAGAATAACCAGGTTGGAAGAGACCCACCGGATCATCGAGTCCAACCATTCTTATCGAACACTAAACCACGTCCCTTAACTCCTTGTTCATTGCATTCTTTGAGTTTATCCCACATTGAGTGGCACACAGTATTTGAGGAGATGAGAGCACGCATGTTGATCTCATCTGAATAAGTGTCAGTATCTGAACCACCAGATTTTTCTTTAGTTTATTCAAATTTCTCTAACTCCTGGAGTAGGAATGTTCAGTTCTAAGTTGGTAAAAAACGTATTTTCTATGTACATTCAGTCGTTACTAAATCTTGGGGTGGTGGAATGAAGTTATTTGGGATTCAGGAGATAAAATAAATAAATGAGGTGGTTAAGAGGATGAAAAAGACCTGTAGGAGGGAGCAACTTGCTCTTCCTCAGCTCAGTCCAAGCTTTGAGCCTTTTATTCTGCTGTCAGCAGCCCATAAACTCATCTGGCTCCTCAGTGTGTGTTTCAGGTTTACCTGCACCAACGAACAATGACTTTCTACAGCGGCGTCTTCAACAATGAGTTCTATTCACCATATGGCTATGGTCTGGGGGGCCTGAGTGGCTACCGATTTGGGAGCCGATATGGCTACTACCGCAACCAGTACCGATACGGGAGCCCATACAGCTACAGAAGCTTTGGGAGCCTGTATGGGAACAGAGGCTTGATTGGTTATGGAGGCAATTATGGTTATGGGGGCTTGTATGGACTTGGGGATGGCTACCCCTTCTTTTCTCGTTTTGGTAACAGATACGGCTACGGAAACTGCTATTCATGCTGAACCAGCAGAAATAGCAACTGAGAAATGAAATGCAGAACATGGATTCACGGCTTAGTTTATGGTGCTGAGAAATGCTGAGCACCCATGCCTCTGGCTGAGTTCAGCAGGACATGCAGGTGCCAGGCTGTGTAGGAATACCCCATACGTAACCCTCTCTACTATCTCTTATTTCTTCGACTCTTCCTCTAAAGGGCAACTTGAATTACAGCAAGTCTTTATAGCGTGTTGGTCAAGCAAAGACTTCCATGTGTGAGAAAATTGCCTTTTAAGTTAATTCACAGCCACTTTGTGTTGCCATAGTTAGAGGAGTTTCTATGAACAAACTTACTTTGCTTAGCTACAAATATCTCTGAAGATGACATCTAGTAGAGCAGCTCCTGCTATGTACCCGTGCTGTGCCTCACCTGGTAGCGAACATTACTCACAAGCAACTCTGTGAGCAAGAAACACACCTGGACTACCAAACTCAACCATTCAACAATGGAGAGCAACATCCAAATTCAGACACACTCTGCTTGTTGAAGACTCTTTTGTAAAATTGCAGTCTTAATCTTTCTCTTACTTGTTCTTTCTAATCTTCATTAAAATTACTCTGTTCAATAGTACCAGCTGTCCAGTCTTCTTTTGTCTGTGCTCGTATGCCACTGTAAAGGGACCAGCAGCAATGCCCCTCATGGACAGGGACACCTTCTGCTGGATAAGGCCTTCCCCTTCCGTAGGAAAACATTTCTTCCTGAGATCTCAGGCAGAGATCTGAACTCCAGGTGTTAGAAAGCATCACCCCAGGTCCATTTGAAACACTCTGCCCTCAACTTGTTTCCCAGAGCAGGAGGAAGTTCTACCTCGTTTTAACTATCCTGTGATGCTGGGTTTATACAAACACTTCTCCAGAAAAAAGCATCAACAAACACACATCACTCCTGGAGCAAGCTGGGTTTGCACTTGAGAAGTGACTTTCAAAAGCAAGAAAAGCAGTCTGGTGGGCTGCCAAGGGAAGATGGCAATGACACTTAAGGTTAAGGACACCTAAGAGAAAGACCAAAGGCAACCAAGCCATGACCATCAACTGGAGAGAACTTCTCCTTTGAAATCTGAACAGCCAGGTTATTCAGGGAGTTCCTGTCAGCCTCTACCATGCTACCTTAGGAGACTGAGTAGCCTTGATTTGGATTTATAATATGAAAGATTGTAATTTAGCATGAAACAAAGTGGTTCAACAAGCATAACCCAGACCAAACTGCAAGGATGCCATGCAAGCCCAGTTCTACATCAAAGATATCACCAGGAGTCAAAAATCTTGCAGAGCAGTGACTGTGAAGGGGCACCTCTGGGCTGATTTTCAAGAGATACCCCACAGGGCTTCCCTTCCTCATCTCCTGGTGGCCTCCTGATCGAGAATTTCTGCAATCCATGGCTGACAGAGCAAAGTGGAGGAAATGGTCAAGAAAATAACTGGTGGACCAGATTTGAGAAGTGCTTCCAGAGGCACAAAAACCCGTCAGCAGGTGTCCCCAGTGCATGCTGTTCTTACATGTCAAAGTCCATTTCAGTAGCGTCATAGAATGGTTTGCGTTGGAACCTCAAAGCCCATCCAGTTCCACTCCCCGCCCTGTCCCACCTCCCACTGCATCAGGGGCTCCAAGCCCCATCCAGCCTGGCCTTGAACCCCTCCAGGGATGGAGGTGCCACCACTGCTCTGGGCAACCTGGGCCAGGGCCTCCCCACCCTCACAGCAAAACATTTCTCCCTAAGATCTCATCTCAATCTCCCCTCTTTCAGCTCAAAATCATTCACCTCATCCCATTCCTCCACTCTCTGATCTAGAGTTCCTCCCCAGTTTTCCTGGAGCCCCTTTCAGCACTGGAAGCTGCTCCAAGGTCTCCCTGGAGCTTTCTCTCCTCCAGGCTGAACAACCCCAACTCTCTCAGCCTGTCATTGTTTACATGCATGACATTGCTTTCACCTAAAGCATTCGACCTTGAACTGGACTGTAACAGAGTCCAGATGAGTCCCATAGATCCATTTCCTTGTCCGCAAAGGAAGAGCCGCATCCAAGTGATGGGCCTGGTCTGCTGCCTTATCGCTCCGAGCTCACCTTTTATGTTCTAGTTTGAGCAAGACAGAGCCAGATCAGATTGTCCTAGGGAGAGGGCAAGACAACAACCTCCACCCTAGCCTCCTAGCAGGGCAGCTTGGCAGTAAATCAATACAACCCTTTGAAAGGGGCAAAGCTATTAAGACATCTTTTGTAATCCTGCAGGCTCTGTAGGAAGAAAAAAGAACTGGGTTCTCCCAGGGAAGGATTAAAGAATGGTAATGTCTCCCACCATAATAAATACAGCTTATCTCCCTTGGATATTCTCTGGTACACAGAGATTTTCCCACTTGCATATACAGGGCTGAAGGGCTTAAAGTGATGCAGAAGGAGGGAGACAGAGTAAAACATGGAAAGCTGAAGTCTTGGGTGAAATTCTCAGCCCAGCCAGTGTCATAGAACCATAGAATCATAGAATGGTTTGGGTAGGAAGGGACCTTAAAGCTCATCCTTAAAGCTCATCCCCTGCCATGGGCAAGGACACCTCCCAGGGGATCAGGGGCTCCAAGTCCCATCCACCGTGGCCGTCAACACCTCCAGGGGTGGGGCAGCCACCACTGCTCAGGGAAACCTGAACCAGGGCCTCCCTACCTAAAATTTAAGAGTTTCATCCTAGTAGTCCTTTCGCCCCACCTTAACATCAGGTTCCTGTCCATGTTTGCCGACACAGCACTATTTATGGTGTTTCTTCCCTTCATTCAGTTCACCACCGCAGGCACTATCACTTCCAACACTGGATGCAATCACCGCCTGATGCCTGGGGAACATGGCCCATGGGCTGTGACTGCCTGCTGAGTCCAGACTTCCCAGACCCATACCCTCCCTTCATCACACCACTTCTTTTTGTTCAGTTCTGGGCCCCTCACGACAAGAGGGATGTTGAGGCTCTGGAGTGAGTCCAGAGAACAGCAACGAAGATGGTGAAGGGGCTGGAGAACAGGCCTTAGGAGGAGCGGCTGAGAGAGCTGAGGGTGTTTAGCCTGGAGAAGAGGAGGCTGAGGGGAGACCTCATTGCTGTCTGCAACTCCCTGAGAGGAGGTTGTGGAGACGAGGGAGCTGGGCTCTTCTCCCAAGGGACAGGGGACAGGACGAGAGGGAATGGCCTCAAACTCTACCAGGGGAGGTTCAGGCTGAACATCAGGAAAAGATTTTTCACGAAAAGGGTGATTGGGCACTGGCAGAAGCTGCCCAGGGAGGGGGTTGAGTCCCCTTCCCTGGAGGGGTTTAAGTCACGGGTGGACGAGGTGCTAAGTGACATGGGTTAGTGTTTGACAGGAATAGTTGGACTCGATGATCCGGTGGGTTTCTTCCAACCTGGTGATTCTATGATTCTATGATTCTATGAAGATGCCACTGCTCTCATCGAGGCTCCAACCCTGTGCACAGCACTCGGATCCACCCCACTGCTGCCTCTCAGCTAAGCAACCTCAGCCCTCTCTTGCTCTCTTCCAGCTCCAGAGATCCAGGGCACAACCAGGATCTCCTGCCCTGCTGCAGGAGCTCAAACACTGGAACCCAACCACCCTGCAGGGAAGGAAACCACCCTCTTACCCCAGCTGCCCCTACCACCGGGCTCTCAGCCTTTAGTTACCAAATAGGGACTGAGTCATTTTATTACCTATTCATCCAAGAACATCAGGGTGATTCAGTAAGTCCTAAAGCATTGCAGAATTGGGGTCCAGACCATTTCCCATTCCTCCAAGTGTTAATCAATAACATGGATGCTCATGTCCCACGTCTCCATCCTCTCGGGAAGTTCTGAGTTTCTCCTACACTTGTTCAGTGGGTGTAAAGAGCATTTTCTCTGTTTTATAGTGTTTTATGCCCTGAGGCTTAAGAAAAGTTGGATGATTAGAGGAACTTTGTGCCTGTGTATGTGATATTATCATAATAGATGACAGATGGCCAATTTAGCTAACAGAAACTGAACTCCTGTAATTTCATTTAAACTTCTGAATGCCAGTCTGAAGCAGTGTGTATTTACTATGGGCATGTAGGAAATTACCTATGTAAATGTACCTTGTGAGCAAGCCACAGGAGGCAAGCTGGAGGATATGCCTCCAGGAGCTCAAAGGTTCACTGCAAGAATGAGAATCATTGCTAAAGAGTAAGCTTATCCTAAATTAGAAATCAAGCTCCTGACCATTGCACAAGCTGGACTAGAACATTTTGCAAACTATTTCTTAGAGAGTGTAATATTACAACAGAATTTTTTAAGAGAATGGAAAGAGGATCTTCTTGTAGGAATAATGGCCTTACCAGAACAAGGAAAGAAACAAGGAATTTTAAAAACTCATAGAATCAAAGTAAATTAAGTTCTGTAACACTGATGATAGCAGAATATTTAGAAGTTAAAGTTATAAATATAGAATCATGGAATCACAGAATGGTTTGGATTGGAAAGGACCTCAAAGCCCATCCAGTCCCACCCCTGACATGGGCAGGGACACCTCCCACTGCATCAGGGGCTCCAAGCCCCATCCAGCCTGGCCTTGAACCCCTCCAGGGATGGAGCAGCCACCACTGCTCTGGGCAACCTGGGCCAGGGCCTCCCCACCCTCACACCAAAATATTTTTCCCTAAGATCTCATCTCAACCTCCTCTCTTTCAGCTGAAAACCATTACTCCTTCTCCTGCTGCTACACTCCCTGATCAAGAGTTCCTCCTCAGCTTTCCTGGAGCCTCTTTCAGCTCTAGAAGCTGCTCTATGTTCTCCTCACAGCCTTCTCTTCCCCAGGCTGAACAACCCCAACTCTCTCACCCTGTCCTTGTACATGTGGTGCTTAAGCCCTTGGATCATCTGCATGGTTTACTCTGGACTCACTCCAACAGCTCCGTGTCCTTCCTGTGCTGAGGACTCCAGAACTGGACACAGGGCTCCAGGTGAGCTCTCTGCGAAGTGGAGCAGAGCAGAGGGGAAGAATCCCCTCCTTCCCCTGTTGGCCACGTTGCTTTGGATGCAGTTGGCTCTCTGGGCTGCAAGTACACATTGTCGGCTCATGTTGAGCTTCTCATCCACCAACACCCCCAATTTCACATGAGTATCCTTTATATCCAAATTAATAAAAAGTGTATTATAAAATGTTTTCCTAGGAATCCACTTGCAAAAATTCCCCAGTTTTACTGACACCAGGTGTTTTGTGGTAACTTCAAGTCTCTACTTATTAAATGGAAAGTACAACTGGAGAGGCTTCAATAATAAACATCATTTGGTTCATTTCCAACTACACCATTAGCATAGCAAAAAAACACATTCCTTCATCTGGCTTTTGATGACTGGGGAAATTTCTCTTTTGTAGGGAAAGGATTTATGTGGTTGGCGAGAATCTGGTTTCATCACCTCATCTAAGGCTCATCAACAGTTAATTAAACATTATAACAACACCTGGTCAACTTTGTGCTCCCCACACTTTTAGGATAATAATTCTCCAAAGAGGGACTACTCTGGGATAAGCCAATGTTCTCATGCCAGCTTGTGATATTGAATCTGTTTCTGTACCTAAGCATTGATTCGTGACATCACATTCCAAACATGCAGCAGTAGGGAAAGTTTATGCCGTGTTTATTACCTGTACATTCCTGAA
The DNA here is from genome assembly GCA_033459285.1 of Clamator glandarius. Lineage (NCBI taxonomy): Eukaryota > Metazoa > Chordata > Aves > Cuculiformes > Cuculidae > Clamator > Clamator glandarius. The sequence goes on along the minus strand of JAUNZM010000547.1, from coordinate 383,411 downwards.
GAAATTCAAAGTACCATGAACAACATCATCCATTTTCACATGTTGCAAACATGAGAGCAGTATAGCCAGAAATTTAACTTTTACACTCAAAAATAGCTGCTGTTGCACAATACTTAGGTTCATATTCTTCACAGTAACACAGGTTCTCCATGCACCTCTGCTCTGATACACTTTATCACTGCCAAGATGCAGAAGTTTAGGACACCACATGACACACACAGTGCTGGAAGAGCCAATATTGAGGAAAGAGCTCCTCAAAGCTAAGCAAGACCAAGAAACACATAAGCCAAGATCATAGAATTATAGAACAGTTTTGGTTCGAAAGGACCTCAAAGTCTTTCCAGTTCCAATCCCCCTGCCATGGGCAGGGACATCTTCCACTGGATCAGGGTGCTCAAAGCCCCATCCAACCTCTTCTGAACACCTCCAGGGATGGGGCAGGAGTTTCATTAGAGACAGCTACGGCAAAGAGGTTGGAGGTGGAAAGGAGGTGAACACACAAACGACTGCCAAATCTCTCAAGATTGTCATTGTCCTGAAGCAGAGTGATGGGATCAGCTCGGTACAGCAGGACAAAGGCATCTGGATTGGGAGGAGCAGAAGGGAACATGCACAGATGGGAACGCACACAAAGAGGCCAACACCATGTTGCAAGGTCATGTTTAATAAGAAACGAGCAGTTCATAGAGGCAGAATTACATAGTACAGATTACAAATTGCCCTCAACCTGTGATTTGATGCAAGATGATTCATATAATAACAGATGTTTCTTCCTTGTTGCAGCTCAGCGTTTATACCCAGTCCAGATCACAGCAAGGCATAGGGGGCACAGCAGCAGAGCAGACTGGTGGCTCCATGACCCTTTCCACACATCCCTAGCCTACTAAGAGATCTAAAATAGATTTCATAGAATTACAACGCCAAAACGATATCTATGAGCCCCCAGGGAATCAGCAATACAGTCCATAGCACTGAGGACAGAGCACTTGGAAAGACAGGAAAGCACTAGAAAGAGAAAATTGGGAAAAGCAATGTGAGAAAGATATACATGGATCTTTCAGATGATTCGAGCATCTACATATACATTTAACAACAGCCCTAAAAGCTCAGCCACAAATCTACATCCTGCTTGTCATACCCTGAAAGAGGCTATTGCTCTTTCAAGCAGGAACTCTCATGAGATTTAGCACGGTCCACAGCTTCCAGTAGGGTATCCAAAGCCCCACCTGGCACCACCATAAACATGTGAGGCGCCAGGAGCACGGGCACCACTAAAGCCAGTTCCAACTTCAGGGGCTCCCGCAGATCCCACGACGCTCTGCTGCGGGAAGGTGCTGAGGATCGGTCCTGGGAAGGTCACAACCACCGGCGGAGGGTAGATCACCACCTTGGAGTCGGGACACTGCCGAACGCAGGGCTCGTTGCAGCTGTCAGCGAAGGGCTGTGGCACAGCCACCCCACACGAGGCGGCGCTGCCGTCAGTGCACGGGTTTAGAGTGTGCACCATTTTTCAGCGATGGTTAATCTGAAGTGCAAGGGAGCAGTATAAAAATAAGGCACAAATTCTTCAAGGTTTCGTGATCAAATATTGTCATAAACACTAACAAGAGGCTAGAGAGAAAGGCAGAAATTTCATAGCTCAATTCTTAAGATGACACGAGTAAATCTTGTATTAAACAGGATCTAGAAAACAGTTTTCATTAAAAATAATATGAGCTCATCATCCAGGTCTGCATTTACCAAGGCAAATAACTTGTCACAGATTTAACTTACACCAAGAAATCTTCAACCTGGTATTAAAGAATATTGCAGTGGATTGACTCTGACTCAAAATTACAAAGACTTTGTTAGAAAGAGGAATTCAGATGGAACTTACCTACTTCGCAAGAGAAATAAGAGAAATGATGATACAAGATCTGATGTCAAGTGCTTTTATACTCACCATTAGACCTCCTAAAGCATGAATCACCTCAGTGCCTACTGTTCTAATCAATTACTAGACACATTTCTTTCAAGACTTAACATTGTTAATGAATGTCAATTGGTTTAAATAAATGACTCTTTGTAATTATTAGTTTGTTCTTCTACCTCATATGAACCAAGCTTTATTGTCTCCCAGTCCCTGCTATTTCAAAACTTTATGTAGAGGGGATACTCTGCTCCTTGCAGGTTGGAGATAGGCAAAATGCTTATGTGGTTCATGCTTGATTTCCTCCATGAACGGACTTGTTCCTGGGCAGGTGGCAAGCAGCCCTTTGCTCAGATGAAAATGTTTTTGGCTCAGTCCAGGAAGATTTGCAAAAGGGAAGGATAATCTCTGTTCTTGGCCTTAGGGTAGTCAGGTTGATGGCTCTGTGATGAAATTGAGCTACTACAAAGGTCTGGAACACTGCAAAAATCCTGAATTGTATAGAATATCTCCAAATAAATCAGTGTGGCTCTTCCAGTCAGACACCAAGCATGTATGTAATCTTCAAAGCCTTAACAATAAAAATAGGCAAAGAGCATAAGGCCATATTTTATATGAACACAATAAATGGGATGTGGCTCATGCAAGACCTTGTTAGATGGTTTGGTTTTTTTTTCCCATTGAGTTGCTTAGAAGGACACCTAAAGTCATTATAATAATAACGCATGTTGCACAGAACTATGAGTGGAAGACGCACTTTGGAATCGCAATTGCTGATGAAAGGCAGCTGCCAGGGTAGGGTTATCACCCACGTTAAACAGCAGCAGAGTCAGCAACAGATCATAGAATCATTTGGGTTGGAAGGGACCTCAAAGCCCATCCAGTTCCAACCCCACTGCCGCAGGCAGGGACACCTTCCACGGGATCAGGATGCTCAAAGCCTCATCATCCAACCCAGTATAAATGCCAAGGGTGGCAATGTCCTGTGCCATATGGACACTCCTGCCAGGCCATTGCAGGTAGCAACTTCTCCATTCTGATTTACACTGTATTTTATCCAAACCCAAAAAAATGTTACTACTTCCATAGCAATAGAGATTACTTGTTTGGGCTGTTCTGTTACAGTAAACCTCAAACGTCAAAGCTTCTGCCTTCCTTTAATCATGTTCTTGCATGGGGAAGACTTTGTTTGGTGGAATTAGAGGTGGATGAGGTAAAGCTGCAGAACAAATCTCGCCGTTTTCAAGGAATCTCAGGGAAAACCTCATATGTATCATCAAATTAGCAGCAAAATTATCTCAAAGGGCAGGACTAGACCCCACTGCATTGCTTGCTACTGTGAAGTAGAAACCTCTATCAATATCTGACCAGACTGGATGAGGCTTTGAGCCCCCTGATGCAGCGGGAGGTGTCCCTGCCCATGGCAGGGGTGGAACTGAGTGGGCTTTGAGGTCCCTTCCAACCCAAACATGATTCTGAATCTAGGTTTCCACAACAATGGGAAATGTCTTGGATGCTTTCCTACTCTAATTGCATACAGAGATTTATCTTCATTGAGTCATAATGTTTGAGGATGACATAAGATACTCATAATTCCTTTGGAAAACTGGCTCTGCCTTTTCTATTATTGAGGATAACCATGTGAGTTGCAACATATGCCTTCATCTCAGCTTAGATTGGGTAGCAATTTATCTCTAAAGTAATTCCTCAGAAACACAGGAATTAAATATCTAATTGCTATTTTCAAGTCCATCAGCTGGCAATAAAACTAAATATTAAGTCTTATTTCAGAAATTTATTCCTAATTCTGTCCTGAAAAGTCAAGATGTTCAATGCAAAGCGAGAGGAACTCGCACTGCTGGGATTTACTTCCTTCTTTGCCGAAGACTGCCCGAGGTTAACGTCACTGCAGGGTCCATTTATCTAAACATAAAGGCTGACAACACTGACAGTAGACACGTTAGTGCTTTCTGAAAGCATTTTCAAAACACACTTTAAAGGCTCATTAATACTCTACACAACTGGTGTTGTCACAGGGATTATTTTTGTTAACAAGAGTATTACAACCCCCAGCTCAAGCGCTACCAGGGATGACAAGGAAATAAAAGTGATGAGTCAACCGGTGAACCGCAGGCAAATTTAGGTGTACATCCATGAGGAAGTAACGCAGCAAAACAGTGCACATGTCAGCTCAAATTACTGCTTTAAAGAAGCTTAAGAATCAAACCTCAGCACCTTAAAACTGAAGACACAAAACAAATATAAAAATTGCCATCTTTGTGTCTATCAGGAGAACACAGAAAAAACACCTGAGATGCAGACAAAGCATCGACACCTTCAAAGTGCTTGGAAAGTGCTGAGAGAGCACATATTTATTCTGTGCTTAGCCAACATGTTAAGATTTTTCAAAAGACTTTAATAGTTCTCTGTCCATAAGGATGTGCAAGAAAGATGTATGAAACCATAAAGGAGCAAGGTAAAGCTCAGTACAAGAGCAGCGAGCTCTCCAAGACACACATTTGATTATACTGTTCAAAAAACAGATCGACATCAAGAACCAAATCAGCCCCCACGATCAGTGAAACACCACAAATAGACTTGATTTACTAAGTTTAAAGCTCAGAAAACGTGTGGTGTAGTGCATGCATCACAGCAGGTGAGGCAGGAATCTTCAAAACAATTGCATCAATTACATGATGGCTTTGGCTGATAAGGACTTTGTGCTCAAAAAGGTGTCCTCTCCACCAGGCTGACCAGGAAAGAGAATAAAAGTAATTGAAGGCTCAGAGCTTCATCCATTTCCCTTGATTTCTCAAACCAGGTATATACAATCAGCTCAACCACTTTGTAACCACTATTTTTCCTGGACCTCAGTAAAGCCTTTGATACAGTTTCTCACAGCATTCTGCTTCGGAAACTGTCGGCCTCTGGCCTGGACGGGCGCACACTCTCCTGGGTGAAAAACTGGTTGGATGGAGGGCCCAGAGGGTGGTGGGAAATGGTGTTAAATCCAGCTGGAGGCCAGTGACAAGTGGGGTTCCCCAGGGCTCAGTCCTCGGTCCAGTCCTGTTTCATGTCTTTATCAACGACCTGGATGAAGGCATCGATGCACCCTTAGCAAGTTTGCAGATGACACCAAGCTGGGTGGAAGTGTGGATCTGCTGGAGGGTCGGGAGGCTCCAAAGGGACCTGAACAGGCTGGATCCCTGGGCTGAGACCAACGGCAGGAGGGTTAACGAGGCCAAATGCCGGGTCCTGCACTTGGGGCACAACAACCCTAAGCAGAGGTACAGACTAGGAGAAACCTGGCTGGAAAGCTGCCAGGAGGAGAAGGACCTGGGGGTGCTGGTTGACAACCGACTGAACATGAGCCAGCAGTGTGCCCAGGAGGCCAAAAAGGCCAATGGCATCTTGGCTTGGATCAGGAACGGCGTGACCAGCAGGTCCAGGGAGGTTATTCTCCCCCTGTACTCGGCACTGGTGAGACCGCACCTCGAGTCCTGTGTTCAGTTCTGGGCCCCTCACCACAAGAGGGTTGTTGTGGCTCTGGAGCGAGTCCAGAGAAGAGCAACGAAGCTGGGGAAGGGGCTGGAGAACAAATCTTATGAGGAGCGGCTGAGAGAGCTGGGGGTGTTCAGCCTGGGGAAGAGGAGGCTGAGGGGAGACCTTATTACTCTCTACAACTACCTGAAAGGAGGTTGTGGAGAGGAGGGAGCTGGCCTCTTCTCCCAAGTGACAGGGGACAGGACAAGAGGGAATGGCCTCAAGCTCCACCAGGGGAGATTTAGGAATTGAGTTTAGGAAGAAATTCTTCACAGAGAGGGTGGTTAGGCATTGGAACAGTCTGCCCAGGGATGTGGTTGAGTCACCGTCCCTGGAGGTGTTTAAGGTGAGGGTAGATGAGGTGCTTAGGAGCATGATTTAGGGATTGGTGGGAATGGTTGGACTCGACGATCCAGTGGGTCTCTTCCAACCTGGCCATTCTGTGATTCTGTGATTCTGTAACTAGCACGCTCAATAGACTGTAGCCGTAAGAAGGTTTAGCGTGTTTGTTTTCATAATAAAGAACACAGACACAAGAAGCCACTGAGGTTTCCCCCCCTTTTAAGACAAAGTTAGCAATAATGTAAAGGCTGTGAAGGGACAGCAGTTGCAGGAGAAATGAACCTATTTCTGACTACCAAAGCATGGAACAATGTTTAGTTTTTAGGAGTAAAACCTACCAAAACCCTGCAATTGCTTTTATCTTGAGGCTTCAGACAGCGGTTGCACACTCCGCTTTTCCTTTGCATTACAAAACCACATTTTACTGTTGCATATTTTTTTCTCCTAAAAAACCCATGCTTTCTCAAGAACAAAGCTTCCAATATCACATGCACAAAAGTCCAGAGCTATTCTACCTATGAATGACTAGAAGCGCAGTCTGGTGACCAGTTTATGAAACACACAGGAGAAGCTTGGAGCTTGTTGCAGCCATTCCAAATTCAGCCTCAATATTTGCTCTCCGCTACACAGAACAGCTCCATAACTGCTGCCCTGTACACTTAACCAAACCCATCACCACCAGCCTGGCCTCCAACCACTCAGCATCCCTGCATTGTTCTGCAGAGGGTGACACCACATTTTCCCATAACTCAGCCCTCCATTAGGTCCTTTGGATGTTATAGATGTAAGCAGCTCCAGAGGCAACACGCTTTGAAGAAAGCCAAGACTGGGCTCAGCATTGCAAGAGGATTTGTAACTGCTTTAGAATCATAGAATAACCAGGTTGGAAAAGACCCACCGGATCATGGAGTCCAACCATTCCATTCAAACAATAAACCATGCCCCTCAGCACTTCATCTACCCGTGCCTTAAACACCTCCAGGGAAGGTGAATCAATCACCTCCCTGGGCAGCCTCTGACAGTGACCAATGACCATTTCTGTGAAAATTTTTTTCCCAATGTCCAGCCTGAACCTCCCCTGGAGGAGCTTGTGGCCATTCCCTCTCGTCCTGTCCCCCGTCACTTGGGAGAAGAGGCCATTTATCCTCCTCTCCACAACCTCCTTTCAGGTAGTTGTAGAGAGCAATGAGGTCTCCTCTCAGCCTCCTCTTCTCCAGGCTAAACACCCCCAGCTCTCTCAGCTGCTCCTCTTGTTCTCCAGCCCCTTCACCAGCTTCGTTGCTCTTCTCTGCACTCGCTCCAGAGCCTCAACATCCTTCTTGTGGGGAGGGACCCAGAACTGAATTTCCATTTAAGGAATTTTCATCCAGACACATCCTCCACTACACAGTTCACCTCCATAATGGGCTCTTGATCTTTTATCCACTGGCTCTGAGACTTCTCATTGCTCAACATGGTAGCTCACACATTAACATTAACCCATGAGCCATAAATTCACCAGGAAGGCTGAGAACCAAGGGAGAAATAACCTTTAGCTATGGAAAAATTAGCATTATGCAGCAGTTGAAGTTCTCCATGCTGTGTTATGAGCTACACAATGGAAAGCTGAAGAGCAATGACCTGCTACTCTCTGGTATTGCACCAAGGTAAATGCAGAGATGGAATTGCAATTAAAAGGCACCTCCAAGTTAAAGCAGTGTCCCATTCACTAAGTTTATCCGCATGTCCACTGTGATATTTTCCCCTGAAGCAGATGGTGTTGGCTATTGCTTAACATGTGATACCAAGATGAAGCCCTGGCCTTACTGCCTGAATCCAACTTTTTATAGAATCATAGAATAACCAGGTTGGAAGAGACCCACCGGATCATCGAGCCCAACCATTCCCATCCATCACTAACCCGTGTCCCTCAGCACCTCATCCACCCGTCCCTTAAACCCCTCCAGGGAAGGTGACTCAACCCCCTCCCTGGGCAGCCTGTACTCAGGGTTAAAACAATATTCCCCTTTTTAATATATGGACTTGTATTATACTTACTAATTATGTGAAATCTGGGAGTTAAACCACAAAATTCAGCTGTCCTTTCTCTAAAGAGTTTATCTAAGCTAGAAAAAGGGGAAAAATACAAAAGCAATAGACTTTATTGAACCACAGTCATGACTGATGGCATGACCTGTATCACAGTTAATTCTCACTCCACATACCATCTTTGCTGTACTGAAAAATTAAGATTGTTTCTTCCAGGCACCATGACATATGTTTACCCATACATAAAACAAGAATAGCACTGAGAGAGGATATAAAATAGCATGCTCATAACTGGACCTCATAAAACTCCTCATAAATGCTCATTAATGTTTTATATGAGCAAACGCCCTTCAGGCTGGACTCCGTTCTAATGAACACCGGCATGCATCTAATTTAAAGGATGCTTCTCAGTACATCCAAGGCTACTAATTACAGCACGTGTAGGGAGTAGTGTGCCTTCTGATGGACAAGCACCAGGCATGCGCACAGGCAGCATCTGCACAGGCACAGCTGAGGTCCAGGTGCAAACCAGCTGTTGTTGGGACAAGTTGGGAGTAAGAGAATCATGGAACAGGTTGGATTGGAAGTGACCTCAAAGCCCATCCAGTCCTACAACCTGCCCTGGGCAGGGACACCTCCCACTGGATCAGGGGCTCCAAGCCCCATCCAACCTGGCCTTGAACCCCTCCAGGGATGGAGCAGCCACCACTGCTCTGGGCAACCTGGGCCAGGGCCTCCCCACCCTCACAGCAAAACATTTCTCCCTAAGATCTCATCTTCACCTCCCCTCTTTCAGCTTCAGAACGGTGTCTTATCTCTGCACTCCCTGTTCAAGAGCCCCTCCTCAGCTTTCCTGAAGCCCCTTTAAGTGCTGGGGTCATTAGAAAAGCATTTAAATGAACCAAAGGGAAAACAGTAGTAAGGATGAACCCTGCCCACTCCCCCTGCTGCTTGATGATTGTCCATCTGCTAAAGGAAGCTTTAGAGGAGAGGGATAGATGTTTTTACATAGCTAATGAGGTCAATGGAATAAAAGGCAGCTGTTACTTCTCCCGTAAAGATTTAAAATGGAGAGAACCCACAGGGTGTGGGATGCATTTCATGGTGTTTGAGGATAACAATATAGTAATAAACACAAGTGAGTAAGATAATTATACCCAATGAAAAAGCTGTATATGACCAAATTCTGCCCTGTACCTAATTAGGATTTGATACACAGTGGCTCAGGTTTTCCATACCATCTAAAAGACCATATAAACCCACGTATTTCCAAGCTTTCAATCCAGATCTTACTCTCCACTGTGAGCTTGGTAAGTTATTCTCCTATTTCTATTTCTAACTAGCAAGATATTCTATTGTTGATGCTTTAAACTTGGCTCTAGATCCTGCAGAAATAATCTGGGACTGCAAATTAACAGGGTTGTTTCTTTTAAAGGATTTTTCTGGGTATTTTTATTTTACAGGCTTTTAGAGTTGAGTTGAGATTTACACAACATCTTGAAATCTAAAATGTGTTGTTTCCACTTTAATTTCAGCTTTTAGGAATATGTATCATTAATTTGCTTGGGAAAAAAAGTGGAATTCTAGTTTTCTCCTGTATTAGAAGCTATTTATTGTAGTAGTTCAAGTGTTTCTATTGGCAGCTGATCTTTAATTTACATCGGTCTGATTAGGTTGATACTTCCATTAAACCACAGAGGCTAGTTTTTCATTGAATCATAGAATTGTTAGAGTTGGAAGGGACCTTAAAGATCATCCTGTTCCAATCCCCCCTGCCATGGGCAGGGACATCCCGCTGGATCAGGCTGCCCAAGGCCCAACCAACCTGACCTTGAACACCTCCAGGGATGGGGCAGCCACAGCTTCCCTTGGCAACCTGTTCCAGTGTCTCACGTCTCTCATCGCGAAGAAATTCTTCCTAATGCCTAGTCTAAATCTGTCCCACTCCAGTTTGTACCCATTCCCCCTCACCCTATCACCACAAGCCTTCATGGATAGTCCTTCCCCAGCTTTCTTGTAGCCCCTTTCAGGTACTGGGAGGTCACTATAAGATCTCCTCTGAGCCTTTTCTTCTCTGGGCTGAACAACCCCAACTCTCTCAGCCTATCCTCACATGGGAGGTGCTCCAGCCCTCTGATCATCTTTGTATCCCTCCTCTGGACCCGTTCCAACAGTTCCATCTACTTCTTATGCTGGGGATTCCAGAACTGGACACAATACCTCAGGTGAGGTCTCACAAGAGAGGAATAGAGGGGCAGAATCACCTCCCTTGACCTGCTGGCCACGCTTCTTTTGATGCAGCCCCAGATACAATTGGCCTTCTGGGCTGCGAGTGCACATTCCCGGCTCATGTCGAGCTTCTCATTGACCAGCACCCCCAAGCCCTCTGCAGGGCTGCTCTTAACTACCTCATCCCCCATCATGTACTGAAGTCAGGGATTGCCCATACCCAGGTGTAGGACCTCGCACTTGGCCTTGTTGAACCTCCTGAGGTTCTCCCAGCCTCACTTCTCCAGCCTGTCCAGGTCCCTCTGGATGACATCCTGTCCTTTGGAATGTCTGGATGACATTCCTTTTATCTGGAATAACTGAAGGAAAGTGGTTTCTGCTTATTTTAGACCCCTTTTATACACATTTTTGGGGGATTCTTCTTTACAAGAGCTGGTATTACCAAGCTGCTCTCAAAATATAGCAAGAAAATCCTGATCCAAATCTGTCTGTCATTTTTCCCATGTCTGCAGTTAATTTTCAGCTGACATCTTCATAAAGAAATCATCCCCAGGAGCTGAGACCTGTCCCTTCACAGCTTGTCCTTTGAGCAGTCCTGTATATTTGCAAAAATAACTGCCAGCTAATTGCAAAGTAGATGCCCAATATCACTTGCTAATGCTGACAAAAGCTGATTTGCAGTGAGATATTAAATTTTAATTAGAAAATCCAAGCTTTCAGCACTTCTCCATGCTCAATCACACCTTCGGAATGGACATTTCTTGTTTTTCGAGTACGGCAGAGACAGTTCTGATATCCCACAGGCAAAGCCATGCCTCTCACCAGCAGCTGGGACAGACCCTGCACCCTCTTGCCTTTGAGGAAGGCCATCTCCACTCCAAGAGCAGTTCAGCCTTTGCAGTATGGGGTGCTCCACAGGTTAATTCAGCTGATGTGTAGACACAGGAGGTGTCTGCTCATATCACTTGCAGCCCTTCGGTCCCTTGCTTCTAGGGGAGAGATTAGGACAAAAGAAAATTGTCTCAAGTTGCACCGCAGGAGGTTTAGGTTGGATATTAGAAAAAAAAATTCTTTACCAAGAGGAGTAAAACATTGGAAGAGGCTGCCCAGGGCAGTGGTGGAGCCCCCATCCCTGGAGAGGTTCAAAGGATGTGTAGCTGTGGCACTTCAGGACATGGTAGTTTTGGGCTGATGGTTGGACTGGATGAGCTTAGAGATCTTTTCCAACCTTGATTCTATGATTCTACTGGAGCAAACTCAGAGAAAGAGCAAGAGACAGTAGCATACAGAGTAGGCAGTAAAGCAGCTACACAGCTGAATCCTGACATTTAGGGTTACATTTGATTTTTTTCTACTCACATGGGACACTAGCAGCTTGAGCCGGACATTCCAAAGTTGCTCCGCCCTTAATGAACATTAGACTTTTAAAAAATACGGCTCTGCTACATCAACCTCCCAGCTGCTAATATAAATTCTGTAGTTCAAATTAGCATAAAGAAGGGCGATGCTTTCCTTTGCTTTACCTAGTGCCAGTAGAAAGCAGTTCCAGTTTGAAGCATCTGGAAAGCAAATAAATGACAGCCCTCGCTACACTAAGGTGTGAATCTCATTATTATTCCCAGAGAGGTCATTTTCCCACCAGATGAAGAACACAGGTCTATTTGCAGCTATGCCTGAAACTCCCCTTCCAGGGATAATAGCGATCTGCTTCACATGACATCTGAAGCGTGAAAGAGGTCATTAATTAAATGCAATGCTGAGCATTTTCTGCTATGGAGATGAGGGGAGGAGAGTCAGAGCAGCAGGCTCAAACAGCAGAAAGGCAGGTTGTCAGCTGCAAGCAGTGGTTTGCAGGGAATTAATTTATCTTCCTTTCCTACTTTGTTTTACAGGTTCATCTCCATCCCATGACAATGCCTTGTTACGGGTACCAATACAAGACGCAGTGCTGCATTCCAGGAGTGGTGAAACATGCCACACCGGTCTTCACGCAGTGCCAGAACCCCCATGTGGTGAAGAGCGTGCCGTGTACACCGTGCACTTCTAATGGCTCCAGGACATGCACTGTGAGGAAGACCATACAGAGTGGCCCCGCGTGTTGTGCACCGTGTTCATCACGGTGTGTTGAGACACACATTGTGGAAGGCTGCTGTTCCTCCTGCAGCCCCAGCTCTCCCAGTCCGTGCTCCGTGGCATTCCCTCAGCCCCACGTGCAAGGCAGGAAACATCTCTGCGTGCCCCACTGTGGCCAGACGTGCGTCACAGTGCATCCTCAGGTAGGCACTCCAGCTCACGTGTATCAACACAGCTCGTATCCTTATTCGTACCAGTGGTCCAAGAGCTACCACTACAACTGTGGGCATCAATAAGCTCCATGGAGCTGCCCATAGAAGAGCCAGGTGATGAAGAGCAAGATGCACATCCCTAGCCGAGTCCGCAACTACAGCTTTCAGAACTACGACTCTTCTCCTCCTGCAATCAGTGGGGCTTGTGGACAACCTGACTCCTTTACAAACCAGCCGTTATTTAATCCTCTCCACATTATGCTCTGTGTTAGATTTAGAGGCCTCATAGCGTCATATCTCCTGTCATCTACAGTGGTCTCAGATCTCAGCTGAATGAAAACAGTTTGCCATGGCTGCCAGTGCTAGGATATGCAACTTTTTCCATGGGCATAATCACTCACATGGATAGCATCAAAGGGGCCTCAGCTAGCTCAGTGTCAACAAAAACCTGCTCCTTCCATGCTGAAGCTGCCAAGAAAATATATTTATTTCTGCTTTCAACTTTGTTCCGGTAGAGATTCTGTAAAGACACCAGCTTTAATTAGAATCATAGAATGATTTGGGTTGGAAGGAACTTTAAAGCCCATCGAGATTTAATCCCTCTGCCATGGGCAGGGACACCATCCACTGGGTGCTCTAAGCCCCATCCAACCCAGTCTTGTCCAGCTTTGCACGCTTTGTTCTATGTGCAACCAACAGAAATCAGACAAAAAATGTAGAACTGTGGAAAACAGGACTTGACTTTCAAGTCAAGAGGTTCTACTGCATGAAGCAACTCGCTCTGGAAGCACTTAATGAAAATATCTGCCACTGATGTAACAGCTGAAAGTCAGTACTCGCTCTGTGGCCTACATTACTCTATTCTCTATGATATTTAACCAATATCTCACATAATAAAGCCTCTGCTGCATCAAACAACCAACTTTCTATATTGTTTCCCCCCCCCCCCCCCATCCCTTTTCACACTCCACTCAGAGCTGAAAGTCCCCAGTTGTACAGCAGCCATGGAATGACAGGCCCTGCTTCTGGTGGAATACTCAGCTTCCCACAGCGGATCTCAAAAACAACTTCGAGAAAAGCTGAGCCAGGTGTAAGATGACTAACATAATGAATTGATAGGCTACCAGCAAACTCTGGAATTGTCAGAGCACTCCACCCCCAGACCATACTGCTGTAAGTACTAGGACTGTTGTGTGCCCAGGAGGCCAAGGGCATCTTGGCTTGGAGCAGACCCGGCGTGGCCAGCAGGGCCAGGGAGGTTCTTCTCCCTCTGGACTGGGCCCTGGGGAGACGGCTCCTCGAATCCTGGGGGTCAGTTCTGGTTCCTCCCCACCAGAAGGATGTTGAGGCTCTGGAGCGAGTGCAGAGAAGAGCAACGAAGCTGGGGAGGGGGCTGGAGGAGAAGAGGAGCGGCTGAGAGAGCTGGGGGGGTTCAGCCTGGAGAAGAGGAGGCTGAGGGGAGAGCTCATTGCTCTCTGCAACCCCCTGAGAGGAGGTTGTGGAGAGGAGGGAGCTGGGCTCTTCTCCCAAGGGACAGGGGACAGGACCAGAGGGAATGGCCTCAAGCTCCAACAGGGGAGGGTCAGGCTGGACAGCAGGAAAAAATATTTCCCAGAAAGGGTGATTGGTCCCTGGCAGAGGCTGCCCAGGGAGGGGGTTGAGTCCCCTTCCCTGGAGGGGTTTAAGGGACGGGTGGACGAGGTGCTGAGGGACACGGGTTAGTGATTGATGGGAACGGTTGGACTCGATGATCCGGTGGGTCCTTTCCAACTTGGTGATTCTATGATTCCATGACATTAAGGTATTCACAAATAGACTTGTTATAACCCCCATCTGCCTGTAAATCCCAATTAACTTTACCCTGAATCATTCCTTGTGTGCTTGTAAACTACACCCCAGCAATTCCTTGGGCTCCATCGTGTGGCCAATTCAGGGAGCGTCAGGGAGACACACATCACTTGTTCCCTACATCACTTAGAATCATAGAATAAGCAGGTTGGAAAAGACGCACCGGGTCATCGAGTCCAACCATTCCAATCAAACACTAAACCATGACCCTTAGCACCTCATCCACCCACCCCTTAAACACCTCTTCCCATTTTCTCAACTCTTCAAACCTCGCCATTTGTGGACAATAGCATTACAATAAAAATGCAAGTGATTTACCTTTAAATGCATCTGTGCCCCAGAGCCACCTGCTCATTCAGAAAGCTTGGGCAGCACGTGTCACACTTTTATTATTCCTAATTAAAAACAAAAAGACTGAGAAATTAGGATGGCATTTAAAGCGTTTCTGCCATTCCTAAATCCCAATCACATTTTCATAACTGTCTACAGAGTTAGACACATCAATGTGGTTAAATTCAAAGTGTCAAGTTGCCCAGTCCAAGGAGACAGGGAACATTAAGTCAGGGCCACCCTGACAGCATCAAAGCTCATGGGTCCAGCAGCGAGGCCAAACCTGCCCCAGCCGTGCCGTTGGATGCTTGTAGGATGAAAGCTAAGAGCAACTCAGTCACCTAACGCAAAATTTGCCCTTGACAATGAGACATTATGTCCTCTATAACTAAAAATTTAAGAATTAAAATAAGATTTCAAAATGAGAGTGCTTTCACCAGTGGCTGATAACCAGTAGTTTTAACTTAGCAGCATCACAAAGAATTATTCAAATGAAAATACCAATAAAAAATACTGTGAAAGTAGTTAAGACCTAGTTCTCCCTGGTTTCAGGTAGAAGAGTTTAGGAATACGTTAGAAACCTCTGTCCCATCTCAGATTCAAGTGCAGTCATCCCCAGCCACAGTCCCACATGGGGAAGAATCCCCCAGAAAACTCTGGGGCTTCTCAGAGGACCTCAGGTTCTCAACACAAGTCAGCAGGACCTCAGCCATTGACACTCTGAAGCTGATCTCGCAGGGTGAATTTGTTCTCTCCTGATCAGCTTTGGTTTCCCACATACCTGCATCTCAAAACCTGGCAGGAAGAGCAGGAGAAAGGCTATAAAGCCGCAAAAAGAAAGGCATAAGTGTGCTATAGTGAGCAGCAGCAGCAACTCTATCAGGTAAGAGCTGAAGCCACCAGGCTTTCATAATTAGGGATTTCCTCTATAGTCCCTTATTTCTGGTGCAATTTAATAGCATGGTAGTTGATGGGTTTAGCCCTATAACATAACAAGTATCCTGCCTCCAACATCAGCCGTCCAGCATCCAAAGTAACTTCTAGCACACAGCAGCCAACAATTTGTAGGGGAGCAGACCCACAGACTCCTCTTCCAGCTCTGATGTGATGGAAAGCGCAAAACCAACCATTGCAAAAGAAGGGATCAAAAGAGACTTCCACAGGAAGGCAGGTCCCCCTAGCACAACCCCCAGAGCTGCATTCCCTTACCCTGGACCAGCACCAGCTCCACAGCTGCAGCCCATCTGCTCTCATCATTACCAGCACCTGCTACTCAATACCTTTCAGTTACAGTTTCATAAGTGGCATTCAGAGATTATTACTACTTTTTAACTTTATTTTGTATTATTATATTATTATTGTTATGGAGAACGGATTGAGAGAAAGACTTGGGGGTCCTGGTCAATATGAAGCTCAACACAAGCCAGCAATGTGCGCTTGCAGCTCAGAAAGCCAGCCAGATGTTTAAAAAAAAAAAAAAGGTTTTTTTTTTTTTTTAGCAAGTCTTCTATGCTTTGAATGACAACTATTGAGTTTACTAGGTTTGAGAGATCTTGTAAAAGGTGGCTGCAAAAAGCACTTAGGGAAAGTCTCTTCATGTGTTCATGCAATTTAAAATTCCTTATCGCTGTGGCAGGAGTGGGAACTTCTTAACTCTGGGTCTGAAGAGGTCCTGCTCTTTGAGAAGAGTTTCCTAACACTGTCTTCAAAGCAAAGGGAAGGAGCTAGATGCACAGAGAGCACCATCCTGCGGCAGTACAGGTGCTGAGCTGAAGGAATGTGCTCCCTCCTGACTCCCCACCGCTCATTCCGGGTGCAGCTGCAGGTGCTTGGTGTAATTAGGTGATGCATAACCAAGGCTCAGCTGATCCCCAGCCCAGATACAGCTGGGGATGCAAACCAGTGAGGAGGGAGACAGGCAGGCGAGCTGTTTGCACAACACTTTTGGAAGGTGTGGTGTTCTCCAGGGATCTCTGTAGGGCTCAGCTGCTGAACAGTATCAGTAAAAGCAGCAACGTTTCACCTGCAGCTTCGTTGGGTTTCATTCTTCACTTTAAAGGGAGAATCTAAGTTGTTGCACAAGGTGATTTTTGGCAGTTCAAGAATAAATGTGGGTGTGGGAAAGGAAAGCAGCACAGGAACGATGTGCCTTGCTGATGAAATTGCAGGCTGCTGCACTGATGACAAACTCCAGTGATAAAGTGATGCAACACCCCGCAGCAGTGCAGATGTAGAAAAGCAGGTATGTGATGCTAGGAACTCTGATGTGGTAGCACTGGCTTGCCCGTGACTAAGCGAGGTGGTGGAGAAACGGGTCAGCTTTAAAAAGAAAGAAATTGTAAAGCTGTTAAATGTTACTATCAGATTACTGTGAGAAGCAAAGGGTTTCAGCTGCCAAGGTCCAATATTGCATCTCCCTTGGCTGTGGAGGTCACAGCTTGCAAAATCTTTGATCCAAATGTGCCAACTCCCTTCTGCTCCTGAGGAACTTGCTATTCATAGAATAGTTTGGGTTGGAAGGGACGTCAAAACCATCCAGTTCCACCCGTGCCATGGGCAGGGACACCTCCCACTGCATCAGGCCCCCTCCAACCTGGCCTTGAACCCCTCCAGGGGTGGGGAAGCCACCTCTGCTCTGGGCAACCTGGGCCAGGGCCTCCCCACCCTCACACCAAAACATTTCTCCCTAAGATCTCATCTCAACCTCCTCTCTTGCAGCTGAAAACCATTACTCCTTCTCCTGCTGCTACACTCCCTGACCCACAGCCCCTCCCCAGCTCTCCTGTAGCCTCTTTCAGTACTGGAAGGCTTCTCCAAGGTCTCCTCAGAGCCTTCTTTAGGCTGAAGGAGGAAAGGTTTAGATTAGCTACTAGGAAATATATTAGGAAGATTAGGAAAAAAGCAACTTGAGTTTCTGAGCATTTATGCATGGCTGTCTATACTGTCAGTTTATGCTTGTGTCTTTCCTATCATTGCCCTCCTCATGTCCAGTGGGGCTATCACCATCTCCTAGAGGCTTTGAAAGGAGAAAACCCTGTTTCACTGCTGTCCTTGGTTGTGTTTGTTCACTACAAGAAGAAATGAAGTTTATTGCAGCCTGAAGAGACTGCTTTCCTCCCTCTCCTTCCAATTCCCTTTAGCTTCCTCCAGGTGGTGTTGGTAGGAGATAGTGGAGAGTAGGGAGGGCTGACCTGCATTGCCACACAAATCTTCTGTATGAGTAATTCTAGGAGGAAAATCTAGGGGGATTGTCCCCCTAATTTGTGAGTCATAAGGAGATTTTCTGGTGTCCTTACCTTGTGCAGAACAGCAGATGGTCCTACTCTACCCTATAAAACAGATCATGGTTTTGCCAGCCTCTACTGACATCCTCATGTAATTAACTAAGAATCAGCCATTGGAGAAGGGGAAATTCTCCATATTCCTTTAAAGTCACAGAACCATAGAATGCCCTGAGTTGGAAGGGATCCACAATGATCATCAAGTCCGACTCTCCAGAGCCGTGAGGCTTCCCCCTGCTCCAAACCTGTCAACCTAAAATCAGTGTTGGTTCTGGTGGACCCTGTGTCCTAATTCAAGGTAGCTGCATGGTCAGTAAATGCCCAACTGGTGCCATGAGCTGTGGTCACTTTAAGGGGTCTCCTGGGTCAGTGACATTCCTTACGCAACCATCCTCACCTTACTGTCAGACCGGTTAATCTTGATTTAGTCTAAATGCTCTCTTGTGAAGTGTGTGGGGAGTTCCTATGCAAGTAAATTAACTGTCGGATATGACCACTGATGATAATGAATGGAGCAATTAAGACTTTCCATTTGATGACTGTAATTTTAATAGGCTGGAGCAAAGCAGTTGAATAATATGGGAAGGAAGCTGCCTCAGTGTCATAGGTAAAAGCTCTGCAGGTGCCCCACTAAAGGATTGGGTGGATCATAAAAATAGGAAGCTATGCAGTTAAACTCGCCAGACAACGAGCAGCTCCGTCTTCGTAAGGAGTTTGTCCTGTGCGCAGTCGTTGTCAACATGGATCCATACTGAACACTAAAATGAGGTTGGCTATGACGCATTTGAGTGGTGCTGATGCCTAGGTGACAAATGACATGTTCCTCAAGCAAGCTTTCCTGGCATCTCAGAAATGTTCCCGTTCCCTGTTGGAGAGGCGAGAACGAGAACAATGCCCACTGCTGGGGAACGAGGGGCAGTGAGGGACTGGCCATCACCTCATCACCACCCCATTCTCCTCTGTAACCCAATCCCATCAGGAGCTGTGCATGGGCTTTACAAAACACCTACATGTGAAGGTAAATGTAGGATAAAATAAGGACTTGGTCCAATATTTAGCTCTGCAAATAATGAAGCAAAACAGAACACATGTGTTTCCTGTCCCTCTTTGCAGTGGATATCGTTCCTTCTTGGGCGATCTTGGAATGTTGAGTTAATGAGGGCATGATCTGCCTTCCTGGGCTCATTGGGAAACAGCAGAGTTTTCTGCTAAGAGGAGAGCCTGCTGTGTAAATAAGCTGTGACCAAACAAAAGGCATGGCTCTTCTCACACTGCCACAACCCAGGAACAGTATTGTTAGAGCCAAAGGACTTTAAAATATTGCTTGCACCCAATGCCAGCGGGTTGGACAGCAGGCAGATGCCATATCTCATGAACATCTTGTCATATGTCCCATATCCAAAACCTTGGATGCGTCTGACCGACAGCCCTGAGCTGGATTAGTCACCTGCAGCCTGAATATCCCGTAACTGCCTGGCAAACCACATTTTTCCCTATCAGGATAGGAAGTCTGGTTCACGAGGTGGTATCTCTTGGTTCATCCCTCAGGATGCTGGGGTGGGTGCAGCTGGTGGTCTCTTCTGTATGTCATTCCCCATCTCTAAACAGAAAGTAATGATCTTCTCCCACCCAAAGAAGTGGTTATGGTCTTGATGTTCTCTCTCCTGTCACTGTGTGGGAAGTCCAGTACCAGAGATAATGGGCTCATTTGCCTGGAATTGAAATTACACAAACAATATGGGGCAAAGATTGGTGTTTGAAGTAAGGTGGTGGCTTGCTACTGAGAGACTTGGGTTGCTTTATGCCCAGGCTTTGCTGGATGCCATGTGTGTGCAAGCAAACCAAGACTGAGCTTTCAGAAGCTAGGTGCTTCCCATGATGTAGGCTCTTGTGCAGACTCATAGAATCACAGAATCACCGGGTTGGAAGAGACACACCGGATCATCGAGTCCAACCATTCCCATCAATCACTAACCCGTGTCTCTCAGTACCTTGTCCATCCGTCCCTTAAACCTCTCCAGGGAAGGTGACTCAACCACCTCCCTGGGCAGCCTCTGCCAGTGCCCAATGACCCTTTCTGTGAAAAATTTTTTCCTAATGTTCAGCCTAAACCTCCCCTGGCGGAGCTTGAGGCCATTTCCTCACTCTCTGCCGTGAAGCTTGTGCCTCGGTCTATCTCACCCCACGGCTCTCGACACCACAGAGAGGAAGAGCAACCATGGTGCTAGAGGGCATGATGCCCGCAGCACCACTGTGCCTTTCATCACGTTCCCCTCTGTCCTCCAGTCTTTGCTCTCATTACAAAATCTCTTCACGATGAGACTCTGGGTGCGATAAGAGATCTGCACATTTAACAAAGCAGGGCTGTTGCTCAATTCTGACTTATACTCCATTCTGCTTTATCTTAGAATCATAGAATCATATAATAGTTTGGGTTGGAAGGGACCTTAAAGATCATCCTGTTCCAATCGCCCCTGCCATGGGCAGGGATACCTCCCACTGGATCAGGCTACCCAAAGCCCCATCCAACCTGATCTTGAACATCTCCAGGGACGGGGCAAACATGACTTCCCTTGGCAACCTATTCCAGTGCCTCACCACTCACATCATGAAGAAATTCTTCCTTATGTCTAGTCTAAATCTTCCCCTCTCCAGTTTATACCATGGCCCCTCATCCTATCACTCCATGCCTTTGTAAACAGTCCCTCCCCAGCTTTCTTGTAGCCCCTTCAGGTACTGAAAGCTCACTCTAAGTTCTGCTCAAAGCCTTCTCTTCCCTAGGCTGAACAACCCTAACTCTCTCAGCCTGCTGCTATCTTACTTGGAAAGACTTGTCTCTAGATTGAGGTACACCAGAGAAAACAGTAAAGACCTATGTCAAAGATCTCTTTTAAAGTGTTCTTCCACTTTTTCAGAATTGTTAGGCATTCTTGTTGTGTAAAAGCAATCATTTCTTTTTACCCATGCTAACATTTCTTACCACATGCAGCAAAAATTTCGCTGAAAAAGTGAAATTACTGAAAAAAATATTGTCCCTCTTTTGTTTGGCAGAATATTTCTCCTGTGATCCAAGTTCGATACAGGTACGAGGTAAGGTATATCACTTCCATATATAAACTTGAGAGCTAAAAATCATTTGAGGTGGTATCCCATGACTCCGGGCTCAGTGTGGTATCCAAGCATACCATGTACGACGTTTTGTCAGATATTAAACAGACCAGTTGGAAACATTTTGATCTTAGGGACATTTCTTTGATGTAGCGCCTGATATGGTGTGATTTAGAGCCAAAGTTGTGTTAGCGTGAGCTTTGCTTCATACCATCACAAAGCTGCAGTGCTAGGCAGGTGTTTTTGATACCAGTAGGACAGGTGCAAGTCATCCTATTTCCTGCCTCCCAAGTTCCCACAGTAGCACTGATGATTTCCCAATATGCTCTAGAAGAATGAAGAACTAAGACGGGGGAAAGAAGAAAATTGAAAACAGGGTGTGCCTATGGCTTTAATGTATGCAGCAAAGTGCAGGGACCAGATAAAAGTGAAACCAGGAAAGGAAACCACAGAATAACCAGCTGTTCAAATGCCAAAGCTATCGTGTATTAATTACTGGGGAAAGTTTTTCTTGTTGGGGTACATAAACTTCATCATCGCTGCATCTCTGTTCCTTGGCAGAGAGATATAAATCATGTGGTACTTAAAGGGGGCCTACAGGAAAGGTGGGGAGGGGCTCTTGATCAGGCAGTGCAGGAACACGATGATGTGGGAATGATCTTCAGCTGAAAGAGGGGAGTTTGAGGCGAGATTTTAGGGAGAAATGTTTTGCTGTGAGGATGAGGAGGCCCTGGCCCAGGTTGCCTAGAGCAGTGGTGGCTGCCCCATCCCTGGAGGTGTCCAAGGCCAGGTTGGATGAGGCTTGGAGCCCCTGGTGCAGTGGGAGGTGTCCCTGCCCATGGCAGGGGTGGGACTGGGTGGGCTTTGAGGGATCTTCCAGCCCAAACCATTCAATGATCTACAATTCTATGCCACATGTTGAAATTTGGAGAAATACAGAAAGAGCCCTTGCCAAGATCGTGGAGGGTTAAGCATCATTATAAGAGCAAAAGGGCAGTTTCTCAGTGGACAGACTTGGGGGCAGAGCTGGCACAGAGGAGAGGAAGGGATTGAAAGCTTTGATCCCCAAAACAGAAGCAGGCACCAAGATGTGGAGGCAGAAACTCTTCTAGATTAAATATAATCCTTCCTTTCCAGTTCCTGCATCCACTGACACCAAGGATTAAGCAGGTAGGGAGGCAGGTTATGCCTTATCTGAATGAATGGAGAGTGAAAAAACAGGTGTGGAAAGGAAGTGATAGTGCGGGGAGGAGAAAAGCGATTTCTGCTCAGTAGAGGTGGGTCGTTGTCCCCAGGATGAGGGTGCTGACTACACCAGAGCAGGGGTCACCACCATGAACCATACGTGGCATCAGTCCTGGCCACCACCAGGCACTGTCAGCCACCAGCAGCACACATTTCATTTGCTGTCTGGGTGTCTGTCATACCCAGCAGCAAGTCTTGCATCACCAAGGTGTCTGGCAGCAAGAGCAGGGAGAGAGTGGGTAGGTCTTGCTCTGGTGGAACTGAGCTGATGAAGAGATAAAGCTGTTCTGAATATTCTTCATGGACTCCTTAGAGGACCACT
This sequence comes from Clamator glandarius, assembly GCA_033459285.1. Taxonomy (NCBI): domain Eukaryota; kingdom Metazoa; phylum Chordata; class Aves; order Cuculiformes; family Cuculidae; genus Clamator; species Clamator glandarius. Next base: position 360,941 of record JAUNZM010000547.1, on the reverse strand, counting down.
GAGATCAATCCCTAAGAGCAGACAGGGCCACAAGGGAGGCATCCTGCTTCCATAGCCCTGAGAGATACCCGGGGTGTGCCCAGCTCTGTGTCCACCTCACTGGCACGAGTGTCCTACAGTGTCTCAATGTATGTCATAGGGGGATGCTGGACATCACAGGTTTTTTTGTTCCTTAGGCTGTTTTATTGAATGTTTCGCCATATTAACCTCCTGACAGAGAAACCAAAGTCATAGGGAGATTGCTTACACTCAGGAACCTTAGAACAGCCCTCAAGTACTTAAAGGGGGCCTATAGGAAGGATGGGGATAGACTTTTTATCATAGCCTGTTGTGTCAGGATAAGGAGTAATGGTTCCAAACTAAGGGAGGGGAGATTTAGGCTGTATATAAGGAAGACTTTTTGTATGATGAGGGTGGCGAGGTTGCCCAGGAAGGTAGTGGAAGCCCTGTCCCTGGGAGCATTCAAGGATGAGGCTCTGAGCAACCTGCTCTAGTTAAAAATGTCACTGCTCCTGCAGGGTGGTTGGACCAGATGCTCTTTAAAGGTGCCTTCCAACTCAAAGCATTCTGTGATTCTATGAACAGAAGATGATCCTCCGTCCCACCAGCCACATTGCTTTTACCTCCCCATCCTTACCCACCACCCTGCGATATGTAGAAAGCACAGCTGGGATGGAGAATTAAACAGAAAATAATCTGAAGGCTTCAGAAGTTGGGTAGATCTTGGGGTCTTGATCTCACTGACATCCAGACCATCTGCCACCCATCATCCAGCACAAGTGTGTCTCTCTCCTACAATCAGGACGGATGTGAGGATCACACCTTTTTCATAACCCACACAGAGGATATAATTAGGAAGTATCGAGCGAATGCATCACAAGAACACGTATGCCTCTGTGGCAATTATACTCCACCCTTCTGATACAGCTTTGGTAGCTTCAAACTGTGCTTCATAGTGAACAAAAATATTCAGTGCACACAGCATTCTTTTGGGGTCTCTGCATTAAATGCTTAAAGAAAAGAGAGTTCTGACCTTCAAGTGCTGGGGAGCTCCACCTCTGCAATGCGATTTTCCTTCATTAAGTGGCTTTATTTGGAGATGAAGTGTTAGGCTGAGATTCTAAAGCTAGGTTTGAGACTTCCCCAAATCACCCTCCCCTGTGCATAAAATGAGGGTGTAATCCTGCTTTCTCTGATTTCCAGACTTTGGTACCAACACCTCCTGGGAAAAAGGACCTTCAGTAGTGGGAAGAAGGTTGGTTGGAAGCAAAACACTTTTATAATTAACAGATTGAAGAGCTCAGTGAGCTCAGCTGGAACTGAGACCAGAGGTAGAGCTGATTTCAGTTAGTGGGAGCATTTAATTTTACTGTGGAAATGCAGGAATATGTTCTCAAAATCTGAATTCCTTTCTGTCTCCTAACAGTTTGCAAGTACAACTGGGTTGCTGCTTGCAAAGAGTCCTTTATCAAAGTGGCAGCAAGTCCCAGCACCTCTATGTTGCTCTGACCTAGCCAGCCAAGCCTCATTTAGAGCAACCAGATCAAGCTTCATTATGCCCCAGTCCCCAGCACACATATCTAAAATCCCAGGACTCATCTTTTATGTGCCAGGACATGCTAAACCTCTTACTACTGCATCCTGACTGCCCTTGATCTTAATAGCAGAGATAAACAAGCCGTTCTAGATATGCTAGATATGCACACTGCAACCACAGCCCTTAATTTGGTTTTCAGACAAACAGTGAATCCCTTGATATCTCCCTTCCCTGCCCTACTTAGTTTTCGGTCCAGGCACAGCACAGGGGGGCTTTGAAATGACTTGTGTCTGTCTCTCCATCACATTAGGAGTTGTGTGGCCTCAGCTGGGTGTTTCTCAATGTAAACACCCCAGTCGTGTTTTAGGAAAGTCACATTGCACCAAAACTTAGTGAAAGACCAGGTGGAAGGAGAGGTCATTTTTGTTTTATTTAACTTTATTTCTCTCTGCTCACTTGGATGCTCATCTACATACTCTCCAGCAGCTGGATTTGTACAAGTACCCTGTGCAGGATCACTTGGGAGCAACACAAGGGACAGCCGTATGGAGGTACTGCATCTCGAATACCGAGGCAGCACCTTGAATCCTGGGTTCATTTCTGGGCCCCTCACTCCAAGAAAGACCTTAAGGGGCCTGGAGCATATCCAGAGAAGGCAATGGAGCTGGGGAAGGGGCTGGAGAACAGGGATTGTGGGGGTGGTGAGGGCCCTGGGGCTGTTTAGTCTGGAGAAGAGGAGGCTGAGGGGAGACCTCATCGCTCTCTGCAGCTCCCAGAAAGGAGGTTGTAACAAAGTGGGTTCTAGTCTCTTCTTCTAAGGAACAAGGGATAGGATGAGAGGAAACAGCCTCAAGTTGTGCCAGGGGAAGTTCAGATTGGATATTAGAAGAAATTTCTTTACCAACAGAATGGTAAAGCCCTGGCAGAGGCTGCCCAAGGGCAGTGGTAGAGTCCCATCCCTGGAGGGGTTCAAAAAGTATGTAGACATGGCACTTCAGGACACAGTTTAGTAGACATGATGGCATTGGACCGATGGTTGGACTGAATGAGCTGAGAGGTCTTTTCCAATTTAATGATGCTATGATTCTATGATCTACTGGGCTCATCTTGACAAGCAGCAATGAACAGAATTTTGGGCAAACCTTTTATAAATATCAATGATTATGGGGGATATTTTCTCTCAGTCACTCTCCTTGGCTACTGGACAAGATTGCAGCCTACTGTCCAATTTCATTTGTACATCATAAAGTCACCATCTGCCTCCTTTCTTGGAATAAAAGAATAAGAAAAACCAGTAATGATACAAATATTCTGAACAGAATATAGCTTTTCAAATTATATGTTTTCACACGTGTTTGAAAACTCACAACAGCTGATAGACATCATAGAATCCTAGAATGGTTCAGGCTGGAAGGAACCTCAAAGCCCACCCAGTTCTAACCCCTGTGCATGGGCAGGGACACCTCCCACTGGACCAGGGGCTCCAAGCCCCATCTAACCTGGCCTTGGGATGGGGCTTCCATGACTTCTCTGGACAACCTGGCCAGGGCCTCCCCGTCCTCACAGGGAAACATTTCCAAAGGTTTTTCTAATAGACAATGGAAGTCTCTTTTGGGGTCTCTTACAGGCGAAAACCTGTGACTGTCCCATAAAATCCCTTTCAGATGAAAACCTTCAACAGAGCCCTGTGTGCTGGGGAGAGGGTTCCTTATCTTCCACAACCAAGAGTGATGCCTCTTTCCTCCCAGGAGAGTGGACACATGGCAGGGGGTTCAGCAAGGATGGCAGACACCGCTGACAGAGCATCGTCTGAGAGGCACGAGTGCAAAGATGAGATAAGGCTGAGCAGGTCTCATGCTCCAGGGCAGGAAACGCACACAGGCAATGAGAGGAAGGAGGCACCTAGCAGAGACTACAGCAGGCACAGCCTAAGGCTCTTTGTTCTCAAGCGTGGCTCAGAAATAATAAAGCAATAATAGAGCTTCAGAAATAATAAAGCTTCAATCAGCGATATCTGAGTGAAAGATCCTTCCATCACCACCACTTAAGAGTTTTCCTGGAGCTGGAGGATTTTATCGGAGGAACTTGCAACTACTGTTTGTAGTAATTCCAGCTTGGCAGAAGAAAGGCATGAAAAGTGTGTGCAAACTGCATATCCAAAGTAAATTCTCCTGCAGCCTTTACAATTAAAGGATGAGATGCTACAAGACAGCAATGGCAAAGATGATCCCTTTTATCTCCTAAACCATGAGTAAATGCAGCAAAATACTGCTTGGAGCCTGCAATGAATGATGCTCTTTTAGCAAGAGGTGCTTTCCCTATTCTTATATGCTCCTGAGAGGTATAAAGAGAGCCTGCTGCGTGTTTATCTGCCCACTGGATACAAAAATCCTCATAATGTCCTCATTTTTTTTCCAAAACTGCTCTTTTTCTGTCATGTTCACTTTGCCTTTGACATTGCAGTGAGTGCCCAGAGCATCTAAGCACAGAATCAGAGAAACGTGGAATGGTTTGGGTGGAAGCGACCTTAAAACCCATCCAGTTCCAACACCTCCCACTGGATCAGGGGCTCCAAGCCCCATCCAACCTCTTCTTGAACACCTCCAGAGATGGGGCAGCCACCACTTCTCTGGGCAACCTGGACCAGGGCCTCCCCACCCTCACAGAAAAACATTTCTTCTCAAGATCTCAGCTCAATCTCCCCTCTTTCAGCTCAGAACTATTTCCCTTCATCCTGGTGAAGGTAGGAAGAACAAGTCTTATAAGGATCAGCTGAAGGAATGGGCATTGTTTAGCCTGGAGAAGAGGAGGCTGAGGGTAGACATCATTGCTCTCTATAGCTACCTTAAAGCAGGTTAAAGCCACATGGATGTTGGTCTCTTCTCCCAAGGAACAAGTGACGGGATGAGAGGAAATGGCCACAAGTTGCACCAGGGGAGGGTTGGATATTAAGAAAAATTTCTTTAGTGAAAGAGTAGTGAAGACCTGCCAGAGGCTGCCAGGGATGTAGGGGAGTCCCAGTCCCTGCAGGGGTTCAAAACATATGTAGATGTGCCACTTCAGGACATGGTTTTAGTAGGTGTGTTTGTATTGATGGTTGGACTTGATGATCTTGGAGGTCCTTTCTAAACCTGACGATTCTATGATGCTCTAACACCACTGCAAATTTACATGAAGACCACTGCTGCTTCTTTGAATGTTTGGGTTTCTTATGTACACTTCTCTGTAGGTCAAATCCTCCAAGGCTGTAAATCACCTGGAGCCTCCCAGGTTTGCATCACTTCAGCCTACAGCTCTGTAGGCATTCGCTGTCTTTTGGGGAGCTTAAAGTCATTGGAGCAGAGACAAATGTGTGTCCCTACAGCTCCAGGCAGTAAGGTGGGTGTCATTAAAAACATATAATACACTCCTACCTATCCGCCAGTTACAACACAACATAATGACATGCCAGAGCCACATCTGGGTGTTCAGAAGCATCATCTAGAATGAGAGATTAATTACCTGTGTCTACAAAGAGAAAACTTCCCTTTCCCCCCTCATATTTCCTTTCTGGAATGTTGGACCCCTGTGTAGGGGGAATGTGAAAATAAATCACTTGATTGTTCTGAAAGTCAAGAACCTGTCTGCTTTTCCCCATTTCTTCACTTTAGTTGTAGTAGGTGGAGCCATCCGAGGGCTTGAAGATAGCTGAAAACAAAAGAGGTGTTGGAAGGAAGATACCAATCAGAAATGACAATCCCAAAATTATGCCAAGTAAGTGGGTAGTTGTGGTTGGGTTTGGCCGGTAAATAAATCAATCATTGTTTCTTTCCAAGAGGAGGACTAGATACTATATAAAAGTTCTCCCACACCACCTTTCCTCACTCCATTCAACTTCTTTCTGCTGGTTTGCACCGTGGGACAAGGTAAGCTATTTCATGCTGCTGCTGCAAACTCATTTGGCTTGATTAGCCTGGGGGTGTTAGACTGGAAATGTTGGGACTAAACAGGGCTTTGGGGTCTCACAGTTCAAAAATTTCTCCTTATTTGCACTCATTTTTTTTCCTAATGATTTGATTTGTGGGATTATTTAATTACAGAGAAAAGAAGGAGAGGTGGGACACCAAAGACATGGTCTTTAAAGCCTCTTTGATTTCCCTGGGCCCAGTACCATGTGGTACCACCATATACAGGCAACTCCTAAACACCCTTGGAATATGTCTTTTTTTTAAAGGGCAAAGAAAAGAGGTTTTGCAGGTTAGCAAAGAGTGTGAAACAGAGGAACTGAAATACAAAATGGGAGTCTATTCTCATTTTCCAGCCTTTTATCTAAATGGGAAGTAGTCCTCTTTTGTCCACCTTTTTCTTGGGTGAACCATTTTCTCCTCTGGGATGTTCAGACCTCTGAGTTCTTTGATCCTTTTCATCGATACAGCTGTCATTTGCCTGCCAGAGGAATACAATTACTACTGCAGCAGACAAAGGGATGGGCTCTGATGGGGGTTAAGTGCCAGAGAAGTGCTCAAACTTCACAATGTCCCGGAAAGATTGAGCCTTGGGTACAGATGCTCATCAAGCTCTTGTAAGTGGTGATACAGAGGGTTCCATCGAAGCTTGATGCAACTGCTTTTCTTTGACTTTTGCCTTGCTGACATCTTTTCCACTGGCTGTTCCCTTTCTAATATCTAAGAAGAAATAAAACAGCCACTGGGCTCTTTTGAAACTTAGATTAAAGAATTTCCAAGTGCAATGAATTTACTGTTGTGCAAACAACATCCTATGTTCTTTGTTTCTTATATGACATGGAATATTAATCCTTATCCCCAAGCATTACAGGCTTTCCAACTCTCCCAAACCACATCTGGATAAGGGGAATTCCGGTGCATCATGGCTCTGTGTGCCTCTTGCAGTGATGCGCCACTCTAACAACGTGCTGCAGGAGGGAATGGTTGAGGAATGATTACAGTTAGAACCTGCCCCAGAAGAAAAAACAGTTATGTCCATATAGAGGAGGCTCTGTAGAAGGACCTATCAAGGGTCATGGAATGAGCAGAAAACTTCCCGGGTCCTTCCTGGTACTCATTTTAATTTATAAATTCCTGAGATTGACAATATCTTTTTGCATTAGCTGTTGAAGCAAGGCAAAAAGGGAACAGAAGATGATTTCATGTATCAGTCTGCCTTTGGAAGTGGATGGGGAGACATCACAACACAAGCTTTTCTCTCCATGGGTTTGCTAAGGCCTGTTTGTTCTCTCTCTTGGAGGACTCCCCGGCACCTGGGACAATGGGTTCCCATCAGCAGAAGGGCGAAGGCCAAGGGATGTCTGAGCATGGTGGATGCCACGGCGGTGGTGGTGGAGGAGGTTCATGCCATGGCAGTGGTGGAGGAGGAGGCTCATGCCATGGGGGTGGCGGAGGAGGATCTATAGGATACCAGACTCAAGGATCATCCTGCCACGGAGGAGGAAGCAGCAGCAGCTGTGGAGGCGGAGGTGGTGCAATTTACCAGACCCACATATCATCGTCCCCCTTTGGAGGAGGAGGAGGTTCAGGCCAACAGAGCCAAGGATCCATTGGCAGCTGTGGAGGAGGAGGAGGCGGAGGAGGAGGAGGTGGTGGCGGGTCAGGCCACCAGGGACAAGTACCCATCTGCATTATTGGAGGAGGAGGTGGTGGTGGAGGTGGTGGTGGTGGTGGTTCAGGCCACCAAAGCCAAGGTCCTGTCTGTATTGGTGGTGGCAGCATAGGAGGAGGAGGAGGAGGAGGAGGAGGTGGAGGAGGAGGAAGTGGTTCAGGCCACCAAAGCCAAGGTCCCATCTGCATTAGTGGTGGTGGTGGAGGTGGTGGAGGTGGAGGAGGAGGTGGTTCAGGCCACCAAAGCCAAGGTCCGATCTGCATTAGTGGTGGTGGTGGAGGCGGTGGAGGTGGAGGAGGAGGTGGTTCAGGCCACCAAAGCCAAGGTCCTATCTGCATTAGTGCCGGTGGAGGTGGAGGTGGCTCAGGCCACCAGGGACAAGGTCCCATCTGCATTAGTGGTGGTGGTGGAGGTGGTGGAGGTGGCGGAGGAGGCGGCTCAGGCCACCAAGGCCAAGGCCCCATCTGCATTGGAGGTGGCAGCATGGGAGGAGGAGGGGGAGGAGGTGGTGGTGGTTCAGGCCACCAAGGCCAAGGTCCCATCTGCATTAGTGCTGGCGGAGGAGGTGGTGGTTCAGGCCACCAGGGACAAGGTCCCATCTGCATTGGAGGTGGCAGCATGGGAGGAGGAGGGGGAGGAGGTGGTGGTGGCTCAGGCCACCAAGGCCAAGGCCCCATCTGCATTGGAGGTGGCAGCATGGGAGGAGGAGGGGGAGGAGGTGGTGGTGGCTCAGGCCACCAAGGCCAAGGCCCCATCTGCATTGGAGGTGGCAGCATGGGAGGAGGAGGGGGAGGAGGTGGTGGTGGCTCAGGCCACCAAGGCCAAGGCCCCATCTGCATTGGAGGTGGCAGCATGGGAGGAGGAGGGGGAGGAGGTGGTGGTGGCTCAGGCCACCAAGGCCAAGGCCCCATCTGCATTGGAGGTGGCAGCATGGGAGGAGGAGGGGGAGGAGGTGGTGGTGGCTCAGGCCACCAAGGCCAAGGCCCCATCTGCATTGGAGGTGGCAGCATGGGAGGAGGAGGGGGAGGAGGTGGTGGTTCAGGCCACCAAGGCCAAGGATCCATCTGCATCATTGGAGGAGGTGGCTCAGGCCACCAGGGCCAGGGATCATCCTCTTGTGGAGGAGGTGGAGGTGGTTCATCAAGTTCTGGAGGTATGTCCATTCAACAGCAGACCCAGCCGATCTCCTGGCCACCGCATAGTAAACACAAGTAGTGTCTACGGAAGTGACTCTCAGATCAAGCAATGCCAAGATACAAACGTGCCTCGCATTTGTTTCTCTGTTATATTTAAGAATATTCCATTATTTCTTTCTCCACCTCGAGCTGACTTCGGATGTTACTGTTCAACTCTCAAGCTGACTGAGAGCCTCTGTGGTTCTGTATCAATAACTTCCAGCCGCAGTTGTTTCAAATGTCTGTTTTCTGCCTCGAATTTCTCATGCTTGCACAAGTGAATAAAACTTGCACTTCTAGAGAGCTTTGGTGTCCGAGTGGTTGGATTTTGCTTTATACCACAGCATTCAGAGATGGTTCAGGAGTAGGCAGGTACAGGTGGACTTGATGATCTCAAAGGTCTTTTCCAGCCAAGCGATTCTATGATTTGCATTATTTCTATTATTATAACTTTATTCTGAGCTGATACTGTTGTGATAAAGCTCCAGAGCGCAAATGCAGGGAAAGCCCACCCATAGAAGAGCTGACATGTTGCTGTGACACCTCATGATCCTGACATTTTGCCCCTCAGACAAGGTACCACAAAGCTAAACATTATGGTCTCACCAAAGCACCATGCTCTGCCCAAGGGAGTTTTAAATGGATCAGGGGAAGAAAGGTGCCAATACTCTTATGCTCCAGTGCAACGGATGACGAGGTTCTATCACAGGTGTGAAGCACCCTTGCACATGCATGGTGCAGGTGCTCTTGGTGCTCATAGCTCTACCAAGCAGCTGTAGAAGACAAATGAGGGGCTCTCCAACCCTTGCTCCTGGTCTAAACTCCCAGCAGAGTCAGTGGCAGCAACAGGACTTCAGGAAGCCCTCTCCAAGGCCTGAGATGTTAAGTCTGGAGTAACTAGGGATTTCCTCATTCCCACAGGAATAAAACACCGCTCCAGGTATGAGTCTTCAGAGGGAGTTTCCCTACAGAGAGCAATTTCTTTGATGTGGTATATTCTGGCAATTAGCAGGGAAAGGAAAACAAACCTTCTCTGCATGAACTGTTCTACTTGAGGGAGATGACAGATGCCTGGTAGCATGCCAGAAGAGACAGGGGTGACCACATCTATAGCGGGTAGAAGAGTTTTGTGTTTACACATCCCTCTACACTCTGTCCTGTCCCCTTTGGGAACCCCAGGGATGCAAGCGTTCTCAAAACACATCTGAATGAGGTCCTCCAGCCAGGGCTGCCCTGGAATTGCTGATCTTCTATGGAAAGCCATAGGGTACGAGAACATCAGAGACCACGAACTGCATAAACACTGCCATTGTCTGCATGGTGCTAACAGAAAGTTTCAGGTCCCAGTTCAAGGATGTGCAAGCATTGCTGTTGAACATCCCTGCACCAGAAGTGGCCCAGGACCAAGAATGTAGGAAGCCAGGTTACAGAAGCTTCCAGAGGCAGGAGCACAGAACATCCTCAAATCATAAAATCATGGAATGGTTTGGGATGGAAGGGACCTCACAGCCCATCTAGTTCCAAACCTCCTGCCATGGGCAAGGACACCTCCTACTGCATCAAGGGGCTCAAAGCAACATCCAATCTGGTCTTGAACACCTCCAAGGATGGGGCAGCCACAACATCTCTGGGCAACCTGTGCCAGTGCCTCCCCACCCTCATCATGAAGAATTTCTTTCTAATGTCTAATCTAAATCTTTCCCCTCCAGTTTAAAGCCTCCTCATCCTATCCATGCCCTTGTAAAAAGTGCCTCCACAGCTTTCCTGGAGCCCCTTTCAGCACTGGAAGCTGCTCTAAGGTCTCCTAGAGGCCTTCTCTTCTCCAGGCTGAACAACCCCAACTCTCTCAGCCTGTCCTCAGAGCAGAGGTTCTCCAGCCCTCAGATCATCTTTGTAGCCTCCTCTGGACCCATTCCAACAGTTCCATATCATAGAATCATAGAATAACCAGGTTGTAAGAGACCCACTGGATCATCGAGTCCAACCATTCCTATCAAACACTAAACCATGCCCTTTAGCACCTCATCCACCCGTGCCTTAAACCCCTCCAGGGAAGGTGACTCAACCCCGTCCCTGGGCAGCCTCTGCCAGGGACCAATGACCCTTTTCGTGAAAAAATTTTTCCTGATGTCCAGCCTAAATCTCCCCTGGCGGAGCTTGTAGCCATTCCCTCTCGTCCTGTCCCCTGTCCCTTGGGAGAAGAGGCCAGCTCCCTCCTCTCCACAACCTCCTTTCAGGTAGTTATAGAGAGCAATGAGGTCTCCCCTCAGCCTCCTCTTCTCCAGGCTAAACATCCCCAGCTCTCTCAGCCTCTCCTCATAAGGCCTGTTCTCCAGCCCCTTCCCCAGCTTTGCTGCTCTTCTCTGGACTCGCTCCAGAGCCTCAACATCCTTCTTCTGGTTAGGGGCCCAGAACTGAACACAGGATTCAAGGAGCGGTCTCCCCAGTGCCGAGTACAGAGGGAGAATAACCTCCCTGGACCTGCTGGTCATACAAGCCAAGATGCCAATGGCCTTCTTGGCCACCTGGGCACACTGCTGGCTCCTGTTCAGTCGGCTATAATGTTCTCAAAACTCAACTTCAGGAGTGGTTATCATGTGTGATACCTACAACCAGGCTGCAGGTAGCCTGGGAAGTGATGCACTGGAGAGGCATTGATCCGATTGGATGAGTCAGGACAAGTGGGATGAAGGAGGACAGTTTGTTCAGTAAACAAACCTATCGCCGTTCCTTTGGATGCCTCACTTCCCATTTGGGAAAACTAGAAATGGTATAAAAGCTGCTGGGTCTCACAGTGCTTCATTCGCTCAGCTTTGCTGTCTCATACTCATTGTCAGATCCAAGAGGGGTAAGTCCATTTCTGCCAAAGGGAGATTTTCTTGTCTTGCTTTCATGTTTGTTTAATAATGCATTGGTGAAGTAGAGCTGATACAAGGTGGTTCGAAGGGCATGATGGCTGCTTTGATGAATTGTAAATCCCTGTGGATACCAGCAGAAGCAGGATCATCTTGTGCTATTTAAAGTCCGGAGGAGAGATCATGATGGAACAGCTATGGCATAAGACCTTAAATGATAGGCTGATTAATATCAGAAATGAAATAATCTCCTGTTAGTAGGAGACCCCATTTGTGCCTAAGGTCCAGAAAGCAAAAAGTGCTTAGAAACAAGGAGGTTCAATGGTTCTGGAGACTGCCTGTTAATGTTGCTGAGTGGAAGACAGGATTGTCTGCATGGGGAAAATTCTCATTACATCCGCGGCTGATCTTGAGTAAAATGTATGTTCTTCCTTGCAGAGTCACTGTTCAAATATGTGCTCCAGACAGACATCCTCCCAGTCCAGTGGATGCCACAGCGGGGGCTCCGGCTGCCACGGGGGCAGCTCCTCCAGCTACCAGGCACAGGGCTCCTCCTGCTGTGGAGGATCCAGCTCAGGCAGCTCCAGCGGTGGAGGAGGTGGAGGCTGCTGCAGTGGGAGCTCCTCAGGCTACAGCATGGGAGGAGGATACAGCGGTGGCAGTGGGGGATCTGGTCAGAAGATCATCATTAGCTCCGGAGGTGGAGGAGGAAGCTCATCTGGATGCTGTGGTGGGGGATCCAGCTATGGCATGGGTGGAGGATCCAGTGGTGGGTCTTCAGGATCAAAGATCATAATCGGAGGTGGCAGTAGTGGAGGATCCTCTGGTTGCTGTAGTGGAGGATCCAGCTATAACATGGGAGGAGGATCTGGCTATGGCATGGGAGGAGGATCTAGTGGGGGGTCTTCAGGATCAAAGAGCATCATTGGAGGTGGAAGTAGTGGAGGATCATCTGGACGCTGTGGTGGGGGATCCAGTGGTGGGTCTTCAGGAACAAAGATCATTACTGGAGGTGGCAGTAGTGGAGGATCCTCTGGATGCTGTAGCGGAGGATCCAGCTATGGCATGGGAGGAGGATCCAGCAGTGGATCTTCAGGATCAAAGAGCATCATGGGAGGTGGAAGTAGTGGAGGATCATCTGGATGCTGTAGTGGAGGATCTAGTGGTGGGTCTTCAGGAACAAAGATAATTATTGGAGGTGGAAGTAGTGGAGGATCCTCCGGATGCAGTGGAGGATCCAGCTATGGCATGGGTGGCGGATCTGGCTATGGTGTATGTGGAGGATCTAGTGGTGGGTCTTCAGGATCAAAGAGCATCATGGGAAGTGGAGGCAGTGGAGGTTCCTCTGGATGCTGCAGTGGAGTATCTAGTGGTGGGTCTTCAGGATCAAAGAGCATCATTGGAGGTGGAAGTAGTGGAGGATCCTCTGGATGCTGCGGTGGGGGATCCAGTGGTGGGTCTTCAGGAACAAAGATCATTATTGGAGGTGGCAGTAGTGGAGGATCCTCTGGATGCTGTAGTGGAGGATCCAGCTATGGCATGGGAGGAGGATCCAGCAGTGGATCTTCAGGATCAAAGAGCATCATGGGAGGTGGAAGTAGTGGAGGATCATCTGGATGCTGTAGTGGAGGATCTAGTGGTGGGTCTTCAGGAACAAAGATCATTATTGGAGGTGGCAGTAGTGGAGGATCCTCTGGCTGCTGTAGTGGAGGATCCAGCTATGGTATGGGTGGAGGATCCAGCGGTGGGTCTTCAGGATCAAAGAGCATCATGGGAGGTGGAAGCAGTGGAGGATCTTCTGGATGCTGTAGTGGAGGATCCGGCTATGGCATGGGAGGAGGATCTAGTGGGGGGTCTTCAGGATCAAAGAGCATCATGGGAAGTGGAGGCAGTGGAGGATCATCTGGATGCTGCAGTGGAGGATCCAGTGGTGGGTCTTCAGGAACAAAGATCATAATCGGAGGTGGCAGTAGTGGAGGATCCTCTGGATGCTGTAGTGGAGGATCCAGCTATGGCATGGGAGGAGGATCCAGCAGTGGATCTTCAGGATCAAAGAGCATCATGGGAGGTGGAAGTAGTGGAGGATCATCTGGATGCTGTAGTGGAGGATCTAGTGGTGGGTCTTCAGGAACAAAGATCATTATTGGAGGTGGCAGTAGTGGAGGATCCTCTGGCTGCTGTAGTGGAGGATCCAGCTATGGTATGGGTGGAGGATCCAGCGGTGGGTCTTCAGGATCAAAGAGCATCATGGGAGGTGGAAGCAGTGGAGGATCTTCTGGATGCTGTAGTGGAGGATCCGGCTATGGCATGGGAGGAGGATCTAGTGGGGGGTCTTCAGGATCAAAGAGCATCATGGGAAGTGGAGGCAGTGGAGGATCATCTGGATGCTGCAGTGGAGGATCCAGTGGTGGGTCTTCAGGAACAAAGATCATAATCGGAGGTGGCAGTAGTGGAGGATCCTCTGGATGCTGTAGTGGAGGATCCAGCTACGGCATGGGAGGAGGATCCAGTGGTGGGTCTTCAGGATCAAAGAGTATCATGGGAGGTGGAGGTGGTGGAGGATCATCTGTATGCTGTGGTGGGGGCTCCTCAGGGTACGGCATGGGAGGAGGATACAGCAGTGGCAGTGGGGGATCTGGCCAGAAGATCATCATTAGCTCAGGTGGTGGAGGAGGAGGCTCATCTGGATGCTGTGGTGGGGGATCCAGTGGTGGTTCTTCAGGAGGCAAAATCATCATGGGAGGTGGAGGTGGTGGAGGATCCTCTGGATGCTGTGGTGGGGGATCCAGTGGTGGCAGTGGCACAATCATCATCAGCTCCGGAGGGGGCAGTGGAGGCTCCTTCCAGTCCTCGCAACAGAAGTGCCCTATTGTCATCCCCAACATTGGTTCCCATCAAACCAAGCAGGCCTGCCACTGGCCACCCTCCCAGCAGAAGTAAAGGTCATAGGCAGCCCAGGCGCTCAGCAAGGTCAACCCTGCCTGTGACTTCCAAGCTTGCAAGTTCCGTCCCAGCACATTGTCCCTTGTCTTCTACTGATGCTGCGTTCCTGTACTGTGATCTTCCTGGTGGTTCTTCTCCTCTGTCCATGTGAAGGGAAATAAAGATCACTCTGTTCCAAAATAACTGGCTTTGAATGTTATTTTTATCCTTTATCAACCCCCTCTTTACTTTCAAGAAGTCAAGAGTCCATCAAATGCATCCACCTGTGAAATCTTCAGCCTGCAATGCTGCAGCAGATGGTGATTAACAGATCTTGCTTGAGCAAAACCTTGTTGCTTCAGGAGATGATCATTGTCTCTCCTGCAAATAACGTCCACCAAGGCTGCAACCTGAATTTGTGAAACTCCTTGGTTTCCCCTTCCCAGAGAATGAAGCAGACCACAATCGCTTTGTGTGACAGCAACATCCTTTGGAAATACCACTGGCTTTGACAAATTCCATTTCTCTAGATTTGTCACAAGAAAACCATTAATTATCATAGAATGGTTTGGGATGTAAGGGACCTCAAATCCCATGAGGTTCCAACTCCCCTGCCATCTGTCATGGGCAGGGGCACTTCCTGCCACATCAGGGGTCTCAAAGCCATATTCAGCCTGGCCTTGAACACCTCCAGGAATGGGGCAGCTACCACCTCTCCCGGCAATCGGGGCCAGGGGCTCACCACCTTCATCATAAAGAATTTCTTCCTAATATCTAATTGAAATCTTCCCTCACTCTTTTTAAAGCCATTTCCTCTCATCCTGTTACACCAGAGCCTTGTAAAAAGCCCCTCCCCAGCTTTCCTGGAGCCCCTTTCAGGATGGAAGCTGCTCTAAGTTCTTTTGGGAGCCTTCTCTTCTCCATGCTGAACCTCCCCAACTCTCTCAGCTTATCCTCACACAGGAGGTGCTCCAGCTCCCAGATCATCTTTGTAGCCTCCTCTCTACCTGTTCTCTCAGTTCCACATCCTTCTTATGTTGGGGATTTCAGAACTTTACACAGGTCTCCAGGTCAGAAGGGAGAGAGAGAGAGTAGTCCCCAGGTTACGAGAGAGGAGTGGAGGAGAAGAATCGCCTCTCTTGACCTACTGGCCACATGATTTTTGATGCAGCCCAGGATACTGTTGGCCGGTAGGGAACATTCAATATCATTTCTGCTAAAGTCATCTGTGAGTCCTCTCCAGGTCAGGTGTGATTACAGTCTTGCTTTGTGCAAATTTTAAGCTAAGAGGGTTTTTTTATCTATATCATACACAAGGCAGCAAACAAAGTTAGGAATAAAAGGGATCATTAACCATGCAAATGCTTGAGATGTTTGAGAGTTCTTCTCACATCAACAGTATCTTCATCATGTCCCTTGCTATTGACATCTGCATCACTGGACATGAAGGAAGCTGCTGGGAGAATGAACTCTAGGATGTGGACAAGGTTGTTGTCTCTCTCACAGCAATTCACACCAAGGCACCGTTCACTGAGGGGTCTGCGGTGATGAGACAGGAAGATACCAGGATCTGCATCCCATCCGGAGGATGTCTGGATTGTAGGGCAGAAAAGGGCCCAGACAGATCATCAGAAAACAAATCATGTGTGAATATTGGGCAACCTCCACCATGATTGTTTTGGATCCACCCTTGCCTTTACTCAGTATCGCTATTAAAGCTGCTCTTTAACCTGGAGGTGTTTGTGGCAAAGCCAACCCCTCCAGCACCCATAGTTCCACCACACTCTTCCTCCATATGTGGGAAGTACCACACATGAGCATGTGCTGCTACTCCAGTGTTTCCAGTCCCTGCAAGGGCTGAGCTTGGGGTCTCGGCACACCAACAGTTGCAGAAGCACCTCTCACCATCCCTGTTGAAAGCCTCCACAGCCTTCCCTCATACCCTAGTTCCTGATGAACTGCAGATCCGAGGTTACCCTTTGTACAAGTCCCTACAGGTTGAAGGCTCAGAAGGGATCAAGATGTTGTGATGCTCAGTAGTACAACACCCACACTTCACGCATAAGAGCCAGAAGACATATTCGATTCCCCTTTGGTGATGAGAATGGAGCTTAATCCACTGGAGGGAGTCCAAATCAAAGTGCAGGAAGCCCCCTGAACCCACATTCCTGGTGCTGATTGTCCTGTCCCCATACCGATGGAGTTGTGTGCGTGCTCGAAGTTATGTTCATGGTGACAGGGCTGAGCATCCTGCTGCTGTCATGCATCCTTTCAGCTAACCACCCCGCTCCCATTATGCTTTCCTCTGCTCAGCCTCCTACAAGGGTGGATGCTGTTGTCAGTCTCCAAGCATGCGTGACGCAGTGACAGGATGAAGCTTCTGCAAAACGCAGCTGCCAGCGCCACAACAACAAGAAAATGCCACAGTTGCTGTCATTCTCCAGCAAGAAAATGCCACCCCATCCTCAGAAGGGTGGGCTGGCCAGTGAAGAAGGAGTCTCAGAAAATGGGTTCTGCTGAGACAGAGGAAATGCTTAATGTCCTAGAACTGAAGGGCAGAGTCTTGATGATCTTCAAATGCACCTTTGCAAACAGGAAGATTTTGTGACTTTCCCTACTCTAGCCTGGTGATCAGGACCTCTGGGGAGCTGGAGCCGAGCACAGACCTCTCTGCTCAATCCAACACCAGCGTCCACCTTGAGGTTCTAAAGTGTGAAGGGAAATGTCCCCTGTGTCTCTGCCATCCTCACGGGGCCCTCTGAAATGGACCTGGTCTGAGGTGCTCCAAAGCGATGCACTGCCCCATCAGAGGTGGTACCTCTGGCCTGCTGAGTAAATGGTTATCTTTCCCAGCAGTCTGGACATATTCCTGCTCCCCACTGGGCTCCTTGCCTTGCCAAGAAATCCTCTCTGGCCCAGATTCCCTGGGATTCCACCCAAGCACATCCTTTACATTTGTCCTTCTGTCATGTTCTAGCCCTAACTCTCTCCAGCCTCCATCCCTCAGCATCTGCTCTGTCTCCGCTCGCTGCTCAGTACCTGAGAAGCTACAGCCTAGCAGAGATGCACTGGGGAGTCCCCAGGGTAGACCTCCAGAAGGCATTTGTCCCCAGCATTGCAGAGCAAGAGTCCCAGCGAGGAATCATTAAGTAGAATTAGCAACTGTGATGCAGAACGTGATCAATATGTCTCCTTCACATCACCGTGCTGCTGCAAGTGAGTCAAAGCAGGAGGTACCTGAAGACAGGCTCAGTAAATAAATCTATCAGCATTCTTCAGGGTGTCTCACTTCCCTTCAGAGCACGATGCAGGCGATATAAGAGCTCACCTCTCCCAAGGCTCCTCATTCAGCTGCCACCAAGCTTTGCACGCGTTTCCAGTTGAACTGAAGGTAAGCCCATTGATTTGCAAACTATTTGAACCACTGTGTGGAGAGGTTGCTCCACCAGTTGGTCTCTGAGCATGCTTTGAATGGGAGAACCATGCCAGCCAAACATCAGACAAGGGTGTGCCAACAGGACTGTCTTCTGTACAGAAGGGAGGTGTAGCCAGTATTCAAAGGCCATGTAAATATATTTGAAAATTCAGCTGCTGTGAGTTTTAGAGGTCTGTGTATCCAGAAGGAACTATGGTGGGACTAAAGTTTTTGGACTGTGGGCTCTGTGCAAACCTCTTGAAAGACTCTAGATGATTCTGCACAGAGTCTTTCTGTTACGGTTGTGATCTGCAGACAAGTCCCTGAGGGCTTTGCATTGCAGGTCCTTCCTGCTGTCTAACAAGGGTGAGGGAGTTGAAGAAGCTGCCATTCTTGTAGGACTGCAGAGATAGGGCAGATGGGGTGTACCCTGGGTAATACTTCTCTTTTTGGGGTGCTATGAAGGTTCAGCAGCCTCTCCAAGGCACTCTTATCTGACAGTGTTGTTTTTTGCAGAGTCACTGCTCAAAGATGTGCTCCAGACAGACCTCCGGAGGTTGCCATGAAATGTCCTCTCAGTCCAGTGGATGCCACAGCGGGGGCTCTGGCTGCCACGGGGGCAGCTCCTCCAGCTACCAGGCACAGGGCTCCTCCTGCTGTGGAGGATTCAGCTCAGGCAGCTCCAGCGGTGGAGGAGGTGGAGGCTGCTGCAGTGGGAGCTCCTCAGGCTACAGCATGGGAGGAGGATACAGCGGTGGCAGTGGGGGATCTGGTCAGAAGATCATCATTAGCTCCGGAGGTGGAGGAGGAAGCTCATCTGGATGCTGTGGTGGGGGATCCAGTGGTGGTTCTTCGGGAGGCAAGATCATCATGGGAGGTGGAGGTGGTGGAGGATCCTCTGGATGCTGTGGTGGAGGATCCAGCTATGGCATGGGTGGAGGATCCAGTGGTGGGTCTTCAGGATCAAAGATCATAATCGGAGGTGGCAGTAGTGGAGGATCCTCTGGATGCTGTAGTGGAGGATCCAGCTATGGCATGGGAGGAGGATCTGGTACTGGGTTTTCAGGATCAAAGAGCATCATTGGAGGCGGAGGTAGTGGAGGATCATCTGGATGCTGTGGTGGGGGATCCAGTGGTGGGTCTTCGGGAACAAAGATCATTATTGGAGGTGGCAGTAGTGGAGGATCCTCTGGCTGCTGTAGTGGAGGATCCAGCTATGGCATGGGAGGAGGATCCAGCTATGGCATGGGAGGAGGATCTAGTGGTGGGTCTTCAGGATCAAAGAGCATAATTAGAGGTGGCAGTAGTGGAGGATCCTCTGGCTGTTTTAGTGGAGGATCCAGCTATGGCATGGGTGGAGGATCCAGTGGTGGGTCTTCAGGGTCAAAGAGCATTATTGGAGGTGGAAGTAGTGGAGGATCCTCTGGATGCTGTGGTGGGGGATCCAGTGGTGGGTCTTCAGGAACAAAGATCATTATCGCAGGTGGCAGTAGTGGAGGATCCTCCGGATGCAGTGGAGGATCCAGCTATGGCATGGGAGGAGGATCCAGCTATGGCATGGGTGGAGGATCCGGTGGTGGGTCTTCAGGATCAAAGAGCATCATGGGTGGTGGAAGTAGTGGAGGATCCTCTGGATTCTGTGGTGGAGGATCCAGTGGTGGGTCTTCAGGAACAAAGATCATTATTGGAGGTGGCAGTAGTGGAGGATCCTCTGGATGCTGTAGTGGAGGATCCAGCTACGGCATGGGAGGAGGATCCAGCTATGGCATGGGAGGAGGATCTAGTGGGGGGTCTTCAGGATCAAAGAGCATCATGGGAGGTGGAAGTAGTGGAGGATCCTCTGGATTCTGTGGTGGAGGATCCAGTGGTGGGTCTTCAGGAACAAAGATCATTATTGGAGGTGGCAGTAGTGGAGGATCCTCTGGATGCTGTAGTGGAGGACCCAGCTACGGCATGGGAGGAGGATCCAGCTATGGCATGGGAGGAGGATCCAGTGGTGGGTCTTCAGGATCAAAGAGTATCATGGGAGGTGGAGGTGGTGGAGGATCATCTGTATGCTGTGGTGGGGGGTCCTCAGGGTACGGCATGGGAGGAGGATACAGCAGTGGCAGTGGGGGATCTGGCCAGAAGATCATCATTAGCTCAGGTGGTGGAGGAGGAGGCTCATCTGGATGCTGTGGTGGGGGATCCAGTAGTGGTTCTTCAGGAGGCAAAATCATCATGGGAGGTGGAGGTGGTGGAGGATCCTCTGGATGCTGTGGTGGGGGATCCAGTGGTGGCAGTGGCACAATCATCATCAGCTCCGGAGGGGGCAGTGGAGGCTCCTTCCAGTCCTCGCAACAGAAGTGCCCTATTGTCATCCCCAACATTGGTTCCCATCAAACCAAGCAGGCCTGCCACTGGCCACCCTCCCAGCAGAAGTAAAGGTCATAGGCAGCCCAAGCGCTCAGCTATAACAACCCTGCCTTTGCCAGGCGACATGTTTCCCTCCAGACCTGGCTCTGTTTGCCTCTTTCTTCCCAGCATGTCATCTTTTCTCTTCCCTTTGTGTTGTATCTCCATGCTGAGAACTCGATGATCAACAGCCTCGTGCCCTGCTGCTAATGTCGGGACACCTTTGATCAGGCTCCGCAGCTTTTCCAAAGAGCACATTTTATGTCCAATAAATGTAATAGTATTTCAGAATTACCTTTTTTGTGAGTTTGTTTTTTCTTGTATTCTCAGCCAGCATCATATGGTCCTTGAAGTTAAAAGTCTATCTGATGAGATGTTTCACTCCTCTCTGTAAAGAAGAGAATGGCTTCAATCCTTCAAGTGCTGAAATAGGCTCCAGGAAAGCTGGGGAGCAGCTCTTGATCAGGGAGTGCAGGGACAGGACAAGGGGAATAGTTTTAAGCAGAAAGAGGAGAGATTGATATGAGATCTTGGAAAGAAAGTTTTTTGATATGAGGGTGGGGAGGCCCTGGTCTAGGTTGCTCACAGAAGTGATGGCTGCCCCATCCCTGAAGGTGTTGAAGGCCAGTCTAGATGAAGCTTGAAGCCCTTGATGCAGTGGGAGGTGTGCCTTCCCATTGCAGGGGGTTGGAACTGGATGGGTTCTAAGATCTCTTCCTACCCACACCATTCCATGATTCAACAGTCTATAGCTGTAGATGCAGCTCTAAAGCCACCAGTTCTGAGCCCCTGAGAGTTCGTATCTTCTTTTTTCCACTGGGCTCCATGACAGAGTAGCAACACAGCCTAAAATGTCAAACAACCACAACACCCAACATCCCTTTGGCACCTGCATACTGTGCAGCCATCCCAACTTATGGCTGTAAGACCTCTGAGGTGCCAGCACCTGATTTCCATGTCTGTGGAGCTATCAAGTGCTGCTGGGAGACATGTCCCAGTCCATCAGAGTCAGTCCTGAGGAGCAGCAATTGAGGCTGACCTTGAATAGGATCTGTTGCTGCCTGGGATAGCCAATAACACATTGCCAGCATCCTCATTTCTGCCATTTTTCTCCTTTCCTCCCAGCTTTGCAAACACGAGAATTTCTCTACCCAGAGAATAAGCCTCACACGCTAAGTCAACCAAATCAGCCCTGGGCCAGGCAGAAGAAATAAAACCATCAGCAAGTCCTCAGGCAGCTGAGCATACTCCAATTCGTGCCTCCAGGCCTTAAATCCATCCTTGCCTAAGCTTTTGTAAACCTGCTTTGAAATGCCGAGGGCAGCCCCACCGCCCCTGTGCACCACCTTCTGCCCAGTAGACATGGCCTTTTGCCAAAGCTGCGACTCACTGGCCCCACGGCAAATTGCTCAGAGCTGAATGGACCTAGTTCAGCTTGGAAGAATCATTCCATGGGGCCAAGCTGAAGCAGGATGGACTCCAGCAAGGACTTCATGCTGGTCAGCACTACCTGCAGCCCTCCCGATCTATCTCCCTAGAGTCCTTGGTGCTCTTTCCAAGCCAGAGGAAGGACAGAGTGTACAAAAATGCAGAAGGAAGGCATTTGGAGGCATGATGCTTCATTAGAGGCGTAATCTGGCCATAGTGGGTTTAAGTGTTATGACATTCATACCTCCGCAATTCTCTCCAGGGCCCCCAAGCTTTCTCAGAGTGCCTCTTGCAAAACAACAGAACCAGGTGCTTCACTTTTGATGAGCCTCTGGTTTGGATGTTAACATCTTCCTCAGAAACTCTGCCACTGAAGCCACCAGCGGGATGCTGGAGAGATCAACATGCCATGCGGCCACCAGATGCTTTCTTCTCTCCTGGGTACCCTCTGATCACACTCACCCTTAGAACAGCACCCTGAGCCATGAGCACTGCCCCACTGCTGAACTGCAGCCTTCCTGCCCCTTCTCTAAGCAGAACCCACACACCAACACCCTCTGCCCCACGCGCACTTATCTCCTTGCTCAGCACTTCCCTACACCCACGCTCCCCTGGCATCCCCCAGCATCACCACCTCACTGGGGCCCAAAGCTGTCCTTCACAGCTCAGGGCAGGAGCACAGGAATAGGATCATTAAGCAGAAGTAGCAATTACTGCCACGTGCAACGCAAGCAGCGTGAAGGACAGATATTGATCAGATGTCATGAGTCAAAGCAAACGCTGAAATAAGAGTTTGATTGGTAAATAAATCCTTGCCATTCCTTAGGGTGTCTCACTTCCTATATATGCTCAATGCCATATAAATGTTCCTGTCTGATAAGGCTCCTCATTCAGTCGACTTTTATCTTCTGAATGTGTTTCCAATGGATGAGAAGGGTAAGTCTGCTTCTTCTGGTACTTTATTATTTCATATTCATGGGACATAGCACCATTTGTGTGCATGACGTGTGCTTGCAGCAGCAGCCTCGCTGCCTGAGTATCCATAGCAAAGTCCTCAGGATCTATTGATATGGATCTGTAGCAAGATTTATTGCTGTGGTGCGGATCGGATCGCTAGGAAAGTGAAGTCCAGTCACCAGACTCAATACTGAGCAGGTTAAAACCCCAGATGGGTCTAAAGGGACCATCACATGGTGACTGCATTGTCTTTGCAGTTTTAAATGTTTGCAACGTGTAGTATGTTTCTTACACTATTTAATAACAAGCCTATGCTGTACTTCATGAAGGTTACAGGCTTCTATGGATGTTCTTTAAGCGAAAGACCTTCAGGGATGCTATGCAATGATGGCAATAACCCAGCCAGCAACGTCAACATGCATGGAAATCTTACCCATTACTTCTGTAACTGTTTAAAAACAGAAGCAAGCACAAACCTTGCTATTTTTGCAGCTCCGCAATTATGGTCATGATGATGGTTGGGGCTAGCAAGTCAAGGGAGGGGATCCTCCCCTTCCACTCTTGTGAGAAACCACCTGGAATCTTGTGCCCAGTTCTGGAATCCTCAACATAAAGAAGGCTGTCTGACTTTTAGAACAGATCCAGATGAGGCTACAAAGATGATCAGAGGGCTGGAGCACCTTCTGTGAGATGACAGGCTGAGAGAGCTGGGGGCATTCAGTCCAGACAAAAGAAGGCTCCAGGGAGATCTTAGAGCAGATTCCAGTGCTGAAAGGGGCTCCAGAAAAGCTGGGGAAGAACTTTTAACACGGGTGTGGAGTGACAGGATGAGGGGGGAAAGTCTTTAAACTGTAAGGTGGAAGATTTAAATTAGACATTAGATAGAAATTCTTCACGATGAGGGTGGGGAGACCCTGGCACAGGGTGTTCAGGGAGGTTGTTGCTGCCTTATCTCTGGAGGTGTTCAAGGCCAGGTTGGATGGGGCTTGGAGTCTCCTCATCGAGTGGGAAGTGTCCCTGCCACAGTTGGGACATTGGAAGCAGATGATCTTTAAGGTCCTTTCCAACCCAAGCCGTTCTACGATTCTATGTTAGAATATATCTCAGATTTAGAATCACTGCAAAAGCCCTGCAGATAAGAAACAAAAAAGCTGTCCCATTAGGAGTTAAAATACCCTTGCAATTGAAGAACAGGCAGGCACTACCCAGTTATGAAGCCTGGTATTGCCCCATACCCTGGCAAAGGCTTTCTGACCACACCACCTGAAGCCTCCCCACCTTCCATGGTGTATAAAATGAAGCAAAATGGTACAAGTTTGGGGGGGTTTATTCCTCTTTCAGATTTATCAGTATCTCCGAGGGAGATGTGCTCGGCAGAACAGGGGCTACAGCAATGAGATTTCCTCACACCACAGAGGATATGTCGGCGGGGGCTCATCAAACCTTGAAGGACGTGGCTCCTTCTTCTGTGGTGGGGAAGGCTCGATCACCTACAGCCGGGAAGCTGCATCCTTCCAGCCCATGCCAACACCATCCAGCTACAGCGTTGAAGGAGAGTTCACATGTGGTGGAGATGGATCTGTAGTAATAACCAGCGGTGGTAGCGGGGCAACATCTGCCTGGAGCACTGCAGGGGGGACAGTCCCAGCCTACAGCACCAGAGGGGAAATCAGGGGCAGCGGGGACATCTCTGTGAGAAGAGTCTCTGGATACGGATACGACGCACCGCTGAGTGCAGGGGTGGATGGTGGTGAACCAGGATACTATGGTGGAGGACTGGGGTATGACGTCAGGGAATACTCCGGTCCACAGTTCAGCTTTGGAGGTGGTGAGTCCTCCCAAACCATGCAGCAGAAATGCCCCGTGGTCATTCCCAACATCGAAGACCAACAGTGCAAGAAGAGCAGCCACTGGCCCCCAAGCCAGAAGAAATGACCAACACAGTGGCCACATCTGCTCAAGTAAAAGTGCCTTGGATATGCCACAATGCGGCTTGTCCCCGACCGTGTCATTATGGTCAGGGAGCTTCGCATTCCTTGTGTTGGGCTGTGACAGCAATGCTGCTGCAAACACTGGTGGGAAAAGTGATTTCTGTTTTGGTGGCAGGAAAAGATTCTCTTCTCCTTTTTCTCATTGAATGAAAATAAAACTTCGCAGTATGTGGGAAACTCCAATATCTGAATGATTTCTTTAATTGCCCTTGCAGCACACCTGGATCTCTTGGAGCGAGTCCAGAGGAGGACACGAGCATGATCCGAGGGCTGGAGAAGCTCCCATAGGAGGACAGGCTGAAAGAGTTGGAGTTGTTCAGCCTGGAGAAAAGAAGGCTCCAGGGAGACTTTAGAGCAGCTTCCAGTGCTGAAAGGGGCTGCAGGAAAGCTGGGGAGGGGCTCTGGATCAGGGAGTGCAGGGACAAGATGAGGGGAACAGTTTAAAGCTGAAAGAGGGGAGATTGAGATGAGATCTTGGGGAGAAATGTTTTAATGTGAGGGTGGGGAGGCCCTGGCCCAGGTTGCCCAGAGAAGCCGTGGCTGCCCCATCCCTGGAGGGGTTCAAGGCCAGGTTGGAGGGGGCTTGGAGCCCCTGATCCAGTGGGAGGTGTCCCTGCCCCTGGCAGGGGTGGGACTGGGTGGGTTTTAAGGTCACTTCTAACTCAAACCATTCCATGAATCTAAGATGTAATTCATGGCTCCTACACTCAAAACACAGATTGAAACTCAAAGATTCTACTTCACAAGATGGGATTTATCTTCCAATGTTTTTGATACATATTTTACAACCATAGTCAAATGTAATATGTGTTTTACTAGAATTAAAAGACATTCTTTTCAGCAGCAAGAGAATGTGCTTAATTTTGCTCTTGCTGAAGTCAGAGCTTCCCCACACTATTCCCATCAACACTGACCCGCTGAGACCACTCTGCATGGGTACACATGGCAGACTTGGTGAGCTACATTAAGGAGATATATGAACCTCCCACCTGATTTCTGACTGATTATTATTTACAGCGCGACCTTGGGAGTGCAAGGTTGTTTACTTGGAAACAATTACACTCCGGGCTCCTGTCCCAGAGAGATTGCAGGCGATGTTGTAACCCAGAGCACGTAAATCTTCTGCTTGCACCAGTGGCACGAGTCAACTCAAACAAGTTCGTTTGCTTCCTCTGAGTAACCTGCTTCATGAAAGGTTTTGATAGGATCAGGGCCTAAACTAGGCATAGGGTGAAGGTGGTTCCTCTCTTCTGTGCTGATGGGACAGTGCAAGGAGGCTTGAACATCCAGTGTCAGTTATTATGTGGTATTTGGCAAACATTTAGTGTTTCAGAATTGTTCTTGAGGGTTTTTTGATTCTTAAAAATAGTGGTAATGAAGGGATAAACCACTCCTAGATCTGTGCCTATTTAAAATCATAGAATCATAGAATGGTTTGGGGTGTAAAGGACTTCAAAGCCCATCCAGTTCCAGCCCCTGCCATGGGCAGGGACACCTCCCATGGAATCAGAGGCTCCAAGCCACATCCAACATGACCTTGAACACCTCTAGGAATGGGGAGCCACCACTTCTCAGGGCAACCTGTTCCAGGGCCTCCCCACCCTCACAGCAAACAATGTTTTGTTAATATCTTACCTCAATCTCCCCTCTTTCAGCTGAAAACCATTCCCTCTCATCCTCTCCCTGCACTCCCTGACCCAGAGTCCCTCCCCAGCTTTCCTGGAGCCCCTTTCAGCGCTGGAAGCTGCTCTAAGGCCTCCCTGCAGCCTTCTCTTCTCCAGGCTCAACAAGCTCAGGTCTCTCAGCTTGGCCTTTCAAAGGGGAGACAAAAGAGTATAAAATCACATTGTGAAATATTTTTTGCCATTGTTGCTTTCACATACCTGTGAGGGTTTTGACCCTTTCAGTTCAATAAAATTCCAGAAAACTTTTTCCAGATGTTTGAAAGACAACACAGATTACGAAAAAAAAATTGTCTGAGTCCTATATTCAGGGCTACAACGTGTCCCTCTCACACTATAAAATATTGCAAGACTGTGGTGCATGGAACACAAGCTTTTGCCATGAGCCATATTAAATTCCATTCTAAAATTAAACATGGGTTTCATTTATTCACATCTTCTTATGCTTCTAAAATCTACCACTTTATTATTGATTTTTCTTATCTTTCCTACTTCATCTGATAGTGTCAGAGGCACCAAAAGAACTCAGAAACAGCTTAGACTCATAGAATCATGGAATGGTTTGGGTTGGAAGGGACCTCACAGCCCATCCAGTCCCACCCCTGCCATGGGCAGGGACACCTCCCACTGCATCGGGGGCTCCAAGCCCCATCCAGCCTGGCCTTGAACCCCTCCAGGGATGAGGCAGCCACCCCTGCTCTGGGCAACCTGGGCCAGGGCCTCCCCACCCTCACAGCAAAACATTTCTCCCTGAGATCTCATCTCAATCTCCCCTCCTTCAGCTCAAAACCATTCCCCTTGTCCTATCCCTGCACTCCCTGATCCAGAGCCCCTCTCCAGCTCTCCTGGAGGCCCTTTCATTAACAGAAAGCTGCTATAAGGTCTCTCAGGAACTTCCAAGAGACTTCCAGAGTCTGGAATTCTTTTCTACTCAACTTACTGATCAAAAGCCCACCCAAAATTTCACTCCTCCCCCAACAAAATTGAGAAGAGGAAACATTTTAAATGTACATTTTTTATTCACTGTCCCACCTCGCTTTGAGGTTTATATCAAAAAACGTCCGGCAAGATTAAATGTTAACCAAGCCAGATGATACAAAACACCCAGGGAAGGAGGATAGAATCATAGAATCACCAGGTTGGAAAAGACCTCCGAGATCATCAAGTCCAACCATCCCTATCTGACAATATCCCATATCCTTAAGTATCTTGTCTACTCATCTTTTAAAATCCACTAACCCATGCCCCTCAGCACCTCATCCACCCATCTTTTAAATGCCTCCAGGGATGGGGACTCCACCACTGCCCTGGGCAGCCTCTGCCAGTTCCTGCTGACCTTTTATGTGAATTTTTTCCTAATGTCCAGTCTCAACCTCCTCTGGGGCAGCTTGAGGCCATTCCCTCTTGTCCTACCACCTCTCACTTGGGAGAAGAGACCAACACCCACCTCTCTACAACTTTTTTTCAGGTAGTTGTAGGCAGTGATGAGGTCTCCCTTCAGCTTCCTCTTCTCCAGGCTAAACCTCCAATCCCTCAGATGCTCCTCATAACCCTTGTTCTCCAGCCCCTTCACCAGCTCAGTTCCCTTCTCTGGACACACTTCAGGACCTCCACGTCCTTCTTGTAGCGAGGGGCCCAGAATTGAACACAGTATTCAAAGTTCAGCATCACCAATCCTGATTACAGGGGCAGAGTCACCTCCCTGAACCTGCTGGCCACAGTGTTTCTGATCCAAGCCAAGATGCCATTGGCCTTTTTGGCCACCTGGGTCACTCCTGGCTCATGTTCAGTCACCATCGACCAACATCCCCAGGTCCTTCTTCTCCAGGCAGCTTTCCAGCCACTCTTCTCCATCAGTCTTCATCTTGAGCTTGAAGTCAAGGAGCTGGGCCCATGTCCCGTTGCCTTTCTCTGCGCACCAGAGCGGTTGCAGTTCGCCTCCAGCATGAAGCTGGGAGCAGGTGGAGGCTGGATTTTACACACGGGCATACACACACACACTTGCGTATGCAGATTTCCTCCTCACCCATTGCGCAACCAGAAAGGAAGGAATCATCCTTCGTGACTGACGAGCTGTGATAATGCAGAACTTTCAGCCACGACCGCGTCGGTGCTTGCAAAAGCCACGGTCCCCCTGATTCGGCTGTTTGTAAACAGGCAGGAGGAAGGGTAAACACAAACCTGGCTTCTTGACAAAAGTCACTACCCAGCACCTCTGGATAGAAACTAAAGAAACTCTTTTAGAGATAGCAAGTGGGATCCATCCCTCCGTTTCAGATGCTCAGTTGATCTCTGGCTGACAAAACCTTGTGAATACCATGTTTGCAGAGGGAGTTGAGATTCCGAGTGAGTGAAAACAGTTCTGAAATCGCAGAGTCAAGCTGCTAATGGGAGGGAAAAGGAGAAACCGGGGCTGTTGCAAAGCCATAGTTGCACAGCTGATTGCACCAGGGCCAGGTGAGCGCTCCAGGCTTGCAGCAGTCCGCTGCTCTGCACCCAGGTAGCACCCAACCTGCTACAAGAAAGAGATGAGTGAGCTCAAGATGTGTGGTGAACTCGGGGACGTGGTCCCTGAGCTAGCACTTTACTCACAGCTTACTCATGAATGCAAGGTTTGCTCAAGTGGCTTTGGTAGGCGCGACTTTGCGATTGCAGACAGTGGCTGCGTAAGAGGCAGAGAAATAAAAAGAAAATTTA
This sequence comes from Clamator glandarius, assembly GCA_033459285.1. Lineage (NCBI taxonomy): Eukaryota > Metazoa > Chordata > Aves > Cuculiformes > Cuculidae > Clamator > Clamator glandarius. The sequence continues at coordinate 332,272 of JAUNZM010000547.1, read as the reverse complement.
AATATTAGAAAAAACCAAAATGTTAAAAGAGTGATTTGGTTCAGAGCTTTTTGGTATTGCCTGGGAAAAATAGGAGCAATTAAAAGGAGCTCCAGGAAAGCTAGGGAAGAATCTCTTGATTAGGGAGTGCAGGGATAGGATGAGGGAGAACAGCTTTTTGCTGAAAGAAGAGAGGTCAAGCTGAGATCTTAGGGGGAAATGTTTCGCTATGAGGGCAGGGAGGTCCTGGACCAGTTTGCCCAGAGAACTGGTGGCTGCCCCATCTCTTGAGGGGTTCAAGGCAGTGCTGGATGAGGCTTTGAGCCCCCTGATGCAGTGGGAGGTGTCCCTGCCCATGGCAGAAGTGTGGGAATGAATGGGCTTTGAGGTCCCTTCCAACCCAAACCATTCTATGATTCTATGAAAACTAATGGTAACTATGTCAGTGTATGTGAAACGGCAATAAAATCAGACGTGATGTAGAGAAAACCCACTGCATTTTTGAGATATTGACAGGTATAAGTCAAAACTTCCAAAGGTAGAAGTACTACTACCTGGCTTTGAGAGGCCATTTGCCAGTTACAGTTTTTGGAGCCACAGTGGCCACAGGCTTCATTTTCCTGGATTTATTGTTCTGGGAAATGTAACAGAGGGAGGAGATGGAGTGGGAAGCTGCTCAGTTTCTGGCACCTGCAGATGTCTTACATGGTGAAGACAACTTTAGAGAATATTTTTTTGTTTTCAGAGGACATGAGATAAGGATTTTCTAAAAATTTGCTTTTTTTTCTGGCCAGGACCTGGGAATGGTGGCTCTTATCCACTGTGCAAGATCCTGGTCCTGCCAAGAGCAGTTAGAGGTGACTGGGCACCATGACCTCTCCTCCAGACATTGGATGAGATGTTTCAGGAGGATAGAAACCCCATAAAGCACCACCTTTGCCATCCATTTTGCAATAGAAAACTCATCCTGGCATGATTGTGAGACAGTCAAGCCACCCACACGTTTTTCACTCTTCACACATTACAACCTGCATGGGGCAGGGCGGCAATTAAAGCTGTGTAACACAAGGAAGACAATCTACTGTATGACAAGTCAATCAAAAAATCGGGTTGAATAAGCTTTTGAAGGTGGTGGATAATTAGAGGTGGGGCTGTTTGGTAAATACTTTGGTCATTTTTCCCCAGGGGTTTATTGCATTTTCAGGAAGAGAGTTAGGAACCATATAAAAGTTCTCGGATGGGAGAGCAACTCATCCACTCAGCTCCTCTCCTTCTTCAGAGCCTTTACAGCCAAGGTAAGTTACTCCTACACCACTAACATTGCCTTCCTAGGAAACTTTGCTGGACTGAGCTGAGCTCTGCTCATATAAAGATGAGTCTGTCTGCAGGTGCTGGGATTATTGAGAGCCAAGTTCTTGCCTGGGCTGGGTCAACCAGAACTGGTCTCCAGGCTGCCTATGCTAAGAAGCAAAGTGTATTGTTCTTATCACACGGATTACTTCAATGCTCAGGATTCCTAATTTCCTAAGGGCAAACTGGAAATAACAAAGAGTGGGATTTGGGAATGAATGGGAGAACTCAGGCTGGTCTTTAATAAGAAACTTTGGGTTTAAGTTGGGAATTTTGATTGCACTTGTGAGCTTGACTCCTTTACTGAGATCCTATGGAAAAATTAAATCTTCAGGAGCTGAAAGTGTTAAGCTGTCCTGGAAGAAATTTAGGAAAGAACTGAGAAGGCAGAGTGAAATTACGAGAGGAAGGAGTAGAATGAACAGCTTTCAGCTCAACTGGCCTCTTCCTGGATGCCTTTTGCCTCCTTGAAATTTCATCTCTCCTTAGAAGGGGCTGTAGATGAGCACATAGGATTTTCCTCATGCCTCTGGGCACTGACCAGCCAGGGCTCCACAGGGAGAGACGGAGAAGAGGACACAAGGAAGGGGGAAAGCAAAGGAGTCTTATCATTTTGAGCGCCTGTCTTTGGGAGTGTGTTTTGCCACGGGTCTAATACCACCAGTCCTGGCTGTAAATTCAACAGTTGTGCCAGGACCACCCCAGGCTGCAAGGTTTTCAGCCCCTTGCCAAGATTCCTCTTGCTGGTGCAGAACAAACTGGCAGCTCATGGAGCATCCACTCCTCAATTACTCAGATCTGAAATAATCCCAGGGTACCTTGCATGAGAGCTCATGGGATACAGCAAGGGAGAGCGGAGAAGAGGCTCATGAATCCAGCAGAAACGGTGATCAGAGCTGCTGGAGGGGCTCATAAGGGTGTTCAGATGGTGCGGATGGATCCAGATCTGTGGGAACAAAGCTCTAAGCTGGAGAAATGGGATGAGCTGACAGGTAAATCCCGACGAACCCCAACAGGCTCATAAACACATCAAGGAAATCTGAACTCAAAGCAGAATAGTAAATGCAAGCTGCCCTTCACACATCTAATGACAAAGGTCTCTCCTTCACAGGGTTTAAGACACCGATTGAAAAATGTGCTCCCGTGGAGACAGAGGCTGCCACAGCACCGAGAGCTCCTCCTGTCACAGTGGAGGCTCCTCCTGCCACGACAGCGAGAGGTCTTGCCATGGCTCCGAGGGGGTCGTCTGCCACGAAGTGAACGCCGTGCAGGACGGGACACCGGTGGTCGTCCTCCAACCCCAGTGCCCTGTGGTGCCTGTGCCTGGGCAGGTGCCGGTGGTTCCCGCTCCCTGCCAGCAGCAGCAGCAGATCAAGCAGCCAGCGCAGTGGCCCCCACAGCAGAAGTGAGGCGTCAAGAACAAGCCGACAGTCAGCGCACATCACGGGGCTGCACCTCTCCCCTCTCCTCTGCAAGATGCAGCCCTGAGCTTGGGCAGGTCCTGCCCCTTCCCTCCAGCACATATTACCTCTCCCTGCTCCTGATAATGCAAAGTGGCATTAGCATGGCAGAAACGTGATTTGCTCTCATGCACGTGAGAATTTGAATCCATTGATCTCCTGCTTCTGTATCCAGCAAAAATGTGATATTAAAATCTAAAGCTTACAAACCATGCTGGTGTCTTCATGTTTCTCCATCATTGCCTTCCTCCTTCTCTTTAGCGTCATACCCAAGCCCGCTGTTATTAACAAGAGATGGTTCTCCTACCTTGAAAACAGCTTCCCCCCCACACGTCACCTCCCGCATTGCACTTCAGTGCTCAGCTTTCAGACCTCATGTATCTGTCAGAAAAAGCCAGATGCTGGATTCGGAAAAGCTGTCTGGGGCTGAAGGTGCAGATCAGCATCTCATCAATCCAATCCCTTAGCTCTATAACAGCTTTCGACCTTCACAGGCACATTTTGAAGAAGCTAAAAGCAAAGTTTTGGCTTTGTAATACGTACATGGTTGGTGAGCACGAAGGCAGACTCTATCTAGGAAGCCTGAAATCACCATGAGCAAGAGAGCACAGGCAGAGGAAGTACTATGTCATAATTAATCTTCCTTCTGACTTGTTCTAAATAGAGAATATGGGGTCAGACAGATATTTTGTGCAAGGCAACCCTACCTTCTTTGAAAACCCCAACAAGAGTCCCTATTGCCTGGGTGAAATACTGGTTGATGCCAAGTAAAACTGGGTTTAAGTCAGGCCATGCACTGCAACAGTGGCTCCTGCTGTGAACTCTCTTCCTGGAAACACCACACAGGTCTGGAAAAGAAGAGAAAATTGTGAAAGAATCAGGCTCTTTATCAGGGAGTGCAGGGATAAGATAAGAGGGAATGATTTTCAGGGGAGGTTAATGAGAGAGGGGAGATTGAGACGAGATCCTAGGGAGAAATGTTTTGCTGCCCTGGCCCAGGTTGTCCAGAGAAATCATGTCTGCCTCATCCCTGGAGGTCCTCGAGGCCACGTTGGATGGAGCTTGGAGCAACCTGATCCAGTGGGAGGAAGACGGAACTGGATGGGCTTTGAGCTCCCTTCCATGATTCTGTAAGAACAAGATGTTCTTAGTTCCCACTGAAGTTCAAGCTAACTTTTCTCAGCAGAAATCATAGAAGTTCTGAGCTTCCCTTGTAGATGTAGAAAAAAAGGAATATCAAAGGGACAGATGGTCACAAAAGTGAGTATTTCTCGCAGCACTAGATTCATCCCCAGGTTCTGCTCCAGTTTCCACCAGCATAGAGGCTGATTGCCGTAGCAGTTCATGCCTCTGTGGGATGAGAGCTGTATTGTGTGTAATGTGCTAAATATTTAATAAGCGAAGGGTTTGCACTGAGCCTTTGAAAGGAACAAGAAACTTATTATTAACACTTGTTTTATTATTACTGTTAATTAAAATAACAAGGAACATCATTCCCATATGCAAGATACATGATTGCAGGTGCAAGGAATGAACGTCGGAGTCTGACTACACACCAAGGTGTGGTGCCACCGATGGTCCTAGTCCCCCCATACATCCAGGTCCCCCTGCCAGTGCCAAACAGGAGGTTGAAACCAAGCCAGACTTGAGGCTCCAGGCTGGGTTTGAGTCTGGCTGAAGGCATTCTGGGGAAAGGGAGATAAAATCTTATAATTCTTTCTAAGCAATCCAAGCCTGAGGAACTGAGACACCAAATATCTCTTCTGAGCTGGAGTTGTGTTATCTCAGCACTCACATCTGGGAAGCGAAGCAGGAAAGCAGATCACATAAATTCAGCAGGAGTTATCTCCACCTCTCCCCTCCATGAGTGCAATGATGCCTGTGCTGAGGTCAAGCTCTGCAGAAGACATTTTCGAGACAGTGCCTCAAAGTCAACAGGAGGAGAGTGGGTGAGGAACAGACCACAAAAAGCATGATAAACCCAAGGCAAACATTAGAAAAGCGAGACCCAAGAGAGCCCTGCAAGCAGACCGTGTTTCTCAGCACTCAACAAGTGTGGAGCAAGTGTTGGGCTCCTACAGAGCTCTTCTGGCTGTGCCGATGTGGCTGCACACAGCAACACTGCCATGTAAGAGTGCTGGACCACACTGAATTCAAGGTCCCACATAACGCCTTCAAGTTGCAGCAGTGGAGCTTTATAGTGGATATTGGGGAAAATGTCTTTACCAAAAGGCTGGTCAAAGATTAGAAGAGGCAGCTCAGGGAAGCAACGGAGTCTCCTTCCCTGGGTGTTCAAAAGCATGTAGGCATGGCACTTTGGGATGTGGTTTAATCGGCATGGTGGGGTTGGGCTGATGGATGGACTTGTTGATCTTAAAGGTCTCTTCCAACCTTAACGATTCTATGATTCTTTTCTGGTCTCCCATTAATCATAGCATCTCTCATAACACCCTTTCGAGCATACACCATAGCTATGGCATCTCCCACACCAGCTGCTCACCAGCTCCCTGGCACAGCAAGAAGACCTGATTCCTTGGCACGTTGGCAGCTCAGGAGCAGACTGACTGGTGGTAGCCAGAGTGCCGGTAGTCGTAGCCCCCCAAGCATGAGTCACTGCCAAGGGCACAGCCGATGCTGAAGGCGTAGAGGAGAGGGGTGTGCTGGGCATCCATCCAGAAGCCTGCTGGGCCATAACATGTTGAGTTCAAGTTGAAGAAGGATTCCCTTCCAGAAGAGCAAGCCATTCTGGGCAGTGGAGGACACCTAAGAGAAAAGGAACATAGTGATAGAAGCAAAACAATATCTTTCTGTGCAAATGTTTTATCCACTGCACTTCAGAGTAATCAGCGCCAACTAGAAATAGAGGACTTAGCTACAGCAAATTTGGACTTCTGTGTTTCCACCTGTTTTATCAGTGTCTATAAAATATCTTCTCTATGGCATATTAGATATCATAATATTTCTCCTGCAAGTGAGATATTATTAGCATTGAGATTCAGTATTCATGTCCTAAGGACAGGCTAAGAGAGTTGGAGTTGTTCAGCCTGGAGAAGGGAAGGCTCTGAGGAGACCTTAGAGCAGCTTCCAGTGCTGAAAGGGGCTCCAGGAAAGATGGGGAGGGACTCTTGATCAGGGAGTGCAAGGATGGGATGAGAGGGAATGATTTTCAGCTGAAAGAGGGGAGATTGGGATGAGAGATTAGGAATAAATGTTTTGCTGTGTGGGTGAGGAGGCCCTGGCCCAGGTTGCCCAGAATAGAGGTGGCTGCCCCATCCCTGGAGGGGTTCAAGTCCAGGTTGGATGGGGCTTGGAGCCCCTTGATCCCATGGGAGGTGTCCCTGCCCACGGCAGGAGGTGGAACTGGATGGGCTTTGAGGTCCCTTCTAACACAAACCATTCTGTCATTCTATGACTCTATAATTCTATAATTTTATATTTATCCCAAGAGCTTATTATTTATTGTTATTTTCAGTATTAAATAACATCCAATGAAACATAAGAACTATTCCATATAAAGTATCTCTTGTATGTACTATTTACAATAAACAAGCAAATTGATTTTAAGCAGAGCCAAGCCAAGTGGATAAACACAGCCGCAGCCTACAAATAAGTTTTTACAAATGCTCCGGATCCTCACTCAAATCACGTACCTCAGTCAACAACAGGGAAGCGACAGGAGAAGCAAAGTCAAACTGAAGGGAATTGCCTGAAACAGGGGAGCTTTATAGACCTGGTGGCTTCAGCAGTGAGGCACCCATGGAGAATGGGGGCTTTGCTCGCCCCTGACCACAACATTTTTCTTTGCTGCTCTTAGTTCCTGATGTTTACACCTGACACACTTCTTGCATTTTTACCATCTCCCCTCCTTTATTTGACAGCATATTTACTTCTAAACATGATCAAAGATTTCCAAGGCTGCTGCCTAACCACAACTTAAATCAAAGTCTGCAGCAGACTATTTATAGGTTCATTCCATACATTGTGATACTGCAGCGCAGGTGTGAATGGACCTGTTTGAGGGATCCCTGTGAGTCAGTAGAGCATCACACAAAATCAGTTGTGTCTGACGGCTAATCCACAATCCCATCCCAGTGTTGACACATCCTTGCCTTTTATGTGACAAGAAAACGTAATTGCTGGGTACAATGACCCAGCAATGTACTGTACACGGGATTGACCTGAACATGGAATAGGATTTTTAAGTCTCTCCATGATTCATGGGGAAATACAGGCTCAGAAACATCTTTGTCTACCTCATTACACTGTTTTGTTTATTTTTTCTTGAGCTACAGCCACATCTAATGTGTGTTTCCATAACAGATGCAGAGATGCCGTGGCTGAGTACTTGAAATCAGGAGAGCAATACCAGCATTCTGTTCCAGTCCAGAGGAGGCCATGGAGATAATCCAAGGGCTGCAGCACCTCCTGCATGAGGACAGGCTGAGAGACTTGGGGTTGTTTGGCCTGGAGAACAGAAGGCTCTGTGGAGACCTTATAGCAGCTTCCAATACCAAAAGGGGCTCCAGGAAAGATGGGGAGGGACTCTTGATCAGGGAGTGCAAGGATGGGATGAGAGGGAATGATTTTGAGCTGAAAGAGGGGAGATTGAGATGAGAGATTAGGAACAGAAGTTTTGCTATGAGGATGGGGAGGCCCTGGCCCAGGTTGCCCAGGGCAGTGGTGGCTCCCCCATCCCTGGAGGGGTTCAAAGCCAGGTTGGATGGAGCTTGGAGCAACCGAATCCAGTGGGAGGTGTCCCTGCCCATGGCAGAGAGTGGAACTGGCTGAGTTTTGAGGTCCCTTGCAACCCAAACCATTCCATGATTCTATGTTTCTATGAGTAGTCCAAATATCTTCCTCAACATTAATGTGAAATTAAAGATCTTAAATCTCAGTCTGAAGGCAGATGTGTGACCCACCTCCTTGCTACTTCAACTGCTAAAAGTCTCCAGAAAGTAAACTAAAGATCAGGGTCTCTTTAAAATGATGTGAGAAAAATCAGAAGTATATTAGAGAAGGACAGAGGAAAATAGGAACAGAAAGTAACTACAACTCTGGGAGCGTGAGCCAAACACAGGCTAGTGGGTTCATCTCCAACCATTCTGCTTCAGGATTTGATATCACTGCCACTAACACCATACCACAGAACTAAACTAAAACAGCATCTACAGCAGGAATAAAATAAATCCTTGACAGTACACATCATGCAGACAGGTTGAGGATCTCAGGGACATGGTTTAGTAGTAAACAGGTGCAGCTGGACTCAATGTTCTCAAAGTTCTTTTCCAACTGATTTTATGACTTAAATGATGAGTCAATGACATTCTTGGGCTAACGCTAAACCTCTCATTGAAATATCCAGTGCTATTTGGCAACTCTGTTGGAGTATCTGTGCCCTAAACTTAATCTGCATGCGTTAACATTAGTAGTCATCCTTCTTTCACAGGGAAATGTGATCACGTTTTGCTCTTGGTCCATGTGATGTCCCAACCCAGCTTGAGGAATTGGTACTCCTGGATTACAAACATCTCTTCCGCTTGACATTTGTTGTCCATGACCATATCCATTTGTTTCTTCAGCATTGGCGTCACTTCACGTGAAATACCTTCCAATCTCTTTCATAGGGAGGCAAAGGAATTAGAGTGCTATTAATAACCCATGGGACAATTAAAATGTTAAAAGCACAGTGCATCAAAGGGAAAAGGTCGGAAGCTGAATACAGCAGATAGAAATGGGCTAGAATATGTAATTAGGTTACACTTGCCAAGAGATGTCTCATGTCCCAGATAACTCTCTGGAAGAGTATAAAAGGTCTCTCACCCTGGTTTCCTTCATTCGCTTCCCTGTACCTATACACCTTCATTCCTGTTGCTGAAGGGGTAAGTCCATTTTTTCTATTTCTCTTGGGTTTCTTTACGAAACCAGCTTTGATAAAGTTGGAGTATGATGCTCCCTCCTTGTCTCTGTACCTCAGCCATGCCAGAGACCAAGTACTTGTTACCCACATGAGCTGTTTTATCAACTCAGATGAGAAGTGGGATATGGGCTCAGCAGACAGAGGCTCCAGCCAAACAAAAACAACAGAAAGACTGAAAAATATAGAGAGAGGACAGTTGGAGGACTGTATGGAAAAGAATCTTTGAAGTTCTTGAAGCACCGGAAGGTCTGGGGCTGCATGTGGGCAATGGATGTTTTGAGTAGTTTTGTCTCTGGGAAGGAAAGTGCATCCATAAAAGGTGGTAGATTTGGTGGGGGATATAAATCATCTCCCAATATCTAACCAGCACTAAAATCACTTTGTTCTACGTGAAGAAATTAGGAAGAAAATAGGGAATTAATTAAGGACGGCAGGGATGCTCACGTATACAGGGGTTGCCATACCAGGATGATGGTCTCTTTCTCTCTTCCCTACAGCTCTGCCAACACTCCAGAAAGATGTGCTCCCGCAGGCCCTGCCACAGCCGTGAAACCTCCTGCCACGAATCCCACTCCTCCTGCCATGACTCGGGCTCCTCCTGCCATTACACCATCCAGAGGCAACCTGTGCAGAAGTTCTCCTACGTGACACCCTGCTGCCCCCCTGTGCAGCCCTATTGCCCCCCTGTGCAGCCCTACTGCCCCCAGGTCCCTTACTGCCCCCAGGTCCCTTACTGCCCCCAGTACCCCAAGAATGTCTGCAAGCTGCCGCCAACATACCCCAAGTATTAACAGCAGGATTCAACCCCAGACCTGGACCCACTGGCTTGCTCCTCCATCGTATGGTCTTGATGCTTAAAGCTTGAATTGCTGGTTCTCTTTTCCCATTCCTGGTTTGTCTGATTCCTCAAATAACCTATCTATGATTAGAAGTGTCTTCAAACTATAAATCAGATCTGGTGCTATTTCTTTTGTGTGCAAGGGCCAGTTTATATTCTTCTCCAAAAGATTGGGCATGCTTTCTGCTGGTGGGGGCTTACACATGATGTGTCAACCTCCAAATCATGCGGATGAAACAATAAAATTTCATTTCCAAAAATACAAAGGGTTCTCGGCTTGTCTCTTTACTTCAGAATTATCTTCACCTCTAACCTCTTTGTCACCACTTCTCATTCTTTTTTTTCTCTCCAACCTTTCACAAAATGCCCACATCCTAAAGTTTCAAAATAAATGGAAGCCAGTAATTCCAGATGTAATTCTGGAGCAGATGAATGTATTTATTTATCTTCTCATTCATATATGATGATGCCAGGGCTGGAGCACCTCCTGTATGAGGACAGGCTCCATTCCATAATTGACATCATACAGGGAGCTCATCTGTACCCTCTTCAGCCCAGGACTGTATCGATGATACAAAACTGTGAGGAGTGGCTGATACACCATAAGGCTGTGCTGCCATTCAGTGAGACCTGGACGGGATGCAGAGATGGGTTGAAAGGGACTTCATGAAGTTCAACAAAGACAAGTGTAGGGTTCCGCACCTCAGGATGAACAGCCCCCAGCACCAGTACAGGTCAGGGATTGTCCGACTGGAAAGCAGCTCTGCGGAGAAGGACCTGGGGCTCCTGGTAGACAACGAGCTGACAGTGGGCCAGCGAAGTGTCCTCATGGCCAAGAGGGCCTAGGAGATCCTGGGATGCATCAAGAAGAATGTGGCTAGCAGGGCAGGGGAGATTTTTCTCCCCCTCTTCTGTTCTAGTGAGGCCACGTCTGGAGTCCTCTTTCAGTTCAGGGATTCCTAGTTCAAGAACAACACAAAACAATTGGAGAGACCCCAGCAGAGGCCACAGAGATGATGAAGGGACTGGAGCACCTCTCTTAGGAGGAAAAGCTGAGTGACCTTGATCTGTTTAGCCTGGAGAAGACTGAGAGGGGTCTCATCAGAACTTATAAATATCTAAGGTGTCAAGAGGATTGGACCAGCCTCTTCTCAGTGGTTCCCAGAGAGAGGGCAAGGGAACTTGAACACAGGAAATTCCACATGAGGAAAACATTCTCTCCTGCGAGGCTGATGGAACACTGGAACAGGCTACCAAGGGAAGGTGTGGAGTCTCCATCTCTGGAGATATTCAGACCCCACCTGGACACATTCCTGTGCAACCTGCTCAAGGTGACTCTACTTTAAGAAGGACTGGATGAGCTCCAGAGATCCTTTCCAACCCCAGGCATTTTGTGATTCTGTCTTTCTCTGTTCTCTACCTCAGCAGCACCTCACACTTCATTTTCCACTCCCACTCAGAATTACACTTTGAGGTGTGTAATAAATGCAAATAGGTGTCCAGAGGACTTTTCTCCTTTCCCTGCACTTCCACTTACTGTTTTCAATGAAAATTTCACATATTTAAAAGTAAACACGAAATCTCTCCCTACTTTTTACAACCTAAGACTTTCTTTATCTCCCCAGTCACCAGCCCATCCAGCTGAGACATCTATTCTCAAACAGGATCGCTCACTTCCTTCTGCTGGTGCCTGTTTCTTTGCAGCAGCGTCACAAAGAGCTCGTTGATGAGCTTCAGATTAAACAATTTAGAGTATCTAGAAAGGGGTGAGATGAACGCAATGTAAATGACAGAACTGACATAAGGGCCTTCCCAAAACATCCTGATTTATCAGCCTAGATGAAACATTTCTACGTTACTTACAACTCAAAGCACTGCTGAGAAGGCAAAGTTTTTCCAAAGAAGTGTGAGCTTTAAAACACTTTTAAATATATTTTTTCCCTGAATCATAGCTTTAAAGCATAAACTAAAAAAACCCCAACCAGAACACAAAAACATAGTTTATCAGGATATATTTTCAAATTCAGACTGAATTAGCATCTCACAAACCTGCTGGCAGAGTAGCAAAGTATTTTTTTCCCCAACTATGGCATGAAAATAAACACTGAAAGGTATGAATACCTCTCAACAGGGGTAGCTGCTCCCTTGTGAACTCCGTAAGCAACTTTTAGGACCCCTTCATTTTAGTTGCATCAGGACTGACCCACGGGATGCTCATAAGGAGTGGAACCAACATCCCTTCCACAGCAGAGGGCTTCAAACTGGATGATCTTTAAGGTCCCTTCCAATCCAAACCATTCTATGATTCCTGTAGCACCCACCTCGATAAAAGTCACAGGAAAGGAAGAACGACACATTTCATTGTCCTAAAGTAAAACCTTGAACTGCTGTGAGAGAAACTCAGCAGTAAATAGTGGAACACTGCAATGAGTAAAAATTACCAAACCACTTAAGTAAGACAGGAGCCCAAAGTGACTGGGAGCTGAAAACAAGATGCCAGTGGGTGAGACCTTCCCAGTACAAATCCTTCCTGCTTCGGATTTGAAATCCTCTTCCTCTAGAAGGAATGTAAACAGGAGAGTATCCTAACACAAGGGAAAAACAGCTGATGGTTGGTGGACTCAGAATGAAAAACATCAGAATTGGGGGTGTACCTCTGGAGTCATCTCCGGTGTCGAGGCATCAGGTGCATTAGAGCCAGTCAGCAGGACTTCCCTCTAAATAGAGTCCATGTGGATGTTAATTACAGTCCCTTGTGTCTCGAGAAAACATATCAATCAAAATGTGAGTCTGCCATGCAGACGAAGGGGCGACAGGCAGGGTAGGAGTCAACACTTTTGAATTGTGCATTGATGCAATACTGGTTGCCCAACGACGAATCACTTAATAACTCTAGGGTTAGGTTCATTTTTAATATGTAAATACATAACTACCTTCAAAATTCCCTTATAAAGCAGATTGGGAAATCCATTGCCTATTAGCTTGTTAAGGAAAAAAAATCATAATTGTTTTTCCTGACTCTGTCAAATCGGAAATGCTAAAAATGAGACACAGAAGATAAATATGAACATGACTGCTTAAATAATTGTCAGCACTGTCATGAGACGCGTAATATCTTGGACAACCCTTTGGAAGGTATAAAAGTCCGCCATCCCCATTCCTCCTTCATCCAGCATCAGCTCTTGGTACTCTACCTCTTCTTTGCTCCAGCCAAGGGTAAGTAGGATTATATTGATTTCATAGAACCATAGAACAATTTAGGTTGGAAGCGACCTCAAAGCCAATCCAGTTTCAACTCCCACCATGGGCATGGACACTTCCCACTGAATCAGGGGGCTCTAAGTCCCATCCAACCTGGCCTTGAACCCCTCCAGGGATGGGGCAGCCACGGCTTCTCTGGGCAACCTGGGCCAGGGCCTCCTCACCCTCACAGTAAAAAAAGGGTCTGCTGTTATATACTGTAGAGCAGTAGGAGCTCAGATAGGAATTCCAGCTCACTGGTTCTGTGTTTAGACCTTGCCTTTGTCTTAGAAATTTCATATTCTTGGTGACTGGGTGCCTGAACATGTAAGCTACGCAAAACATATTCATGGTATACTCAGAGTAGATGGGACAACAGAAAAAATTAGAAACAATTGAAGGCCCAGGCCTGCAAAGACACAGAGTCTTTCAGACCCAGCAAGGAGTTAATCCCAAACTATACAGTGATGGAGGGACAGATATCTCAGACTAGTTAGTAAAGTGTCAGAAGTAAACTTTACCTGAAAAAGCCAACAGCAATGTCTTGGTAGGGAAATTCCCACCAGAGCTGGATTATCGTAGAGTAACTCCCAAGAGACAAGGCAGCATCACGCTCAGGGTGAAGATATCCAATATATTACAAAAAAAGAGGAAAACAAAATTTCCCAGACTTTTACAAAACAATAGCCAAAGAAAATGCAGGAGGTTGCAGCTGTGCCAGCATGATGGTCTCTCTCTTTCCTACAGCTTTGCCGATACTCCAGAAAGATGTGCTCCCGTGGGTCCTGCCGTGACTATGAGTCCTCCTGCCATGGATCTCGGTCTTCCTGCCATAGATCCCACTCCTCCTGCCATGACTCAGGCTCCTCCTGCCATTACACCATCCAGAGGCAACCTGTGCAGAAGTTCACCTACGTGACACCCTGCTGCCCCCCTGTGCAGCCCTATTGCCCCCCTGTGCAGCCCTACTGCCCCCCAATCCCTTACTGCCCCCAGGTCCCTTACTGTCCCCAGTACCCCAAGAACATCTGCAAGCTGCCACCAACATACCTCAAGTATTAGCAGCAGGATTCAGCCTCAGACCTCGACCCACCGGCTCACTCCTCCCTTGGATGCAGTGACCAGAGATCATCTCATCCTTGCTGAAATCCCTGGGCCTCTGCCATGTGTCTCACTACTGGTCTGTTTGAAGCATTCCCCTAATTACCGCTCAAGATGTCATTCTTTCTAATTATGCTGGAAATGTCCTTTCTAATTATTCTGTGCTTAATTACTGTTGAGAATTTTTCTATGCCTTGCATTTCTGTTTCAGACTCATTTGGGTGTGGATAACAATAAATCTTACAATTCATGAGACCTGCATTGTCTTTCAATTTCTTTATTCACTTTTACCTTTAGACTTCTTTTATTCTGGATTCTTCAATCAAATTTCCTCATATTACCAAAGTGCCCCAAGAGCTGGTGGCCAAGAACAACAATTCCCACAATCGTTTGGGAAGAAAACAGACACATTAGTAGAGGAGAAGGTTCTCAACTATCAAAAATCTACATGAACCTGAACAAAGCTTCCCCTGCTTAAACCACACTGGCCTATGCAGGTTTTTGTCTCATCGTTTTGGAAACAGTGAGATCAAAGACAACTGAATATAAACTCTTTTGCTTTGGAGACAAGCACAGCTCATTAAATAGAATAGGAAAGAGAAGTTCATGGCTGCTAGTATTTATATTCAGTACATTGCACTAATTTACTCCAAGCTCAGCTTCAGGACTTGAGCATGTAAATATATTCAAATATCTTAAAACCCCTGAAAACAGAATCATATAGTGGTTTGTGTTGGAAGGGACCTCCAAGCCCATCCAGTTCCAACTCCCCTGCCACAGGCAGGGACACCTCCCACTGGATTTGGTTGCTCCAAGCCCCATCCAACCTGGCCTTGAACACCTCCAGGGATGAGGCAGCCACCACTGCTCTGGGCAACCTGGGCCAGTGTCACAACACTCTCATCCTGAAGAATTTCTTCCTAATGTCTAAACTAAATCCTTCCCTTTCCAATTTATCATAGAATCATAGAATAACCAGGTTGGAAGAGACCCACTGGATCATCGAGTCCAACCATTCCCATCAATCACTAACCCATGCCCCTCAGCACCTCGTCCACCCGTCCCTTAAACCCCTCCAGGGAAGGGGACTCAACCCCTTCCCTGGGCAGCCTCTGCCACTGCCCAACGACCCTTTCTGTGAAAAATTTTTTCCTAATGTCCAGCCTGAATCTCCCCTGGTGGAGCTTGAGGCCATTTCCACTAGTCCTATTAGTACATGCCCATGTAAAAACTCCCTCCCCAACTTTCTTGCAGACCCCAGGTGCCTACAGAAGGCACAAACTTATTTTTCATGTTCCAGTGTTAGCTGTAAATCCTTTGGAGCAGAGGAAGGGGATAGCCCACAGACAGTCCATCTCATGTAAGATTCTTGTGTACTCACACAGAACAGACTGAACACCACAGTCTGTTCTTAAGGAGAGCTACAAACTAACGTGTTGGTTTGGGCTGGTGTGGAGTTCGTTTCCTTCATGGTAGCTAGCATGGGGCTATGGTTTGGATTAGTGCTGGAAAGCACACTGATAATACAGGAGTTTTTTAGTTACTGTTGGGCAGTGTTCACACAAAGTCAAGGCTTTTACTTCTCCTCACACCTCCCCCCCACTGATTGGGCTGGGGGGTGCACAAGAACTTAGGAGAGAATACACCCAGGACAACTGACCCAAGGGGTATTCCATCATTGTATGATGTCATGTTCAACATATACAGCTGGGTGAAGGGAAGGGGAAAATGCTTGGAGATACGGTGTTAGTCTTTCCAAGTAACCGCTAGATGCAGGGGAGCTCTGCTTTCCTGGAGATGACTGAACACTGGCTGCTAATGGGAAGTAGTGAGTGATTCCCACATTAACCCAAAAATGACATTTCGTTACTGAAGACTGGACTTCCCTTACATACTCCTCTAAAAGAAATGCAAATAATGGATGATAAATTTTTAGGGATCATGTTTTACTGTAGGCGTGGTGAGGCACTGGCTTGGGTTGCCCAGAAAAGCCATGGATGCCCCAGTCCCTGAAGGTGTTTAAGGTCGGGTTGGAAGAGGCTTTGAGCACCCTCATGCAGTGGGAGGTGTCCCTGCCCACGGCAGGGAGTTTAGAACTGAATGATCTTTAAGATCCCTTCCAACCCAAAACATTCTATGATTGTATGATTTTGTTTTCCTTGGCAGGATCTGAAATTGAAAGATTCAGGTACAATTTTTGAGTGGATGTATCCTAGAACAGTCCAGTTTGGAAGACTGTTAAGGAGGTCAAAAGATTTGGAGGAACTTTGTTGTGATACTCCAGACCAAAATGAAGAGGAAAGGAAAACTGTCAAGCAGGCACCAGCTTCACCCACTGGGCTTCTAGAGCCTCTCTTGGTTTTGGACCCACAACGGAGTCACAAAATGTCCCTGTGAGATCCGTGCAGTCTTCCCTTGCTACACAAAACTCACCACAAGCAATTACATCATCTATAGCCTGAAGAAAAGCTGAAAGACACCCCTACTTTAGAGAGAGTTTCTCATTAGCAGTTAGCAAATTACTCTAATGGGCAATATTTTCCAAAGTTGATGAGTTACCAGCTTCATTTTCTTAGGCTTCAAGGACTGAGTCAAACAGGATTATAAATCCAGTTTTATTGCCGACAATTTCACCATTATTGACAGAAACAAATATCTGCTCAAGCTTCAGCTCAAAAACTCCCTTTCTCTGAATCGTTTCTTTTCCAGATGTCTATGTGAGTGAGAAGAAAATCAGTGAAAGGAAAGAGAAACCAAAGAATGGGAAAATTTAAGAAGGAATCATGGAATCACTGAATGGTTTGGGTTGGAAGGGACCTCAAAGCCCATCCAGTTCCACTCCTGACATGGGCAGGGACACCTCCCACTGCATCAGGGGCTCCAAGCCTCATCCAACCCGGACTTGAACCCCTCCAGGGATGGGGCAACCACCACTGCTCTGGGCAACCTGGGCCAGGGCCTCCCCACCCTCACAGCAAAATATTTCTCCCTAAGATCTCATCTCAATCTCCCCTCTTTCAGCTCAAAACCATTCCCCTCACCCCGTCCCTGCATTCCCTGATCAAGAGCCCCTCCCCAGCTTTCCTGTAGGCCCCTTTGTATCTTGTACAGAGCTCATTGCAGAGATTTTTCTCTGATCCTAACTATGAATAAGCTCTGATGGATAAGGAACAATCTGATACAGCCACTCAAATCATCTGTCAAGTCAAAGAACACGTGAAGATTCAGAAATACTTCTCTTTTTTTGCGGTACCATGGAATGGAAGGCATGACACCAGACTTCCCAGCGTTGTGCCATACCCATGAGTTGCAGCTGGTAATCCCATTCCTTTTTGGCATTCACCAACATGTAAATTAATATTCTGAGCTGTCATCTGCACAAAACAGTAGGCCTGTCCCAGGAGTCAGCATTTCTGAGACTTAAAGATGTTTCTGTCACTGATGCAATCCCAGTTGCCCATTGGCAGGCTAATTAACAACTATGAGATTAGAGTCAGTCTCCAGGAAATGGGAAAGAAACGCCTTCCAAAATCCTTATAGGAAATGCGTTAGGAATTACATATGGGACAAAACATAGCATGTCAGGGAGGAAATGCTAAAAATAGAAGAGCAAAAACATCTGTGGGATTGAGTGCGGAAATAATTAAATTGTCATTGCAAAGAGGTGTCTCATATCTGAGATAACCTTTCAGAGCTGTATAAAGGACCATTTCAGCCCAGTCCTTCTCAGTTGCTCACCTTCGCTTCCAGATCCTTCTCTCCATAGCCAAAGAAGGTAAGACCAATTTTACTATTTCCATTCACGTTGAGAGGGAAGAAATCTCCACTATAGGTTTTTTTGGACCTCATGGGAGCTAGAACTTAGCTAAATGCCTTCTGCTTGCACCCTTGTGTAGCTGTGAGGCAGGCATGGTGAATGGTGGGTGGAGGGATGGGGATCGCTGGGGAAGGTGCAGCAAAGGCACATGAGGGGATACTTAGGCAACATGAGTTCCATGCTGTTTCACAAGGGAGATAGGATTTGGGAGTGGCTCATGGGGTTCATTGCAAGAAGCCAACATCACACGACAACTGCCAGACCAAGCCCTGAAGATCAGGCAGGATCAAGGGTGCATTCAGTCTGGATTAGGCAGGCAAAACAGAGAGAAACAGTTTGCTGGGGATCTCAAGAATAATAAGGGAAACTGCGGCTCCTCTCACCACGTTGATCTGTTGCTCCTGACAGCTTTGCTGAAACTCCAGAAAGATGTGCTCTCGCAGGTCCTGCCATGACCATGCATCTTCCTGCCATGGATCCCGGTCTTCCTGCCACGAATCCTACTCTTCCTGCCATGACTCAGGATCCTCCTGTCATTACATCTTCCAGAGGCAGCCTGTGCAGAAATTCTCCTACGTGACACCCTGCTGCCCTCCCATGCAGCGCTACTGCCCCCCCGTGCAGCGCTACTGCCCCCCAGTCCCTTACTGCCCCCAGTACCCCAAGAACATCTGCAAGCTGCCACCAAAATGCCCCAAGTATTAGCAGCAGGATCCGGCTCCAGACCTTGATCCACTGGCTCACTCTTCACCTGAAGCCTCAACCTCACCTTCTTGCTCATCGTTTGTCACTTTTCTGCGAGCAAACACTTTTAGAATGGTTGAAGCCTCACGTGGCGTTGGGACGATGTGTCTCAGTTTAATGAGCTTTGAGCTGACTATCTTCCTCTTGCCAATGCAAAGCACACTGTCCGCTGTGAATAGTGTCTTTCTTGCTTCGCTGCATCAGTTCCCAGCAAGACAATAAAAATTTTATTTCAAGCTTACTTAACTGTTCTGGATTTTTTAGTCATTTCTCCATCATCCAGACAACACCCTAAGACACGTGGTGTGATTTTGGGGGTTGTACTATACAGGGGCAGGAGCTGGACTTCATGAGCCTTGTGGGTCCCTCCCAACTCAGGACATTCTAAGATTCTATGATATCTGCTTGTCCGACAGCATTCATATTTTCTTGTGGTTTTAGAGATGTGCTTTCATCACTGGTGAAAACAGCTGAAGTAGGAGGAATGCCAAGGAAACATGAAAGTCAAGGGAAATGCCCTCAGCACCCAGCAGCGGTGCCAGGAGCACAGCACCACACACAGAGGGCTGAGAGAAATAAGTCGGGTTAATTCCTAGTGAAACCAAATATCTGCACTGAGCTCAGCAGATGCCACAGGAGTTTCAGAATTCTAGCCGGGGGCTTGGCTTGCACGGTCATGTTTTTACAGCAGATGCGGTCTTTAAAAGCCGCTGCCGTATTTGGAAACAAAACAAAGCAAATCCTGCAGGGTTTGGAAACTGCCTTGTAACACCTTCAATTAAACAATTCCTATAGTGTAAAATGGGAGAAGGTTTCCCCAGCGTGATTCATCCATCCCAGAGCAGGCATGGGAAATAGGCTGTGTGAGCTGGGCACAGCAAGCGAGTAAGTAAATGAGCAGTTGGTGTATAAGTAATTGGAATTAGTTATTTATAGGTTCCAGCGAAAATTGTCATTATAGAGGAGCAGCCTACTGAAAAGGAGAAGCTGCAAACGGGATGCAGAGAGCAATTAATTACTCACCTACCTTCAATTTATTGCCATTGCTAAGAGATGGCTCATTTTCACACAAACCTCGGCAGTCGCATCAAAAGCTCTTTCCTTATTCATCCTTCACCTCTTCTGCAGTTGGGTATTGAGTCAGAAAGGCTTTCTCTCCACCATGGGAGTGGTTTTGTCTTCAAGTCTATGCAACCACTTTCCCTTTTTGTGCCAGGCCTCCAACTTTCTATTCTGTGTCCAATCCCAGCATGTTTTCTATTCTGAGTCCCACAGAAGCACCTTCCACTACTGAAAGGGAGCCTAGAGGAAAGCTGGGGACGGGCTTTCATCAGGGATTGCAGCGAGACTATAAGAGGGAATAATTTTCAGCTGAAAGAGGAGAGATTGAGATGAGATCTCAGGGAGAAATCCTTTGCTGTGAGGCCCAGGTTGCCCAGAGCAGTGGTGGCTGCCCCATCCCTGGAGGTGTCCAAGGCCAGGTTGGATGGGGCTTGGAGCCCCTGATCCCATGGGAGCTGTCCCTGCCCGTGGCTCATTTGTTTTGTATTCTGTTCTAAGCTTTTGCAGCCCTGGAGATGTATGACACCTGGAACATCAAGAATCAAAGCTTTTCTGAAGGCTTTATCTCATTGGAATATTCTTTGTCAGATCAGAGACCACAGACATTTGGCAAGAGAAGTGCTTAACACTTCAGGTAGCTTAAAGGGATATTTCTGCACTGCTGAGTGCATATTAAATAATGTAATAACGGATTTCCACAGCCAGGATAAATCATGAGCAAACCTCTAAGGATTAATGAGGAGGAACTGCTTTCACAGAGAGGATTGCTTCACTGCTTCTGTAATTCTCAAATCCAAACATAGTGGCATTCCTCTGGGCAGCGGACAGAGTCTGCTAAACTCATTCACTAAATGTGAATGTTTTAAAACTAATTTGAATGTTTTCATTCATAAAACTCTTGTAAAATCAGTTCTGGATATGCCAGCTGCCTATGAATCTGTCTCAAATGACTTTAGGCGTCTCTATTGTTCACATCCAGCAATAACAGCAGCAGTGTTTATTTTGACTCACAGGGACACTGGATGAAGCACCAGATCCATACAGAGTCACACAGAAAACTACCTCATATCAATCAACATCTCTTACTTTACCTCACTGCTCAGGATCCACCGTGCTTTTAATATCAGGGTCTCATGTCATTTCTCTGCAGGCTCAAAAATCCCCTCCTGGCCATCTTCGAGGTTGCCATGAGCTCCTTTATTACTGGTTGAGATGCAGGCACTCAGCTGGGGTAAATCTCTGTCACTAATTAGATTCTAATGTGTGGCAGTGATTTGGTCTAACCTGGTCATTAGCGTGAAAGCAAACTCCATAGGAAATGAAGGCTACGTTTTAGAGGACAGCAACATTGACCTTGGAAAAGCTTGCCAGGAAAAGTGATGACTTCATGGCTCTTTGCATTCTTCAAAGTAAAGCTGGATAGCTTTCTAAAAGCTGGGACATAGCCAAAAAAACCCAGTGGCCATCAAGGATGTTGAGGCTCTGGAGCGAGTCCAGAGAAGAGCAACGAAGCTGGTGAAGGGGCTGGAGAACAAGTCTTACAAGGAGTGGCTGAGAGAGATGGGGGTGTTTAGCCTGGAGAAGAGGAGGCTGAGGGGACTCATGTCATGAAGTCCTCGTTGCTCTCTTCAACTACCTGAGAGGAGGTTGTGGAGAGGAAGAGCTGGGCTCTTCTCCCAAGGGACAGGGGACAGGACAAGAGGGAACGGCCTCAAGCTCAGCCAGGGGGGATTCAGGCTTGATATCAGAAAAAAAAATGTTTACGGAAAGGGTCATTGGGCCCTGGCAGAGGCTGCCCAGGGAGGGGTTTGAGTCACCTTACCTGGAGGCATTTAAAAGAAAGGTAGATGAGGTGCTGAGGGGCATGGGTTAGTGTTTGATAGGAATGGTTGGACTTGATGATCCTGTGGGTCTTTTCCAACCTAGCGATTCTGTGATTAGCTGTGAAACAGAAACTGAGTGGAAAGGAGGTCTTTATGCCAGCAGAATCATTCAGTCATAGAATAGCTTGGGTTGGGAGGAACATTAAGGATCGTGCAGTTCCACACATCCCACCATGGGCAGGGACACCTCCCACTGGATCAGGGGGATCATGGTTCACAATGACCTATCCT
Organism: Clamator glandarius; assembly: GCA_033459285.1. Taxonomy (NCBI): domain Eukaryota; kingdom Metazoa; phylum Chordata; class Aves; order Cuculiformes; family Cuculidae; genus Clamator; species Clamator glandarius. The sequence continues at coordinate 310,650 of JAUNZM010000547.1, read as the reverse complement.
ATCCTCGGCATCTGTGATCTGGATCACACTGTGTTTCTGCATGAATCTTCTGTCCTTCACCTCAGCATAAGGTAGGATATCACCAGTGAAGCTGTAGGGCAAGGTCGCCAAGGTCATTCATTGCTTTGCTCCTGCAGATGCAGAAGCAACTGTCCTTCTTGGGATGATCTCAGAAATTAAACATTTCATCACGTCAGTCACGGTCCCAGGATGCGTGAATTCTCCCTGACTGAAGAGAGATCATTTGTTTTAAAAGACGTAGTTTAATTTGAAATCCTAAAGATGCTCAGTGCATCATGTGAGACCTTCGGGCTTTCCTGCAAAATGAATATTAACATCATTAATGAATAATTGCAACATGATCATTACCATCAGCACTAATGACAGCCAGTGGGTGACTGAGAACCAAGCATGGAGTTATTCAACAAGTAACATCCGTAGGTGGATCTTTCATTCCTCGAGGGCAGACTTAAACTAAAAGAAATGTAATAGGAATTTTGTAGATCAAGTCATGCTAAGCAGAAACAGGATGGAAAACTTCCCAAAAGATTTCATGGTTTGCTTTTATTTAAAGATGTCAAAAAGGAATTTGAAAGAAATGCATTCTTACTTAACCTAGACTCTATTCCAAATTTCCCTAATGAATTTGCACAGTCATTTGCACCTAAAATTTCTGATATTGGTGAGGCCAAGGGCATGGGTTTTCCCATGCATGGATATGATGAGGCAGCAAGGGATAAGATGTCAAGAACTTCAGTTACACGGGCCATGGAGAAGATCCAAGGGCAGGAGCACCTCCCACACAAGGACAGGCTGAGAGAGTTGGGGTTGCTCAACTTGGAGACGTTTCCAGGGATTCATTAGAGCAGCCAGGAAAGATGGAGAGGGGCTCTTGATCAAGGAGTGCAAGGATAGGGTGAGGGGGAATGTTTTTGAGCCAAAAGAGGGAAGATTTAGATGAGATCTTAGGGAGAAATATTTTGCTGTGAGTGTGGGGAGGCCCTGGCCCAGGTTGCCCAGAGCAGCGGTGGCTGCCCCATCCCTGGAGAGGTTCAAGGCCGGGTTGGATGGGGCTCGGAGCCCCTGATGCAGTGGGAGGTGTCCCTGCCCATGGCAGGGGTGGAACTGGATGGGCTTGGAGGTCCCTTCCAACCCAAACCTTTCTATGATTCTATGGTATTTCCAGTTCTGATGACCAGAAACCTCAAAGAAGAACATCGGTCTTCAACACTCCTGCATTCAAAACCAAAACATGGTGCCGTGGAATTACACTGGATGGAATTTTATTCTAAATTTCATATCAAGAAGTGACTGATGTCCAGGAGGCCTCTGCATACCTCTGGAATCCACAGTTGCTTGATGTTAATTATATTTTTATGCTAATTGAGCCCTTACTAGGCATGAACAAGCCACCCAGCATCTCAATGTAACAGTGTGACCATATGCAAAATGAGTGGAAAGATGCCTTTCAAGCAGCCCACAAGCCCACAAGCATCACACAAGAATTAACTTGACATTAAAAAATTGTAAAAAATTTACCAAACAAATTGATAATAGCACAAAATTGAGGGGTTGGTCAAAACCAATGAGGCAAGGACTAAACAGATGAATGCACATTCAACAAATAAGTATAGGCTTAGTGCATAAATTCCGAATTGCTGTGGGGTACCTCATTTCCGGCAGGACGATTCCGAGCTAAATAAAAGGTCTCTCCTACCCTTTGCTCCTCACTCAGCTCCACCGCTTGATCAGCAAGGTAAGTGTTACCTATTACTAGTGTTCCTTGATAGCAATCGTTTTCATTTGGGTTTGGTCAAACAATGAATTGTCTTTGTATCTGTTCTTTGTAGAGTGTTGGGCTGGATGTCCTTTAAAGGACCCTTCCAACCTAACTGTTCTATGATTCTACAATCTACAGTGCTCTCTGAAATCTAGATTTTCCCAGCCTGTTGGTCTACTGCTTACTGCAAGACAGCTGGGAGACAGAGCACAGTGGAAAACAAGCTTCTTGGGATGGAAGTATGGGGAGGGACCTTCAGGGATGAGCACAGGAAAGTTAATTGCTAGGATAGTTCAAAAGATGCAGAAGTATCACTGGGATAGTAACAAGTAGATGGATTTTTGTAACAATCTTCTCATGCAACTCAAGACAAATATAGAGGGAGCAGTGTGTGATGTGACTGTCACCCATGGGCCTAGACAGCAGCACTTGTGTTCCAAAATAAGACACATCTCAGTACTTACAGGCTGCCTGGGGAAGTGGTGGAGTCTCCAGTCCTGGAGAGGTTCAGAACACATGTAGATGGGGCACTTCAGGACATGGTTTAGTAGCCACAGAGATATTGGGCTGATGTTTGGCCTGGATGATCTTTTCCAACTTTAATGATTCTATGGAAAGTTGGGTTCTGTCTGAAAGTACTCTGTGTTTCAGGTCCTCACACCTTCCAGCTTTGACTACACTGCACACAACATGTGCTCTACTGGATGCTGCTCCGTCGTGAAGAGCAAAACTGTGTGCTGCAGCCAGCCGTGCCTGAAGACCGTCTGCTGCAGCCCATGCCTGAAGACCATCTGCTGCAGCCCATGTCGGAAGTCCATCTGCTGCGACCCGTGCCAGAAGCCCTGCTGTGATCCATGCCAGCAATCCTGCTGTGATCCATGCCAGCAATCCTGCTGTGATCCATGCCAGCAGTCCTGCTGTGACCCATGCCAGAAGCCTTGTTGTGATCCATGCCAGCAGTCTTGCTGCGACCCTTGCCAGAAGCCTTGTTGTGATCCATGCCAGCAGTCTTGCTGCGACCCTTGCCAGCAATCCTGCTGCGACCCATGCCAGAAGCCCTGCTGTGATCCATGCCAGCAATCCTGCTGTGATCCATGCCAGAAGCCCTGCTGTGACCCATGCCAGCAGTCCTGCTGTGATCCATGCCAGAAGCCCTGCTGTGATCCGTGCCAGCAGTCCTGCTGTGATCCATGCCAGAAGCCCTGCTGTGATCCGTGCCAGCAGTCCTGCTGTGATCCATGCCAGAAGCCCTGCTGTGATCCGTGCCAGCAATCCTGCTGCGACCCATGCCAGCAATCCTGCTGCAACCCATGCCAGCAATCCTGCTGCGACCCGTGCCAGCAATCCTGCTGCGACCCGTGCCAGCAGTCTTGCTGCGACCCATGCCAGAAGACTGTCTGCTGTACCAAGGTGTGCCAGAAATCCTGCTGCTGCTGTGGCCAAGTATGCCAGCAACCTTGCTGTTGCAGCTGTGGCTGCCGCCCCTGCTGCTCCTCTGGAAGCCTGTCTTGCTGCTCCTACACGGTGAAGAAGAAGCCTGCCGTGGTGTGTTGCACCCCGGTAACGAAGTGTTGCATCCCCATCCAGCAGTGCTGCGCTGCCATCAAGAAGCGTTGCTGAGCCAGTTCTAGGTGGCAAAATCAGCTGTGTCGACTCCCATCTCTGGTGTGCAACAAGAACAGGCACAAGGAGATGAAAACCTACTCATTAGCTCCTGTTTCACACGATGATGTTACTCCATCATGCCTCGCAATTTTCTTCTTCTTTGCAAACTTAAGGTATCTTCTTCTTTCTGTCTAATTATTGAACATCTGCGATGCACTTGAATGCATCACCTGCTATATAAGACAAAGAGCTGTTAGATATTAATGCGGTGGTTAATTCTCTTCTTGGTGTATGGGACTTGAGAGACTTTTACTACTCATGTGATCCTTCTTCATTTTCCCTCTTGACTTGTAGACAATAAAACTTAGCATTGAGCAAAACACAAAATATCTTGTCTTTTTGTTGTTCTTAAATTACTTTGCCAAGCCTGTGTCCTTGTTGTGGCCTCATTTTCTATGCCAGGAATACTGCTGGCTACAAATATGCTCCTGTAGCAGAATCATCATAGAATGGTTTGGGTTGGAAGGGACCTTAGAGCCAATCTGGTTCCAACACCCTGCCACGTGCAGGGACACCTCCCACTGGATGAGGGGGCTCAAAGCCTCATCCAGCCTGGCCTCAAACACCTCCAGGTTGCTCAGAGCCATCACTGCTCTGAGCAACCAGAGCCGGGGCCTCCCCACCCTCACAGGAAAATATTTTTTCCTAAGGTCTCATCTCAATCTGAGCTGCTCAGCCATACTTCACATGGGCATAAATCAGATCACTTCTAAAGACAACAAGCAGGGCTGCACAATCCCTTCTTGCACCTAGTGATCATCTGCCTCAGTTGGGTCAATTCGTAGCATGAAACTGAGTGGTTAAGGTAAACAAAACTCAAAGACCACAGACTGAAGCATGCAGAATTCCACCATCTGAAAACACACCACTCCATAAGGTACAGAAACTGGAATAGCTGTTCCAATAGATACCAAGACGAATTCACTACTCACTGAATGGCAGGCTCCATCGTCTTCTGCTGCCTTCTTCAAAAATAATATCTCAGAAAATGCCTCTAAATCAGTGAATTATTTTTAGGTGTGCAGTGAGTTTCATATGCAGCGTTCCTGGATTACAAGGGCTGGAACGAAACCCGGATGTTAGCATACAGTTTAAAAGTTTCATTCCTGAAATAGTACACACATGAGTCAACAACATCCTTTCTACCTGGCCGGGACTTCCTTTACTATTAAAATTCAGGACTCGGCTCTAAATTGCATGTCTCAGGAAAATGCCTTGAGCGCTGACTTGATTGCTTCCCAGATCTTCAGAACATATGCAAACTGTGTACTAGAATTTTCTTCTCTACCGTGTTAGACTCTCCTTCAAAGATTATCCAGGTCTTCGGGAGGTTTGGATTAATAGGTAAATCAGGCATGAAGCACTGGCAGAAGGGTATCCCATGCTACACCGTACCAGACTACATCAGGAATGCATTCTGCTAAGATCTTAGAATAATAGAACGCTTTGGGGTGGAAATGACCTTTGCAGGTCATCCAGTTCAACCTCCTTCCATGACCAAGGGCATATTTGACTCAATCTGATTGCTCAGAGACACATCCAACTTGGCCTTGAATGTTTCCAGGGATGGGGCCTTTACTACTTCCCCGAGCAACCTGTGTCTCTCCACCTTCATTGTAAAAAATGTCTTCCTTGCATCTAGTCTAAACCTCCCCCTAGTTTAAAAACATTGCTCCTTGCCCTGTCACAATAGGCCTTGATAATAAGTCTGTGTCCATCTTTCCTGGAGCCCCTTCCAGCACTGGAATCTGCTCCAAGTTCTCCCCAGAGCCTTCTCTTCTCCAGGCTGAACAACCCCAACTCTCTCAGCCCGGTCTCATACGAGAGGTGCTCCAGCCCTCGGATCATCTCCTTGGCCTCTTCTGGACCTTGTCCTTCCTGTGCCGAGGACTCCAGAACTGGGTGCAGGGCTCCAGGTGAGCCCTTGGTATATAAACTGGGAATATTAATTTGGTGGAAAAGCTTCCAAGACAGGTTCATCCCCATTCACAAGGGTATTACAGCTCTCAAATTCACATAAACACCGTGAAAGTTTACAAAGACACCACGGCGTGGCATGGCACGGAAAACGAGTTTAGCATCCAAGATGTTTTTTCTGACTCAACTATACATTAAATGCCAGCATCTCCTCAATATCGTTATAAGACCCTGGTGAGCAACAGACTTGCAGAGCTCAGATCCATTTCTAAGAAAGAAATAGACCCATTGAAGTGGTTCTAGAAGACGCCGTAGAAATGATCAGAGGGATGGGATGCCTGCCCTGTCAGGATAAGCTGGGATGTTGGCATTGTTCAGCCTGGAGAAGAGAAGGCTCCAGGAAACCTTATTGTGGCCTTTCAACACTTAAAGGAGACTTATAAGAAAGATGAGGAGAGAATTTTTGGTGGAACCTTTAGCTGGGACAAGGGATAACAATTTTAAGCTAAGGGGGACAGATTTAAAGTGAATATAAAGAAGAAACCCTTACATTCAAGGTGGTGAAGCATTGGCAGAGGTTGACCAGAGAGATGGAAGATGCCATCGGGAAACATCTGAGCAACCTGATAGAGTTTAAGATGACCTTGGTCACGGCAAGGAGTTGAACTGAATGACCTTTAAGGTCCTATCCAGCCAAAACCACGCTATTATTCTATAATTCTAACACAGGGATCATCTTGGCCAATATGGTGACAATAAAGTCTGATAAAAAGGTAATGAAAGACTTATTCAGTGGATGGCATATTTGAGGGTTTACACAAGGAGCACGTTGCTTCCTGCAGGCAGGTATCTGGCTATTATCGCGTGACGAAAACAATGCTCCCCTAAGGACAATTCCAGAAGAGACACCTAATGTCGTAGGAGGTCATGTTCCCATCTTGAGACAAAATTATGTGTCCTAGCCACGAGGGATCATCTGTCACTGGTCCACCCTCACATTCAGAGTCTGCTGAACATTCATGGCCTTCATTTGCCATGAATAGATGATGCTTCATCATCTTAGGACTCTCATCTTACACTGGTGTCCCCTCTCATCAGATGAAAACTCCATCAACTTCTTCTTATGTAGAGTTGTCCTGGCTCTGCACATGGCCACAATTCTTCCCCCCATCCTCAAGCCTGTCTCATAACATCCATCTTGACTCCAACCATCCTATCCATTTCCTCCTGACTGTGCAGTCAACATTGCAAGCACAGCAGCACTGGGCTTATCCCACGCAGCCAAAACATCTATAAGGAATCACTGGAAGATAAAAACTGGGCTCCTGAGATACAATGGAAAGGCATGGAGAAATGAGCTCAGGATTGGATTTCCAGTCTAGAACCTCATGCTCACCTGCAGTGACACAGAATCAAATTGTCAGAGTGGAACACTCATAGAATCATGGAATGGTTTGGGTTGGAAGGGACCTCAAAGCCCATCCAGTTCCACCCCTGACATGGGCAGGGACACCTCCCACTGCATCAGGGGCTCCAAGCCCCATCCAACCTGGCCTTGAACCCCTCCAGGGATGGGGCATCCACTGCTGCTCTGGGCAACCTGGGCCAGGGCCTCCCCACTCTCACAGCAAATTATTTCTCCCTAAGATCTCATCTTAATCTCCCTGCTTTCAGCTGAAAAACTTTCTCCCTCATCCTGTCCCTGCACTCCCTGATCCAGAGCCCCTCTCCAGCTTTCCTAGAGACCCTTTCAGCACTGGAAGCTGCTCTAAGGTCTCCCCGCAGCCTTCTCCTCTCCAGGCTGAACAACCCCAGCTCTCCCAGTTTGTCCTTGTTCAGGAGGTTCTCCAGCCCTCTCATCATCTCCACGGCCTCCTCTGGACTCACTCCAACAGCTCCATGTTCTGCCTGTGCTGAGGACTCCAGAACTGAACGCAGGGCTCCAGGTGAGGTGTTACCAGAGCAGAATAAAGGGGGAGAATCATCTTCTTCAACCTACAGGTCACAAATGTGCTACTCAAACCTAATCATCATGAATATCATTAAATCCCAGCTGATCTGGTCTCACGGGCCTTAGAAAAAATATCATAAAGTGAGTGTAAAGAAACAACACAGAATAAAGCTATCGTACACTACTGCTATGAAAGCTGCAGAATTTAGACTTATACCGTCCATTCCATGGAAGAAAAATACAATTATTCTTAATAGTTTAGCAGAAATAAAAAGCAGTGGATGTGAGGACTATGGGCTCAGTCTTAACTTAGACCACACAGCCACTTCTCAGAGTTGTATCAGAGAATGGTTTGAGCTGGAAAGAACCTCAAAGTCCATCTAGTTCCAACCCCCCTGCAATGGGCAAGGGCATCTTTAACCAGTCAGGAACTAAAGATTCACATTCACCAGTAGTTTCCACTGGTCCACAAAATCTTGGCCAAGCTCAGTAGGGCCACGTGAGAGGAGACATTTACAAGTTCCAGGCATGGTTTTCCCACTGTTTCAGCACCCAGTTTCTCCAGGGACATTGTTGTCTCTGTGTCTCAAGGTCATTCCTTGGGAAGTGGATAAGAATACCTTACAGCTACCTCTGATTCCCATTAATGTAAAGCCATTAGAAAATTTGCATCTGTTGTTTGTAGGTACAACTAATTACGGTGCAGAATCGAGGTGGTGAGCAAACAGAAAGAGGTAAAGATTAAATACAGGAAAACACGTGAAAGGCATGTAGTGGGTGATACAAGGGAAGTCAGAATTGCCAAAGAATGCCTCATTTCCAGGAGGGGTGGCTTTAAACCGTATAAAAGGCTGCCCATCACAGTGGTGTTCATTCGCTCATCTTGCCTTCTCCTCACTTGTCCTCACTGGTCAACAGGGTAAGTCAGAGCTTGCTACTTGCCTTTCCATTTGCACCTTACCATATTTCTGTGTGATTTTGCACTTGGATGATTTGTAGTCATGCATGATTTATCATACTGCCTGGTTTGGGACCAGTTTTGAGAGACTGGGTTTGGGATCCATCTGAGTGGCTTCTTTCTGATGGAACCAATGCTGGACAATGTGCCAAATGCACTGATGTTCAACTGAAAAATAGAGAAACTTCAGGGAAATGTCATGGGATTCTGGACATCAGGGACTTCCCCAGGCAGTTTGGGATGGACTTTGGGATAAGCATGATTCAAGATGCACAAACAACTGGGAAACTCAGGCAGAGAAAAACAGAATCTCTTTGTTCCTTCCAGCTTTGCCTTCACTACTACCAACAACATGCCCAACGGTTCTGGATGCTGCGGTGGAAACAATAACAACTACTCCGTCTGCTGCTACAGCACTAGGAAGTCGTGCTGCAAGACACCCATGTGCTGCTCACCCATGCAGTGCTGCACTCCCTGCTGCTCTCCCTGCTGCATGCCCATGCAGACCTGCTGCTACGTCATGGGCAATAACAACAACGGAGGCTGTTGCAGCAACTGCTGCGGCAACTAAACCCGCTCGGCAAAGGGCAGGCAGGGCTGTGCTCATCACCTCTGCCACCACGCTGCCTTCTGCCTCCCTCCTGGCTCACTTGGTGTTGGATATGAACACGGATATGGCCCTAAACGCTCTTCCTCTTTAGAGATTGTAGATCATCTTTCTTCCTCTTCATCTGCCTTTAATCACTGAATGCCTGTAATGACCTTCGAAGCTGCTCCTCATGATTTTCCTTTCTAAGCATGAGTCCTGCTATTAATTTTCCTCTTGGTATGGGAGATGGTTAATTCTTTTCATCACTGTTTTGCTTCAATCTCTCTAAAAATAAAATAAAATCTGTAGTTCGTGACCCTGCAAAACTCCTGGTGGTTACCTTTTTGTCAGCTGATGTGTCCAGAGTGCATCATATTGGGTTTCCCGGCGCTTCCTTCTAGTTTTGGGATGCTCCTGTCTAAAAGGTGCTAACAAGGGTGGTTTGCCTACACAAAGAGAATCAACACATCCTTCATGACACTCTGAGCTTCTGCATGGGTCAGCTCAAACACAAGCATTTCTGGCATCTCTGCTAGCAATATTTCTCCTCTCACAAAGAAATAGAAAGAAAATAATACATAAACTTGTAGAGGATGTGAATTTCTTCTAAAGCAGTTTGACACTTCATGGAGCTGTTGGAACGAGTCTAGAGGAGGGCTACAAAGATGATCAGAGGGCTGGAGCAGCTTCCATATGAGGACAGGCTGAGAGAGTTGGGGTTGTTCAGCCTGGAGAAGGCTCCAAGGAGATCTTATAGTGACGTTCCAGTATATGAAAGGGATCTACAAGAAAGCTGGAAAGGGACTGTTCATAAAGGCTTATGGTGATACGATGAGGGGGAATGGGTATAAACGGAAGAGGGGCAGACTTAGACTAGACTTTAGGAAGAATTTCTTCACCATGAGAGTGGTGAGACGTTGGAACAGTTCACCCAGGGAAGTTGTGGCTGCCCCATCCCTGGAAGTGTTCAAGGCCAGGTTGGATGGGACCTTGGGTAACCTGATCCAGTGGGATGTCCCTGTGCATGGCAGGGGGTTGGAACTAGATGATCCAACCCTAACGATTCTATGATTCTATGATTCCATGATTCTATGACACAGGCACATCCCAACTAGGAAAGTTCCATGTATTTCAACTGGCTGGAGGTCTACTTCAGAACCTACAGACCATCCCTCTAAATAGTCAAACATTCATGAGAAGGAGGTCTTGCCTCTGCTAAAATGCCTGGGTTACCAGATATCAAGTTGAAGTGTTAGAACCAATGGTGAGAAGTCTCCATCGCTTTCTTCAAGGTGTGACTGGGTCAGTAAGAGCTGTACCAAACCATAACATGCAAGTTCTGCACCACAGTCCTCATTCTCTGTCCAAGGCCTTTTACTGATTCTCTTTCCATACCACTTCCATCTCTCCTTTGCATTAGGATCCATAGCCTACTCACCAAAATACCTAGGTTATATGAATGGCTGGACTCCACTACTACGGGTGGGAAGTGGCCACCTGGATCATCACTTTCTTCTTGCAGCTGTAGGATTTACAAGTGAGAACTTTCCTTCTGCAGGCACTAGTAAAGTGTGTTCCTTTGCTTCTGTACCATTGATTCCCTGTAAGTTAACCGTTGTCGTGGGTAGGCAAGTGTATGGCTCCTCAGAAGGGACCTGCTGGGAAGGAAATGCCATACATGTTCTTCTACTCTGTCTGGAGAAGCTGCAATTACAGGTGTTGCTTCTCCAGAATTTCATTTCAGGAATTACTCATATGCCAGAAATGCCTGGAAAGGAGCTGGGTGCATTTTCTGCAGGGGTAAAGTGGCACTATAAGGGTTATCTGCTCCCCTTTGCACTGTGAGAGGCCCCTGCAAGCATCTTCAGGGTTGGTAGCAGCTCAGCCAGGAGCAGCTCACTTCCAAGTACCCCAGGGATCCCAGGGCATGTCAGGCAGCAAGCAGGGAACTTGCCAGGCAGGCTCTGCCATCCTCTCATTAGGAACGACTGCTCTCGGGATAACACGGTGAGGTCTTCAAATAAGAGGTGCAATTTTAAGCCACGGAAAAAAATCCTTCCAAATATTCTGTGTTCCTGCCAGCACTCGGCGCCACAGCAAATGGCATTGGAGGCAGTTACTGGCATTAAATAAGCATTCATCCACCCTGGCTCAGTAGCTCAAGGCGCTGCCTTACCTTTACCTTCCTCCCTTCCTCTCTCCCACCCAGAAAATGGTTTCACCTTGACAACGCCTCTTCCTGTATCAGTTGAGTTTCTGCCTCCTGCTTAGCTCCATGACCCTACTTTTCTGTGACTGTCATAGCTCTTACACCTTCAGCCTCCTCTCACCCTCTCAGTCCATGCTGGGTGCCTTCATTTACCACTTCCAACACTCAGAAAGTCTTGCACAAGTCAATGAGAAGTTCAACAGGAGCCAGCAATGTGTTCTTGCAGCCCAGAAAGCCAACTGCATCCTGGGCTGCATCCAAAGCAGTAGAACCAGCAGGGTGAGGGAGGGGATTCTCCACTCTCACCTAGACCTCACCTAGTGCCCTGTGTCCAGTTCTGGAGTCCTCAGCACAGGAACAACCTTTCCAATCCAAAACATTCTGTGGTTCTATGATAACCTCTGATTCCACATCTCCTTCCTCCTTGTTGCGGAGCTGTGCAGAGATGGTCCTTCACAGGGCCAGGGCTACACCATGCAAGGGAATTTTAGCTGGATGCAAAGGGAGGTTGAAGGAGAAGCATGTCGACTTGCAATGTGTCATTCCCAGTCCCAGAACCATGGCTCTTTGCATTGCCACTGGCATAGGCAGTGCTGCTCCTTTATGATTTATTTAAGACATGGATTACACTGAAGAGAGGCTAATTCAGAGTCTGCAAAAGCATCTGTAGGAAAGCAGTCCCAGCAAAGCAGAGCAAAAACTGAAGCACTTTTGTCCACCCTGTGTTAGTGATGTCCACATGCAAAATTAAATATCCCTACATGAAGGATTTGCAAAAGTTTAGGCAAGACAAAGGATAAAGATGGCTTTGGCATCACAAGGAGGGTCTTAGCATGCAGGAGGAGGAGATGATCTTAGAGATGATCATTACTATACGATCTTTGAGGTCCCCTCCAACCCAAACCGTTCTATGATTCTATGATTCTATGATTCTATGATTCTATGACTCCATGATTCTACGATCTTGCATGGGGTCACATGCAGGTGGCAGAGACCCAGAAGCCAGCGTGACTCCTGACACACCCCGAACCCATGATCTTCTCGCTGCCTCCTCACATGCACGTCCTGTGACCAGGAACAAACCTGTTTTCATTAAATTTTTCAAATATCCCTTTTGAACACCCATCCAATGAAACAGCCCCTCACGTGTCTGAAAGACGCAAGCCAGGACTTCAGCTTCAGCTCCGACACTGATTCAGCACCAGCCGCTGCTGAGTAAGTCCCTGGGCATCTTCGGCTGTGGCTGCCTGTATTTGTCAAACAGATACGAGGATGCATTTCTTTGGCTCCTTTGCAAGGCGACAGGGAGGACAAAGTCATCAGTATTCATAGAAGCCCTTTGATTATCTGCAGGCTAAACAATTAGGATGCAGAACCAAGGTAGTGATCATAAGGCAAAGAGTAAATACCAGAAGACACGTATAGTTTAGAAGTATGGGTTTGGTTTAGTAAACAGGGGAGCTTGAATGGTCAATGGTTGTCTCACTTCCAGGAGGAAGGTGTCTAGGACTATAAAAGGCCTCCTGGCCTAGCTCGCTTCATTCGCTCATCTTCCCTCCTCCTCTCCTCACTCTTCAGCAGGGTAAGCGAGAATATCTTGATTCTATGGGTATCTTACAACACTATCCAAATATAATTGGGAATCTGAACTGGGACTTTGGCTGAAGTTGGGCTTTTATGAACTGTGTGCTGGGAATTAAGGGGACGAGCTAGAAGCATTAGAGGATGGAGAGGCTACAGGAGCATCAGCAGAGCAAGGGGATGGAGAACATTTCAGAGTGAGGATTGCATGTGACAAAGACAGAGTTACAATCAAGGCCACCTACATCCAGGGCTGCATCAGAAGTGTAACCAGCAGGGCGAGGGAGTGGATTATGCCCCGCTACTGTGCTCTGGTGAGACCTTACCCAGAGTTCTGCTTTCAGTTCTGGAGTCTTCAGCACAAGAAGAATATCGATCTGTCAGAGTGGATCCAGAGGAGGCAAATGATGCGAGGGCTGGAGCTCCTCCCATGCAACAACAGGGTGGGAGAGTTGAGATTGTTTAGCCTGAAAAAGAGAAGACTCCAGGGAGACCTTAGAGCAGCTTCTAGTGCTGAAAGGGGGTCCAGGAAAGCTGGGGAGGGGCTCTGGATCAGAGAGGGCAGGGGCAGGATGAAGGAGCGTGGTTCTCAGCTGAAAAAGAGGAGATAGAGATGAGAGATTAGAAACAAATGTTTTGCTGTGAGAGTGGGGAGGCCCTGGCCCAGGCTGCCCAGAGCAGCAGTGGCTGCGCCATCCCTGGAGGGGTTCAAGGCCAGGTTAGATGGAGCTTGGAACCCCTGATCCAGTGAAAGGTGTCCCTGCCCATGGCAGGGGTGGGACTGGATGGGCTGTGAGGTTTCTTCCAACTCGAACCATTCTATGATTTACTATAAACAAGACTATACTGGGTTTCAGCTCCATTAATCTCCAAATTTAGTATAAGCAAGATTAGAATGAATTCTTTATCTCCAAATATCTTGCTCCCACTCACAGACAGAGTCTCTTCTCTTCCTTCCAGCTCTGCCTTCACTACTACCAACAACATGCCCAACGGTTGCGGATGCTGTGGCGGAAACAACAATAATAACTGCACCGTCTGCTGCTACAGCACCCCAAAGTCGTGCTGCAAGACACCCATGTGCTGCTCACCCATGCAGTGCTGCACTCCCTGCTGCTCTCCCTGCTGCATGCCCATGCAGACCCGCTGCTACGTCATGAGCAATAACAACAACGGAGGCTGTTGCAGCAACTGCTGCGGCAACTAAACCCGCTCGGCAAAGGGCAGGCAGGGCTGCGCTCATCACCTCTGCCACCACGCTGCCTTCTGCCTCCCTCCTGGCTCACTCGGTGTTGGATATGGATATGAATATGGATAAGGCCCTAAACTCTCTTCCTCCTTTGCATAGAGACCATAGGTTCTCTCTCTCCCTCTTCATCTGCCTTTAATCACTGAACGCCTGTAATGACCTTTGAAGCTGCTCCTCGTGATTTTCCTTTGTAAGCATGAGTCCTGCTGTTAATTTTCCTCTTGGTGTGTGGGATGTTTAATGCTGTCGATATATTATTCCCTTTCCTTGCTTTAATCTCCAATTAGTCATGAAAAATAATAAAAGTTGTATCTTTTTACCCTGCAAAATTCTGATTTATGTTAATTTATTTATCGCCCTGTTTTAAACCTTAGTTCGGATCTGGGAAGATTTACTATTACGTTAATTTCTGAATATGATGCATTTTTCAACTATTCCTCATGCTGCTGATGAGAGCACCCCAACATCTGCAGAAGATTTCTCGGGTCAGCCTCCCAACCAGGGAATAAAAGCGAATGCTGGTGTCAGTGTGTTACCTGAGCAACAGGAGCATCCTTGTTGCTGTGTAGTTTCATGCAGCCTTTTCACTGCTTATGACTTTGAAGATTCACAGCTGACAATCGAAGTATCTGTGTGGACCCAAGGCCAGAGCCAAAGGACTTTTCTGTTAGAGGAAAAATTTCCAATGCATTTGATGAGCTTTAAAACAGGCTTCTGAAATTATTGGTATCTTATCAGTAAGATTAAACAGCCCAGCAAGCATGGTCTGTGTGATGCAAGGAGAGAGTGAAAAAGTAAAGCGACAAGTTTAGCCTGAAGGATGCAAAAATACTGCGTAATATAATCTGGAATTCTATTGAAATGTGGCAGATTTTAAGATCTGAGCTTCAGAAATGGAATATTTGCATGTTGTGATTTGTAAAACCCTCAGGAAAGGAAGTGGCTCCAAAACACATTTTCTAACATGAAAAATTCAAATTATATGAAAACAGCATAAACTTGGGGCTGCGGTAATGAATCATAATCAAAAATTCTTGTTGGTTCTTAACAGATACCAGGGTCTTTTCCTTCCAACATCCAAGTCCCGTGTCTTCCTGCAAAGCAATTACATTTCTCCTGAGGCTAAAGAATAAATTATCTTGGCAGCGGCAACAAAGCTGTCATGTCCAAGCACGCGCCCTGAAGTCACTCCCCTGAATTCTGCTCGTGCTTTTCCCAGTGATTCAAACCCAAACGGCACTGGACAAAGCTCTGAGGATCTCTTACGGAGGCTCTGCTGTGGGGGTGAGCACATGGAAAAACCTTTTATAGCGACAGCCCCCAGGCTGCTAGGAGACATTCTTTGTTGGTGCTTAAAAAATGCCTTGAGAGTCCACAGAAATGCAAAGTGGAGCAGCTACGTGGAAAAATGAGTCAAGGCAGAAGTGTCAGAAAGGTGGAAATTGTGCTTGAGGAAGTCTGGAATTGTTAGTTTCTGAGGTCAGCACTCCTCTGTGGCTTCCTCATTCCAGTTTTACAGAAAATAAAAGGGCTTTCGGTGTCATATCCATTCACTGACTGAGATGCTCCTCACTTGGAATGGAATTAATTCATTTAAAGAGGGGGGTATGCATCCCCTCCACAGCTTGACACAGGGCATCCCTACATCCCTGACATGCTGGTATCTGCAGGGACCATAAAATCAGAATGATTTGGATTAGAAGGGACCTTAAAGCCCATCCACTTCCAACCCCTCTGCCATGGACATGTTCCACAAAGTTACTGCAATAAAAAGAAGTTCTCCCACTGCTAATTATATCCAAGTAGAATGGATAACAGAAAGCAGCCTTCATTCAATCACAGGGCACTTCCAGCCACAAACTGTGGTGCCATGGCACAAAGCACGAAGTGGGACATGAAGAGGCAATAAAACCATCTCATCTCTGCTGAGTGTCCATCCAGTCTTCCAGTGGTGGGCAAAACACCTAGGGAGTGGTTTGGGGAGAAACCCCAGATCTGAGGAGCATAGAATGAACACAAAAATTCCTGTGCTAGGGTTTGTCAGGGTGATGTTAAGCTGAAATAGAGTTGAAAAATCAGTCAGTTCTAACTGAAAACAAAACTGGTTTCCCCATTTTGTTTTTAAAAGAAATGTTCTTTATTTTCATAGAATCACAGAATGGTTTGGGTCGGAAGGGACCTTAAATCCCATCCAGTTCCACCTGCTGCCATGGGCAGGGACACCTCTCACTGCGTCAGGGGGCTCCAAGCCCCACTTTGGCAGGAAGCTTGTTTGTTTTCTAGGATAGATTTTCCCTGCTTTCTTTCAGGCCTCTGAAAAAACATTGCCATTTGCATAGCTCTGCTCCAACACCCTCTCTCAAGGCACAAGTCATTGGGCATCCAGACATGGAACTGGACACCAGGACTCCTGGGATTCTTGGTGATTTTCCCACTGGCACAAAAAAAAAAACTCCTTTTGGGCACATCACTCAGCATCACGGTATTCCAGGTATCCTTATCCAGGGATCCCATCTGACTAACCTTATGTAACAGCGTATTTGAACATGACCCATGGGAGAACTAATTAGATAATGGCCACTGCATAGGCAGAGCTAAGCTGACATTGCATCAAGGGAGATGCTAATTGCAGCTGATTAATCCAATAGTGAGGGCCAGAAAAAATACACATGCAGAAGTGGGACTCACTGCTCAGCTATTAATTCCCACGGCATGCCTCATTTCCAAGAGAGCTCTACCACATATAAAAGCTTTCAGCCCCAGTGCTGTCCTCAGGACTCGGACTCTCTGCTCAGCCCATCTGTCATCAGGGTGAGTTGGATTTTCTCAGCTGTCTTGGATTTCTTATTTATTTTTCCCACAGCAACAGGGAGAAAAAAAAGTCAGTGTTTTTTTCTCTTTCCCAGACTGTTTATCCTTTAGGGCTTGGCCACATTTGCCACAGGATGCACTACCTTAAAGGTGATGGAGACCAGGATTTGTGCCACAGTGGCTCAGTCTGTGGTGAGAAGGGCTGGACGTGGCAAGATTCCTCAAGATGCTGCCATGAAATCCCTGTGGGCACCACAGCCCTGCCTCCCTGCCACAAACCCGGCAGCATCAGCCGTGACACCGAGGGGTCCTGCCAAAGCTGCCAGCCCATGGAGCAGTGCCCACCTCGGAGCTGCTGCTCACCACAGCAAAGCTGCGATCCTGGCAAGCCCCGACGGCGAGTGGAAGTGAGCCACGTGCAGCCCATCTGCCCCCCACCCGTGAAAATCCACCGCCGGCCGCTGCAGCAGTACCGGCCACCCCTGCAGATCGAAGACCCGGGTTGCTGCAAGCCCCGGCGGCGAGTGGAGCAGTGCCCCACGCAGGAGATCTGCCCGCCTGTGACAGTGCATCCCCGGCCGCTGCAGCATCGCTGCTCCTGCATCCCGCGCTGCTGCCCACCCGTCCAGCATCGTTGCCCCTGTGCCCCACGCTGCCGCCCACCCGTCCAGCACATCTGCCCAGCCCCTGTGCCCCTACCACCGCATCCCACCCAGCACCAGCAAAAGCAGGTCCCTCTCTTGCCACCCTGTCTGCAGAAGAAATGAGCACTGGGAGCAGCAAGGTGCTGTGACCCCTCCCCAGCACGCGCCCGTATCTCACGGTGGGGATGCTGGTGCTTCCACCTCCACTTTCCGCATGACACAGCACTGTCCAGCTCGTTGCTGCTTTTTGCACACTGGATTCGGGGTCCTCTATCCCCTGCTTGACCCCAGCACCGGCACTTTACATCCCCAGGGTCTTCCCCTGCCAGGCAACGGGCTTTAACCATCAAAAACTTACTCTGCTTCTCCTTGGGGTGGACTAAATAGCTCTCTCCTCTTCTGAGAAGGTGAGCAGCCTGGCAATGGATAAAGTGAATGGAAAGAGCTTGAGCAAAGATGGGCAAGTAGCCTGCATGGATTCACTTTCTCACACAAGTTCACTGGACTGTGATTTCAGGGTTGTTCCAGAGCAAGACAGGACTATACTGAAATAAAAGTACAAACTGCAATTGCAGGAGCAGCAAGGACTCCTGCAGTTTTGTTTTCTCCCTGTGTATTGAAGAATAAAGTTGAAAAAAAATTGAGTTTACACTTGGTTCCTTTTTGTTTACCTCCAAAATAGCACCGGTATTACAATGAGTGGGTGTTAAAGGTCATTAAAGTTCATGAGGATTTTAGGTCTGCCTGTAGTGTTTTCAGCAGGCTGAACTCCATCTCCTCTCTGCTGTGGTTAACCACCATAGGACCAAAGGATGGACTTCACTATGGTGCAAAAGAAAGTGATTTAGAACCACAGAATCATAGAACGTCCTGAGTTGATCCACAAGGATCATTGACTCCAGCCCCTGTCCCTGCATAGGACAACCCTAACAGTCACACCATGTGCTCCAGGGCGTTGTCCAAGTGCTTCTGAAATACTGTCAGGCTTAGCACCGTGACTGCTTACCCAGGAGCTGTTCCAGTGTTCCACCACCCCCTGGGGGAAGAATCTCTTCCTAATGTCCAGCCTAACCTTCCCCTGGCACATCTTCCTGCCATTCCCTCAGGTTCTATCACTGGTCACTAGAGAGAAGAGCTCAGTGCCTGCTTCTCCCTGTATAAGGAAGCTGCAGACCTCTACAAGGTCACCCTTCAGTCTCCTCTTCTCCAGGCTGACCAGACCAAGTGACTTCAGCTGCTCCTTACATGGATTCCACTCTAAACCCTTCACCAGCTTTGGGGCCTCCTCCGGACTCTCTCCAGTAGCTTTAGATCCTTTTTATCCTGCAGCACACAAAACTGCACCCAGTACTCAAGGTGGGGCCACACCAGTGCAGAGCAGAGTGAGACAATCCCCTCCTTGACCAGCGAGCAATGCTGTGCGGGATGCCCCCCGGGGCACCGGTTGGCCCTCTTGACTGCCAGGGCGCTCTGTTGGATCATGGTCAAACACGAGGTACATCTAGGTACAAACAGTTCAGTCTATAAAGTGTGTCATCACCTTCATTAGCCAGTTCAGAACACGGCACTGGGAGGCCATCCGTCATATAAATGTTAATCATGATAATAAGGGAGTACTGCCACACGTAAGGCATGTCCACGCCAGACGGGAACGCCTTTCACTCAGTGCTGGAAAATTCAGCCCAGGCTCCTTCCCTGCAGCTCCCCGCTGCCTGGCTCTTGCAGGCACACTGGTAACTTCTCTCACTTTAACAGAAGAGCCTTTCATCAGGTGCATTATTTTATCAGATGTCTTCTCCCCAGCCTCTTGTCATGGAAGCTTGCTGGGGAAAGCCAGTTCCCAGACACCATCCCAGCACCAACCCAAGAGCCAACTTAGCCCTCAAGCCAGCACATGCTGCCACTCCCAGGTCAGCTTTGGTCCATCTTTAATTCCAAGATGCTTTTCACTGGCTGCCCCAGGTCGCCCATCACATCCCACCCCAGCCACAGGATCATTTCTCCCGCCTGCAGGTCCTGTGGTTCAGAAATTACAGCCACTTCCCCCAATTTAGTGCCACCAGTAGTTTTGCTGAGTCCACCTCATTATCCAGGGCACTAACGAAGATGTGAAACAGCACCAGCACCAGTATCAGACAGCTTTTCACCCACCACACAACTTACTCATCCAGTCCATACCTCCACCAGTTTAGCTACAAGGCTGCTGTGGGACACTGTGCTGAAAGTCTTGCCAATGCTGAGTTAGCACCATAGAATCACCAGGCTGGAAAAGACCTCTTGGATCATCAAGTCCAACTACTCCTATGTTCCACTAAACCATGTCCCCAAGCACCTCATCTATGCATCTTTTAAACCCCTCCAGGGAAGGTGACTCAACCACCTCCCTGGCCAGTGCCCAATGACCTTTTCTGTGATAATTTTTTTTCCTGATATCCAGCCTGAACCTTCCCTGGAGGAGCTTGAGGCCATTCCCTCTCATCCTGTCCCCTGTCCCTTAGGAGAAGAGCCCAGCTCTCTCCTCTCCACAACCTCCTCTCAGGGAGTTGCAGAGAGCAATGAGGTCTCCCCTCAGCCTCCTCTTCTCCAGGCTAAACACCCCCAGCTCTCTCAGCCGCTCCTCTTCTTCTCCAGCCCCTTCACCAGCTTTATTGCTCTTCTCTTGACTCGCTCCAAAGCCTCAAAATCCTTCTTGTGGTGAGGGACTCAGAACTGACCCCAGGATTCGAGATGCTGTCTCACCAGTGCCAAGTACAGGGGCAGAATAACCATCCATCACACTCCCGTCTACAGAGGCAACCTCTTCATCATCAAAACTCATCAGCACAAATTTGCTTTTGGTGACTCTGAGCTGGCTCTTCCTAATCACCCCTTTGTGCTTCAGGCACCTGAAAACGCTCCTCATGGGCAGCAGAAGGGGAAGACCAGGATGATAGCCCTGTGCGCATCACAGCTCCTGATTCATAGGTCACCTGTCAGCCACCACTCAGTGTCTCGGTCCTTTGGAGATGGTGAATAAGGATACTATTACCTACCTCACACAGCCAATGCATGGCTTAAATGATGCCAGTCCTTTATATGCACCATTCAGTAACTACGTTATAATTAAGAGATGCTTATCAAGAATTATGAGTCAAGCAGAACATGCCAAGCACTGGGAACAACATCCAAATGGAGGAGAGGTTTTCTCAATAAATAATGTAGTCCTCGTTCCTGCAGCATGTTTCATTTACGAGGGGAAGACTTGGAACCATATAAAAGGCCTCTGTCCCTTTACCTCTCTCAATCTGCTCCCCTGGTCAGCATCTGCCTTCCCTTGTGAATCGGGTAAGCCCCAACCCAGACTAGCTGGGCTCATTTTCGGATGGGTGTCTTCGTTCAGCTAGTCATGGACCTGGCACACTTACAGTGTCCTTCAAACCATGCTCTACACACCAGGACTGTGGGCTAAGCCAAGAAAGAAGCTACTGGGGGACTTGGGTGTGGGTTTGTCACTATGTGCTGCAGAGCCTTATGGTTGTTTCTGTTCTTGGAGGGGGGAAAAAGATCAAAAGTAAGGTCAGAAAGAGGTTTGGACTTAGTCTGATGCATATTGGGCAACTGCAAGAACTTTTAGATCAGGGCTTTCAGGGTAAGCAGTGACCTGTGCAGATTTGTGGGGAATTAAATGAAAATCAAGAGGGTGGAAATGCAAATTTAGCTTATTGTGTGTTTTTCAGGTTTTTCCCTACTACTCCAACATGATATATTCTTCTGGAAGAGAATCATACTTCAACTTGAACTCTACCTGGTATGATCCCGCAGGGTCCTGGCTGGACACCCGGCGCACACCTTTCCGCTACGGCTACAACACCTGCTGTACAGGGTGCGACGGCGAAGGCGTCGAAGGCATGAGAGGGCACGACTACCGGTGTTATGGCTATCGGCAGCCAGTCTGCTCTGAGAGATGCCATGGCTACACTACGTCTGGTTCGTGCCACGGAGGCGGAGGCTCGAGCTGTGTCAGGAGGCCCACGTACAGCTACGGGTCATCAGGAGGCTGCCACAGCTATGGGAGGTCGGTCTGCTCCGAGAGATGCAACGAGCCCTCGGGTTCATGCCACGGAGGGGGCTCAAGCTGCGTCAGGAGGCCCACGTACACCTACGGGTCATCAGGAGGCTGCCACAGCTATGGGAGGTCGGTCTGCTCCGAGAGATGCAACGAGCCCTCAGGTTCATGCCACGGAGGGGGCTCGAGCAGTGTCAGGAGGCCCACGTACACCTATGGATCATCAGGAGGATGCCAGAGCTACGGGAGGCCGGTCTGCTCCGAGACATGCCATGGATCAGGATACCAGGGCGGGAAGCCATCCTACAGCAAACCAAGGCAGTATGTCCAGCAGTGCTGCCCCGTGCAGACCTGTCCCCCTCCGGTGCAACAAGGCTGCGTGCCCGTGGCCAAGTGCATCCCAAGCCAGCAACAAAAGCAGGTCTGCAAAGTGCCAGTCCAGAAAATAAAATAGGAGACCTGAGGAGCAGGGATGAAACTTCTTACTCTTGCAACAATGCCTCGATGCTCAACACGTCCTGTGTTGTTCGTGGATTTCCACTTTTCCTGCCATTCTTCTTGTAACGTGCTTTGAAGATGTAACCCACTGTCTCTGTGAAATATTAAGTGCTTTTCATCTCCTTATTTCACAGCAGCTGTGGAGGCAATAAAAATTCATGTTTCACAACCCCCCTGCATCAGTGTTTTCTACTTTGTCTCGTCTGCTCCTTCTTGTGGCCAAAGCTGATACTCGCAGAATCTGTGTCCATCCTCACGTTTAGGTTCTGGGTTGATTCTACTTGGTGTCTTTTTATTCCTACTCTAGAGAGCTTCCACATGGAGAAGGAACAAACAGTTTTGATTGCAGACTCTTCATGCAATCCAGTAATTAAATATAAAAATACTAACATAAATAAAACCCACATACTTCATCAGAGAGGTTAAAATTGGGAGGATCTGCTTGGCACATCATTTCATTCCCTGATGGGGCAATGGGTATAGTTTGACTTAGAAACTTAGAAACATCAAATGTCCTGAGTTAGAAGGGAAGCACAAGGATCATTGTGTCTAAGACTTGTTCCTGCATATGACAGCCCCATCATTTACACCATGGAGCTGAAGGCCTTGTCCAAATGCTTCTGGAATATTGTCAGGCTTGGTGCCATGACTGCTTCCCTGTGCTGTTCCAGTGCTCCACCACCCTCTGAGTGAAGAACCTTTTCCTAATGTCCAACCTAAATCACCCCTGGAACATCGTTCTGCCAATCCCTCGGGCTCTATCCTTGGTCACCAGAGAGATCTCATGACTTACATCATGAGCCTCCAAAAAAAACCCCAGGGAAGCAAGTCAGGAAGAAGATTCATGAACGGGACTGGCACAGCCAGTGCAGAATAAGAGGGGATGCTGAAGTCATCAGAAAAGAAATCTCTGGCCCATGGTCCATTACTATTAGAAATTCAGGGATGCCAAGGGTCTCACCCCAAGCAAGGCAGCTCCCACATATCTTCAGCACCCAGAGCTCAATGATGCTCAATGCCGTTTTGACAGCAGAGAGAGATGTTGGGAAAGACCAGGGAGGGGCAAGATCTGTCAGAGCTGAACACAGACCCAGGAAGAAAAAGGGATTTTCTGATTGGGTATTCATGTGGAATGAAAATTAGAAATGTGTTTGTAGACATCAGGGGGCTGGACCTGTTCTCTCTAATGGACCAAAAGACCCTGAACTCACAGAATCATAGAATGGTTTGGGTGGAAAAGGACCTTAAAGCCCATCCAGTCTCACCCCTGCCATGGGCAGGGACTCCTCCCACTGGATCAGGGGCTCCAAGCTTCATCCAACCTGGCCTTGAACCCCTCCAGGGATGGGGCAGCATTGCAAGCACAGCAGCATTGGGCTTATCCCACGCAGCCAAAACATCTATAAGGAATTGCTGGAAGATACTAACTGGGCTCCTGAGATACAAGGGAAAGGCATGGAGAAATGAACTCAGGATTGGATTTCCAGTCTGGAACCTCATGCTCACCTGCACTGACACAGAATCAAATTGTCAGAGTGAAACACTCATAGAATCATGGAATGGTTTGGGTTGGAAGGGACCTCAAAGCCCATCCAGTCCCACCCCTGACATGGGCAGGGACACCTCCCACTGCATCAGGGGCTCCAAGCCCCATCCAACCTGGCCTTGAACCCCTCCAGGGATGGGGCATCCACTGCTGCTCTGGGCAACCTGGGCCAGGGCCTCCCCACCCTCACACCAAAAGATTTCTCCCTAAAATCTCATCTCAAACTCCTCTCTTTCAGCTTAAAGCTCTTGCTATCAAGAGCTAAAGCTCATCCTATCCCTTCACTCCCCAATAATGGCCCCTCACCAGTTTAACTCCTTGCAAGACATGGTCTGTAGGGCTAGAGGAGGAATAACCAGGGAAGATTGCTTCAGCAAAGCAGGGATTTGGAGTCAATGACTCACAGCATCACGTTTCAGGTGGATCCTCGCACCTCACCCAGCCCAGACTGGAGCCTCCATCATCCCCATCTCCTAGTGTCCTGCCTGGCCCAGCCTGCAGGATGTGACGCATCATGGAATCAGCCACTTCATAACATTAGTGGTGGAAATTTCTCCTAAAGGACAAGCTGGATTAGGAAAAGAACTAAAAACAGGTGGAGGGTGTCCCTTCCTGGGATGGAGGTTTAATAGATGGACACACAGAAGGTGCCATCACACATTGCACTGACATCAGAGCAGGCCTTCCTCACCAGGCTCTTCCTCGCATGGTTGCAGTGGTTGCTACCTGTGTGTTACCTCCAGGGAGGTTCTTCTCCCTCTGTACTCGGCACTGGTGAGACCACTCCTTGAATCCTGAGGTCAGTTCTGGGCCCCTCACCACAAGAAGGATTTTGAGGCTCTGGAGTGAGTCAAGAGAAGAGCAACAAGCTGGGGAGGGGGCTGGAGAAGAAGAGGAGCGGCTGAGAGAGCTGGGGGGGTTCAGCCTGGAGAAGAGGAGGCTGAGGGGAGACCTCATTGCTCTCTGCAACTCCCTGAGAGGAGGTTGTGGAGAGGAGGGAGCTGGGCTCTTCTCCCAAGGGACAGGGGACAGGACGAGAGGGAATGGCCTCAAGCTTAGCTAGGGAGGATTAGGCTGAAGATTAGAGGAAAAAATTGCATGGAAAGGGTCATTGGTCCCTGGCAGAGGCTGCCCAGGGAGGGGTTTGAGTCACCTTACCTGGAGGGGTTTAAGGGACGGGTGGATGAGGCTCTGAGGGACATGGGTTAGTATTTGATAGGAATGGTTGGACTCGATCCGGTGGGTCTTTTCCAACCTGGTGATTCTATGATTCTGTGATTACAGAACATAGAATCTCCATCTCAAACACAGCTTGGTGGGCTGGCAGAGCCTTCACAGTCCATGGGCTCGAAGGCTCAGTTCACAACAGCTCAGCTATCCCAGCGCATGCAACTCCAATTGTGCAAGCCTTGGGGGTTCTGTGGGAAAGAAGGTGTCAGGAAAACTGTCACGCCAAACAATGGGGTGGTGGCAGAGGCATCTGAACCCACTTTCAAATCAGTCTGGTTTTTGCTGAAGGAGGGGAGTTTCCTGGAGAAGAACTCAGGTGGGCAGATCCCTCTGCCCATGCCCCAGAGCAGGAGTTGCTCTGTTGAAACCATTTTGACATAGATTTCTCTACGTTCTGATGAGAGGGATTCCACACAAGCAATCCCTATCCAAAACAAAAGAGATCTTTGTGCTTGCGTAACTCTCAGGGATTTAGATGTTTGAAATTGTACCTGGAGGATCCTCAGTTCCTTCTAAGATCTTGTTTTTCTTCTGTGATTCATTCATACTCTTCATAAATAGAATACCAATAACTGAAATATCACAGAATCATGGAATTGCTTGGATTGAAAGGGACCTTAAAGCCCATCCAGTCTCACCCCCTACCATGGGCAGGGGCACCTCCCACTGGATCAGGGGCTCCAAGCCCCATCCAACCTGGCCTTCAACACCTCCAGGAATGGGGCAGCCACCCCTGCTCTGGACAACCTGGGCCAGGACCTCCCCACCCTCACAGCAAAACATTTCTCCCTAAGATCTCATCTCAATCACCCCTCTTGCAGCTGAAAACCATTCCTCATCGTATGTATCCCTCCATTCCCTGCATTCCCTGATCAAGAGCCTCTCCCCAGCTTTCCCGGAGCCCCTTTCAGCACTGGAAACAGCTCTAGGGTCTCCCTGAAGTCTTCTCTTCTCCAGGCTGAACAACCCCAACTCTCTCAACCTGTGCTTGCATGAAAGAATCACAACCACACATCCAGAAACCATGATCAAAATGAGGAGGAACAAATCATCTCTTGACACTTGTATTAGGACAATTGCAAAGGTGATTCCCTCCATAAAAAAAAAAACAAATTACCCAGAGAGATGACCACCTACTCAGAATAGCATCAATGGACGCAAAGAAGTCTCTCCCAAAGACTAGGGGCTCTGGAAAAGATGTGTGGGGCTCAGAGATTGTCTGTGGGGTCAATATGATCCTGTTTCATACACAGTTCCAGGTCTCCGATGCGCATGAGCATCCTCCTCACCAGGCCATGCTCAGGTGGATGTCTCTATCGCAAGAGGAATCAGAAATGTGTTTGTCACCACCTGGGTGATCCAGGGTGCAATTAGTGCCTCATCATGAATAATTCATTCTTCTCCCCCTTGTGAAATATCCCCAGATACATTCTGATCTCTTCATGTATCTCTTCGTTTGAGTGATTCAGCTCCATTGGTTGGCAATGAATCTCCTTGGCTCTATATTGCATTTTAGTTTGATCTGTGTTGTTATTAATATCACAGTGGCCTCTGGAGTCCTGCCTGAGATCAGGCTTGGTGTGCTCTGTAGGCAGAAAGACACTTTTCTCCCCAAAGCAGTGGATTAAATCAAAAGAGACACAGATCTCAATACCCTCACCAATGTATACAAGAGGACAGAGGCACAGAAGGAGGAATGAGCTCACAACACGTTCCTCCCTACTTATTTTCAACAATCAAAGTGTAATAAGAGAAACCAATAGCTGGGGAGGGGCTCTTCATCAGGGAGAGCAGGGATACAACAATGGGGAACAGTTTTCAGCTGAAAGAGTGGAGATTGAGATGAGATTTTAGGGGGAAATGTTTTGCTGTGAGGGCAGGGAGGTCCTGTCCCAGGTTGCCCAGAGCAGTGGTGGCTGCTCCATCCCTAGAGGGGTTCAAGGCCAGGTTGGATTTGGCTTGGAGCCCCTGATGCAGTGGAAGGTGTCCCTGCCCATGGCAGGGGCGGAACTGGATGGGCTTTGAGGTCCCTTCCTACCCAAACCATTCCAGGATTCTATGCTATTGCAAACAACTGTCACGAGGATGGGACACTGTTGGAGCCCCTTAGTCCTTCCAAGCCTCCTGCCTGGATGCTCTCGGCCTCCTATGGGGTTTTAAATTCCAGTTATTTGAGTTAAAATTTTCTCTTTCAGCAAAGAAAGGACTGACTTGAAATACCACAACACTAGTGCTCTTTTACATCGAAAAAGGTTTCTCTTTGATGCTGCTCCCCAGACACATCCCACTGCCCGCATTTGCCCACTCCCATCATTCCAACCGGATACATCCAGCAAGAGTTTGCTTCAAAGTCTCACATCGCCATCATCCACTTCTAAACCCCAAATCTGAGCCTCAGTGGCAGCTTTGGAGCCCAGAGGCAACTTTTGCAACCCACCAGGGCCAAGCCACGTCATCCTAGCAGATGTGGGTGGCCAACGCCAGACCCTGGGGCTTGGTGGAGGATGCTCATACTCTTTGTTTTCAAGGTACCCACGCACAGACCAGCCCCATGCTCTGCACTCACCTTCTGCCACCCCATCACCTGCTCATAGCTGCATCCTTAATTTCCTTTCTCTTGTCACCCACTCACAATCTAGATTTTTTTTCCCAAGCTGCACAGATGCACTCAATTTTCCTTCACACCACTGTACCCTTATTTATTCTCTTTCAAGCTAGTTTTATTTCCTCTATCATAGAATCTTAGAACCATTAAGGTTGGAAAAGACCTCTAAGATCATCCAGTCCAATTATCAGCCCAACCCCACCGTGCCAACTAAACCACATCCTCAAGTACCACATCCACATGGTTTTGGAACCCCTCCAGTGATGGGGACTTCATCACTGCCCTGGGCAGCCTCTTCTAATGCTTCGCCACTCTTTCAGTAAAGAAATGTTTCCTAATATCCAATCTAAACCTCCCCTGGTGCAACCTGAGGCCATTAAGGCCATCCCTTTGCAACTCAGTCCACAGGTCCACCCCACTATCCCACCTTCTCATCCACCAACGTGTTCAAGTTGCCAAATTCAGTTCACAGCTGCTTTGCATTAGGCACGTGAAGCAGATAAATGTTCTAGGCAAAAGCAGCAAGACCATTCAGAAACCTCCCCATCCCTGCGTGTGAACCACACCAGGCGTGGTGGGCAATTAACATTTTTATGTAATAACTAGAGGAACAGTGATTCCAAAGGCAGGATATTGATCTCCTCACAATACAATGAGTCAAAACAGCAATGTAAAAACTCTACAATTAACGAACTGCTTGGGGTGGTGAACAATCAAGTCTCTCCAGTGGGAGCTCATCTTGTTTCCGGAGGAAAAACTCTACGCGTCCTATAAAAGATCTCACACCCCGTGTCTCCTCACTCTCTCAGCTTCACATCTCCTCTCGAAGACCAGCTGAGCAGGGTAAGTCCAGCTCTATTAAACTTCTGTGGTTTTAACGATCACCAGTTTTGTCTCCTGAGATCTAGACCACTTACATTCTTATCCTTCTTGTCTCTGTGACTGTCTCCAGTCACAATTGCTCCGTTCTTCTGGCTGCTTGCTTTCTCCGTCCATGCCTGTACAAAAATTACAGAAAGCAGCTAGGAAAACTTAAAGTTTACTCATTCACACAACTGAACACTGGCTGCTTCTGCTCAAAAGAAGACAGCATAGAGCCCTCTGTACAGATCAGGGACCATTGCATTGCTGATTTTTCTCTCTTCTTCAAGAACCTGGCTTATAACAATGATTTATTCTTGGGTAGCCTGATCTAGTGGGATGTCCTTGCCCATGGCAGGGGGGTGGAACTAGATGATCTTTAAGGTCCCTTCCAACCCTAACTATTCTATGATTCTATTATTCTATGATTCTATATATAAACTCCTCCAACTAAACTGCTGCTGACAGTGTCTCTAACCTCTGCACCCTCTCAGAGATTGCAGTCTTTCCAGCAGGTTTGCAAGGATGTGCTCCCGCCAGGACAAAGACCAGTGCCACCAGCAGGAACGATCCTCATGCCACAGCAGTGATGGGTGCCACAGGAGCAGTGGATCTGGATGCCACAGGAGCAGTGGATCTGGATGCCACAGGAGCAGCGGTGGATCTGGATGCCATGGGAGCAGCGGTGGGTCTGGATGCCATGGGAGCAGCGGTGGATCCGGATGCCACAGGAGCAGTGGATCTGGATGCCACTGGAGCAGCGGTAGATCCGGATGCCACGGGAGCAGTGGATCCGGATGCCACGGGAGCAGCGGTGTATCTGGATGCCATGGGAGCAGCAGTGGATCCGGATGCCATGGGAGCAGTGGTGGATCCTGCCATGGAAAGCCACAAGATTGCCAGCAGCAAATTTATCAAGTACCCTCAAATATGAAGTGATCAGGACATCATCCGTGTGTTATGCACATGCATGTATTTGATCTTGTGCTGAGTTTGGAAAGCTTTGCATGTTTCCTTGCAGTCTTCAAAGAAAACCTGTGTCACCCCCTCTCTTCCCTGGTGAGTCCTGTACCTCTGCTGAGTTTATCTGTGGGTGCTAGAAATACACTGTGTACATTCACACTGGCATGGTTTCCTTTCTATCATTCTTTGAATATATAAGAGGCATTAAAATTTGGAGTTCATGAGACTTTTGTGTTCATGACTTTTCTTCCACCTTATATTTCACATCACAATACGAGACACCTTAAGCTTGTTTGGTGGCCCTGAATTTACCCTGCCCAGACACATGTGATAGGAGTAGACACTGCCACACTCTCCCTCGTGGATTCCAAAGAAAAAGAGAGAGAATAAAGATTTCTGAATGCTGGCATTTTAGGAGACCTTCTCAGACCCCTGCAGCACAGCCAGGTCTCCTCCGCACCACTTGCTCACAGAGCTGGACACCAAGAACCTCCAACCAAGACTCCACAAGCTGCTTTGCATGAGCATGGTCACAGCCACGGGGCAGAAGTCACAGAGTCATAGAGGTTAGAAAAGGCCTCTAAGATTACCAAGTCCAACTGTCAACCCAAAACCACTTTGCTGATGAAATCATGTCCCAAAGTGCCACATTTACACATTTATTGAAGTCCCACAGGTAAAGGCAGCAGTGATGGGGCAGAAGCCCCTTTTTTTACCCTCTGACTTTAAGACATCATCCATGGGGCAGGTATTTTCACATGTTTATGACAAACTCCCCAACAAGCCTTTCTAGAAACCCTCTGCCCAGCTCTTCAAGAGGCCAAGTTCGAGCCAAGGAGGTTGCAAGATGCTAGTGTTTAGCAATGAACTGATTTCTTCTCACTTGTAATTAAAATGAATTGTGTAATTTACTGGCCTGTGATTGCCATTCATGAAATGGATGTTGCCCTGATAAGATGATTACTCAGTGTGTCACGATGCTCAGAAATATCTGGCATTGCTGAAAAGGGTGCAGACATCAGTTAACTCGCTGAACGGGCTGCCTGATTTTGGTGTAGGAATTATTGGAAAAAGATGGTTCCATGAGCCTGGCATTCGCTTCACACCCCCATTGTAAAGCCCATGTTCAAGGCTTGTTGAGGTGGGCAACCACAAAATCTACAGATGCACAGTAATGCTGGCTGGATGCTGCTGCTCATTCACAAACTCGGAACAATGGAAATGTGAGGAACTGAATATACAGCGTGAAGTTGAAAACCAAAAATTACCTTGAGTCTTTTCTCATGGAGAGTATTTGCCATGTTTGAGTGAAACCTTACCTGGACCCCAGCATTCAGTTATGGAGTCCTCAGCACAGGACATGGAAGGACACGGAGCTGTTGGAGGGAGTCTTGAGGGGGCAATGATCATGATCCAATGCCTGGAGCACCTCCTGTACGAGGCCAGGCTGAGAGAGTTAGGGTTGTTCAGCCTGGAGAAGAGAAGGTTCCAGGGAGACCTTAGAGCAGCTTCTAGTGCTGAAAGGGGCTCCAGGAAAGCTGAGGAGGGGCTGTGGATCAGAAAGGTCAGGGAGAGGATGATAAGGAACAGTTTTCAGCTGCAAGAGGGGAGACTGAGATGAGATCTTGGGGAGAAATGTTTTGCTGTGAGGGTGGGGAGGCCCTGGCCCAGGTTGCCCAGAGCAGTGGTGGCTGCTCCATCCCTGGAGGGGTTCAGGGCCAGGTTGGATGGAGCTTGGAGCTCCTGATGCAGTGGGAGGTGTCCCTGCCCATGTCAGGGGGGTTGGAACTGGATGATCTTTAGGGTCCCTTCCAATCCAAACTATTATATGACTCTATGATTCTATGAAGAACTTCACAACCCATGCAGAAGAGATTCAGGAAAGGTACAAGGATTATCTTCTGATGAGCTCTCCCTGCAAATGTGTTACCTGGCCTAGCCCAAAGGCTCGTGTGGGTCCGTGCACCCATATAAATGACACTCAGATTTGTTGGCCAGTTATGAGCTAATGGGGGAGCAGGGATAAATGCTTCAAAACCAATGTTCCTACAAGTTTGGGGAAAGTCCTTGGGTTCTGCTGGCTCCTTGCCACACAGCAGCCACCCCAGGCCACTTTGCGTCACTGAAAGCAGGACCCATAGATCATAGAATCATTAAGGTTGGAAAAGACCTCTAAGATCATCAAGTCAAACCATCAGCCCAACTCCACCATGATGACTAAACCACTCATGGGAGCCTTCCTTCTCCACATGGCAGCACTGAAACCACTCACAACCTGAAAAAAGAAGCCACTGGTGCTGCCACTCTGGCATTACTCATGGGCTGAAAGTTAACTACATAATTATGCACCTTGCTAATCCTGGATCACAACCTGGGGCTGATCTTCCTCCTTCCAAAAATAGGAATCCCAGCTGCTTCTAGTCCTTCTTAGAATAATAGAATCATGGAATCATTAAGGTTGGAAAAGACTTTTAAGTTCATCCAGTCCAGCCATCAGCCCAATACCATCGTGCTAACTAAACCATGTCCCAAAGTGCCACATCCACACATTTTTTTGCAGGCCTTCAGGGACAGGGTCTCCCCCACTCACCACTCTGTCAGTAAAGACTTTTTTTCCTGGTATCCTATCTAAACATCCCCTGGTGCAACTTGAGGCCATTTCCTCTCATCTTATTCTTGTTCACTGGGAGAAGAGCCTATCGCCCACCTCACTACAACCTCCTTTCCAGGAGTTGTAGAGAGCAACGAGGTCAACCCTCAGCCTCCTCTTTTCCAACTAAACAATCCAAGTTTTCTCAGCTGCTCCTCATAAAACTTGTGCTCCAGACTCTTCACAAGCCTCATTAACTTCTTCTGGACATTCCTCAGGAGCTCTATACGTTTTTGTACTGAGGGGCCGAAAAACTGAACACAGGATTCAAGATGCAGCCTTGTCAGTGCTGAATATGGGGACACAACCATTTCCCTGGTCCTGCTGGCCAGGAGCAATAACAGGAAATTTCTGATGGATAAAAAATGTTGTATAGGGAGTAACCTCTCAATCTCTTGACCATATTTCAGCTGATTTTAAGAGAAATGAGTCAACACTGGTACTGGTCAGATTGCTGCTAAGGAAGAGTTGTCCACCATGCCAAAGGTGTTATTGGTACTTACAGGCATATTTCTGGGTTTACAGGCATTTGCAGGACTACAGCACCTCAAGATCTTTTAAAAGGTTGGTGCGATTTAGGTACATGACATTATTCCTCCATCTAAATGCAAAACACTCCCCAGCTGTGCTCAACACCAAAAACAAGCTGGCAAAGCTGTGGAAACCAGGACCACCCACATCACTCCTCCACTGGAGCTAAGTACAGGTAGGGCTGGCAATTAAATCTTTCTGCGGCACAGGAAGACGACCGATAAGAAGAGGTAATACCTGGCGCAGGTGACATGAGTCACGCAAGTATCCTAAAGAGTGGGAAGGCAAGAAAAAATAAAAAGCCATTGATGAATCAAATGAAGAGGCAGGGACATTACCAGACAGGGTGCGCAGAGAAGGTATAAAAGCCCTCCTGTCCTAGAACACTTCATTCCTTCCTCACCTTTTCACTGCACGAGCATCTCAGGTAAGAGCAGCGATGCTGCGGAGCTTTGGGACTTGGCACAGCACACAAAGTTCTCTGAAAGGTGGATGGGTTTGGAGCAGGATGAGCTCTGTGCTTTGTACCAGGTTGGGGCTTGCTTTGCCGGTGCTTGTGAGCAGGGAGGTGGCAGGAGGAGGTGGTGCTGAAAGAAAGCAGAAAGATTGGGACTTGGGGGAAGGCTCTGGTGTGTTTCTCAGCTCCCTCCAGCAGAGACATGGCTCTGCTTTGATAAGCCAGCTGCGCTCAGCTTGCCAAGCTGCTCTGGATGTTCCCAGGATCTTTGACTAAGGCTTTCGTGGGACAATTCCATGGATTGTATAAGAAACTGGTGCAAAGTTTAGAGATGATTGTGTAGGCAAAGATGATGAGTCTGGCAAAGATTGGATAAATGAACATCCAGATTTCTCTCCCCTGGAAGAGCAGAAGCAAGAAAGGAAAGCCCCTTAGAGCTCCTCTCTCCCTACAGGTCACCTCGAAACACAACCATGTGCTCCCGTCAGGAGAAGGATCACTGCCACACGCAGGAACACTACACCCACCAGGCCAGTGGTGGCTGTCACAGCAGCAGCGGTGGTGGCTGTCACAGCTCTGGGGGCAGTGGTGGCTGTCACAGCTCCGGTGGTGGTGGCTGTCACAGCTCCCGCAGCAGCAGCGGTGGCTGTCACAGCTCCGGGGGCAGCGGTGGTGGCTGTCACAGCTCTGGGGGCAGCGGTGGTGGCTGTCACAGCTCTGGTGGCAGCGGTGGCTGTCACAGCTCCAGTGGCGGTGGCTGCCATGGGAAGCCACAGGTCCCATGCCAACAGCAGCAGCAGCAGCAGCAGCAGATCCACCAGGTGCCCTCACAGAAGATGAAGTGAGTGGATGTCCCGCAGACCCTGGCTCCAGCAGCAGAGGCCATGTGGACCAGCTCCCTCCAGCCTTCCCAGAGCTTTACAACCCCTCTGCCTTCCAGGACCATCACTCCCTGGGGAAGGGCCATCATTTGTGGTGCCCTGCTGTGCTCTGGTCCAATCGGGTGCTCATCAGACAATAAAGCATTAAATTCCCAAGACCTCTCTTGTGTTGGCGTTTCCTTAAACTCCTCATCTTGATTTTCCTTGTATGCTAGAGGGGTGCATTGGGCGCAGGGGAATATA
The DNA here is from genome assembly GCA_033459285.1 of Clamator glandarius. Classification (NCBI taxonomy): domain Eukaryota; kingdom Metazoa; phylum Chordata; class Aves; order Cuculiformes; family Cuculidae; genus Clamator; species Clamator glandarius. The sequence continues at coordinate 276,786 of JAUNZM010000547.1, read as the reverse complement.
GCGTCTATACAGTTACTAGCAGGTCACATATCTTAACCAGGGGAATTCACCCCTCAGGAAGGGGCCATCCTTCAGCACGTGCCCACATGGAGATCATTTAGTGCCATGTTTTAAGGAGAATGGAATGGCTGAGTAAAACAGTGCAGCTGAATCCAGCAAAGTCTTAACCTCTAGAATTTAGACAAGGAACCACTGGAGAGAGCCCAAAGGAGGCCATGGGGATGATGAGAGGACTGGAGCATCTTTCTTAAGAGGAAAGGCTGAGAGACTTGTGTCTTATCAGCCTGGAGAAGAGAAGGCTGAGAGGAGATCCGATCAATGCTGATCAATATCTGATGGGCTGATGTCAGGAGGATGAGGTTTATGTCCAGTGATAGGACATGTGGCACTGGGCACAGACTGAACCATAGGAAGTTCCACGTGTAATGAGGAAAAACAACATGTGTGGGTGACAGAGCACTGGAACAGGCTAACCAGGGAGGGTGTGCAAGGAAAACACCAGCCACTATGAAACTTGATACACAGAGGGTTACATTGAAAGTAGTCCTCTGTTCTTTCTCACTGAATGAATGATGTCATCACCTGAAAAGTAAATCATCCAATCATAGAATCATAGAAAGGTTTGGATTGGAAAGAACCTTAAAGATCACCCAGTCCTGCCCCAGCCATGGGCAGGGACACCTCCTACTGGATCAGGGGCACCAAGCCCCATCCAACCTGGCCTTGAACCCCTCCAGGGATGGGGCAGCCACCCCTGCTCTGGGCAACCTGGGCCAGGGCCTCCCCACCCTCACAGCAAAATATTTCTCCCTAAGATCTCATCTCAGTCTCCCCTCTTGCAGCTCAAAACTCTTCCCTCTTGTCCTTTCCCTGCAATCCCTGATCAAGAGCCCCTCCCCAGCTTTCCTGGAGCCCCTTTCAGCACTGGAAGCTGCTTTACGGTCTCCTTGCAACCTTCTCATCTCCAGGCTGAACAACCCCAACTCTCCCAGCCTGTCCTCGTACGGGAGGTGCTCCAGCCCTTGCATCATCCACAGCCTCCTCTGGACTCACTCTAACAGCTCCATGTCCTCCCCGTGCTGAGGACTCCAGAACTGGGTGCAGGGCTTCAGGTGGGGCCTCACCAGAGGGGCAGAATCTCCCCCCTCACCCTGCTGGCCCCACTGCATTGGATGCAGCTTCAGATACAGTTGGTTTCTGGGCTGAAAGTGCCCATCGCCAGCTCAACCAGCATTAAACTCTCCTGTGCAGAACATCACCCTAGATGCCCATGCATGGGCAGGACACAACTGCGGTCGATATCCCCTGGAAAAGACAGAGACAGATTGCACAAGACTCATGCACAGAAATGCATTTGTCCTTGAGACTTTAGTCACTGTTTTGGGTGGTAGGAAGGATGCCCACAGGAGTTGCAAGAAGCCCTGTAGGTCCTGGGCTCAGCCCGCACAGGACCCAGCCCATCCTGTGCCTGCACACACTTGTTCCAACAGCACCATGGATTTTGCCCGCAGCACACACAACGCTAAGTGGGTGTCTGCCCAGTTCCTCTGCTAATTATAATTCTAGCCACCGGTTTCTAGATGAGATGTTATGACATCAACAGCAATCAGCGCACAAATCCTGGCTGCATCTCATGCTGGTTGAGCCATGGGTCTGTGAGGCTGGAGGAGAGCCTTGCAATCCTCTCCATGACCCCTAAAATAAGACAGCCAGCCATTTCCAGCAGTTGGGAGGGTCATGATGGACAGTTCAAGGATTGGAATTTTTGGATGTGAGGAGAGTTCATGTCCTGGGAACACCTGCAGCCCTGGGGGAGGTTTCATCCTGTTGTCACCATGTCTCCTTCTGCTCAAGCAGGGCCACATGCAGAATACAAGGACCCCAGGGTCAGCTCAACTCCCTCCTAATGGGCTTTTGCCTGAAGCCAGGCAGGAGCCACCCAGCAGCTTCCAGAAGAAGTAGGAAGGAGCTGCTGTTCAGTGTCACTAACGGTGCTGAGCATAACAAAACAGTGCCTGTTGGTGTATGTCTTGGGAAGGATGTTGGTTTTCAGCTCACATAGTTCAAGCCCTGGTTCTGTCCCCTCCTCCCTCAGAGAGCCGCCAGATCATTCCTCTTTAGCAACAAGGTGGATCTCTGTGTCTGTTTGCTTTGGATCCCAACATTACCTTCTGTCTCAGACTTTTCCTTGCCTTTATCCTGTAAATAAGGAACTGGGGCCTTTAGGTCAAAATACTTTGTCAGATGATGAAGTGCTGGGCAGTTGTTCAACCAGAAAAGGGCTGAGCAGGAGGGTGACTTCCAGAGGTCTGACTCTGCTCCAGCAGATGGACTGATGGTCTTTTAATTCCTCAGTCTTCATTTCATCAAGGAGTACAGAGACAGGAGGAGGGGAATGGTTTTCAGCTGAAAGAGGCAAGATTGAGGTGATATCTTAGGGAGAAACGTTCTCCTGTGAGGGTGGGGAGGCCCTGGCCCAGGTTCCCCAGAGAAGTAGTGGCTGCCCCATCCCTGGAGGTGTCCAAGGCCAGGTTGGATGGGACTTAGAGCCCCTGATGCAGTGGGAGGTGTCCCTGCCCATGGCAGGGAGGTTGGAACTGGTTGGGTCCCCTCCAACCCAAGCCATTCTTTGTTTCTATGATTTCCTGATCTTTGTCATTAAGAGGATGGAAGTAGCCAGTCTTTGTCAACAAACCACTCTGGGACCTTGCTCAGATGTTTGTGAACTTAGCAGAGCTTGCAAGGCTTTCAGTAGTCCTCAAGACCATCTTCTGGCCACTCAGGTGCCTTTTGAGGGTAGACTCACACCCTTTAGGTCAAAGAGGAGAGCTAAAAAACTCCTGCCAAAGATCTGAGACCCTTCCCCAGGGGAAGCCCAGGCAGATTTTGTCCTCGCCCAGCTGGCAGTCCCCAGTGGCCACAGCAGCTCGTTAGAACCAAACATCTAAAGGAGAAGAAAGCAGCTTTCCATTCCTTTTTACCTGGATTATTTCTGGCTTTATCTGGTTCCTCCTCAATAGCAGGGATTACAGTCTGAGAGAACAGGCTTATGGGATGGATTTGTAATGATGCCTGGTTTTAATTTAACAAAACAAACCCCAATCAAGTGAGCCTTGGGAAACCCAGGCACCTGCAGGTTTTCCTATTGAGGGCAGGTGAGACTGGCAATTAGATATTTATGTGGCACAGGAAACAGATAAAAAAGGAATGATACCCATCATGAATGAGTCAGGAGAGCGATGTAAACAAAGGGCGGTTTGATGGGGATTGGATATTAAATTAATAGATCACTATGACAGAGAGGTGTCTCATTTCCGGGCAAAGGGATTTGAGATCTCTATAAAACTGCCCCTGTCCCCAAGTTCTTCATTCCCTCCTCTTGCTTTCCTCTCAAGCTCGGGTAAGTCTGGCAGCATAGGTGGATTGTCCTCCTTTGGGGACTCATTTCCTAGCCAGGGATGTGGGGCATGGATTCAGTACAAGCCCCACTGCTGGAGTGTGGGATGCTTGTAGGGTGGTGGGGTGCACAGAGGGAGGAGGGGAGCTGTATTGTGGCTGGGACCTGCCGTGCTGCTACACCCAGTTGATGAAATCCTCCATCTGTCAGCGCAAGGCACTGCTCCAGACTAGCAGATCTCCAAGGATCCTGCACAACAGCACCGGGGGTGGGATTATCAGCAGGGCAGGCACAGAGTCCGCAGTGCTGGGACGTTGGGGCAATCGGGGTGGGACATGGAGCAGCCCCTTAGAGCTCCTCTCTTCCTACAGGTCGTCTCAAAACACAACCATGTGCTCCCGTCAGGAGAAGGATCACTGCCACACGCAGGAGCGCTACACCCGCCAGGCCAGCGGTGGCTGTCACAGCAGCGGCGGTGGTGGCTGTCACAGCTCTGGGGGCAGTGGTGGCTGTCACAGCTCCGGTGGTGGTGGCTGTCACAGCTCCCGCAGCAGCAGCGGTGGCTGTCACAGCTCCGGGGGCAGCGGTGGTGGCTGTCACAGCTCTGGCAGCAGCGGTGGCTGTCACAGCTCCAGTGGCGGTGGCTGCCATGGGAAGCCACAGGTCCCATGCCAACAGCAGCAGCAGCAGCAGCAGCAGATCCACCAGGTGCCCTCACAGAAGATGAAGTGAGTGGATGTCCCGCAGACCCTGGCTCCAGCAGCAGAGGCCACACGTGGACCAGCTCCCTCCAGACTCCCCAGAGCTTTGCAAGGCTGCTGGGCTGCAAACCCTCTGCCTTCCAGGACCATCACCCCCTGGGAAAGGTCCATCATTTGTGGATCCCTGCTGCCTCCATCTGACGCGCCAGGCTGTGCTTTGGTCCTATGAGACAATAAAGCATTATATTTCTGACACTTACCTTGTGTTGGTGTTTCCTTAAACTCTTTATCCTTATTTTCCATGTGCACTACAGGGCGCAGCAGGATTAATAAACATGCTCATACCATTTGTGCAGAGCAGGTTTCTTTCCAAACCTGGGGACAGGTGCTGTTTAATATATTTGTCGCAGATGCGAACAGTGGGATTGAGGGCATCTTCAGCAAGTTTGCTGATGACACCAAGCTGAATGGCACGATATCTAGTGGGTACTTTCCAACTTAGTGATTCTATGATTCTACAATTCTATGATTCCACACTGAAGGAAGGGAAGCCATCCAGAGGCAAGGCCAGACGGACCTGGACAGGCTTGAGAGGTGGGACTGTGTGAACCACAAGAGCTTCAAGTGCCAAGCACAAGGTCCCACACCTGGGTAGCAGCAATCCTAAGCACAAATACAGGCTGGGTAGAGAATGGATTGGAAGCAGCCCTGAGGAGGAGGACTTGAGGGTGTTGGTGGATGAGAAGCTCCACGTGACTGACAACGTACAGTCACAGCCCAGAAACCACCCATGTCCTGGGCTGCATCCAAAGCAGCGGGGCCAGCAGGGAGGGAGGGGATTCTGCCCCTCAGCTCTGCTCAGGTGAGATCCCATCTGGAGCCTGTGTCCAGTTCTGGAGTCCTCAGCACAAGAAGGACCTGGAGCTGTTGGAGCGAGTCCAGAGGAGGCCACGGACATGATCTGAGGGCTGGAGCACCTCTCATACATGATCTGAGGGCTGGAGCACCTCTCATACGAGTACAGGCTTTGAGAGACGGGGTTGTTCAGCCTGGAGAAGAGAAGGCCCCAGAGAGGCTTTAGAGCAGCTTCCAGTGCTGAAAGGGGCTCCAGGAAAGCTGGGGAGGGGCTCTGGATCAGGGAGTGCAGGGAGAGGATGAGGAGAAAGGGGTTTGAGTTGCAAGAGAGGAGACTGAGATCTTAGGAACTAATGTTTTGCTGTGAGGGTGGGGAGGCCCTGGCCCAGGCCGTCCAGAGAAGTGTGTCCTACCTGGGCCTTACACCCAGGGTGCAGGAGTGGTTGTGGGTATCCCTGGATCTCCAGGCTCCCAGGGCTCTGCATTCCTGCCCCACCCCACTGGGGCTTCCCCACCATCACAGCTTTGCTTAAACAGCTTTGAGCAACCTCCAACCCAGGGAGACTCCTGGCAATCACCGGGGGCGCTCACAAAACTCAGGCAGGTTATCATGTTGTACAGTTTTTATTGCTCTTTTACGGTATCACAACCACTTATTTATGTAACGAGGAGAAAAATAAACCCCCAAAAAACTTCCTTTTGGATATCTACAATGCAGAAACACCCCAGTGAAGGTGGTTGATGTATTAACCCCTTCAGACAAGTAACTGTCAAAGGACCAGACCCTGCACTCATTAGCTTGAGAGGGATAAAGGAGGGGCACTTGATCAGGGAATGCAGGGACGGGATGAGGGGGAATGATTTTGAGCTGCAAGAGGGCAGATGAAGATTGAGATGAGATCTTGGGGAGAAATATTTTGATGTGAGGGTGGGGAGGCCCTGGCCCTGGTTGTTCCATCCCTGGAGGGGTTCAAGGCCAGGTTGAATGGGGCTTGGAGCCCCAGATCCAGCGGGAGGTGTCCCTGCCCCTGGCAGGGGTGGGACTGGATGGACTTTGAGGTCCCTTCCAACCCAAACCATTCCAGGTTTCTATGATTCTATAATAAACCACTGCAGAAAATATCCATCTATGCAGTAAAGTGATCATAAAATGAACCTTTGTCAAAACCTACGTCTTCTCCTGATTTCCCTAAAACTTGTGGATGGGGATATAAATATTACAGACATTGAAACTATTTGCAGTGGTTTTTTCCCAGTGAAACACAGGGTTTCTCCCATCTTCTTTTGTTCTTAAAACACATTTTATTTTATCTGCTCATATACCAGGAGCAATGTTTTAGCTGAGTATGGCCAAGGAAAGCAGTTCTGGTTTCTCATCCTCTGGCCACTCATTGGTAGCATTTCTTTGCACAGATAAATTATGTAAAAACATGGATAAAAAGCTATAAAATAAAATTAAAAAAAAAAAAACCGAGAATGCTGAACTTCACTTTGCCAGTGGAAAAGAAAGCCAGTGTGGTGCCCCAGCTGCATTTACTGAACTGAAATATCCCTGTTAGTGTTGAGGTGCATTTTGGTTCCCCCCCTGACCCCGTGGGAATTTTGCTGTTGACTTCAAGTGCTGGATATGAACTCCTCAGCTACAGACCTTTCATTTCCCTTGAAGAATTGCCACTCTTTATTCATTATTACCATACAGCCTGAGTCAACTAATTGCATGGCCCATTCAGCCCTATTCACTGGAGTGATTTTTCACTATCTACCCATTAAAAACCAAAGGAGCTCACAGAGGAAGGGGTTGAGAGCTCAGCCATTGCTCTGATGTTGTGTTTATGAGAAGAAATCAGCAAATCTACCCCCACCCATCCCACCCAGCCAGCCTTCAAAATGCATTTGCAAAGCACCCCAAAGAGCACCCTTGGAGCATCAGGATAAAGCACGAGACCCTGTGTAAAATTTGCCTCATGGAGGTAATATGTGGAGCAGGGCATGGTATTCACATCTCCACCACCACCAGTGCAAGGGTGGGGTTTGCCTGCACCAGAGGAGCAAAGAGAGTCCAAAAGGTGATCACACCATGCCCACAGGTTGCTGGTGCCTCTGTCCTTCACCCATGGGGAAAATCAGAGATCCTACAGGAGAGGAGAAAAAAACCATAGGGAAGTCCACCAGCAATCTCCCCAAAGCCCTGGCATTCCCCTCCACCAGCCCCCATTTCCTCACCACCCACCCTGCAAGACCTCTACTTTGCACTAAGTTTGTGCCTGATAAACTTGCGCAATTTTGTTGGAGTTATTAGAGGTAATTAAATACCCTCTGGATCCCTGTGGAGCTGGAGCTCAGCTCCTCTTTCCATCCCATCCTCCCCAGTGGACAAGGTTTGCTGGGACCACAGACCTGGAGAGCCATGAACCACCTCAGGGTGACACCAGTTCGAAGGAAGGATCTGTCCTTGCCTAACAAGGCAGTGTAAATGCTGTCCAGGAGCTTTGCCTGTTTTCTGGGCTCCCTGAGCCCTCCCTTACCTCCTCGTCTCTGCACCTCAGGAGCAGTGGCAGCCGCCTCTCAGTACACACAGCGTTTGGAAGAGCCCCTCTCCTTCTTGTTCATGGGCTCCATGTCTGAGTCAGGTGGGTTGGTGATGTATCTGTACTTGCTTGTGGATGACCTCTGAGAGGAGAGGAACTCATCAGACCTTCCCAAACGGACAAGGTAGTGAGAAGAGGGCTGAGTTCCCTCCTTGCAAAGGCAATTCAATGAAGAGGACGCTCACAGCAGGCAGCAGAGACTACACAGAGTCCAAGACTGAGGTTTCATAGTGCGGTGTTACACCTGGATTTACCCTTTCCTTATTCTGACTTTCCCTTCCTTGCAGGAATATTGGGGCAGCGGGACTGGGAGGGGTGCACAGGAGCTTTGCTCTTTTGCAAAGCAAACTGCTTGCAATGTTCGATCCCAGGAAAATCAAAGACTGGAGTGATACAATTCCAACCCTGGGTGTGGGTTGGGTGTTGCAGGACCCCTCACCACCCTGGCCATCTCTAAATAACACCCTGGCACGTTTCCCATCCGTCCTTTCACCCTTGATCCCACGCAGTTACCTTGACAGGAGCAAATTCCTGCTGGATCAGCTTCTTGAACTCACTTCTACTGAACGGCTCAGATTTCTTCCCCTTCTTGGCATTGCCCTGGTAGCTCTCCATCATGTCAGTGATGGCTTTAATGAGTTTAGACATGTCTCCAGACCTGGAGGGAAGCAAAACATGAGGACACAGCAAGGCAGCAGGGGCAGCTCTGTCTTATAGTTAAAAAGAAACCTCTCTTTGCTGGATGTTGAAAATAGAGCTGCCCCACCGCCCTGGCTACTCTCAGGACTTTCCCCTTCATTCCTCTACTTTCCCAGTCCTTGTTTAAATTAAAAGGATGAAGCTCCTTGTAGCCATTTCAGCCACTTGTTGGGTTGAATGAATCAGCTCTTGCAACTAAGGAAAGTGCCGTGTCTACACACCTGCAGCTCTCAGGGCTGGGAGGGACTCCAGGCAGTTAATCTTGTTCTTGTGTCTTCAGTCCCAGCTGCCCTGAGCCCTGCTGGGAAAGGACCGGTTGCAAAAAAAAAAAAAAAAAAACAACATTGAAAACATAAAAAGCTCATTTCAAGTACAAAAAGAAACGGTGGAGACTCACCCTGCTCACATGCATCAACCAACCAACGGGTGCGGATCGGACTGGTAGGAGCAGCTCTGTACAAACTCCTTGCAGGCTGCTGGGGAGTGGGTGGAGGGTGAGGATTTCTTCCGGTCAGTCCTGTTCTCTTGCTCCTCTTCCCAAGGAGCCTCCCTCATTATCCTTAGCCTGGGAGGATGTTTACCAGCACACCTGGGAAAGGTGTATGTAGGTCAGCATGCAGCTCTGCTCTCCACAGGGGTTCCTGAGCAACAGGGGCTTGCGCCGCAAAATCTCCTTGGATCAAAAAACAGCTAATCAGAGGTTCTCTTCATATAGAATAGTTTGCATTCCCCTAAAAGGTTTTCTTTTTTTTCTTTACAACCAAGCTGTGTTGTGAGTTTATGGGGCTTTGCAATGCCAAAGCTTAGAAAATAGAGGGGAGGTTTAGGTGAGATGTCAGCGAGAAATGTTTTCGTGTGATGATGGTGAGACACTGGCCCAGGCTGCCCAGAGCAGTGGTGGCTGCCCCATCCCTGGAGGGGTTCAGGGCCAGGTTGGATGGGGCTTGGAGCAACTTGATCCAGTAGGATGTGTCCCTGCACCTGGCAGGGGTGGGACTGGATGGGCTGTAAGGTCCCTTCGACCCCAAACCATTCTATGATTCTATTAAATGTCATAAGCAAAATAAACTCCTGCAGAAAAGGTCAGTTTAATCTTCTTTTTGAGGTTGTCCAGTGTCTTGTGTGGGCTGTCATTGAGCCCAGACTGCATTCACATCTGCCCAGCTTGGACCATGGTTTCTTCTGTGAAAAAGGAGAAAGAGCAGTGAGAAGCTGCAAGAGTTTTTCAAACAGGGCAGCCTGTGCCTCAGAGTGACAGTAGTGTGGGGATACTTGGTGACGGCAAATCTGGGTGGCAGTGGCCAACGGGCTTATGAGCACCCTCCCATGGCAAAGTCATTTAGTACACATCCTGATGGGACTGGGACAGCCACCACCTGTCACAGCAGCACAGCCTCCCCACCAGGCTATATTCCAAACCCATTGGAGTGAATCAATCCATGCATGGGGACAGGCTGCATTTCAACTCTGATGGAGTAAATCAAGCCATGCAATGGGCCAGGTTGCATTCCAAACCCAATGGAGCAAATCAAGCCATGCATGGGAGCAAATTTTATTTCAGCCCCAGTGGAGCAAACCGAGCTGTGCACAGGGCCAGGTTGCATTCCAAAACCAACAGTTGACACCAAGCTGCACATGGAGCCAGGCAGCATTTTGAACCAGATGGAGCACGTCAAGCTGTGCATGGGGCCAAGATAGCTTTTCAGCCCTTATGGAGCACATCAAGCTGTGCACGGGGCCAAGGTAGCTTTTCAGCCCTTATGGAGCACGTCAAGCTGTGCATGGGGCCAAGGTAGCTTTTCAGCCCTTATGGAGCACATCAAGCTGTGCACGGGGCCAAGGTAGCTTTTCAGCCCTTATGGAGCACATCAAGCTGTGCACGGGGCCAAGGTAGCTTTTCAGCCCTTATGGAGCACATCAAGCTGTGCACGGGGCCAAGGTAGCTTTTCAGCCCTTATGGAGCACGTCAAGCTGTGCACGGGGCCAAGGTAGCTTTTCAGCCCTTATGGAGCACGTCAAGCTGTGCACGGGGCCAAGGTAGCTTTTCAGCCGTTATGGAGCACATCAAGCTGTGCAGAGGGCCAAGGTAGCTTTTCAGCCCTTACGGAGCACGTCACGCTGTGCAGAGGGCCAAGGTAGCTTTTCAGCCCTTATGGAGCACATCAAGCTGTTCAGAGGGCCAAGGTAGCTTTTCAGCCCTTATGGAGCACATCAAGCTGTGCATAGGGCCAAGGTCGCTTTTCAGCCCTTATGGAGCACGTCAAGCTGTGCAAGGGGCCAAGGTAGCTTTTCAGCCCTTATGGAGCACATCAAGCTGTGCATAGGGCCAAGGTCGCTTTTCAGCCCTTATGGAGCACGTCAAGGTGTGCACAGGGCCAAGGTAGCTTTTCAGCCCTTATGGAGCACATCAAGCTGTGCATAGGGCCAAGGTAGCTTTTCAGCCCTTATGGAGCACGTCAAGCTGTGCACGGGGCCAAGGTAGCTTTTCAGCCCTTATGGAGCACGTCAAGCTGTGCAGAGGGCCAAGGTAGCTTTTCAGCCCTTATGGAGCACGTCAAGCTGTGCACGGGGCCAAGGTAGCTTTTCAGCCCTTATGGAGCACATCAAGCTGTGCACGGGGCCAAGGTAGCTTTTCAGCCCTTATGGAGCACATCAAGCTGTGCACAGGGCCAAGGTAGCTTTTCAGCCCTTATGGAGCACGTCAAGCTGTGCACAGGGCCAAGGTAGCTTTTCAGCCCTTATGGAGCACGTCAAGCTGTGCACCGGGCCAAGGTAGCTTTTCAGCCCTTATGGAGCACGTCAAGCTGTGCACGGGGCCAAGGTAGCTTTTCAGCCCTTATGGAGCACGTCAAGCTGTGCAAGGGGCCAAGGTAGCTTTTCAGCCCTTATGGAGCATGTCAAGGTGTGCACAGGGCCAAGGTAGCTTTTCAGCCCTTATGGAGCACGTCAAGCTGTGCACGGGGCCAAGGTAGCTTTTCAGCCCTTATGGAGCACGTCAAGCTGTGCACGGGGCCAAGGTAGCTTTTCAGCCCTTATGGAGCACATCAAGCTGTGCACGGGGCCAAGGTAGCTTTTCAGCCCTTATGGAGCACATCAAGCTGTGCATAGGGCCAAGGTAGCTTTTCAGCCCTTATGGAGCACGTCAAGCTGTGCACGGGGCCAAGGTAGCTTTTCAGCCCTTATGGAGCACGTCAAGCTGTGCACGGGGCCAAGGTAGCTTTTCAGCCCTTATGGAGCACGTCAAGCTGTGCACAGGGCCAAGGTAGCTTTTCAGCCCTTATGGAGCACGTCAAGCTGTGCACGGGGCCAAGGTAGCTTTTCAGCCCTTATGGAGCACATCAAGCTGTGCACGGGGCCAAGGTAGCTTTTCAGCCCTTATGGAGCACATCAAGCTGTGCACAGGGCCAAGGTAGCTTTTCAGCCCTTATGGAGCACGTCAAGCTGTGCACAGGGCCAAGGTAGCTTTTCAGCCCTTATGGAGCACGTCAAGCTGTGCACGGGGCCAAGGTAGCTTTTCAGCCCTTATGGAGCACGTCAAGCTGTGCATGGGGCCGGGTCGCATTCCAAAACTGATGGAACAAACCAAGGCATGCATGGAGCCAGGCTGCCCCAGGGCTCCCAGGCACAGGGGCCGTGGGGATGCTTTGGCAGCCAGAGCACGACGCCTGGCTCTCCACCAATTCTCTGTGTGGTCTCAGAGAAGTCAATGACCCCAGGTTTGCTTACCTGGAAAGGGGGTGTAACAAGCTCTGCCTGCTATGAAGGGTGTGCCAGCTTTCATTAAGGGCTCAGGCACCATCCCAAGATTGCCAGATACGGTATGAAGCCAGATGAGATCATACTCTGTGTAAATCTTTCCAGACTGCATTTGCAGAGCCAGGTTCATAGCAACGTGTTTGGGAGAGGAGGGGTGGCTGGAGCCAACCTGTGCCACCCACGTGCTGCCGCTGACACCACCAGTGTGGCACAAGACATCTCTGATATTAAGTGGGTTGCAAATGAGAGGCAGACCATGGTCTGGAGCTAAATTTTGCCCTGGCACTGTGAGTTCAGAGGCAGCAAGTTACCACAGGCCCTCTGCAGCGAGGGCTGCCTGGCTCACGGGTGCTTTTCATGGAAGCCAGATCAGCCCAGGGGCTACTCATGCATCTTAGGTCCCTGGAAGCTGAAGCATTTGGAAGAAACCCAGCCCTAGGGTCATGACATCAGGTCTATATTTAGGATGGGCAGGCAAATGGGCACAGACAGCAGCACAATTTACCCCACAACTTTTTGTGGTACACCCTTGCCAGATCACTTAGAACAAACTCCACAGGGAGACCAACATCCCCACACTGTCTCTCCCATGAGCCAGAGCGCCTGCTGCTCTCAGCCATGTGCTTGATGGAGATGCAGGCAAAGGAATGTCTTCTCATGGGCTCGAGTCATAGAAATCTGGAATGGTTTGGGTTAGAAGGGACCTCAAAGCCCATCCAGTCCCACCCCTGCCATGGGCAGGGACACCTCCCACTGAATCAAGGGCTCCAAGCTCCATCCAACCTGGCCTTGAACCCCTCCAGGGATGGGGCAGCCACCACTGCTCTGGGAAACCTGGGCCAGGGCCTCCCCACCCTCACAGCAGAATATTTCTCCCCAAGATCTCATCTCAATCTCCCCTCTTGCAGCTCAAAACTATTCCCCCTTAACCTATCCCTGCACTCCCTGCAGTCAAGAGCCCCTCCCCAGCTTTCCTGGAGCCCCTTTCAGCACTGGAAGCTGCTCTAAGGTCTCCCCGTAGCCTTCTCTTCTCCAGGCTGAACCACCCCACCTCTTCCAGCCTGTCCTTGCACAGGAGGTGCTCCAGCCCTCATGTCATCTCTGTGGCCTCTTCTGGACTCTCTCCAACAGATCCATGACCTTCCTTTGCTGAGGACTCCAGAGCTGGACACAGGGCTGCAGGTGAGAATGCCGATGGCCCGTGCTTAAGGTTTAAGGCTTTATGTTGGCTGGTCCCTAATTCTGTGCAAACAACCTTGGAAGAGCATCATTTTGCCATCGGGACAGTGCATGCCTAGGTGTGGAAGGGACCCCAAGACCAGGGATTCTGGAAGGTGGCCACAGTGTGGAAGCCACCGCACTAGGCAAGAAGTTCTTGCAGAGAGTGTGAGGGCAACACATGGCAACGGCATCTACAACCACTGTACTCCTCCCTCCATCACTGCCGTCCCAATTAGTACACGTCCACCTGGGGAATTAAGGGAATTAGGAGGCAAATTGCTCTGAATCACCCTCCACTGACTACTCCCTCCCAGCCTGCTGCCACCACGGTGCCATCCTGCGGTGGCCATCCCCATCCACAATTTCATCAGGCTGGCTTTGCTGGGCTCTGGGTGGGAGATTGCACACGACAGCAGGTTGTCTCCTGGCCATGGGCCTCACCAGCCCCTCAGGACCAACCAGTTTCACCCCACTGTGGCTCATCCTTATCTGCATGTCTAGACTAATAATAAGTGTGACGTGCACAGTGCTTCAAAGTCACCAGTTGCCACAGACCTGGGCATTGCACAACCCTTCCTGTGCTGCTGGCACCATGTGGAAGGGTCTAGGGGGTCAAAAGGGTCTGCATCAAGTAGAGGAGATCTGCAGGGAATGGAGGGGACCCTGGTGGGCAGGAGGACCCAGGCAGGATGGGGATGCTGGGGCTGGGCTGAGTCCCAGCTGCAGGGGGCACAGCTCAGCCCCAGCTGGATCACATCTCCTCCTTGTAGGGTCGTTTATAAAACCCAGCCCTGGAGGCTTCAGTCTCTTTTTCTCCAGCCTTGGGAGCTTTTTGAGGAGGTCAGGGTTGTGAGGAGCTGGCAGGGTCACCCTGAGGCTTTTTTTTGATGGAACATGGTGGGGTGGCAGCTAGGGGAGATACAGTCCTTAGGCAGGGACCAGACTGGCACCCTTAGCGGTGTGTCAGGCTGGTGGCAGAGGGACAAAACTTAGGGAGAGACGTGTGGGGCATGAGCCCCCTGAGCAGGGAAAGGTGAAGAGGATTTAGCATTTGCCTGAATCTGCTGTTTGCCTGCTGCTTTCACCTGTACCTTGGAGGAATCATAGATTCTTAGAAGAGTTTGGGTAGGAAGGGACCTTAAAGATCATTCTACTGCTTCCCACAGAATTTAGGTAAGAATCATGGAATCCCAGCATGGTGGAGGTTGGAAGGACCCTCTGGAGCTCATCGAGTCCAACCCACTTTGCAGGGTCACTTTGAGCAGGTTGTACAGGAACATGTCCAAGCAGGTTTGAATATCTCTGAAGGAGACTCCACACCCTCCCTGTTCCTGTCTCAGTCATCCGTGCAGGAAAGTTCTTCCTCATGTTCAGATGGAATTTCCTGTGCTCTGGTTTGTACACATTGCTCCTTGTCCTGGGCAACCTTGAAAAGAGTCTGGCCCCATCCTGTTGACACCTGCTCTGTAGATATTGATCATTGATAAGATCCCCTCTTGGTCCTCTTTTCTCCAGGCTAAACAGACTGAGCTGATTCCACCTTTCCTGCTAAGAGAGATGCTCCAGTCCCCTCCTCATCTCCATGGCCTCTACTGGGCTCTCCATGGCTGTTCCTTGTCTTTCTAGGGTTGGGGAGCTCAGAAATGGACACGGGACTCAAGATGCAGCCTCACCAGGGCAGAGCAGAGGAGAACATCCCTGCTCAAGAATTGCTGCTGTGGCAGCACTGGGAAAGAGAGGAGCCTTTACCAGCACAGCTGTGTGGGTGCTTGAGCAGGGGGTGTGTGAGAGGAGTTACAGCTGTTTGCAAAGCGGTGCATGTCCTCACAGCACCGGCTGAGCCCAAACGTTCAGGTTTTGCGACCAGCATGTAAATCAAGACAATCCTACTTCTTGCAAACAGCTGTGGAGGTGCAGGAACAGGGGATGTGATGAATAAGGGGTCACAGGATGAGGCCCTGGGTGCTTTGCTGCTGCATCCTGCCATGCAGCCTCTGGGGAGCAGGGCAGGACCACGGCCTTCCTGGGCTGCTTTGGGGCCAGTAGCCACACCAGCGTCCTTGGTGGCCAGCAGGTGGCAGCAAGAGCCTGTCGCAGGCTGCCTGGTCCTCAGCTTGTGGAAGCCGAGCACTGCTTTACAGCGTGGGAGTGAAGGCAGTGGGGCTGGTCGCTGCCCCTCTTCTGCTTTGTACAGCTGGAGCACTTCTCCTGGGGTAGTGGGGCTGGAGGAGCCCAGGTTCCATCCTCATCCCTGCATGGACAGAGTGGCTGTGGGCAGCAAGGCACCTTGGAAATCAGCCTGACCAACCAGTCCCCCTCAGCATGGGATACAAAGCAGTTGAGGTGTATCCAACGCCTTCTTCCATACCTGGAGCCCTGTGCCCAGCTCTGGAGTTCTCAGAACAGGAGGAACGTAGAGCTGTTAGAGTGAGTCCAGACGAGGCCACGGAGATGATGCAAGGGCTGGAGAACCTCCTGTGCGAGGCCAGGCTGAGAGTTGGGGTTGTTCAGCCTGGAGAAGAGAAGGCTACGGGGAGACCTTAAAGCAGCTTCCAGTGCTGAAAGGGGCTTCAGGAAAGCTGGGGAGGGGCTTTTGACTGCAGGGAGAGGATGAGAAGCATGGTTGTGAGCTGCAAGAGGGGAGATTGAGATGTTTTTCCTGTGAGGATGGGGAGCCCTGGCTCAGGTTGCCCAGAGCAGTGGTGGCTGCCCCATCCCTGGAGGGGTTCAAGGCCAGGTTGGATGGGGCTTGGAGCCCCTGATGCAGTGGGAGGTGTCCTGCCTGTAGCAGGGAGGTGGAACTGGATGATCTTTAAGGCCTCTTCCAACCTAAACCATTCCATGATTTTATAATCCTAGAGGGCTTTAGAATCATCATGTTGGTCTGCAGAGTCAGATGTTGGGCGTAGGGTCTGGCTCCACAGGACACCTTCCACTGTGCAGATTGCGGTCAGACTGAGTGGATTCCGGCTGCTGCAGCAGATTTTGCCTTGTAAGAGTGTGTTGGATATTTCAGATGTCAAAACTGTCTCCAGAGGAAGCTGAAGCAACCTGGCCGGCAGCAGTGAAGCAAACTCACAGCAGTCTTGTGTTAACCGGGGTGCTTGCTTCAGTGCTGCTGTTTTGGGGAAGCTAAGGCAGGTTCCTTTGCAGAGCAGGATGATTTCAGGGCTTTGACTCACCCTTAGGAAATCACAGTTGTTCCTTCCCTCCCTCTAAAAGACAAATACTCCGATGCTCAGCAGCATCGGAGGCTCCTTACTCCAGAAAGCAGCTGTTAGTAACTGTGCAAAATTGGGATGCTCTAGTTGAAGAGTTGAGGTTCTTCTCCACATGAAACCCAGTAGCTGGACCTTGCTGCTGGCTGTAGCACTAAAACTAAACACAACCACCATCCAGCTCCATCCCAGCCCTAAGAGGGCCCTGGAGAGCAAAAGTTCACTAAAAAAAGGATGCTCCTCCAGAAAAGTGTGCATTCATCCCTGTCCTTCCTTCCAGCTCTCGCAAACCACTGCAGCTTAATCCTAGGAGACATGTAGAGGGATTTCAGACCAAAAGGACCTAGATCTGCTGGAGCAAGTCCAGAGGAGGCCACAGGGATGATGTGAGGGCTGGAGAACCTCCCATACGAGGACAGGCTGGGAGAGCTGGGGTTGTTTAGCTTGGAGAAGAGAAGGTTGTGGAGAGATCTTAGAGCAGCTTCCAGTGCTGAAAGGGGCTCCAGGGAAGCTGGGAAGGGGCTCTGGGTCAGTGGGTGCAGGGGCAGGACAAGGGGAGCGGGTTTGAGCTGCAGGAGGGGAGACTGAGATGAGATATTGGGGAGAAACATTTTGCTGTGAGGGTGGGGAGGCCCTGGCCCAGGCTGCCCAGAGCAGCGGTGGCTGCCCCGTCCCTGGAGGGGTTCAAGGCTAGGTTGGATGGGGCTTGGAGCCCCTGATGCAGTGGGAGGTGTCCCTGCCCAGGGCAGGGCTGGGACTGGATGGGCTTTGAGGTCCCTTCCAACTCAAACCATTCCATGATTCTACGATTCCAAACTGGACTTCTTTGTAGTTGGAAGTACAAAGACCTGTCAAGCTGTGCTGCCTTCCCTAACCTACAAAGCACCTTGTGTTGGAGCATTGTGAACACCTGCTGCAATGAACCCTCATGCTCTCTCCAGGCACCCAACTCACCTTTGGGAACCCACAGGCTGTCTCCAAGGTGAGTTTGCCTGTTTTAAAGCCACATAGGGAGGACAGAGAAATGCAGAACTGCCTTGAGGAAATTCACACAGACAGACAAAAGAGCTTTGACAGCCTCAAGGCAAATCTTTATTTGGCACCAAAACCATCAAACTTGATGGAGGGGACAGAGGGGGGTGGGAAAACAGGGGTGGAGAGAGGAAAACCAAGGGCTGCAATTACAATGTGGTGCCTTCAACCAGAGATCACAGCCTGCTTCAGTGGTGGTGTTGGTGCTGGTGCTGGTGTTTGTGCTGCTGATGCTGCTGGTCCTCAACGTCATGGAGGTGTTCGTGGGTGGCAATGGTCACCCGGGTGACCAGCATCATCACCTCGGAGAAGCTGATCTGAGCATCCTTGTTGACATCCAGGTCTTTCATGATTTCATCAATGGTGGCCTTGTTTTTCACATGCTGAAAGGTAAGGAAAAGGTGAGAGCAAAGTTCCATCATTCACAGCTTAACCTTCACAGGTTCCAGATGTCCAACAGCCCAATGCTGCACATGGCTCCATCCTCATGCCAGGTTTGGAACTGGATGATATTTAAGGTCCCTTCCAACCCAAACCATTCTATGTTCATCACCCGTTCCTTTGGGTGCAACCATGATTCACATGCAACAATAAAGAAATCACAGAGCAATGAACATGCAGTCCTGCAGGCACATGGTACAATGTGGAGACCAATGAAGGAGGTACTGTTAGATCAGCTGTTCCTTTAGCATCTTGGATTAAAAACACTTTGCCTTCTGCTTTAGCAAAGTGAGTTATTATAAAAATGGGCTTTTGGGTGATTTCTGACATGGTTGCTACTTGATCTGTTAGAACAAAGGAGCTGTTGGGCAATATGAACCTGATTTTTGCAGATAAGATGGTGAGGGTAGATATTTGGCTACAGGTTCACCTAGACTTGAGTGGGTTTCCTTCATCTGTCTTTATGGAGCATGCTTGGAAAGTGGTAGTTGGCCAGGGAGGGTCAGGACAGTGTTGGGGCAGGAAAGCAGAGTAGAAAGGGGCTGAATCCAGCCCCTTGGGGCATTTGTTCAACAGGGTCCAGCCTGGCTCCCTCCCAATGTGGGTCACAACAAACCCTGCTTGGACTCTACTCACCCTCAGGTAGTTTGCAAGCTGCTTCTCAATCATGAGCTTCAGCTCCTGCTTGGTCAGAGTGTCTCTGTCCCCCTCCCGTCTTGAGTACTGATGGAAGACATCAATGATGACATCCATGGCCTTCTCAAGCTCAGAGAGAGGCTCCTGGGTCTGGGATGTCTGGAAGAGAAAATTACGTGGAGTAACATCAGGAACCACAATAGATGAGAAAGTCTGATGTAAACCAGAGAGGCTCTCGTACAGCTTCACTCCAGAGGAGAATGCAGCCTGGCTTTGCTCAGTCACTCTTTTGGGGGAGGATAAATTTGAGCTATTTGTTCTGAATTTGCTCTTCTCTACAAGCCAAAGGACTCTGACAGGGGTTGCAGCCTTTGCCTGCTTCTGCTCTGGGCTGTGCAACCACAGGTAACATCTGAAATCTGTTTTTCCCCCAACGGAATGTGCCTTCTGCGAGTCAGGCACTGCTGGAGCCAAGCTGGAAACACTAGAAAAAGATGCAGACATTGAGTATGAGATCCAGCATCCAGGAGCCCCTTTGGTGGTCAGGTTGTGCTGCAGGGAGACCTCTCTCCTTGTGGGTTGCAGCCAGATGAGCCTGAGTGGAGATGGTTATCCTCTGCCAGCAGCTGATGGCAGCTCATGTGGTGAGAAGGGGGTCCCCAAGGTTCCCTCCACCTCTGATGGCCCATCTGTCACCTAGAAAAGAGCATGAAGACTTTAAACACCCTTGTGACCCCTAGACTTGCCTTGCTCATCTTGACGAAGCAGCGAGATCCACTCTGGCTGGAATGGGGCTGGTCCCAAGCACAGCATCTCTTATAGTCTGGCCATCCGCCTGCGCCACTCCACGAGTTGTGAAATGTCACCATTTCTTCCAGTTCCAGTCCATCTCTGTGACATACTTGTGCATTGCTTAAGGCTCTGTGCCAGTTCCTTAAAAGGGTCTCTGTGGCTTTTCCTGCAAGGTTGGTTTGTCACGTACACTGATGTGGCCATGTCGCTGCAACTTGGTCCCCTTCACCCTAGAATCATGGAAGGGTTTGGATTAGAAGGGACCTCAAAGCCCATCCAGTCACACTCCCTGAGACAGGGACACCTCCCACTGCATCAGGGGCTCCAAACCCCATCCAACCTGGCCTTGAACCCCTCCAGGGATGAGGCAGCCACTGCTGCTCTGGGCAACCTGGGCCAGGACCTCCCCACCCTCACAGCAAAACATTTCTCCCTAAGATCTCATCTCAGATCTTCACTTCTGGCTCAAATGTCTTTTTACAGGTCTTCTTCTTTCTTCTTGGAGGTCTTTTCCAGCCTTAATGGTGCTATGATTCTATGACAGTCCTGTGCAGCCAAAACCACCCCACTGTTTCCCTACCTTAAGCACTGAGAGCATGGCCCTAGCTCCCTGTGTGACAGGGGGTCAGGGACAGAGCTGGTGCTGCGGGACCTTCCCTTGCCTGCAGCAAGCAGCTCTCTGTGAAAGGAAAAATAATATGGGGCGGGTTCCCATCCTGGCCGGGCTCCAGGTACTTCATTTTTGCTCTTCAGGTTATGAAAGGCAGGTCTTGCCAGAGTAATCGAATCACCTTCTGTGACCGAGTAACTAGACTCTTGGACGAGGGGAAGGCTGTGGATGTGTCTTGCTGGACTTCAGTAAAGCCTTTGATACAGTTTCTCCCAGCGTTCTGCTTTGGAAACTGTCCCCCCTGGCCTGGACGGGTGCACACTCTCCTGGGTGGAAAACTGGTTGGCTGGCCGGGCCCAGGGAGTGGTGGGAAATGGAGTTAAATCCAGCTGGAGGCCAGTGACAAGTGGGGTTCCCCAGGGCTCAGTGCTGGGTCCAGCCCTGTTCAATGTCTTTATCAACGACCTGGATGAAGGCATCGAGTGCTCCCTTAGCAAGTTTGTGGGTGACACCAAGCTGGGTGGAAGTGTGGATCTGCTGGAGGGTCGGGAGGCTCCAAAGGGATCTGAACAGGCTGGATCCCTGGGCTGAGACCAAGGGGATGAGATTTAACAAGGCCAAATGCCGGGTCCTGCACTTGGGGCACAACAACCCTGAGCAGCTACAGACTAGGAGAAACCTGGCTGGAAAGCTGCCAGGAGGAGAAGGACCTGGGGGTGCTGGTTGACAGCGACTGAACATGAGCCAGCAGTGGCCCAGGTGGCCAAGAAAGCCAATGGCATCTTGGCTTGTATCAGAAACGGTGTGACCAGCAGGGAGGTTCTTCTCCCTCTGGACTTGGCACTGGTGAGACCGCACCTCGAGTCCTGTGTTCAGTTCTGGGCCCCTCACCACAAGAGGGATGTTGAGGCTCTGGAGCGAGTGCAGAGAAGAGCAACAAAGCTGGTGAAGGGGCTGGAGAACAAATCTTATGAGGAACGACTGAGAGAGCTGGGGGTGTTTAGCCTGGAGAAGAGGAGGCTGAGGGGAGACCTTATTACTCTCTACAACTACCTGAAAGGAGGTTGTGGAGAGGAGGGAGCTGGCCTCTTCTCCCAAGTGACAGGGGACAGGAGGAGAGGGAATGGCCTCAAGCTCCACCAGGGGAGATTTAGGCTTGAGATAAGGAAAAAATTCTTCATGGAAAGGGTCGTTATGCATTGGAACAGTCTGCCCAGGGAGGTGGTTGACTCACCTTCCCTGGAGGTGTTTAAGATGAGGGTGGATGAGGTACTTAGGGGCGTGGTTTAGGGATTGGTGGGAATAGTTGGACTTGATGATCCGGTGGGTCTCTTCCAACCTGGTGATTCTGTGAACAGTCCATGCCAAGGGTCGTTTCTCGCCGCCTGAGGTGTGCTCTGAGCCGTGGAGCCTGGGTGTGGCCAAAAGGTGTATTTTTACTCTTTAGGACTGTGTCCTCACACTGTGGTTTCTTTTTTTGTTGTTGTTACTCAGTGCTGCAGAGACCGAATGCAGGCACTTGTTGCTCACAGTAGCCAAGATGAGGAGCAAAACAAGATTTTCCAGTGCTTCTGCAATAAAATGATTCAGCCAACTTGTCTAGGGGGGGAGGGAGAGGGGGTGTAACCTGCCAAACCTTCTACTAAGCCCAAAAACAAACCAGAAGCCAAAATGGAGACATGGATAGAATCAGAGAATGAATCATGGAATGGTTTGGGTGAAAAGGGACCTCAAAGCTCATTCAGTCCCACCTCCCACTGCGTCAGGGGCTCCAAGCCCCATCCAACCTGGCCTTGAACCCCTCCAGGGATGGGGCAGCCACCACTGCTCTGGGCAACCTGAGCCAGGGCCTCTCTACCCTCACAGCAAAACATTTCTCCCCAAGATCTCATCTCAATCTCCCCTCCTGCAGCTCAAACCTGCTCCCCTTGTCCTGCTCCTGCACCCACTGATTCAGAGTCCCTCCCCAGCTTTCCTGGAGCCCCTCTTAGCACTAGAAGCTGCTCTAAGTTCTCCCACAGCCTTCTCTTCTCCAGGCTGAACAACCCCATCTCTCCCAGCCTGTCTTCATACAGGAGGTTCTCCAGCCCTCGCATCATCTCTGTGGCCTCCTCTGGACTCGCTCCAACATCTCCATGTCCTCTCTGTGCTGAGGACTCCAGAAGTGGACACGGGCTTCAGGTGGGGTCTCACCAGAGCAGGTAGAGGGGCAGAGTCCTCTTTCCTCACCCTCTAGTCACACTTCTATTGCAGACCAGGATATGGTTGGCCTTGGGTAAGCTCCAGGAGCTCTAGATGAGCTGAAATTGGGCAGCACCGTGCAGGGAGCTGCTTAAGGATGCAGCCCATGTTCAGACACTGGCCACCTGGATCCTGGTCTTCATAGGGAGGGTGCAATACATTTCAAAACAGGAGCATGAAGCAGCTGGAGAAGGGCCAGGGCATTTCACAACAGGTTGTTGAGGACCATCTGCTCAGTTGCAGAGTTTTGTAGCAATTTCAGGAAACCATACTTTAGGTCATTTTATCATATCTGAGGTGAGGAAGAGCAAGGACTGGTTACAGGGTGTGGGACAGCCCAAGGATTTCCAAAGAGGGATGGCAGCTACATCCTCCAACACATTGACCAGGCAGCCAGGATGAGACCTCAGGATTGTGTTTTAAATGCAGTGTTGGTAAAAGCATATGGTGTTTTAGAATGAGGGAGAATGGTTTTCAGCTGAAAGAGAGGAGATTCAGGTGAGATCTTACAAAGAAATTATGTACTATAATGGTGAGGAGGCCCTGGCCCAGGTTGCCCAGAGCAGTGGTGGCTCCCCCATCCCTGGAGGGGCTCAAGGCCGGGTTGGATGGGGCTTGGAGCCCCTGATACAGTGGGAGGTGTCCCTGCTTGTGGCAGGGGTGGGATTGGATGGGCTTTGAGGTCCCTTCCAACCCAAACCATTCTGTGATTTTAAATATCTTTACAAGTAACTTAGAATTATCAGACAGGCAGGAGATTTGAGCAAGATGGGTCTCAGGTAGTGATTATCTTTTGTAATTTTTGTGGTACAGGAGGAAAGTTTGTTCAGCTGTGTGATTAAATAATTGAGCGATTTATTTGCATGACTTTTGAATAGGTAGTTGGGAACTTAAATTAATCATAGAATCATAGAATGTTATGGGTTGGAAGGGACCTCAAAGTCCATCCAGTCCCACCTGCTGCAATGGGCAGGGACATCTCCCACTGCATCAGAGTCTTCAAGCCCCATCCAACCTGGCCTTGAACCCCTCCAGGGATGGGGCAGCCACCACTGCTCTGGGAAACCTGGGCCAGGGCCTCCCCACCCTCACAGCAGAATATTTCTCCCCAAGATCTCATCTCAATCTCCCCTCTTGCAGCTCAAAACTATTCCCTCTTAACCTATCCCTGCACTCCCTGTAGTCAAGAGCCCCTCCCCAGCTTTCCTGGAGCCCCTTTCAGCACTGGAAGCTGCTCTAAGGTCTCCCCACAGCCTTCTCTTCTCCAGGCTGAACCACCCCAACTCTCCCAGCCTGGCCTTATACGGGAGGTGCTCCAGCCTTCGGATCATCTCTGTAGCCTCCACTGGACTCACTCGAACAGATCCATGACCTTCTTTTGCTGAGTACTCCAGAGCTGGACACAGGGCTCCAGGTGAGGTCTTACCAGATTACCATGGAGTGGAAAATCTCCAAGCACCTATGACTTGCCCAGACCTGAAAAAAACAACATCTCTCTCTGTGGTGTAGTTATGCACAGTGGTTCATGGATCCATTTTTTTTTTTTGGACACCACCAGTGCCGTCATTAAAGTGACATGAGAACTGCATTCTAACATAATTTCTGCCTTGATCTGCAGGTCTCATCGCCGGGAGTGCCTCCCTCTCCAGCTGTGCCCCTAAGTCTGCCCATAAGTGCCTGCAGCAAACTGCAATCCTGGTCCCAAGGCCACCAGGATTGATCAAGGAAGAAGTGGGAAGCATCCTGGTAGTCACAGTAAGTGAAAGATCTGGTTTGAGATGATTAGGATTCGCTGTGCCCTGAGGACTTGAGACCTGGTTGTGCGTCCCATGCTTGGCAGTGGTTGCAAAACTCTTTCAAAACACATTTACGGGCAAGTGAATGGTTGAGGCGGGGAGAGGGAGCACCAGGGTTTGTCACTGAGGTTTGCCGCGTTTCACAGTAGGTTTTTAGCCCAGGATCAGGACAGGAGATGTGTTCTGGTTCCTAGTCATGGGTTTAGTTCAAGGCAGCCATGGGACGCATGCTCAGCCTTGGTTCCCGAGTACTTTTGAGCAATGTCAGAGCAGCAACGCTCCAGCTCACGAGCAGCCCTGCAGAAAGGGAACTGGGGATTCTGGTCAGTGCCAAGTTGACCATGAGCCAACAGTGCACCCTGGCAGTCAAGAGGACAACTGTGTTCTAGGGTGTATCAAACACAGCATTGCTCCTTTGTCAAGGGAGATGATTGTCTGCTCTTCCCCACACTAGTGTGGCCTCACCTTGAGTACTGGGTGCAGTTTGGGCACCACAGGATGAAAAGGATCTAAAGCTACTAGGGAGTTTCCAGAGGAGGGCATGGAGTTGTTGAAGGGTTTAGAAGGGAAGCTGTGTGAGGAGCGGCTGAAGTCAGGTGGTGTGTTCAGCCTGGAGGAGACTGAGAGGAGACCTCATTATGTCACAAGAGGAGAAGACACTGATCTCTCTGCCCCTGGGGGAATGGTAGGAAGGTGTGCTGGGGAGGGTTAGGCTGGACATTAGGAGAAGGTTCTTACCCCAGAGTGTGGTGGAGCACTGGAACAGCTCCCAGGGAAGTAGTCATAGCATCAAGCTTGACAAATGTTCCAGAAGCATTTGAACAATGCCCTCAGGCACATGGCGTGAATATTGGGGTTGTCCTGTGCTAGGACAGGAGTTGAACTCAGTGATCCTTGTGAGACCCTTCCAGTTCAGGGCATACTATGATTGCATTGGTCTTCTGGCCATTGAAACCATCCCAGCCCATCGCTGTAGCCTGCTCAGCTTGGACTAGACCCTGAGCAATAGAGCTCTTGCCCACCCACCACATCTTGATGATAAGCTTCATTATGGGGTTTTGTGTTGCGTCATTTGGGTGAGCCTTTATCCCATGGCTCTGGCAGAACCAGGCATTCACTGCAGCTGATGACTGCCCTCCCCATCAGTGAAAGGCGGGTGCCAAAGGCTGAAATAAGGACTCTGTGAACTTCAAGTGATGCTTTATTGTCCCATAAGCATGACTGATCCAAGCAGACAGAAAGCAGCCAGAGCCCAATTCCTATAAGCAACCCTCACTGAGGTTTTCACAGAACATGCATGGAGGTTTCAATCCCTGTCTGGTTTGCAGGGGTCTTGGCCGTGGCTCAGGCGATGGACATAGTCAGCCAGCTTGGCCAGCACGATGGTGTACTCCTCAAAACTGATCTGGCTGTCATGGTTTATGTCTGTCTCTTTGAAGAGCTCAGACAAGTAGTTGCGACGATTCCTGTCCTGCAATGGGGTGACAGAAGGGATTAGTGTGTCCCCTCCCTGGGCTGCACACTCACTGGTGGGAACTGAGCCATGCATGCCCCAGGAAGGGTTTGAAAGCTGCAGGATAACTGTGACCCTTTTTTACGTTGTCATTAGCTCCTAGTTAATACCCCAGCTGAACAGGCTCTTGTCCCAAGCCTCCTTGGCTGCTCAGCACCCCTGCATTCTCAGGAGGGATGAGTGCAGGTGACCCCACAGCACACAGACAAAGCTGTCTGGTAACAGACACCCACTTCATGAACCATAGCCCTTGGTGGGGACTGCAGCCCACCTCTAGGAGCGTCCCCAAGGGCAACCTTAGTCTCATCTCCCCTGCCAGGCCTCTAAGGAGATCATCACCCTGGGAAGTACAACACAGCTCCTGTAAACACTCACACAAACTTGCAGGAAGTTCGATGCCTGCTCTTGCAGCAATGTCTGGAAGTCCTTGAAGCTGAGTAAATCAAGCTCACTATCCCGGACACTGTACCGGTGGAAGACATTCACAATGGCTTCCAGGGCCTGCTCCATGCTGCAGTTTCCAGGGAACTGCCGAGACTGGGAAGAGGTGGTTGTAGTGCTTGCAGACATGGCTAAACACTCGAGGTACCTGCAGAAACTGTGGAGGAACCACAGAGACCAGGAGGTGCATCAGAAATCGGGCACCACGTGCCATGCTCTTGGCCCCATCCCACGCGCTCCAAAGGGGATTGTGCTGCACGTCCCCAGCCTAGGAGCAGGGGTTCCACCAGGGGCCCCTTCCTCACTAGGGCTGAAGAGCAAGCCAGCAGTGCCCAGCGTGCCTGGGGGCAGCCAGTGGCTCCTCAGCGCTGAGCAGATAATAAGCGCCTCATTCATATTGACCTAGAGACGTTTGTCAGGCAAGTTAGATAAACCCATCAGGCTGCAGGCATGGAGCTGCACCGTGCCACTGCCAGCGAGGATGACTTCAAGGCAGGGAGCAACCCTGTCACGTATGGGCTTCACTGCGGCCTCTGCCTGCCCTCCTCTTCCTCTCTCTGTGAATCTCCCTTGCCTCTTTGGGCTGCAAATCCAGTCACCGAGCACAGACTCTGTTCTCTGCTGGATGTCATTGTGCAGGTGACAGCCCCAAAAGGTGCTCTCCATGCCAGCAGAAACAACTACATCTCTAGTATGGGTGGCACAGAAATGCCATTAACTTCTTGTAGCCCAAACCAGCCTCGTACCCTGCCCCAAGCAAAGCATCACCCTGGAAGAAAACAAGCATGACATGAAGTGATATCCAAAGTCACTTCTCCTTCATCTTTTCTGCAATAACGATTGTAGTGTCACTTACCTTTGTCTCCAAGGTGAGTTTGCAGGAGATGGGTTTGTTGTAGCGATTCGAGAGCCTAGGACACCCTTTTATACGTGTCTGAGGTCCCCTTTCATCAGAGATGGTGACACACCTGCTGCAAGCAACAGCTTGAGTTAAGATTTCCCGAACCTGGAAATTGCAAGGTGGGAACTTCTGAACCCCTCCCTGTCTCATACTTTTGCTCATAGTTCCTGGTTGCACCCACCAGACTTTGGAAATGTTGTCCTTCCACTCCACTGTCACCTCTGCTTATGTGCTGGGCAAAGAATGAGAAGAACGCTGGATGTTCCATCACATGTCAAGGTGAGTGCAAAGAGCGAGCCCATCTTGGCCGGACTCACCAGAACTTTGTATGTTTTGCCATGTGCTGACCATTTTGCACACTCTCACACCACTGCAGAAGATGGGCTGTTTCAGAGTGATACAGATAATCATGGAATCAGAGAATGCTGGGTTGGAGGGGACCTCAAGGATCATCTGGTCCAACCTTTTAAGGTGATATATGGTTTCAAGGAGATGGCCAAGCACACTGTCAAGCTGAACCTTAACAGTGTCCAGAGTAGAGGAATCCAGCACTCCCTGGGGAGGTTATTCCAATGTTTAACTGTTCTCATGCTGAAAAATTTTCTTCTGCAATCCAATCGGAATCTCCCCAGGAGCAACTTATACTCATCACCCCTTGGCTTTTCCATATGACTTGATTTCCATGTGTCTTTGTCCCTTGGTTGTTTTTAATGTGATCCTTGTTTTTTACCATACTAACTGGTTGAACACATCCGTGTCCCAACCCTGGAGGTGTCCAAGGGCAGGTTGGATGGGGCTTGGAGCCTCTGATCCGGTGGGCAGTGTCCCAGCCCATACTAGGGGTTGGAATTGGATGGGCTTTGAGGTCTCCTTCCAACCCAAACCATTCCAGGATTCTATGATTGTGCGACGACCAGCAAAGATGGAGGCAGCATCCACCTTTTGATAAATTGATTTCCAGAGTATTTTCCATTACTTTCTGGTTTCACATCACTTGTACCTGAACTTTTCTTCTTGCTCCGGCAACTTCATGAAGAAAACAAGAAGTAAACCTGAGGTCAGGGTCTTTGCTGGCTGAGGCGTGAACTTGCAAGTGTTTTGCAACAGTCACCTCTGTGCCCACCCATCTTGCGTTAGTGGAACAGGTACCGTAAGAATGAAGACATTGTAAAGAGATGTAAAAAACACAATAGTTGCTAGGAAGAAAGGTAGGAACAGAAAAACAAAGGGATCACCATTCTTGTTTGAGGATGCTCCTTACATGTCCCCAGGGCGGTAGCAAGAACAGTTGCATGAGGTTTATTCTGGTATCCCTGACTCACTTTATTGGGTTTTCTGTTTTTTCTACTCTACTTAAGAGGGAGTGTCGATAATCCAAAATTGCATCCTCATTCCCCAACTGGCAAAGCATCAGCTGAGGCTGTTTTTTTACACTATGTACTTGTGTAATCCCCACGCAGACAGTCCAGTGAGCTCTGAATTCCCACCTTTCCCAGCCATGCTCCCCAAAACCTGGAGCGGGGGACAGCTCGCCATGCCCAGCCCCAGAAGGGGAATGATGCCCACCTGGGTGTTCTGGCAGGGAACTGAGTAGCGTCTGCCTCTGAGGGAGAAGGGCTGTTCCCCATTGGAGCCGCACAGTGATCGCTCGTGTCGCCAAGTGCAAATAACCACACAATGACCCTGCGCTTCCTTTCATGGCCTGGTTTCTCATGGGACAGGCTTCTGGTTTCAGCTGAGGTAGGAAATGATGAATCCTTCTGGGCCTGAGGGTCTCCCACTCAGTAAACAATCGGTGCCAGATCCATGAGCTCTTTTCCACTCCTGTGTCCAGTGTCTAGGAGCCCAGCATGGCTGGTAAACATGCTGTGACCCATGCTAACTAAAACATCAGACTTGATCCCTCCAGAAAAGAACCACGAGTGCTGGAGCACCTCTTGTATGAGGACAGGCTGGCATAGTTGGAGTGGTTCAGCCTGGAGAGGAGAAGGCTGTGGGGAGACGTTAGAGCAGCTTCCAGTGCTGAAAAGGGCTCCAGGAAAGCTGGGGAGGGTCAGGGAGTGCAGGGATAGGATAAGGGGGAATAGTTTCTATCTGAAAGAGGGGAAATTGAGATGAGATCTTGGGGAGAAATATTTTGCTGTGAGGTTGGGGAGGCCCTGGCCCAGGTTGCCCAGAGCAGGGGTGGGTGCCCCATCACGGGAGATGTTGAAGACCAGGCTGGATGGGGCTTGGAGCCCCTGATGCAGTGGGAGGCGTCCCTGCCCCTGGCAGGGGTTGGGGCTGGATGGGCTTTGTCCAACCCATCCCATGATTCAATGATTCTATTGTGCAGAGTTAACACTGGCTCCCCGGAGCTCCTCAGCCTTGTTTCTTGGTGCATCAAGGCTTGCAATATAAGTGCTGGGTTGCCTATTGTGCATCACACACATGGTTGCTGCACTCCCAGCACCAAAGAAGGGACTCGGCAGGCACCTGGGAAAGCTGCCCCTGTCTGTGCTTTGCCCATGGTGCATCCTGGAGCTGCTGCAAAGAGGGGCTAGGAAAACAAATATTAACGGTGTTCCTGTGCAGCCACTGGCTGCCTCTTTCCCAGAACCTCCTCAGCATGATGGATTTGATGCACTCTGCTGTCTCTGAGGCAAAGGATGCTGGAGCCAACCACCCCATGTAGGGAACCCACTGAGCTGCGGGAGGGCAGTGGGGAACATGCCAGGCGCTGGCAGGCTTCAAGATGCCCATGCAGCCTCTGCTGCTCAGCTGGCACACAGCAGTGCTGTTGTCCTGGTGCTCTGCACCACAGAGAGCAGAATCCTCCTCATGGCACCTTCCCGTGCCCATAGCTTCTCCAGTGCAGTCTGCATTTACTCCCCCACAGGCTGGGTGCACTTTGCATCCTTCCTGGAGACAACAGGACACGCAACACAGGTGTATTTCATGCTTGAAGAAAGATATTTTATTCCATAGGCAGAAGCAGATGACAAAGATTTAGATACAGATTTGTGCTTGTAGGCCAGCAGAACAGATGATGCTGCTGGAAATCACAACCCCGTGGGTGTAGTCACCCTGGGAACTGCTTCAGTTTTGGTGACCGTGACCATGGCCATGGCCATGACCAACATCTGAATGCTTGTGGGACCTTTTGTGGGCATCAATATATACAAGATTCATGGTGGTCAGGAACTCGGTGAACTTCAGGCGACCATCGTGGTTGCTGTCTGCTCTGTCAAAGAGCTTCTTGATGTAATCCTCTTCGGAGGAGTTAGGCTGCAGCAGGACAAAGGAGAAAACAGGTCAGTCTGAAGCATGGGGTCACCCTCCCAGCCCACATCTACGGCACAAGGCTCACCCAGCAAGGATTGCATGGTTTGAGGAAAACCCTAGAAAACCCTCTCTCCTCTTTGGGAGACTCTCAGCCACCCCCACACCCCAGGGAGGGCTCCGCTCCTGCAAGCTCTTGCAGTGTTAGGGGAGCGGGGCCATGCTCAGCTCTTACCGGCCTGGTGTCAGCGAGGAAGGCCTGAGCGTTGTTCCTCATCAAATCTGAGAACTCCCTCTTGTTCAGGTAGTCATCCATAGGGTGGTCCTTCGGGGCATACTGGTGATAGATGTTGACGATGCACTCCAAGGCGAGCTCCAGGTCAGATTTCATCTTGCTAGGAAGGGACAGGCAACAAAACGATAAACCCCATAGGAGGAGAAGGATTCCCTTCTCTTCTGGGAGCCCCAGACAAGCTCTGGCTGCTCCATGGGGATGGGATCACAGCGGGGGCATTGCCCACAGCACCTACCATGCCACCAGAAGAGCTTGTCACGGTAGGTGCTTGGCCAAGAGCTACTTACCCACGAGCGGTGCTGGGGCTGACTTCTGCAGGCAGCGGTGCACGGGAGGTGAGGAGCAGGCAGGAGCAGTGACTGCGCTGAGGAGGCAAGGGCTCTTTTTATACTCTCCCTGAGCTACAATTTGTGACACCTTCAAATACGCTTCGGGGTGATAACCCTAAGAATTGTGCAAGGCCATGCAGCACACCCAGACAGTGATTTCTTGTCTTCCTCCAGGAACTGGCTGCTCCCACTCTTAATGAGGGAGGGGACACACCAAACTCGTTAGGGCAAAACAAGGAAGCACCAAAAGAGACATTTCCAGGGAGCCAGCATCACTGGTCGGTGACAGTCCAGGAGCGAGGCCATTGGGGGCACAGAATCATAGAACGGTTTGAATTGGAAGGGACCTTAAAGATCATCTAATTCCAAACCCCTTGCCACGGGCAGGGACATCTCCCACTGGATCAGGGGGCTCAAAACCCCATCCAACCTGGCCTTGAACACTTCCAGGGATGGGACACCCACAAATTCCCTGAGCAACCTGTTCCAGTGCCATTTGCAGAGATGATGGAATAGAAACTCTTCCAGCTCACATGTAAGGTGCCAAGCGAGGGTCTCCAGTGGGATGATGTGTTTTCCCACCAGGGATTGGTGTTTATCACTCCTGTAGCTGTCCTGATGTTGTTGGGTTTGGCTGGAGATGCTGTGTCTGCCCCCATCCCTCTTTCCAAAACCATGGGCATCATCCATCCAGAACCATTTCTTAATAGCCAGGCAGGAAGCCAAGAAAGGTTTTGCATTTCCAGGCACACCAACATCCCAGAAACCTGTCTCACTGTTCGGAGGTGGCATTTCCTAGCATCTGTAATTGCTACCCAATGAGAATTGAGGGCATTGGCAATTTCTGTTTCCTCCCAGTGCTGGGGGAATTTCATCACTCGTGGGACACCTCTTGGTGTTCCTAGTGCCTGGCATGGGCCGGTCAACTCTGCCTGTCTTGGGGAAAGACAATCTGGGGGTTCTGGTGCAGAGCCTGCACCCCAGGATGCTCAATTCCTTCACCCTAGTTCTGTGCTTGGTGGGACAGGCACAGCAAAAAGCCTGTGGTAGCCTTTGGGGCTTTTAGGAGTTGGGAAGGGCAGCGGTGGTGAAACATCTCCCTTTCAGCCTCCTAATCCAGTAACATGAGGAACTGGTGCCAGAAAAAGCCTGAATTGCCAAAGAGTGAAATAAAGAGACAGGGTGTACAGTGGAGTGAGACCGGTGCGTCGTGCCAGGAAAGGGGAGCCCTCCGGTGCCGAGCGAGGCAGGGCTGATCCGCAGAGATAGGGATGTGCCACAGGTGAGACATGACGGGGCAGGCGTCGGGAGGTGAGAAGGGATGCACCTGTCATGTGGGGCAGTGGGAGGAGACGTGTGCGCTGTGGGGCGGGCAAGAAGGGATGGATGTGGGCCATGGGTTCTCCTGCTGCCATCTGCTGCTGGATGTGCCACAGAGGGCACGTACGCACCAGGAAGCCCTTGGTGTATGAGGCTTGACACGGCCAAATGCCGGGTCCTGCAGTTGGGGCACAACAACCCTGAGCAGCTACAGACTAGGAGAAGTCTGGCTGGAAACTGCCTGGAGGAGAAGGACCTGGGAGTGTTGGTCGACAGCAACAGAACATTAGCCAGCAGTGGCCCAAGTGGCCAAGAAGGCCAGTGGCAGGTCAGGGCAGGTTCTTCTCCCTCTGTACTCGGCACTGGGGAGACCGCTCCTTGAATCCTGGGGTCAGTTCTGGGCCCCTCACCACAAGAAGGATGTTGAGGCTCTGGAGCGAGTGCAGAGAAGAGCAATGAAGCTGGTGAGGGGGCTGGAGAAGAAGAGGAGCGGCTGAGAGAGCTGGGTGGGGGGGTTAGCCTGGAGAAGAGGAGGCTGAGGGAAGACCCCATTGCTCTCTACGACTACCTGAAGGGAGGTTGTGGAGAGGAGGGAGCTGGCCTCTTCTCCCAAGTGACAGGGGACAGGAGGAGAGGGAATGAATGGCCTCAGGCTCCGCTAGGGGAGATTCAGGCTTGAGATAAGGAAAAAATTCTTCACGGAAAAGGTCGTTAGGCATTGGAACAATCTGCCCAGGGAGGTGGTTGACTCGCCTTCCCTGGAGGTGTTTAAGATAAGGGTGGATGAGGTGCTTAGGGGCATGATTTAGAGGTTAGTGGGAATGGTTGGACTCCATGATCCAGTGGGTCTCTTCCAACCTAGTGATTCTACGATTCTATGATTCAATCTGTGTGCGTGTTCTCCGGATCCTTGCCGTCTTTATCAGTATTGTTCTCCACTTCTGTCACAGGTCCAGATGACTTTTCCTGCTTATCAGAAATCTTCTAGCAACAGACCCCCTTCCTGCATAAAGGCTTATAGAAATATGTTGCTTTAGCTAAACAACTGTCATCCTGTGTATTCTTTAAGTGTGAGCAGCTTCTATTCTACTATTCTTTAAGTGTCAGTTGCTTCGGCTGAATTATTACTATTCTGTTTACCCTTAAGTGTTAGTCCTTTCTTTGTGTTTATCTTGAGCTGCTAAGCAATGTTTATCCTGTTAGTACTTCACCTCGCCCAGTATGAGCAGACCCAGCTCAGTGCAGCCCCCAGGGTCTGACCATGAGTGGGTAGCGTTCTGTCCCCCATCCGTGCTGTCACCCCACCCCAGGGTGACGCACCAGCTGGAGCTGGTGGCTGCAGGGCGACTCACAGCGTGCAGCTCGCATGTGGTTCCCAGCTGCCCCGGCACGCAGCCCCGCAGCTCGCAGGGGGTGCATCCTCCGGGGGCAAAGCCAGGGCTGGACGGAGCGAAGCCTTCATGGCACGTCCACTGGATAGCGCTTCTCAAGCTGCCTTCAGCCATGAGACTCTGGCATCCAGCAAGTTAGAGGTGGAGGAGTCCACCTCTCGAAGGGGTGTGCTGCACATCTGGAGCCCAGCGCGCCACCCCAGCTGTTCAGCAGAGGGAAAAGGCCATCAGAGGGAGGAAATGGAGATTGTGGATGTGAGCAGGATAGGCTCTGGTGCTGAGAAGGGAGATCTGCGGCTGCACGGCTCCTCACGTTTATAACCACGAGCTGAGTCCTCTCCTGGGGGGGGCTGGCTGGGTGCATGGGGGAGGCCACTCCTCTGCACACCATAACCCCACCCCGAGCAGGAACGCAACCGAAACCCTGCTCCCCAAAGGTTTGCTTGGAAGACAAGGGACAAGAGTGACTTCCCAGTGCAGCAGGTCCTGCCCCTCGGAGCAGCAAGGGGGGGAATGGATGCTGACCCTGTGTGAACTTCATAATGGTCAAAAAAAAAAAAAAAGAGTTGTCCGCTATCGCAGAGCCAGTTGGAGACACTAATCCCTGCAAAAGCTCCTGCCTCACCCTTGCCCAGCCACAAAACGTTACTGGGGCTGCGGGGCAGGGTGTTGCCACTGACTCACGCTAATGTGGCTGGCGGGGATCAGCCCCGCAGGTGCTTTACAAGGGCTCAGGGAATGCCGTGCCCGCGCTGTGGCAGAGCAAAACCCAACTTGGAAGCACCCTTGGTCTCACTCATCCAGTACCAGTGACGCACACAGGGAGGGGAAATGGGTCTTCTCCAGTGTGACAGCACCCCTGGGGCAAGAACCCCACATTGCGAAGCATGCAGAGGACTTTGTTTAAAATAACCTTTATTGAAAGAGCATCAGGACGATGGCTCGAGGGTCATGGGAGCAGTGATGCAGCCTGGGACTGGTATCCCCTGCTCAATTCCTGCGTGGCATCTTGTCAGGATAGTCCACGAAGAAGTCGTTGCACATCATGGCCATGCAGGCCACGAAGGTCACGTACTCTTGGAAATCCACCTCGCTGTCCCTGTTGTTGTCCAGGTGGCTCATGAGTTGCTGTAAGCTGGCCTCACTGGTTTGGCTCTGCCCCGGGGGCAAGAAGGAATTAATATGGGGGTTTGCATCAAGGGTCACATCCTCCAGTCCCATCATCACCCATGGGACCCCACACTTACGCTGAAGCTGGGCAGCTCCTTCATGAGCAGGTCCTTGAGCTCCTGCTTGCTGAGCTTGTACTTGTCCCCCTCCTTCCCTGAGTACTTGTGGAAGGTAGAGACCATCACAGCCAGCGCCTGCTCCAGGGGACTTGCCATGGGGAATGCTGGAGAGCCTGGAGGCACCGACACCACAGGGAGGTGAGGGTAGAGTTCAGCACCCCCAAACAACCCCGTGCTGTGGGGCTGACGTTCAGCCTTGCCCCCCAGACCGTGCAGGCTGCCCTGATGCCCCGGGGTGCATCACCGTTTGCTCCTTAATGTCACCCTCCCGTTAGCACCCAAGCTGGGCGTTGCTCTGCTGGTACCAGTGCTGAGCAAGCTCCAAGAAAGCCTCGCCAGAGGGGAGAATATGCAGGGAGGGAGCTGACCCGTCCTGCCTGAACCAGGCAGGGGACAGGATCACTCACTTTTCCAGCCCTTGGAGGCAAAATGCAACCTCTGGAGGGGAACTGAGCATTGGAGATAAAAAAAAATCAACTCACCGACAGCTCAAACGAAAACAGCAAAGGACGGGTAGGGAGGGAGAAGAGCCGGCGTCAGGCCATGGCATTTATAGCCCCGCCTGGGACACCTCCCTCGCTGGCTGGATGGGGAGGCACCAATCCTGCATCTGTTCAGACATGGGCTGGTAAAGGAGGAAAAGAAACTCTGGGAGCAGCCCTGGCCTCCTCTAACCATCCTGCTCCTGCACTGCCAAGGGGGCTGGTTTGGGTTTGAAAGACCCAAATGTGCCCCTGCAGCTGGGCGAGGACCATCTCATCGCGGAGCATCCCTGGGGACAAGGGATGAAGCGAGGGGCGAGGTGCCACGCACGGTGGTTTTGGCAGCATCCTCAGGGATGTCTGAAGCCGCACAAACCCAAGCAGGGTTTCTCCCTGGCGTCGGCGTCATTCTGGGGTTTAGGTTTGAACTACGGTTTGGGTTTGGTTTTTTTTTTCTGTTTTCAATTTGACTGCGACTGCAAGCAATTTCTGTCTCCTGATGGGGAGGGCTGCGCGTCACAATGCCCCGTTGTGTAATGGAGCGCTATTTTGGTGTCTGCATCTCCCAGGCACATGTCAGGGAGTGGTGAGGGAAAGCCAAGAGCCAGCAGTTTACAGCTCCCTGACACAGAGCCGTTCGCCACAGTGCAAGGGCTTAAAAATACCCCAAGTGTCCCCAACCCTGGCTGAGCCAGGGACCAGAGTGAAAAAAAACCAAGGGATGAAGCTCCCACTGCCAGCTCTGGGTTGCTCCAACCAGAGTGGGATGTGAAACCTCACCAAACAGCATCTCCCCAGGTCAAGGGCTCCTTCAAGGACCATTTTGGCAAAAGAAAATTCCAAGCCTGAACCTCATCTCCCTGGCAGCAAGTGCAAAGTGGTGCAAATCACTGGGAGGGGCCAGTTCACAGAGGTCTTTATAAGGACCCTGGGAAGGGGTAGGGCAAGGTTTAGAGCTGCTGGGGAGATGTTGGAAGGACTTGGGGACTCGAGGATTACTTGGGGACTCAGGGACAGGCTCTGCTCTGCTCTGCTGTGCAATGACGCAGATGATTTGTCAGGGCTTTTTGAATCTGGAGCGGTGTCTCTTGGGTTTTGGAGCTCCTGGGGAGCAGCTGCAGCACCTTCTGCAAACTAGTCCAGACCTGCCAGGAGCTGCTGTGGCTTTGGGAGGAGGAGGGTGAGCTCTGGGCTTTCCAGCCAGTATCGCAGGCTGGTGTGCCCAGGAACAGCTGCTTGACTGCAGTCTCACAGCTCCAAGGCCAACCTGGCAGCTCAAGTTGGTTTTATCCAGTGCAGTCTGCCAGGAGATGCTCATCCACATCCCGATGGGGCTAAGGATCTCCTCTAGCTCCTTGGAAACAACTCTTCTTTGCAGGAACTGAGGACATGCTCTGGTTTTTTGCACTTGGCACAGACCTTGCGTCTGGCTGTCTGCTTCCTCCAGCCCAGCTTTCACTCCCCAAGCCCAAGGCGCTGCCCACGGCAGCTTGTGCCAACCTACAAGCTAAGCTGGGCTCGGGAAAGCTCCTATGTTTTGAGCTAAACATGCACTGCACATCTCTCTGAGCCAGCAGGGATGGTTTGGAGGGGGTTAAAGTCCAAGTATGTTGCCCAGAGGCAGCGCTAAGCTGTTTTGCTCAACCTCTTCCAAAAAATGCCTCCGGAGGTTGAGTTGCTCTGTGGAAAATCCCACGGAGGTGGCGGAAGATGTGAGTCACCCGGGCTGCCCACTAACGTACAGCGCACAAAACCCAACTGGTGCACACGGAGGCGTTTAAAAAGCTTTTATTGGAAGCCCCAAGGGGCTGCTGGAGGAGGGGGGGGGGGATTCACTTCTTGCGGGGCTGCCTGGGGCAGTCCTTGAAGAATTCGTTGAAGCCCATGGTGATGCAGGCCAGGAAGCAGACGTATTCCTTAAAGTCCACCTCGCTGTCCTTGTTGTGATCCAGGTCGTTCATCAGCCTCTTGAACTCCATCTCGTCCATTTGTTTCTGCGAGGGGGAAAGGGCACGGGAGGGTAAGCGGATGCGGGGATGTGTGAGGTGCTTCCGCATCCAACCTGCTGTTGGCAAGGAGGAAAGGTGCAAGGAGCCTGGGCTTCCCTCCCCCTGCCTTGAAGGAGGGTTTTCTCTTTGCCTTTGGAAGGAGGTGGCTCTTGGAAACGCAGCTGGTTTACCTGCGATGCGGGGCGAACCAGCACAGCCACAGCAAATGCTCTTCTCGGTCATGAAAATGTTTGGCTAAAACATTTCTCCTCCCTTCTTTGAATCCTCCCAGTTCAAACCACAACCAGAAGGGGAAGTGGGGGTTTAAAAAAAAAAAAAAAAAGGATTTAAAAAAATTGAAATCAGAGCATGATTTTCTTTGCCAATCAATGTATTTCTGTACAAGAAACCAAGTTTCCTTTCCCTCTGAGCATGCTCCAGCTTAGGTCCCCCAGGCCTCATCCCTCCTTCTCCCCCAGGCCTTGCCCTGGAGTGTGAGGTCTCCACAGGTCGCACGTGGGCAGCATCCCTCGTGTGCTTTGGGGAGATGCTGAGACCACCTCTGCTCAGCTCAGTTTGCATGTTCTATGCGGGGACCCCAGGCTGGTTTGCCCCTGCTCCTACAACACCTCCACCCTGCATCTGCACACCTCCAAGGGATCACAGAATCATGGAGTGATCTGGGTCAGAAGGGACCTTAAAGATCATCCACTTCCAACCCCTCTGCCATGGATATGAAGGGATGTGACCCTACAGCCACTTACGCTTCCAAAGCTGGGCAGCTCCTTGTTCAGCAGCTCCTTGAGTTCCGCCTTGCTGAGTTTGTACTTGTCCCCTTCCTTCCCTGAGTACTTGTGGAAGGTGGTGACCATCACGGTCATCGCCTGCTCCAGGGGGAAAGCCATCGCCAGCTTCCTGTGCTCCTGGAGGGCAGAGCACCAGGGATGGGAGTCAGCGGGACCATCCCCTTATTCTACCCAAATCACAGAATCATTGAATCACCAGGTTGGAAAGGACCCACCGGATCATCGAGTCCAACCATTCCCATCAATCACTAACCCATGTCCCTCAGCACCTCGCCCACCCGTCCCTTAAACCCCTCCAGGGAAGGGGACTCAACCCCCTCCCTGGGCAGCCTCTGCCAGTGCCCAATCACCCTTTCTGTGAAAAATTTTTTCCTAATGTCCAGCCTGAACCTCCCCTGGTGGAGCTTGAGGCCATTCCCTCTCATCCTGTCCCCTGTCCCTTGGGAGAAGAGCCCAGCTCCCTCCTCTCCACAACCTCCTCTCAGGGAGTTGCAGAGAGCAATGAGGTCTCCCCTCAGCCTCCTCTTCTCCAGGCTGAACCCCCCCAGCTCTCTCAGCCGCTCCTTGGTCCATGATGCTGCAGAGGGACAGCTGCAACCCCAGCACCTCTAACGGGGGAATTTTGGGGTGCAGCAACTACCGTGTGGGTTCCAGCTGCACAACAGCAGGAGGAAGGGGAGAAGAGACTCACCGGGGTTGTCGTAGAGAAGGCAGCAGTGAGGAGTCGGGGTGCTGCAGCCAGAGCAGGATGGGCATTTATAGCCCAGCTGGGGTGTTTCTGCCCAGCGCACCCCACGCAGCCCCCTCGCCTCCAGGCTTTCCCAGCAGCTCCATGCAGGTGGTTTCGCCCGCACCTCATTTTTGCCTGACGAGCTGTGTGATCCCATTAGTGGGAGGTGGGTGAGTTTGGGTGCTGCTGGAAAGAGCTGCTGACCCTGCTGGGGAGTCTGGGGAGGCCAAGGCACAAGTCAAAAGATGGGCACAGGGATAGGGAAGGGCTGAGACATCCCTTGGTGTTTCATCCGCAATGGGTGCTTTTCACAGGTGGGGAGAAGTCATTTTGGGGAGGAGCGAGCCCTTCCCTGAACCTCACATAGAATCATGGAATGGTTTGAGTGAAAAGGGACCTCAAAGCCCATCCAGTCCCAGCCCTGCCACAAGCAGGGACACCTCCCACTGCATCAGGGGCTCCAAGCCCCATCCAACCTGGCCTTGAGCCCCTCCAGGGACGGGGCAGCCACCACTGCTCTGGGCAACCTGGGCCAGGGCCTCCTCACCCTCACAGCAAAACATTTCTCCCTAAGATCTCATCTCAATCTCCCCTCTCTCAGCTCAAAACTATTCCCCCTCATCCTATCCTGCACTCCCCAATACAGACCCCTCTTCAGCTTTTCTGTAGGGATTTGTAGCTGGGGAGGGGCATGGGGAACACACGTTTGGGGAACAGTCTGAAATCTTGCACATCTTGTGCCGCGTGGGACTTGGAGGCTGGTGCCCAGGGTTAGTAGCGGGCACAGGGTGCCCAGAGCTGATCCCGCACAAGGACAGGAGCGTGGGTTTTTGTTCCCCGAATCAGGGCTGAGTGCAGAGCCTGGCAGCCCCATCGCTGTCACCACATCCCCCTCCACCTGCCAAAATGCCCCAGGGCTTCCAGCAGGAGCACCCCGGGATGGGGCTGTGGAGCACACAGACACACAACCCCCCTCTGCCCACACAGATACCCAGAACCTCTCTCTGACACCAGTTCAGTCCAGCAGCCCCTACAGCTCCCCATGCACCCCATTTGCTCCAAGCAGCTCCCCTCCCCACAAGAAGGATGTTGAGGCTCTGGAGCGAGTCCAGAGAAGAGCAACAAAGCTGGAGAAGGGGCTGGAGAAGAAGAGGAGTGGCTGAGAGAGCTGGGGGTGTTTAGCCTGGAGAAGAGGAGGCTGAGGGGAGAGCTCATTGCTCTCTGCAACTCCCTGAGAGGAGCTTGTGGAAACGAGGGAGCTGGGCTCTTCTCCCAAGGGACAGGGGACAGGACGAGAGGGAATGGCCTCAAGCTCCTCCAGGGAAGGTTCAGGCTGGACATCAGGAAATATTTTTCACAGAAAGGGTGATTGGGCACTGGCAGAGGCTGCCCAGGGAGGGGGTTGAGTCCCCTTCCCTGGAGGGGTTTAAGGGACGCGTGGACGAGGTGCTAAGGGACATGGTCTAGTGATTGATGGGAATGGTTGGAGTCGATGATCCGATGGGTCCTTTCCAACCTGGTGATTCTATGATTCTATGAAATAATGCACCTAGCCTTGACTAGGATGGGCCCAGGGTCTGCAGCCGCTCCAAGCCCCATCCCAGATGCTGGGGTCCTGCAGGGAAGCAGGCAAGAGTGAGGGGACATCCTGAATTGTTTCCAGGGACTTCAGTCAATCTGCATCTAGAAATGAGATGTTGGGTGCTGGTTGGTCCTCAGTCTGAGGATCCCTTTTGGAAAGACCGTGAGAGTCTGTCTACCCAGGATCCCACTGGATCGCCAGGATCCCGTGTGAGCATCCGGGTGCAGCGCCCAGCCAAGCCCCACTCATAAACAGTGATGTGAGTCACGAGCCCTGCCCTCGCCTGAGAGGGATTCCTGTGCCGTGACTCAGTCCCAGCCCTGCCCCGCTGCACCGGCTCCCACGGATGCACCCCTGGTTTGCCTGGGATCCCCAGTTTCACCAAGACCCTCAGCACCGCAGGGTAGGGGGAGGTGGGCAGGGGGACAGGTAGGAGCCAGCGATGCTCCTGCATCAGGGAGAGGAGCAGCAGGGACAAGGAGGCGAAGCTGGATGGGGAAGGGGGTGAGGGGTCTCAGCTCCAAGGTGCTGAAAGGTCCTGTGTCCAGTTCTGCAGTCCTCATTACAAGAAGGACCTAGAGCTGTTGGAGGGAGTCCAGAGGAGGCCATGGAGATGACGTGAGGCCTGGAGCACCTCCTGTATGAGGCCAGGCTGAGAGAGTTGGGGTTGTTCAGCCTGGAGGAAAAAAAGGCTGCGGGGAGGCCTTAGAGCAGCTTCCAGAGCTGGAAGGGGCTCCGGGAAAGCTGGAGAAGGGCTCTGGATCAGGGAGTGCAGGGAGAGGATGAGGGGAACGGTTTAAAGCTGCAAGAGGGGAGATTGAGGTGAGATCTTGAGGAGAAATGTTTTGCTATGAGGGTGGGGAGGCCCTGGCCCAGGCTGCC
Organism: Clamator glandarius; assembly: GCA_033459285.1. NCBI lineage: Eukaryota > Metazoa > Chordata > Aves > Cuculiformes > Cuculidae > Clamator > Clamator glandarius. Next base: position 235,593 of record JAUNZM010000547.1, on the reverse strand, counting down.
CAGAGCAGGGGTGGCTGCCCCATCCCTGGAGGGGTTCAAGGCCAGGTTGATGGGGCTGGGAGGCCCTGATCCCGTGGGGTGGAACTGGCAGGGCTTTGAGGTCCCTTCCCACCCAAACCATCGGACGATTCTATGAATTGGGGTTCCCAGAGACCCCTCAGGGCCGGGGCAGCAGTGTCCTCGCAGAGATGGACGCTGGGCTCTGGTCCTAAGGCTGCTCAGGTCCCCACATGGGGACATGGACAGTGTCCCCTGAGAGATGCGGCGGCAGCAGCCGCGCCCTGTGCCTCAGGCAGCGGCTCGGGGTGCCGAGAGGCCGTGGTGTCTGCTGACACCTCGTGGTGGCTCGATCAGCCACAAGGATCCCATCCCTGCGGGGCCAGAGGCCTGGGACAGGCGTCACCGTGCCCGTGTGGGTGGCAGAGCCAGGGCAGCCCCCCTCCCTTGTCCCCCCAACATCCCCTCGGTGCATCGGGGAAGGCAGAGCCTTGGCACCACCCGCTGCTCCTCCAAACTTTATTGCTGCAATAAATAACCACAGTGGCACGGACGGGGCCCGACGGACCAGAGCAGCCCTCGGCACAGGCAGGGCAGGCCCTTCACCAGTTTTGGGGGTGGAAGGACACCCTGTTCCCAGGGAGATCCCCAGCTGCGAGGGGAAGCTCTGTGGGGAGAGGGGAGTCCCGGTTTTCATGGGGTTTCTGCCCCAGAGGTCTGAGAACAGGCAGAATTCATGTCCTAGGTGAGGGGAAGCCTTTCCCTTTGCTTGTGGGGCACGATGAGGGCAGGGATGATGTGGCACGCAGCCCCCACCGTGGCTGTGGTGGCCTCGAACACCTCAATTCCCACCCCCAGGCTCTGCCTGCCCCAGTCGCATCCCGGCGGGGCTCAGCTCAGTCAGCAAAGCTGCAGGAGGCCGGGATGCCCTGGGAAAGGCTGGGGCTCAGGCCTGAGAGGTGAGAAGCAGGGAGCTGTGGAGAAGCAAGGGCTGAGCCCAGGGAGGAATGGGATGCAGGTGCCTACATGATGAGCTCGATGTTCTTCTCCTACTGCTGGATGCTTTGGGAGAAGCAGGGAGGGTTGGGATGCAGCCGGCTACGTGGTGAACGTGCTCTGCTCCTGCTGGTGGATGCTTTGGGAGAAGCGGGGAACCATGGAGAAGCAGGGGCTGAGCCCAGTGAGGATTGGGATGCAGCCCAGCTCTACTTGGTGTGCTTGATGCTCTGCTCCTGCTGGCGGATGATCTGGGCGATGGGGCTAGCGATGCCACCTATCAAGGTCCAGTACTCCTCGAAGCTGATGCGCCCGTCTTTGTTCTCATCCAGGTCACAGATGAGCTTGTCGGCTGCTCGCCGGTTCCCGGTGTCCTGGGGGACAGAGCAGAGCGGTTCACACCAAGATGATGGGGAAAGCAGGGTGCAGGATGAGAATCCTGTGTTCAGTTCTGGGCCCCTCACCACAAGAAGGATGTTGAGGCTCTGGAGAGAGTCCAGAGAAGAGCAACAAAGCTGGGGAGGGGGCTGGAGAACAAGAGAAGAAGCTGAGAGAGTTGGGGGTGTTTAGCCTGGAGAAGAGGAGGCTGAGGGGAGACCTCATTGCTCTCTCCAACTCCCTGAGAGGAGGTTGTGGAGACGAGGGAGCTGGGCTCTTCTCCCAAGGGACAGGGGACAGGATGAGAGGGAATGGCCTCAAGCTCCTCCAGGGGAGGTTCAGGCTGGACGTTAGGAAAAAAAATTTCACAGAAAGGGTGATTGGGCAGTGTCAAAGGCTGCCCAGGGAGGGGGTTGAGTCCCCTTCCCTGGAGGGGTTTAAGGGACGGGTGGACGAGGTGCTGAGGGACATGGGTTAGTGACTGATGGGAATGGTTGGACTGATGATCTGGTGGGTTTCTTCCAACCTGGTTATTCTGTGATTCTATGATTCAAGGAGGAGGAACTGGTCCCTCAGCCCCACACGCCCCGGCCTCACCGTCAGCATGTGGTTGAGCTCGCAGCTCAGCATCTTGCGGAAATCCTTCTTGCTGATGCGCCGTGGCTTCTTGCAGCAGCAGCGGCGGCTCGAGTACTTGTCAAAGTTGTTCACCAGGACCTGGACAGCCCATTCCAGTTCTGTGCACTCTGCCATCGCTGCCTGTGGTCACCTGTGGGGATGACAGGTCAGGGATGGGGGCTGTGGGACCCACCATGTGCCCACGCTGGGGAACAGGGGTAGACAGGCAAGTGCTATGCCTCTAGATCATAGAATCATAGAATAGTTTGTGTTGGAAGGGACCTTAAAGATCATCCAGTTCAACCCCCCCTGCAATGGGCAGGGACACCTCCAAAAAGATCCGGCTGCCCATGACCCCATCCAATCTCATGGTGCCATCACTCAGGGCGTGTGCGAGGTCTGCACGAGCCCCTCAAGAGGCAAAAAGCAGCCACCACAGCACCGTCACGCAGGCTGCTCTGCTCCCCGCCTCGCTGCGCAGATAGGATCACCTCAAAACTCCTCCTGGCCCCCACACAATTCCACCTGCCGCGGCTCCAGAGCAGCACCCGCCCCACACGAACCACCCCACCTGCCCCTCCAGGGCAGCCACCCCCACGCGTGGGATGTGGTGGCAATTATGGTGCCGAAGCCGCGGGGCTCCACAGCGCCAGGGCCGCGTCCAACAGTTCCCAGGGATCATTAGGGAGGAATGGGGTTGGGAGCCACATGGCGGCAGTGGCAGCAGGATGAGGGCAGGAATTACCAGCCAGCCCTCCTCTTGCTTCACAGCTCCGGGAACACCTCAGCAGGTCCAGACCTGCCCAAGCCCCCAACAAGCCCAGCCAAAAGTGTCCACAATCCCCCAGGGTCCAATCCTTCCTGCCTGCTGGATGTCCAGGGTCCTCGCTCCACAGCCCTGATGCTGCTCCAAGTCAGGAAGATCCTTCCTATGGTTGGGCCCTACAGGATGGTCCCCGTCACGGGGTCCAGCATCCGCATCCTGGCCAGGATGCAGGCAGGCAGGGACGGAAACTGCGTCACCTTGTCCGGCCTTGGCTCTTTCCTGCCCCATCGATAGCAGGGATGGAGCATGTTTCTCCGTGGCGTTTCACTGGAGCGATGCTGATTTACCCCACGGGTGTATTGCCCGCTGCCGCAGCAGCGGTGGCCGTGTGGGTCTTGGAAGAAGCCAATGGGCCAGCGTATGTGGAGGCCAGGGCAGTGGCCCAGTGCCATCCCCACTCCAGTGCCATAATCCAGGAGAGTGTCTGCAGTTCTAGGAGCAGGACAGGACCTGCTCCACACCCTAAACCTGGCTCACATCTCCTCTTTGTGCATTGATCTTCCCCAACTCAGCCCCAAGCTGAGGATGTTGGCACATCAGGGTGGTGGGAAGAGACACGAGGCTCAGCCCTGAGCTCCCTGCACTCTTGTCCTCATCCCTCCGTGCCACCTCGTAGCTGGGTGTGCTCCTGAGCCATCCTCATCTTCATGAAAGGCTTTGCTGTGCCGTGACCCAGGGCCACCCCATTCCAGCACTGGGGATGATCCCCACCTTGCAGGCTACTGGGCTCCAGAGTGGCTTTTGAAGGGTCCTAGTGCTGGCAATTGGTCCCATCACGAGCCTGGTCTTACTGGAGACCTCCAGCTCCAGCCCTTCCTCATCTCAGGCCATTAATTACCAATGAAATTCAATTAGCAGTACTCAGGTCAGAGCACCCATACCCTGCACCTGCTGTGGACCCCATGCCGATGGCACTGGTCCCCCGCCACCCTGCACCCAGCCCATCCCCAGGGCATCATGGCTCCTGCTCGGACGCTGACTCACGGCACCAGCCCGTGTGGCCCTGCCGTCGCCCGTCCCCCAGCCCCGCCACGCGGCCCCGGGGCCAGCCTAGGGCACAGGGACAGTGTCACCATGTCGGGGCGTGGGGATGCTGGCACGCTGGTGGCAGTGCTGGGGGACAGGTAGGCGGGCAGGGCAAGACGGGGCTCATCAGCGTCTCTGCTCCTGCCTCTGCGGCCCCTTTTCTTCTGCCACCTCTCCCTCTCCTTCCTCACACGCTCGACAACCTAGAGCTGGACCCACAGCCCCAGTGCTCGCTACCCTGGGCAACACAGGGGAAATCCCCTTTTTCCAGATCCCACTGACAACCCCATGTCCTGGGCTTTTGTAGGCAGTGGAGGTCGATGGACACTGGCAAAGTTCTGTGTCCGACCACCCATTCCTAGTCCAGCTCCCCCCAGTGCTCCCCAACATACAATGACTCCTCTCCACACCAGCCGCACACTCCTGGATGCTCCCCGGCATCCGATGGGTCCTCTCCATGCTAGCCCGGCTACTCCCGATGCTCCCCAGCATCCGATGGGTCCTCTCCACTCCAGCCCATCTCCCCTGGATGGTCCCCAGCATCCAGCAGGTCCTCTCCACACCAGCCTGGTGCTCTCTGATGCTCCTTGGCATCCAGCGGGTCCTTTTCACTCCAACCCAACTGCCCTAGGTGCTCCCCAGAAGCCGATGAGTCCTCACCAGCCCCACATGCACGGAGCTGCCAAAGGACTCCGGGGATTTCCATCACTCAACCTGCAGCAGCATGTTCCAGAGTTGTTCTTGATTGAATATTCACTCAAAGGGTCCCAGTGCTGGTTTTCTCATCCTCAGTTCGGACTCTTACCTGGCTCTGTCTGGAGGTCTTGTTGTGTCCGTCTGGCTCCGATTTGGCAGTACGGGCAGTGGGAGACGATGACACCCGCTTTTTCCTCACCTTGCACCCATACCGTAGAGCCCAACCCAGCTTTTAAAGAGGCTCACGCCCCTCCCTGACGTTCTCAGGGCGTTCCCAGGCTGGGGCTCACCTGGGAAACGGCTCTTTGCAATTGCAACACTGGGATAGGTCAGCGCGAGCTGGGACCCGCATTGGGCTCCAGCTCCTTCCCAGGGGCTGCCCTGCACGTGGTTGTGCGGTGATGGCATTTGGAGGTCACCTTGAGGGACCCCGACAGCTGGAATGGGTGGTGGACTCCAGGTGGTTTCCTGGGCATAGACCAACTCCAGCCTAGTCCCAGGGTTTTGAAACCCACCGCCATCCAGCCACGCACCAGCCAAACTAGCTCCTCCATCCCGTCACACATCCCTACCACCCACCCTGCTCCAAACCACTCTCCGCGACCACAGCCTGTCAGCTCCGATGTGGGGCAGGAGCTGCCCAGCAAGGTGGAGACCATCGTTTATTTGAACGGAATGCACTCATTTTTAAAGATAAAGGGGCTGGCTCAGGTCTTTGCTACATCAGGAGCTCTGGAAGCACAAATACCAGCACCAAGCAGGGCTGAGTCCAGCTCTCAGCTCTCTCTGGATGCTTTGGGACAGATAAAGAGCTTCTCAGCTGGAAGCTGTGTTTGAAAACTCACATCCATAATTAATTGTCCCAGCAAATTGTACCCCTGTGTGTCTGCTGGAGCAATGGCGCAGCGATGCGATGCCCAGATTAGATACGGGCGTTACTGGGAGCTGCATATATGGAGATGTAGGAGGTGATATATTCCACCTGCTCAGAAGACCTTTGGGGCTCCCATCCTGTGAAAACCACCATATGTGTCATCTCAGCTCTCCACTGGTTTTTTCCTAATCTCGGTTGGGAGAAGCAAACCCATCCTCAGCCGAGATGCTCCCGGTGTCGTTGATGCAACAATCCAAGAGGGTGGGAATCCCTCCCCGACCCTGCAGGCAAACAGCTCACCTCTGAATCATGGCCCTTCATTACTCTTCTGTGCCTGGCAGATGTCACAACCACATCCAGGCCCTTATTTTTACAAGGCATCCAGGGTGTGTGCGTGTGCTCAGAGCAGCCACGTCCCATCCAAACCCATCGCAAGACAGTTTCCCAGCCGTTTTGATTGTCCTGATGACATTTATCTCTCCCTTGGTCCCCCCGAAGCTCCAGGTCTGAAAGCTTGGGAGCAGTTTGGCTTCTCATGGATGGGCTCTGCTCCGTGGGACCCTTTGTAGATGGAGGATGTGCAGCTCCGGCTTCGGGGGTCTTTGTGTTGGCCATGATGGGCTCCATCACCACTCCTGCACATCACCAGCATGGATAAATGCGGTTCCCAGCATTCCCCCAGCACGGTACCCAGCGTCGTGGTGGTGCCGTCCTTGTGTGGCCAGCGCTTGACTCACCAAGGGGCACCAACCCCTCCAGCGCAGGTTGAGCTCTTCCTGCTGCCACCAAAGACTTTCCAGATCCAACAGATACTTATCAAGGATGGCTCATGCCACAGGAATTGCTGTCCTCCCGACAACGCACCATCACGACGGCGAGCCAGTCGCCAAACCAGAAGGAGGATCCAGGAGTCCCCACTCCCACGGCACATTCCCAGCCTGGTACTGGGGAGGCGATCCAGAAGTCCTGGCTCCCCTTTTCCTCCCCCCCATCACCCTGACACATTTCCTGTCTCTAATTAAATGCACACCACACCTTTCTGCTTAATTTCCATGTATTTATTTCCAAGGCAGGAACAATAAATAGTCATTCGCATTGTGAAATCCACCCCAAGGTGAGAGGAGACAGAGGGTGGCCTGTGGCCGAGCCACCATGTCGGGAGGACCTGCCACCCTGGATCCGTCCTCGAGTTTCATCCCATTTCTCTGCATTTTGGCTTGGTTTGGTTCATCTTTTGAGTTTTTCCCTGTACAAAGCCTCCCAAGGTGATGCAGGTGCTGCTGAGGAGCCTGCACCCTTTCCCTTTTCGGAGTCCCCATTGTGCCTCCAGGACCACCCATAGGCTCCTCCGGGATGCAGAGCTCAGCAGGAATGGCCTGGGTGGAGGAGGAAAGGTGGGATAACCTAACTCAGCTGCTCTGTACCCTCTCCAAGTCCATTTCTTTGCTTTCCATGCCTGAGCTAATCGCTCCATCCTAGTGAGCCACCGATTTTATTGGCATTTATTGTTTTCTTATTTGTTGCAATTAAACAGAAAACGAATGTTCTCCCTACACAGGTGGGATCTTGCTGCCGGCCTCACAGCTTTTGTGTCTTTTGTGCCCAGGATTTCAGGGTGTCCTCTGAGCTCACCCAAAGCCCTCAGGGTGCCTGGTCTGGAGACGCAGCCCTGGCTCTGTTTGTGGGGTTTCCACAAAAGGGACCGTGGGGGACCCCGAGAACCGGGCATGGGCACAGCCCCGTGCTCACCTTCGGCACCGTGCACACCTAGAGCGCTGCGCACACTCAGAGCAGCGCACACATCCACAACGCCCACACACTCCCACGGTGCTCACACACACTCACAGCACCGTGCACACTCACAGCACCCCTTGCATGCCTACACCATCCCTTACATGCCCACACCATCCCTTGCACACTTGCAGCATCCTTTGCACACTTGCAGTGTCATTTGCACACCCACAGCACCCTTTGCACACTTACAGCATCTTTTGCATTCCCATAGCATCCCGTGGACATTTGTACCATCCTTTGCACACTTAAAGCATCCTTTGCCTGCTCACAGCATCCCTCGCATACCCACAGCATCTCCTGCATGCTCACGGTATCCCTTGCACACTTGCAGCATCCCTCACGTGCCCACACCATCCCTTGCACGCTCACAGCCTCCCCTGCACCCCTGTGCTCTGCACTGGAGACAGAGGGGACAGAGGGTCTGTCACCCAGCAGCAAGTGGCACTCAGAGCTGCAACCACTGCAGCCCCATCCCTCCCCTTTCCTTCTCCCATGTTGGAGGACAAATGAGTTCATCCTGGCTGGGATTTTTCCGATGTTTTCCTTTATTAATTTATACAAAAATGGTTGCAAGTGACACAAGCTGATACCAACCCGCCACCGTCCCAGCCCCGAGCCCAGCCGCTAGCCAGGGGCCAGCATCCCTGGAGAGAGGCAGGTGGGGGAGCACCGTGCAGGCAGCACATCCTGGCGTAGCACCCCAAACCGTGTGGGCAGGCACAGGGCACCGCAATCCCTGCACCGGGGGAAGAGCAGGGAATGCACTCAGACCATGCACGGCGACGCCGGTGCTGGCCCAGAGCCCGAGATGACCCCAAAGGTGCTCAAAACACGAGGCAGAATCTGGGCTCCCGTCGGGTGGCAGGGGTACAAGCCTGCACATCCAAGGGATTTGGGGGGCGCAAGAAGTCAAATCCCTCTCGCTGTGATGCTCTGGGGCTGGGGAACCTGCAACCAGAGGGGTTTGGGGGCCGGAGGTGGGACAAACCGGGGGGGGGGGGAAAAGCTCTGGAGCAAAGGACGGAAAGAGGCACCTCCAGAGCCAGGAACCCCCTTGCCACCTCCCTGCTGCCGTGGCACAGACCAGAGCTGGGGATGGGAAGGGAGCTTTCCTGATGGAAAGGAGAACCGAGAGAGGGCAGGGACGGAGCCAGGGAGGGGGTTCCCACCGCCCCAGCCAGGGATGCAGGGAGGAGATGAACCCCAGCAGGAGCAATGCTGTATTTTCCCAGGTGCATCCCACTGCGACCAGCAGCCTCTCGCGCTTCTCGGTGCAGAGCCTGAGGCCTCGGGTGCCTTCCCGTCCCCCACCACCCTCTACTTCCTCCGGCAGCCCTTGGCTGCATCCCCCATCATGTCCCAGTACTCTCCAAACTCCAGCTTGGCCTCATCAGGGTTCCCCATGCATTCAATCTTCTCCTCCAGCGGTCCAACACACTGCAACAGAGAGAAAAAAAGCACTGGGGTGATGAGGCTGAGGGGTCCCACAGGCAGCCTGTGCCCACCCCAGCTCCTCTCCCACCCCTGGGATCTGCTCTCACCTTCCCCAAGTGGGGCAGCTTCTGTGCCACTAGTTCCTGCATCTCGTTGGGCGTCAGGTACTCCTTCTGCCCCTTCACCGCGTAGCAGTGGAACTGGTTGATGACAGTCTCAATGGCCCGTTCCACATCCGTCAGCTCCTGGCAGTCCTGCAGGGTGAGGAGAGAGGGTGAGGACCTGTGGGACACCTCTCTGGAAGGATGGGACATCCCTGGATGCACAGAACAAGCCCCTGAGAGGATGAGACACCGTGTGAGCAGAAGTGCCGGTGCTCTCTGCAGATGTTCAGCCTCTCCACACTGATGTGATAAACCTCCTTATCAACATGCTAACCCTCCATACAGATGTGAGACCCTCCATATGGATGTGAGACTCTCTGCAGATGTGAGAGTTCATGGTATAGATGTAGGACCTCGTGGTATAGACGTAGGACCTCGTGGTATAGACGTGAAACCTCATGGTACAGGTGTGAGGCCCACATACAGACTCAAGACCACTCCATACAGATGTGAGCCTGCTCCGTACAGACGTGAGACACCACCAAACAGACAGGAGACCCCACTGCACTCCTGTGAGATCCCCATACAGATATAAAACCACTCCGTACACATTAATCCTACTCCATACAGAGGTGAGACCCCACCTTACAGATGGGGTCTCCAACTTACAGATGTTGCAGCCCTCCATACAAGCTCTGCCCAGCTCCAATGCCCCCTCCAGCTGCCGTACTCCCCCACCTAGACGTGCCACCTCTCCACCTCAACGTGCCACCCCTCCCTGAAGACGTGTCACCCCTCTGTCTCTGCTTGCCCCAACTTCTCCCTGCCCAGGGCCAGCGAGGCTCAGCCACCCCGGCGTCTCCAGGCGCTACACCCACAGCACGCGGGGGCCGTTGCGGCTGTCCAGACTGGTTCTTCCTCTCCTTTGCACAAGCAGTGGATGACAGCATGAGTCAATGCCCAGGACACCTCGTGTGCCCGCCGGGATGGGGCTTGGCAGCAGCAGGAGCCCCTTTCCCTCCCCATCAGGGCTGCAGACCCCTTCCCCAGCGGGATGGGGGGCAGAGACCAGCCTGACCCGCACACCCGGCTCCCCAGCCATGGCTGTGTTTGAAGGGAAACGTTGGTGATTCACTCAACATCTGCGGTTTTCCCCTTGAAACACGATTAAACCACATCAGGAGATGCCCATTAGGAAAGAACCCAACAATCTTCGGAGCCTCAGCCAAGCACCCCAGCTCAAATCCTCCACAGGTGCAAAGGTGTGCGAGGTGGGCACCTCCCATTTGAAAGCCGAGGAGAACAGGAGACTTTCTGCCATTGGGCATCCTTGGAGAGGTCGCAAGGAGTGAGTGCAGCTCCTGATGGTGAGTCCATGGGAGCTGGAGAAAGCTGCCTGGTTCCCCAAGCTTTCAAGTGGCTCCAAAGCTGCAGCACCAGGTGCCTCTGTCCAGCACCAGGGCAGCGTCGCCGAACCCCTAAACCAGCACCCTGGCTCCTCCACTGGAGTCTGGCTCCAGTTTGGGGCTGGCCCGGTCGTGCTGCTCTGAGTCACCCCATGCCCAGGGCTCTGCTCCAAGGGATGGGGGCATGTGGGGTCACTCCCGCACCCCACGCCCCTATCGGGGGTCCCAGCCCTCCCAGTGTCGCAGTGTCGCTCATGGACCTTGCGCTTCTTGCGGCAGTTGCACTGGCCCATGCTGGTCCTCGCGGCGGCTGGAGGTCCTCGGTGGCAGCAGCAGTGGGGCTGTCCTCTCCGATGGGATCTCAGAAGCTGGCGAGGGAAGAAAGCCAGGCTCAACTCTCGGCTCGGGGGGGAGTTTCTCCTCCTTCAGTGCCGGGACCGAGCGCAGGGCAAGGAAGAAGCCTTGCGATGCGATGAGCTGCCAGGACATGTCCCAGTAGCAGGATCATCCCTTCCCCAGCTGCAAGTCGTGGCAGAGCCAAGCGTGGGAGCACAGAGGGGTGCGGAGGGGTGATGGGACCCCTGGGCACAGCCCCCCATCCCATGGTAGCGATGGGCCACTTACCTGCTCCACGGGCTCTCCTGGATCTGCGCGGGCTGCGGCACGCCGGGGTTTTATACCACGGGGAGGTGTGAGTGGGAGCTCCCTGCGCGCCGCCAGCTGCGGTGTGGTGCAAGGCGTCTCATTTCGGAGCCTGGCCCAGGGCCAGCGTGGGGCCGGGAAACGCCTCCTTCCCGGCCACATTGATGGTTCCCCATCCAACCAACCCAACCCGGCACAGCCGTGCGGCACCGCGTGGGAACGGCCACCCGGGCACCAGGCGCAGGGCTGCGTCACCCCACGGTGGGGATGTCACCATTTTCCAGTAGCACCAGGATTTGGGAGCTGAAGGCCGGGAAGAAGTTACCCAGAGAGGCGGTAGATGCCTCATCCTTGGAAACATCCAAGGTCAGGCTGGATGGGGCTCTGAGGAACGTGATCTAGTTGAAGATGTCCCTGTTCACTGTGGGGCAGGGGGGGTGGTGGACTAGATGACCTTCATGGTCCCTTCCAGCCCAAGCCATTCTATGATTCTATGCTGGGAGCGTGGTTAGAGGTGCTGAGCCATGCTGAGCGAGTGGACAACCCCACCCGTGCTACCCAAGACCCAAGAAAGGATGGACATTGATGCTGTGGAGTTGGCAGCCACTGTGGCATCACTACTGGAGGTGCTCCCAAGCCCCACCCTGGTCCCAGCCACCCATCGCGCTTGCACTAAACAACCCCACAGCCCAGCAGGAAGGTGCTTGTGGGGCGCAGGGTGGTACCCCGCAAGCCGGACCTGCGCAAGGGTGATTTGGGAAGAGCCCCAGCCACCACAGGTTCCCCACAGCAGCCACCCCAACACGGAGCAAGCCCCAACCCACCACTCGTGGTGCCAAGCTGGTCCCTAGGCATTATGGCCATGGACACACATGGAGATGAGTGACCAAACTGGGAGCTCTGCTAAGAACAAGATTGATGCTGAGACTCAGGGAAACCTCTTTTATTAACTCTGTGTCAGCCGAGCCTCCCCTCCAGCCCCATCACTTCTTCTTCCCTGCCTTCTCCCTCCTCATGGCCCTCGCCAGCTCCCCAATCAGCCGCCAGTACTCGCTGAATTTCAGCTCCTCATCATTGTTCACATCCAGCTCGCTCATCTTCTCCTCCAAGGAGGGGACATCCTGCAGGGAGAACAGGGGATGCTCGGACATGTCCCGATCCCCAGATGAGGATGCAGGAGAGCAAGGGCAGTTGCACACTCCTGCTTGCACATCCCAGGGCACTGGGAGCAGCCCTGCAAGCTCAGAGGGATGCATGGGCATCCAGCCACCCCCCTAGGCTGCCCCACACACTGCCCCTCACCTCACCTTCATCAGGTTGGGCAGCTGGAGCTGGACCAACTCCTTGAACTCATCGGCTGTCAGCGTGCCCTTCTTGCCATCCTTTGCCGCATGAGTGAAGAAGACAGTGACGATCTTCTCAATGGCCATCTCCAGCTCCGTCAGCTCGCCCGTGGCCATGGTGCCGGGACACGGGAGCAGCCCCGGGCTGCAGAGAGAGGAGCTGAGAGGGGGCGGAGGTGGAGGGGCATCCCCGGGTGCCCTGGGAGAAGGGGACCCTCTCCCTGCCCAGGGTGCAGCGAGTCTGCGAAGTCTCAGCTTATCTCTAGGGGTTGTCCCTCTGCTCCCTAGGGCCCGAGGGAGGGGGAGCAGAGCCGTTTGGTGACGGCGCTACCATCTGGCGCAGCGTGGCACAAACATCACGGGAGCAGCTGGGATGAGGGGACATCAAGAAAGGGATGGGAGGACAGCAGGGGTCCCCTCTCATCCTGCAAGCACTGGAAACATGGTGCCCAGGGTGGAGCCGGTGCTGCAGGCAGCAATTCCCTACTTACCCCCGTCTCCTGCGGGCAGAGAGCTGCAGGCAGGTCTCGGCCCCCCGGGAGGTTCGATATCTGCCTCCCAGGAGGTTTTATACCCTGCACTGCAGGAGGGGAGAGCACAGCGCTTTGTCCCCCCTGCCACGGTGTTGGATTTCCTGTTGCAGCCGGACGGACACACAGACAACACCCGGGCAAGGAGACGGCCTCCTCTTCTCCCTCCCCGTGCGGGCAGCGAACCAAACTTGCACTCAGCCTTGCTGATGCAAACCTCCCCCAGCCTCCAAGCACTGCCTGGGAGATGCTCCAGTGGGAAGAAGGATGGGATCACCCTACACAGCTTGAGCATCACCCAGACCTTCCTTGGAGGGGGAAGGCAGGTGCCAGCCCCAAATGTTTCCCTGCGGGATGGGGTCACATTGGGGATGGGGACAGGGTCTCCAGCACCCTCCTCACATCTCACAGTGTCCCAACGTTCCAGCTCATCCCAGCCCACGATCCAGCTGCAGACCCGGGGCCAAGCCCGACCCGCACCAAGTGAGAGTTATGACTCAGCCACCCACTGACATCATCCCTATTAATAGTGGGCTCTGTAGAAATTAATTAATCCAAATGAATTAGGGGGTTGGATCTCCCCGAGCGTTCCCCTTTAATCATCGTGTGTTTATAACATGGCAGCCCAAGTAGGTTTCCACCTGGGAGACGGAGCAGCTCTGCACCGTGGCACCAACCATTCCCACGGGGCCACCCAAGCCGCATCCTGCACCTCAGCATCGCACCTTCAGCCACAAACCCCGTGTGGTGCCCACAGCACAGGGAAGAGGCGATGTGGATGGTGGCACCGGATGGGGATGGTGTTGGGGACCATCTCTGCTGACAGCATGGCAGGGAGGTCCCTGATTGCCCGCCACCTCATCCCTGAGGTGGTCAGGACCAGGTTGGATGAGGCTTTGAGCAACCTGATGTAGTGGAAGGTGACCCTGCCCATGCCAGGAGCGTGGAACTGGACAGGCTTTGAGGTCCCTTCCAATCCAAACCATTCTATGATTCTATGATTTGGGATACAGACCCAGGTACTGGCCCAAGTTGCCCCGTCCCTGGAGGTGTTTAAGGCCAGGTTGGTTGGAGCTTGGAGCCGCTGATGCAGTGGGAGGTGTCCCTTCTCAAGGCAGGGGTGGAACTGGATCGGCTTTGAGGTCCCTTCCAACCCAAACCATCTCACAGTTCCATGATTCTCACTTGACATCAACCAGAACCCCCAGATCCAACCCCTGGAGGTGCTCAAGGCCAGGTTGGATGAGGCTTGGAGCCCTAGACCCAGTGGGAGGTGTCCCTTCTCATGGCAGGGGTGGAACTGGATGGGCTTTGAGGTCCCTTCCCATCCAAACCATTCCGTGATGATCCACAAGGAAACACGACACCAAGCATGACAGGCAGTGAGGTTGGACCCCGCAGCCTCCCCAGGACAGCACACGGGATTGGGGTCCTAGGGAGCCCAGCACAGCCCAGGGATCCCCTGCCAGTGGTTTTTTGGGGACCTAGAGCAGGGAGGTCCCTGCCGTGATGCCATCGTCACCAGCCCGGTTTCTGCTGAGCCCTGAGGCGCTCACTCCACCTCTCCACGAGGATGAGGACGCTCCAGCCGGCACCAGGCAGCCCAGTCCCCACCCCACACCATCACACCAGCTCACAGGGGAGGAATTGGCTTCCTGCAGCCCCGTCCGGCCCGGCCCCTTCCCTGGGATGACGGGGAACGGGACTTCCATCGAGTCCCACGTCAGGGGACCAAGATGGTCTCTTGGGAAACTGTCAGGGTGAGTCAGGCTCAGCAAGGATGGGGACAGGTTTGGGGTGAATCACTGGCCCTGAGAGCCAGGCAGGCCAGTGACTCGCCACCCCTGGAATTCGGGGTGCTGGGACGGGGTGAGGAGGCAGCAGGAGCTGCAGCGATGCCGTGACGGGATGCAGCCATATCACAGGTGGCAGGAGAAATCAGGGAAAGATACGATCATTGAATGGTTTGGGTTAGAAGGGACCTCAATGCCCATCCAGTCCCACCCCTGCCATGGGCAGGGACACCTCCCACTGCACCAGGGGCTCCAAGCCCCATCCAGCCTGGGCTTCAACCCCTCCAGGGATGGAGCAGCCACCACTGCTCTGGGCAACCTGGGCCAGGGCCTCCCCACCCTCACGATAAACAATTTCTTCTTAATATCTTATCTCAGTCTCCCCTGTTTCAGCTGAAAACTGTTCCCCCTCATCCTGTCCCTGCCCTCCCTGATCCAGAGCCCCTCCCCAGCTTTCCTGGAGCCCCTTTCAGCACTGGAAGCTGCTCTAAGATCTTCCCTCAGCCTTCTCGTCTCCAGGCTGAACAACCCCAAGTCTCTCAGCCTCTCCACACATGGGAGGCCAGGGGCACCTCCTGGTCAATCCTGGGATCCCTGCTCGGGCAGGACATGGCACAAGTGACCCAGCACTGGGGACCCCAATGCTACCAGGAGGGCAGGAGCACAACTGCCAGGGCAAGAGCTCAGTGCTGAGGTGCAGGTGCATCCCAAGGTGTTGGCACTCACCACCATGTCCTGTGGTGTCCCCAACCTGTCTTGGCTCTGTCAAGGATAGTCACTGCAGCTACTGTGAGTGCCAGTGGTCCACACCAGCCCTTATCAGGGCTTGTTAGAGAGAAGCTTCATTACTTGAAGATGCTGGGTGCCCAGCGTTACCATGATGCTCCCAGCCCTGGCACAGCAGGTGCCCAGCAGCTCCTAACTCCAGGGATGGAAAAGCCTCTTCCATGCTCCAGCAATGGGATGAAGAGACAAGATCAGCCCAGCCCCAGCAACTGGAGCAACTGGTTTAGCTGGGTCAAAGTGGAGCATGGGGAGCCGCAGTGGCTGAAACCTGTTCCAAGATGTGTGTAAACCTCCTGGCATGTCCCTCGCTGCTCCCGGTTTGGTAAGAGCTTGTCCTTGGGATCTGCCAGCGCCAACACGCAGGATGTGCTCTCCCCACGGCTGGCACCACAGCGAAGCCAACCCCTCCAGCACCCACACGATGCCCTCGCAGCGTCAGGGTTCACCCTTGGGAACCTGGCTCCAGCCAGTCCCACCACCTGGGGAACACCTGGCCAAACCCTGCTCTCCAGGGAGGTTCAGGGGTTGATAAGAGCCAGACAGAGACCCTCCAAGCACAGCTGGAGCCCGCGGGGAGCCCGGCAGTTGGACACACCAGCCGTGCCAGTGCCTGGGGCATGATGGTCCAGGCTCTGTGCCAAACACAGGGACCAGGGTTGGGTTATTTTTAAGCTCAGGACAGGGTGGCGGTGCCTGTCTCTGTCACAGGCAGCTGCTGCCCAACTGGGCAGGTGGCTCAGCCCCACAGGCCAGGCTTTTCCGGAAGGGGCGACTGGATCCTGCCCGCTGCCGAGCCACCCCGGGGGACAGGGGCGCAAGGGCTCTGCTGCCACTGGCCCCCACGCCAACACTGCTAAGTGAGTAACATTGGGGTCCTTTGCCATATTCCCCTGCCCCCAAGCGCTGGGTCCAGCCTCTCCTGGGGCTCACCAGCTACAGGGCCCCCCCTCTCTGCCCCACAGCAAAAATGGGAGCTGTGTCCTGCTGGGAAGAGGGTCCTAAGCCTCCATCTGGGGCCTCCCAGTTCCCTCTGGAACCCCCACTTCTTTCCAGAATCTCCACTTCCATCCTGGCCCCCCACTTCTATGTGAGGCCTCCACCTCCATCCAGGACCTCCGGGACATCCATTTCCATCCTGAGCCCCCACATCCCTCTAGGAATCCCACTTCCATCCTGGACCTCCACCTCCATTTGGGAACCCTACTTCTTTCTAGGAACCCCACTTCCATCCAGGACCCCAAACTCTCCCTGGGATCCTCACCTCCATCTGGAATCCCCATTTCCATCCCGGACCCTCACATCCATCCCGAGGCCCCTTTCACAGCCACCTCAGTTGCCCCATGTGCAGGGCAAAGGCTGAACCCCCAAGCCCTGCACATCACCCCAAACTCTCCACCACCCCAAACCTGGGGTACCGGCTGATTTGGGGTCCCCAGGCAGGGGATGCCGCACAGCCACAGCGTTTCCCAACCACAGGGACAGGAAGCCCGGCAGATGGAAACGGAGGGAGCAGGATATAATTAGCCCCCAATTAGGACTGGAATCCAGGATAAAGAGCCCAGCACCACCCGGCTCTTGCGTAAAGCCATGCTGGAAGTTTGAGGGGAGCCCCAAAAGGGGGGGATAACCATGCTCGCCTGGGTTTGGGGTTCAGCAGCGCTGCTGTTCCCCCAGGAATGCTGATGGTGGGGAGGCCACCGCGGTCTCGGTCCTGGCTGCACGGATGCGGGGCCGTAAGCAGAGCCACAGCGGGGCCGGGATTATCAGCATTGGCAATGCCAGCTCAGGAATCTGGTTTCTTGGCTGCACCGTTGCTGGAGCAACCTCCGAGCTGGAATTATGGGGCTTTTTGAATTGGACAAGAGGCCTTTCTGTGTGCAGGGAGCAAGCGGACACCTGATAGCCCCCTCTGGCTCCCCCCGAGCCTGGCTGGCTCCCATGGCGAGGCCGAGGACACCGGATACCCACACCTTATCATCCCAGGGGAGGAGGCTGGGATGGAGCCGGAATGGCCCCACGGTGCTGACAGATGGGGGATGCCGGCGGGCGCCGAGCGGGTGACACCACAGGGTCAGACCCCGGGCGCTGCGATGCCACGGGGAACACGGCTGCAGGAGAAGCTGGGATCTGGTGAAGGATCCAACCCAGGGTCCAGTGCAGGATCCACCCCAGGGTTCGGTGAAGGATCCACCCCAGGGTTCGGTGAAGGATCCAACCCAGGGTCCGGTGAAGGATCCAACCCAGGGTTCGGTGAAGGATCCAACCCAGGGTCCGGTGAAGGATCCAACCCAGGGTTCAGTGAAGGATCCACCCCAGGGTCCAGTGAAGGATCCACCCCAGGGTCCGGTGAAGGATCCACCCCAGGGTCCGGTGAAGGATCCAGTCCTGGGTCCGGTGAAAGATCCAACCCAGGGTCCAGTGAAGGATCCAACCCAGGATCCAGTGAAGGATCCAGTCCTGGGTCCGATGAAGGATCCACCCTAGGGTCCAGTGAAGGATCTAACTCAGGGTCCAGTGGAGGATCCAACTCAGGGTCCAGTGGAGGATCCAACCCAGGGTCCAGTGAAGGATCCACCCCAGGGTCCAGTGAAGGATCCACCCCAGGGTCCAGTGAAGGATCCAACTCAGGGTCCAGTGGAGGATCCAACCCAGGGTCCAGTGAAGGATCCAACCCAGGGTCCAGTGAAGGATCCAACCCAGGGTTCAGTGGAGGATCCAACCCAGGGTCCAGTGAAGGATCTGACCCAAGCATGTTGGGCAGAGCTGGCCAGGAGTGACCCCAATGAGAGACTCCACTGCCCACCCCACACATCCTCTTGGCCCCTGCATCCCACCAGCCTTGTAGGGGTGGCAAGAACAACACCCCCTCCCAGGTTTAGCACAGGGAGAGACTTGGAGGCCCCCTCTTGGTATCGCCGCCCACCCCCACCTGCAAGCACCAGTGGGGCTGGAAACCCCCCTCTGCATCACCCCGAGGCTGGTGTGGGGCAGGGGGGCACCATGGAGCCAGGCTCCCCGCATCCCGGCCCCACTGAAGGTGGCACAGGGTGGCCTGGCGGTGCCAGCCAGGCTGTCCAGCCCCGGTATCGGATCCTCCCGGAGGGAGGGGGCTTGGAGCTTATTTAACATCCCCGGCTGCCCCAGCCCAGCAGACTCGGAGAAGCAAGCGGACAGCACGGTGGGGAGCTCAGGTGAGTGTGGGTCCTGGCCAGAGCATGGGTGTCCCTGCGAGGGGACAAGGGGATGGGACCCCCCTCCCACTGGATCACCTCATCCAGCCCGAGACCTCCCCCCAGCCCCGCTGCCAGCTCCCTGCCCAGTGCCAAGCGATCAGAATGAAGGCCATGGCACGCGATGCTTCCCAGTAGGGGAAAGGGTAGGGGGTGTCTGCGATCTGGGGGTGCCATTGCTGGAAAAGGGGGCTGGTATGTGCTCCCCTTCACGCAGCAGGTGCCTCCCTGTAGTTGGAACCATGGCGTCGCAGCTGGAAGGAGCCATGGAGACACTCATCAACGTCTTCCACCACTACTCGGGCAAAGAGGGGGACAAGTACAAGCTGAGCAAGAAGGAGCTGAAGGAGCTGCTTCAGAGCGAGCTGGGATGCTTCCTGGAGGTAAGGTCTGGCCATGCTGGGGCACAGGGGACGGGGACCCCCTTTTTCCTCCATATCCCAGAGTCGCCAAGTGCTGGGGGCTGGGGATTCCCTTTTACCTCCATGTCCTGGGGCTACAAAGCTCTGGATGCTGGGGATCCCCCTTTTCCTCCCTGTCCTGGGGATACCAAGCCCCAGTGACAAGAGGTCCCCTTTTCCTCCATGTCCTGGGACAGCTGAGCCCTGTGAACTGGAGGTCCTACTTTCCCTTCTGGGGCTACCAAGCCCCAAGGCTCACCCTGTCCCCACCCTCAACAGACCCAGAAGGACTCAGGAGCCGTGGAGAAGATCATGCAGGACCTGGATGAGAATGGAGATGGGGAGGTGGACTTCCAGGAGTACGTGGTCCTGGTGGCCGCCCTTACTGTCGCCTGCAACACCTTCTTCTGGGAGAACGCCTGACCCAGGCCACTTCCCACCCCAATGCAGCCACCCATGGCAACCCCAAATCACAGAGCCCCCCCACAATACCCCCAGCTCCCCCGCTGCTCCCCAGCACACCCGGGGGATCCCACTGGGATCCAGCTCCACAATAAAGGCACTGACCCAGCCAGAGGTGTGTTGTGAGCTCTTTCATACTCAGGACTGGGTGTTTCGCCCTGTCCCCCTGCTTGTGCCCCCGGCGACACCAGGGAACCTTCCCTCTCCTGAGCCATGGGGTCACAGGGAAAAGCCACCCTGGGTCATCCCAAGTGCCTGGAGACATTCCCGTCTCCACCCTGTGCCGGCTCTTCCATCGCACCCTGTGCCTCACCCTGCCCCGGAGCCCAGTATCAACCCCAAATCAACCCAGGGTGCAACAGAACTCAGGTGGGTTACCCCAACCTGCATGGGGTGCAGGACACAGGGGTTCATGATAGAATCACCGAATAGTTTAGGTGGGAAGGGACCTCAGAACCCATCCAATTCCATCCCCTGCCACGGGCAGGGACATCTCCCACTGGATTGAGGGCTCCAAGCCCCATCCAACCTGGCCTTGAACCCCTCCAGGGATGGAGCAGCCACCACTGCTCTGGGCCTCCTCACCCTCACAGCAGAACATTTCTCCCCAAGATCTCATCTCAATCTCCCCTCTTTCAGCTCAAAACCATTCCCCTCGTTCTCTCCCTCATCCAGAGCCGCTCCCCAGCTTTCCTGGAGCCCCTTTCCACACTGGAACCTGCTCTACGGTCTACCTGGAGCCTTCTCTTCTCCAGGCTGAACACCCCTAGATCTGTCAGCCTGGCCTCATATGGATACACGAGGGTCTGGAGGGGGTTGCCGCAGGTCGGGACTCGTTGCTGGTCCTGCCAGAGGCAGGGGAACCATGCCATGATGGACTGGAGGAACCAGTTCTTATCTCCTCACCCGCTGGGCAGCCAGCCAGCAGCCCCCACGCTCAGGCCTGGGCTCACGAAAGGGGCCGCCAGCGCCATCATCTGCCAGGGCTGCTGGTCCCAGTGCAACCCAGTCGCTCCCACAGCTCCAGGTCCCCATCCCAGTCTGGCCCCACAAGGCGATGCCACATCATCAATGGCCACGCCCATATAGCCCATGGTCACGCCCACTCTTGCTATAGCCTTGCCCTTCCCACAGCCCATCTACTCCACGCCTACTTGCTTTATGGCCACTCCCGTTCATCCCATGACCACGCCCCTTTTCCTCCAAGCCCCGCCCACTTCACCCACGGCCGTGAGCGTGGCCACGCCCATTGAGTCGCCCACTGTATTCAAAGCCCCGCCCCTTTGCCCATGGCCACGCCCTCTCCCACTCGGGCCACGCCCCTCCTCGCAGGCCCATCTGCCCCAGGCAAGGCCACGCCCACTTCACCAATTACCAAGCCCGCTCCATCTATGGCCACACCCCTTCCCACAGCCTGACCTCCAGGCTTAGTCCCGCCCACACCGCCCATGGCCCCGCCCCCATGCACGGTCCCGCCTATCCAGTGTTGGCCCCGCCCACTTCCCCCCTTAATGTGTCTGTGGTCACACCCACTCCCTCCATGGCCACACCCCTTCTCTTCATTCATCTTTTCTATATCTCTATCAATGACCTGGATGAAGGCATCGAGTGTACCCTGAGCAAGTTTGCGGATGACACTGAGCTGGGTGAGAGTGTGGATCGGCTGGAGGGTCGGGAGGATCCAAAGGGATCTGAACAGGCTGGACCACTGGGCTGAGACCAATGGCAGGAGGTTTAAAAAGGCCAAAGGACGGGTCCTGCAGTTGAGGCACAACAACCCTAAGCAGCTCCAAACTAGGAGAAGTCTGGCTGGAAACTGCCTGGAGAAGGACCTGGGGGTGTTGGTTAACAGCCGACTGAACATGAGCCAGTAGTGGCCCAGGTGGCCAAGAAAGCCAAGGGCATTCTGGCTTGTATCAGACACAGTGTGGCCAACAGGTCCAGGGAGGTTCTTCTCCCTCTGGACTCGGCACTGGTGAGACCACAACTTGAATCCTGGGGTCAGTTCTGGTTCCTCCCCACCAGAAGGATGTTGAGGCTCTGGAGCGAGTGCAGAGAAGAGCAACGAAGCTGGGGAGGGGGCTGGAGAAGAAGAGGAGCGGCTGAGAGAGCTGGGGGGGTTCAGCCTGGAGAAGAGAAGGCTGAGGGGAGAGCTCATTGCTCTCTACAAGTACCTAAAAGGAGGTTGTGGAGAGGAGGGAGCTGGGCTCTTCTCCCAAGGGACAGGGGACAGGATGGGAATGGCCTCGAGTTCTGCCAGGGGAGGTTCAGGCTGGACATTAGGAAAAAATTTTCACAGAAAGGGTCATTGGGCAGTGGCAGAGGCTGCCCAGGGAGGGGGTTGAGTCACCTTTCCTGGAGGCGTTTAAGGGACGGGTGGACGAGGCGCTGAGGGACATGGGTTAGCGGCAGATGGAATGGTTGGACTCGATGATCCAAGAGGTTTTTTCCAAGCCGGTGACCCTCTCATCCCATTATTCCCTGAATGGCTCCGCCCACTCCCACCCTGCCCCATTGCCCCCCTCGCCGCCTGGCCCCGCCCACTCCCATCCCGGACAACCAATGGCCGCGGGTGCTCCCGTGCGCGATGACGCAGTGGGCGTGGCTCCGTGCGTCGCTGTGCGTCCCGTGCGTCGCCGCCGCCATTTTGGCCAGCGCGGGCGGGGAGGGGAGGCCGGGTGTTTCTGAGGTGCTGCCGCCATTTTGTAGCTTAGGTGGTTTCAGCGCGGAGGGAGCGGGCGAAGGGCGCCGGAGTCAGCCCCACATCCCGCCGTTACCCGCCAGCCAGCCCCAATCGAGATCTGGCGACCTGTTTGCTTCGGTGAGAGCGGGTTGCTCCTAGCGGGAGGCGGGAAGTTCTTAGGGAGGCCCCTCAGGATGGGGAAGCCCTCATCGAGGCCCCTCAGGAAGGGGGGTGGGAGAGGCTTTGTCCGTTAGAGAGTGAGGGGGCGATCTTTGTCATTTAAAGGGGTGAGGAGGCTGTGTTTGCTCCTGCCCAGGCTTCGTGCACCCAGAGCCCATCTTTTTTAACCCGAAGCTGGGGAAGGGGCTGGAGCTCAGGGGTTCTGATGGCCCTGGGGCTGTTCAGACTGGAGAAGAGGCTGAAGGGAGACGTCGTTGCTCTCTAACTGCCCAAAAGGAGGTTGTGGTGAGGGGGGTGCTGGGCTCTTCTCGTACGGAACCAAGGGATGGGATGAGAGGGAGCGCCCTCAGGTTTAGCCGGGGGAGTTTTATATTGGATTTGGGAAATGTTCTTCACCAAAAGGGCTCTCAGGCACTGTCAGAGACTGCCCAGGGCAGTGGGGGAGTCTTCATCCCCGAGGGTGTTCAAAAGCCGCGTGGACGAGGTGCTCAGGGATGGTTCGGGGTTGGGTAGGGACGGCTGGATTCAAGGTGGCTAGTGCTGGAGTCTGTCGACATAAGAAGGACCTGGGTCTGTTGGAGCATCTCCTATAGGAGGACAGGCTGGGAGAATTGGGGTTGTGCAGCCTGGAAGGCTGTGGGGCTTAGATCATCTTCTAGTGCTAAAAGGGGCTCCAGGAAAGCTGGGGTGGGGCTCTTGATTAGAAAGTACAGGGACAGGACAAGGAGAACGGTTTTGAATCAGGGGCTCCAAGCCCCATCCAGCCTGGCCTTGAACATCTCCCGGGATGGGGCAGCCACCACTGCTCTGGGCAACCTGGGCCAGGGCCTCCCCACCCTCATAGAAAAGCATTTCTCCCTAAGATCTCACCTCTTTCAGCTGAAAATCGTTCCACTCATCCTCTCCCTGCACTCCTTGATCCAGAGCCCCTACCCAGTTTTGCTGTAGCCCCTTTCTGCACTGGAAGCTGCTCTAAGGTTTCCCTGGAGCCTTCAGTCTGCATGGTTGGTTGGTTTGAGCTCAGCACATTTTAGTCACATTCATCACCGCCAAAGCACTTGGGCTTGAGCTGTGCTCCAAATATCTGTAACAGCTGAGTTTAAATCCCTCTGCCGATTTTGTGGGGCATGTGGCAGTTTCTCACGTTTGAGAACAATGTTAGGGCTGCAGATGAGCTGTCCACCAGAGCCTTGGATATTAAAAAGCCAGAGCGACTGTGCCCTTAACAGTTTATCTCTGTCCAAGTGTCAGCAATTGCAGTGGCAGGATGAAACCTCTATATTTGTTGAATATGCAGGACTTCTGTAGAGCAATCTTGGGATTTCATTGTTGAGTATTCAGTGTCTCGTTTGAAACATACAGGGATTTCCATCTTGCCGATGCTAAACACTGAGGAAGGGCGGTAGTGCCGCTTGATGCTGTACTAAATGAGACACTTGGTTGCCATCTTGGGTGCCGCTGCGGTTTTGCAGCATTCCTCCTGCTGGCATTAAAAATCTCACTTTCTAAAAGATGACTTCTTAGTGAGGGTGAGTTAGGTTAACTTTTTGATTTATTAAATCTGCTTATCATGGTAGTGGCCTGGAAAACTTATTTAAAAACGTGACAGAATACCAGTTATTTGCCCCTTTCTTGCATATTGTCTCCTTTAGAGAGGGGAGAATCGGGTTTTTCAGTGTTTAGACCAGCACATGCAAGATCTCTGTGCTGTTTGTGACGTCTGGTTTTTGTGTTTACAGATTCTCTTGATCTGAAGATGGCTGCACAGTCAGCACCGAAGGTTGTGCTAAAGAGCACCACCAAGATGTCTCTGAACGAGCGGTGAGGAAGCCAACAGCACCTTCAGCTCATAAGAAATATTTTTACTTAAATTATCACTGTCCGGTGTCCAAAAAACCAACGTGGTTTCTGCCCTCTTTTAACCTCACTAAAACGAGCAGATGGCTAAGCACCTCTGTCTTAAACTGCAACAGATGTGGTACGCAAGGTTAAAAGGGCAAATGTTTTGGAGAAATTTATCCATAGTGGTTAAAATTAACCTGTTCAACACGTAAATGTGGTGGGATGTGTTATAACCAAAAAGAGAAACCCCACGCCCTCCCTGTTTCTTCCACATGTTGTTACATTGGTAGAGCCGGCCCTGCAGCCTGGTAGCATGTTACCTGAGCTGCAGCAGGCCTGCTGCTTTGTCCGAGGTGGGCACACGCACGTGGGCCGGCCTGTAAGAGGCGTGCAGCAGGCCGCCAGACACGCCCAAAGGCCCTTAACACCGTTTTGGGCCTTGTAAGAGGCAAATGCTTTGCTTCACCTCCATTTCTTTCTCTCTTCTTGATTTCTTTTATTTCTTCTGTTGAGTATTCTTCTTGTTTTTCCATGCCATTGAGCTATTGTGCGGTTCTAACAGCGATGCTGCAGCTGTGTTTCACTTTCTTACTAATCACGCCTGAATTAACTATGTTGGGGTTATCGAACCAGGGATAAAGGGAGCCACTTGAGTGTGGTTCTGGCTCAAGCAAGTGCTGCAGTGGGATGTATCCCAGGAGCTTCCCTCAGGGAAGAAGAGCAGTGAGATGCAGTGCAGGGAGGGCTCGTTGGCCTGTTTCATCGCGGTCAGTTCATATCCCTCATCAGTTGAAGTTCTCCTCTGCAACCTGGATGCAGTAGGAAGCAGCAGGTTTGCTGCGAAGGAGGTTCGCTATCCTGCTGTGTCTTCTGCTTGTAGGTAGCTCTTAAAGACAGAGGGGTTTTTGTGCACCAAAGAAATGGCCCGGTGAGCTTTTTTAATAAGTGACAGCACTGGGGTGGTGGCATTTCTTATGCCCCAGTCCTGTGGTGCACCAGGGACGTGCTGCTCTGTCCTCGGGGCAACGCCTTCTGCAAATTTGTCTCTGGCATAGAGGTTTTAAAAAGTTTTCTCTCATGTATGAGGGTTAATTTTGCTTTTGCAGGCAGATTTCAGGTTGCCTCTCCCATCTGCCATGGCCATCTCTGCTTATCGCTTGTTTTCATTCCTTTTGCCATTTCTAAAATCAGTAGCCTAAAGCTTTTATCACTTCTGAATTAATATCCAACATCATTTCCAAGTTTCCAGTTCTTGCACACTTGTGGAAAACAAGGAACACGTAATCCCGTATGACGTGACCCGAGTACCACTCTTTACGTAAGGTTCATGGGATCTGCAGACCAAATCTTGAGAACCATGAAATGCCGATAAATGTGTGTAATAAAGCTTTATTTAAACACCCGTTTTATTCGACCTTGAAGCTTTACTAACATGCTGAAGAACAAACAGCCGATGCCAGTGAATATTCGGGCTACCATGCAGCAGCAGCAGCAGCTGGCCAGTGCCAGAAACAGAAGACTGGCCCAGCAGATGGAGAACAGACCTTCTGTCCAGGCTGCTTTGAAGCTCAAACAGGTGAGAGGGGGTGGCATGTTCTGGGCTACCTGTTGATGCTGTCCCCAGCCGGTGGCTTTCCAGGATGTGGTGGAGAGTTGGAACAACGCTCTTGACAGTTAAAAATGAGAGACCTGGAAGGGACTTGCAGAAAATCCCACTTTGTAATTCAGATAAGTAATGTTTTGTAACTTGCTTGTTCTCTGAATAGTGGCTGCCACGTTCCTGGAGGTGTTCAAGGCCAGGTTGGATGGGGCTTTGGGTCCCCTGATCCGGTGGGAGGTTTCCCTGCCCGTGGCAGGCAGTGGACTTGAATGGGCTTTGAGGTCCCTTCCAACCCAAACCATTCCATGATTCTGTATTACCAAGTTGGAGTTATTTTGTGCTGGCTGTTCATCTCTCCTCTCTATTTTTACAGAGTAATGTTCGCATTCAGGGTTTCTGGATCTACCAAGTGCTCCATCTCGCGATCTAGCTGCACTTATTGTTGCTACAGGTTGTTTCCAGTCCTTACTGTCCTGGTGAGGCTGGTGGCTCCCGTCCCCAGCTCTACCCTCTCGTGGTGCCCTCCCCTGATTGCAGCTGGCTGCGAGGAGCAAGCTCAGTTTCTGATTGCCCACGAGTGCGAGGCCGTAGGCCTGGCTTTAAGGCAGTCACACACACCTTGTATAAAGAGTCTGTTGTTCCACATCGCAGTGATGAGTGCTGGAGGTTATGGTGTGCTTCTCAGGCTGCCTTCGGTAGAGCAGGAGACCAGAACAAATACAGATTTAGATTTCTCTGCTGCAGTCCATGTGCTTCTCAACAACTCTGGACTTCACAAGATTTTGCCCTTCAGCCCTTTCTCTACAACAGCAATAACATTCGTCCAGGGCCTGCTCGTTGTCAGACAGGGAGGTTGCCAGTTGTAAAATGTGTGGCTAAATGGGAAGGCTGGTAAGATCGACTGAAAATAGGTGTAAGGTGCAGATTAAGAGCTTTGGGGCAGCCCCTTGTCTGTGCAGCAAGTTCAGAGAGCAACACGGCCTGTCCTGACAGTAGCGTGAGTTAAATAGAATTCTGTGCATGACTTCACACAGGAGGAGAAAGTTCTGGAAATGGCTGAGCTGAATAGCTGGGATGCTTAAACCTGGAAGCTCTCGCTCTTCTTTAAGAGGAATATGGTTGCTTTCTAAGATTTCTTGAGACTTGTACAGGCTGTGGTGCCAGTCAGCCTTGCAGAGCTCATAAACAAAAGCTCTGGATGTGGCAGTCTGAATTCTTTTCTGCTTAAAAGAATAAAGTCTAAAGAGTTAAGAATTTCACAGTGAAGCTGCTTGAAAGCATGAAGCTTCTGCTTGTGGAATTGAGTTGTAGCAGAGTCTTTAGGCTGAGCTCTTCAGTGCGGTTTTTTTTTTTGTTGTTTTTGGGTGTAGGTGTACTTCCATGATCTGCTGGAGTTAAATCCTGCAGGGAAGGGCCAGGGAAAGGCGCTGAAGGGAAATCTGGAAACTTTGTTGGGTCTTTCAATATTGCAGGTCATTCTGGGAGTGGATGTGGTGATTGGATTTTCACAAGTACTGTACCAGGAGCTTTATGGATCATTCGGAATATGCTCTGACTGGAAGCGCTGAGTAGTGCTGGTTCCAGAGATGGGATGGGTCACTTGTCCTTCAGGAAAGACTTCACGAGTTCCTGTGGAGTGCTGCTTGTGCCAGATCAGTGGATTTTGCATCTGCCATCTTCCACATCAGAGTGCGCGAGTGTTTGTGTGAACCTGCTGTGGTTTTTAGTGTTAAAACATTGATCTTGACGGTGGTTGTGGACACATTTTTGTAGCCACTGGGGCAAACCAAAGCACAGCTGCTCTGAGGGAGAGCAGAAGGGTGGGTGAGCACTTCTGGGCTGTTGGCAGTGCAAAGCCCAGCAGCTTCTTAAACTCCTGGTATGTAACATGAAAGAGTAATTGGCTTATAAACCTATAAACGGCTGTGGCACATCCGCATGGTTCCTCGTTCCTGCCTGCCAGGGGGTAGGGCAGGAGAGAGACGTAACAGTTTATGTTGAGAAAAATTGACTATCTGAACTCTAATGCAGTAAGATTTAAAATCTTGCTGCAGCTACAAAAGAGTGATTTTAGGGATCGATTCAGCTTTCCACAGGCATGGGTCAAGCAGGCCTATAAAGCTGGCAAGCAAAGCAACTTTTGGAACCTGTAGTAAAATACAGCTTTTAAGGTAGTCCCATCACTTTGCATTCCTTGAGATCAAGAGCTTCTGTTCCTGAGACAAGTGTGAAGGTTCCTGCTGTGCTTCCTGAC
Organism: Clamator glandarius; assembly: GCA_033459285.1. NCBI lineage: Eukaryota > Metazoa > Chordata > Aves > Cuculiformes > Cuculidae > Clamator > Clamator glandarius. The sequence continues at coordinate 207,698 of JAUNZM010000547.1, read as the reverse complement.
ACCTTGCAGGATTCAGCAGTGCCTGTGGAAGCTATAACTGCTCTGCAGAGACTGGTGCCGGTATTGGTGATACTGGGATGTGAAGTGGCGGTTCAGCTGTGTCGTGAGCGGTTGAGCCGTCCCTGCAGCAGCTCTGCTGTGTTTGAGGGCAGAGCTGCCCCTGTCCCCAGGGAAGCTCTGTTGCAAAATGGAGTCTGGTGGTGGGACAGACACAGCAGGGAAAAACCTCTGCTTTACAGTCCGGGTACACAAAGGTGGCTGTTTGCCTCTCTAGTGAGGGTAATTTTACCCAGTATTTTAGCACAGATGGAGAAGTTGATGCTTTTCCTTGCGGTTGCCTTATTCCACTGGGTAGAGTCCAATGGCATGAGGTTTAAGAAGGCCAAATGCCGGGTCCTGCACTTGAAGCACAACAACCCTGAGCAGCTACAGACTAGAAGTCTGTCTAGAATGCTGCCTGGAGGAGAGGGAGCTGGGGGCGTTGGTTGACAGCCAACTGAACATGAGCCAGCAGTGGCCCAGGTGGCCAAGAAGGCCAAGGGCATCTTGACCTGTATCAAACGGCATGGCCAGCAGGTCCAGGGAGGTTCTTCTCCCTCTGGACTCGGCACTGGTGAGACCACAACTCGAATCCTGGGGTCAGTTCTGAGCCCCTCACCACAAGAAGGATGTTGAGGCTCTGGGGCGAGTGCAGAGAAGAGCAATGAAGCTGGTGAAAGGTCTGGAGAAGAGGAGCGGCTGAGAGAGCTGGCGGGGTTTAGCCTGGAGAAGAGAAGGCTGAGGGGAGACCTCATTGCTCTCTACAAGTACCTAAAAGGAGGTTGTGGAGAGGAGGGAGCTGGGCTCTTCTCCCAAGGGACAGGACGAGAGGGAATGGCCTCAAGCTCCCCCAGGGGGAGGTTTAGGCTGGACATTAGGAAAAAATTTTCACAGATTGGGTGATTGGGCACTGGCAGAGGCTGCCCAGGGAGGGGGTTGAGTCACCTTCCCTGGAGGGGATTAAGGGACGGGTGGGCGAGGTGCTAAGGGACGTGGGTTAGTGGCTGATAGGAATGGTTGGACTTGATGATCCAGTGGGTCTCTTCCAACCTGGTGATTCTATGATTCTGTGACAGGCAAGGCTTGTGCTAAAGGGGCGTTTGCTTGGACTGTCACCTCCCAGCTGAAGGGATTAGCAGGCTGTGTTGTGAAATAAGTGTCTGGTTTGGATCTCACAAGAGAGAAAAATGGTTCCTTTGACATACGCAAGCTTTGTATCTTTGTATGGACACTTCTTGCCAGGAAGGCTCTCTGTTCTCTCTTTAACCTTCACAGAGCAGATTGAATTGTTTTTCTTTGAAGCTGAATTATCTGTTGCAGGGAGCTTGTGACCTGTTTGATTTTAAACAAGCCAAGCTACCACACTGTTGTTAGTAGGTGATTGCTGCATGATTTTCTTGTTTCTTAAAAATATTTTATTCCAGAAGAGCTTAAAACAACGCCTCGGTAAAAGTAACATCCAGGCACGACTGGGCCGGCCAGCAGGAGCCCTCGCCCGTGGCGCCATGGGAGGAAGGGGGCTGTCCATGGGCCAGAGGGGCTTGCCCCGGGGAGCCATGCGTGGTGGCCGGGGAGCCAGAGCTCTGCTCCGAGGAGGAGTCCCACTCCGAGGTCAGTGTGGTGGCCGGGTGGGGGTTCCGTACATATCTGTAAAGCTGTTGATTTGGTTTTTTTGACCATGTGACTCTGATTCTTTTGCTTGGTCTGAATATTTTTTTTTCTGTTTGGAATTCCCTTTCTCTTGAAGGTCAGAGCCTGCTCCGTGGAGGACGAGGGATGTCCCCAAGGATGGGCCTGAGAAGAGGTGGCATTAGAGGCCGTGGTGGCCCTGGAAGAGGTGGTCTGAGCAGGGGCGCCATGGGCCGCGGAGGACTTGGTGGCCGAGGTGAGTGCATGTGGACTTCAGGAGCATCACAGTGCTGCGGGCAAGTGGGAGGAAGCTTTTAATTCTTGCTCCTGGTTAAGGCTGGCGTGCGTACATACATGGAGCCCTAAATCCCTCTGTCCTTGAGTTTGTGTACGGCACGGTGCTGTGTTAAGGCTTTCTCTGCAGAAATGTTTCACCCAGCTTTATGCCTAACCAGGACTCAGCTCTTCTGGTGCTGCCAGAAGGATTCTGGGGGCTCCCAGGAGAGTCCTCTGCATCTGGAAGCATCCGTGGCTGAGGAATGCTTGGAGCAGTAGTTGAGGCAGGGAGTGATCTTCCAGCATAGCAAGGAGTATTACACTTTGTCCTTGAATTTAAGAAGGAAAGGCCAGGCTGGATGAGGCTTTGAGTAACCTGATCCAACAGGAAGCATCCCTGTCCGTGACAGCAGGCTGGAACTGGATGGGCTTTGAGGACCCTTTCAACCCAAATCATTCCATGGTTCTATGAAATGATACAGAGCCTACGTAACCCCAGGGACTCCTGAAATAATCAGTGAAGGGGGAAATATGACAGAGGAGAGGGCCTAAACCCCTATAAAATGAACTTAAATTCAAAATTTGAAGCTGGATCAAATCTTGGGTAAATGAAATCTTCCTTCTCAGTAGCAGGAGTGTGAGAGGAAATGCAGGAGACGCTGGTGGTGGGGCTGGAAATGCTGCAAGCAGATGTTTGATTGGAACCAGCCAGCTGTGCTCTGCTGTTGCTGATGGGCTCAGTGTTTGTTGGAGTCAGCGTAGTTACTGGAAAGCTGCCTGTCCCTTGATGGCTTTGGCTTGGAGCTCTCGCTCTGTTTCTTAGCCAAACACATGCTGATCGATGTGGGTCCTTGGGTCTCCAGCTCCTGAAGGAATTTGGAAGCCACTCCATTGGGAGTGTGTGTCTGTAGGAAAAAAAGGGCTTGTAAAGAGTGACAGCGTTGCTGAAAGCTTCAGACTAAGCTGGAGTTGTGCAGGGCCTTGGGGTGTGAACCCTGGGAGAGAGGTGTCCCTCATGGAGGTGGGATGGGGACACAGGGAGTGGAGATGGGATTTGGAACTCTTAGTCACAGATCAAATGTCTGTCTAGTCTTCTGGACTGGACTGGATGCAGCCTGAGGACAAAACCCGACCAGCTGGAGGGCATCTACCACTGTGGGATTCCTTGTGGAGATGCCGGGTTGTCCAGGCTCTGTCCAGGGAGCAGCCGTGGGGAATTTGTAACCGGTATCTTGTCTCCCTGTAAGGTCGCGGCATGGTGGGCCGAGGACGAGGGGGCTTCAGAGGTCGCGGCAGAGGCCGAGGGCGAGGAAGAGGATCAGCACGTCCTGCGCTGACCAAGGAGCAGCTGGACAACCAGTTAGATGCGTACATGTCCAAAACAAAAGGACACCTGGATGCGGAGCTGGATGCTTATATGGCTCAGACAGACCCGGAGAGCAATGACTGAGGCCGCTCCAGAGACTGGCGTCGCAGTCGGGGTGCGATATCTGCCTGCACGCGAACATGGAAACCCTGATTCGCGCCAGAAGGACCTGTGGGAATTGGGAGCGGCCCTCTTCTACCGAGAGATCAGACCTAGTGTGTTCCCTTAAAGTTTTGATACTCTGTTGTATGAACCCTCTTTATGGATTATTTTTTATATCTTTTTTTTTTCCCCTTCCCCAAGTATTCCACTGGGATTGTGAGTTAACCCACTGCCTGTGCCCGCACCTCACAGCACAGCACGGCGTGTTAAGGCCGAGCACTCGTCAGTGCTGGGATTGCGTGTCCGTGTGCCTCTCCAGCTCCACGCTTGCATTTTGGCATTGGCCCTGTCCCTGCAAGTGGCCAAATGCCGAGCTGGATCCCATTGGAAGCAAAAAAGCCTCCCAGCAGGGCGAGCGGTCGGGCCCGGTTTAGGTGTTAGTGCTCCTCCGGCCACGCCAAACAAAAGTCCCTCTGTGCTGCAAAACCAGCGTCCCATTCCTGCCTGGCACAGGGCGCTTCCCAGGTTGGAATCTTCCTTGGTTTTACCTTTTGGTTTTAGATCAGTTTTTGTGTTTCCATTGTGTTGTGTTTGACTGGATGCCACCGGCGGTTTCGGTAGCAGCGAGGCAACTGGTGTTTGCGTCAAGGAGTGGGAAGCGAGAACGTCAAACCACAGCCGTGATGGCAGAACGCTCTTCAACTACAGGATCCAAAATCTGTCCAGCACCTTCCGCTGTATCCAGACAGCATCCAACTGCCTGCATGTCACTGGATGGGCTTGGGAAGGGGTTTTGTTCCCTCCAGCTCCTTCTCCCCTTGAGTTTCAGTTCAGCCATTTTGTGAGCTGTTCCAATTTTCATGGAATCCTGTGTTTCTGGTTTGTTGTAACGAAGGAGAAACAATGATAAAAGCAATCTGGGCTCTGGGTTGTTTGGCTTTTTTTTTCCATGGAAAGGTTTGGGGTTTTTTGTCCTCCCGCTTTGCCATTTGGGGGTAAAAATGTGCTTCTCGGGGAACGCTGTAGAGTCGGATCTCCCCGTGGATTCTGCTGCTTGGGAATGGCAAATTGTGGGCTGGGAGTAAAGCAGGCCCTGTGCTGCTGAGGCTGCTCTGCCTCATCCAGGAGGATTGTTTCGCTGTCGCTGCTCAGGGAGCTGCCGGCTCTGCCTGGTCCTGCAGTGGAAGCGGAGCTGCCTGCCCTGGGAGCACGACTGCGATTGGCTGCGGCTCCGCGGTGCTCGGGATTCATCGTTTCGGTTTTGCAATAAACCCATCATGAAGTGGAGCGAGGCTGAGTAGCCAGCCTGGCCCCGGGGTCAGCGCTGCCCCTGAACCCCACGGTTTCCCTGCACCAAATCCAGGGGAGAGTTGGGATGGAGCTTCACTGCTGCCCTGTGATGTCCTGTGAGTTGGGATGAGGCAGAAGTGGCTTCCCTCCTGCTTTCCCTTCCCTCTGCCTCCTTCTGTGAGCCAAGACTTCAAGGATGGAGAGCGTCCCCTTCCCAGCAGGGGCTGGGAGCAGGGAGGCGCAAACAGGAGTGAAATCTCCTCAGACCCTTTATCTCCCTCTTCTTGGGATTATCTGGGAGCAAAGTTAGCGGCCCTGGAGCCAAGGAGACGGTGTCAATGTGGGGGATGTGGGACCTGGCCTCTCCTCCCTGCTCATCCCTCTCTGGAGCTGGGGGACAAGCTTGGCTCTGGTGTTGAGGCTCAAACCATGGGATCGGTGAGGTATTTTTCCAGCAGGGATGGGGAAGAGGGGAGCCCTCGATCCCAGCCCCACGGGGCCACATGAGGAGCCCTGACAGGTTTGTGAAAAGCACCCAGACATGTCCCCTCACCCAGAAATGTCACTCCCCAGCTGGAGTGGGAGAATGTGTCGCCTAGTTATTCCTCTGCTTTGCCCCAGCGCTGGGGCGGGAAGGGCTGTTTGGGGTGTCCTTGGGGCAGACCCCAAGAGCCAGCGAGCGCTCCCAGCCCTCGCATCTCCAGGTGGGAGCTGGAGCCATGGAGAAGCCATCTCTGCTCAACCCATTTTCTCCCAAACCAGACTGAGTTTTGGATGGGACTGGAGATGGTCCTGGCCCTTCGAGTCTTTCCCAGTGATGCTGAAAATGCCAGCAAATAAACTCTTTAAGACTCATTTTGGAGTTTTAGAAGACAAGCATCCTTTATCAGGCCTGGGCAGTGCGAGGAGCGATCTCTATCAATTGTGTGCAGGAGGTGGGACAGAAGAGATTTCCCACTTACATGCATAGGGATAAATTTTCCCAGAAATCTTACGCATATTGTATTACTTTCCAATAATTTCAATGTTCTTATGAACTTCCACAACAGTGAAATCTCTTGCTAATTTGGAGCTGCTTCCAGCTCTGCCTGATCTTGCATTTGAAATGGAGAAAGGCTGCAAAAAGAGGGGATTAGAGGGAAAAACACCTCTGTTCAGCATAGATCAGACTGAACACGAGACACAATCATCTCTTACATCTTGCACCCTTAAAAAGTTCGCAGACGACACTGAGCTGGGTGGAAGTGTGGATCTGCTGGAGGGCAGGGAGGCTCCCAAGGGATCTGAACAGGCTGGACCGATGGGCAGAGTCCAATGGGATGAGGTTTAAGAAGGCCAAATGCCGGGTCCTGCGCTTGGGGCACAAGAACCCTGAGCAGCTACAGACTAGGAGAAGCCTGGCTGGAAACTGCCTGGAGGAGAAGGACCTGGGGGTGTTGGTTGAACAGGAGCCAGCAGGGGCCCAGGTGGCCAAGGAGGCCAAAGGCATCTTGGCTTGGAGCAGACACGGCGTGGCCAGCAGGGCCAGGGAGGTTCTTCTCCCTCTGGACTCGGCCCTGGGGAGACGGCTCCTCGAATCCTGGGGTCAGTTCTGGTTCCTCCCCACCAGAAGGATGTTGAGGCTCTGGAGCGAGTGCAGAGAAGAGCAACGAAGCTGGGGAGGGGGCTGGAGAAGAAGAGGAGCGGCTGAGAGAGCTGGGGGGGTTCAGCCTGGAGAAGAGGAGGCTGAGGGGAGAGCTCATTGCTCTCTGCAACTCCCTGATAGGAGCTTGTGGAGAGGAGGGAGCTGGGCTCTTCTCCCAAGGGACAGGACGAGAGGGAATGGCCTCAAGCTCCCCCAGGGGAGGTTCAGGCCGGACATCAGGAAAAAATCTCAGCGGAAAGGGTCATTGGGTAGTGGCAGAGGCTGCCCAGGGAGGGGGTTGAGTCACCTTTCCTGAAGGGGTTTAAAATACTGGTGGATGAGGTGCTGAGGAGTATAGTTTGGGAATTGATAGGAATGGTTGGACTCGATGATCCAGTGGGTCTTTTCCAACCTGGTGATTCTGTGGGTCTGTGATTCTGTGACTCTATAACAGGGGCTCCTCCAGCTGCCCAGGCCCCAACCCGCCGCGCTGCTCCCGGTCCTCCCCGCCGCCAGGCGGCGCTGCTCCCCGTATCCAGCAGGGGGCGCTGCTCTAGGTCCTCCTCGCCGCTAGGGGGGCGCTGGTCGCGGTGCCGGCCGCTGGGGGTGTGCTCCTCGTCCTCCCCGCCGCTAGGGGCGCTGTTCCCGGTGTCGTTTCCCTCCCCGCCCCGGGGCCGCTTCGGGCCCTCCCGCCGCGGGGCCGCGGCGTCCCCGCCGCCATGGGCGCCGCCGTGTTCTTCGGCTGCGCCGGCATCGCCTTCGGGCCGGCGCTCTCGCTGTTCCTGCTCACGGTGGCGGCCGAGCCGCTGCGAGTCATCGTGCTGGTGGCGGGGTGAGCGGGGGGGCGGCTGGGGGGCAGGGACGGGGCGGTTGGGGGCGGGGGGCAGTGAGGGGGCTGCTGGGGGGCAGAGAGAAGTTGGGAGGCACTTCGGGAGCAGTTGGGGGGCATCTGGAGAGCGTTGAGGGGGCGAGTTTGGGGTACTTGGGGGGAAGGGGGCAGCGAGGGACAGTTGGTGGGCAGAGAGAAGTTGGGGGCATTTATGGGGTAGTTGGGAGTAGCTCGGGGGCAGGAACAGCTGTTGGGGGGCAGGGGCAGTTCGGGAGCAGCTGGGGGGCAGTTAGGGGGCAGGGAGCATTTAGAAGCATAGAATCACCAAGTTGGAAGAGACCCACCGGATCATCGAGTCCAACCATTCCTATCAACCACTAACCCATGTCCCTCAGCACCTCGTCCACCCGTCCCTTAAACACCTCCAGGGAAGGGGACTCAACCCCCTCCCTGGGCAGCCTCTGACAGGGACCAACGACCCTTCCTAATGTCCAGCCTAAATCTCCTCTGGTGGAGCTTGAGGCCATTCCCTCTTGTCCTGTCCCCTTTCCCTTGGGAGAAGAGCCCAGCTCCCTCCTCTCCACAACCTCCTCTCAGGGAGTTGCAGAGAGCAATGAGCTCTCCCCTCAGCCTCCTCTTCTCCAGGCTGAACCCCTCCAGCTCTCTCAGCCGCTCCTCTTCTTCTCCAGCCCCCTCCCCAGCTCCGTTGCTCTTCTCTGCACTCGCTCCAGAGCCTCAACATCCTTCTGGTGGGGAGGCACCAGAACCGACCCCAGGATTCGAGGAGTGGTCTCCCCTGTGCTGAGTCCAGAGGGAGAAGAACCTACCTCCCTGGACCTGCTGGTCACGCTAGGGGGCTGTTGGGGGGCATGGAGCAGTGAGGGGGCAGTTGAGGGACAGAGAGAAGTTGGGGGCATTTAGGGAACAGTTGGGGGACAGAGAGCACTGAAGGGGCAGTTGGGGGTAAGAGCATTGAGGGGGCAGGCTGGGGGCAGTTGGGGACAGGGAGCAGTGAGGGAACAGTTCAGCACTTGGGGGGCAGTGAATATTGTGGAAGCACTTGGAGGGCAGAGAGCATTGAGGGGGGAGTTGGGGCAGATTTGGGGGGTGGGAGCAGTGAGTGGACAGCTGGGGGACAGAGAGAAGTTGGGGGGCATTTAGGGGGCAGTTGGGGGTAGCTGGGGGGCAGCGATGGGGCAGTTGGGGGGCAGAGAATGTTGAGGGGGCAGCTGGGGGTAAGAGAGCATTGAGGGGGCGGGTTGGGGGCAGGGAGCAGTAAGGGGGCAGTTCAGCACTTGGGGGGCAGTGAATATTTGAGGAAGGACTTGGGGCAGATTTGGGGGACAGCTGGGGCAAGAGTGTTGAGGGGGCAGGTTGGGGGGATTTGGGGGTGGGGAGCAGTTAGGGGGCACTGAGGGGGCAGCTGGGGGTAAGAGAGCATTGAGGGGGTGAGCTGGGGTAGGTGAGGGGTCAGTTGGGAGGTCAGGAAGTATTGAGGGAGCAGTTGAGGGGCAGAAAACTTTGAGGGGGCAGTTGAGGAGGTTGGAGAGGGCAGCTTGGGGCTGCGGAGGGCTTGGAGATCACTGGTGTGAGTGGGACGGGGCCGTGGATTTGGGGGGTTCTCAGGCGCTGGCCAGGGGAGCCTCCATCCCTGGGGTCTCAAACAAGGCGCTTGGAGGTGGACGGGGACGGCTGGACTCCATGAGCTCAAAGGTCTTTTCTAACCAAACGATTCCTGTGCCGATGATCCAGCAGCCCTCACCGAAAGCTTTTCCAGTGTAACGCAGGACCGGGAGCTCGGGCAAAATACAGAATCCTGGATTGGTTTGGGTTGAACAGACCTCAAAGCCCATCCAATCCCACCCCTGCCATGGGGATACCTGCCAGGGGATCAGGTCTCCAAGCCCCATCCAACCTGGCCTTGAACACCTCCAGGGACGGGGCAGCTACCCCTGCTCTGGGCAGCCAGTTCCAGTGCTGGGTTTGTGTCACTCCGAGCTCCCTGTCTCAGCCTGGCATTCCCTGTCTCCGCAGGGCATTTTTCTGGCTGGTGTCTCTCCTCCTGGCCTCGCTCATCTGGTTTGTGTCGGTTCATCTCAGTGACCGGGAGGATGCGAAGCTGCAGTACGGCCTCCTCGTCTTTGGTGCCGCCGTCTCTGTCCTGCTGCAGGAGGCCTTCAGGTTCGCCTACTTCAAGCTGCTGAAGTAAGAGCCTGCGCGGGGACGGGACTCCTGTTCCATGGGCAGCGATCCCTCTGCTTCGTGGCCAGGGAACCGTGCAAAGCATCTTCCTCATTGGCTCCTGGCAGAGAGCTCTTTGTCCTCGCCCCGCGTTCATTTATAGCTCTCCCTTCCCGACTCTGGCCCTGTTCTGAAGGAGCCGCTCATGCTTTTCTCCCGCCCAACCAGGAAAGCGGATGAAGGCCTGGCGATGATCAGCGAGGACGGCCGGTCTCCCATCTCCCTGCGGCAGATGGCTTACGGTGAGCAGGAACCGCACAGGGCTTTGCTAGCGTAGAATGGAATCACAGAATCATTAGGTTGGAAAAGACCTTTGGGATCATCAACTCCAACCGTCGCTGTCCACTACTTATCACATCCCCAAGCACCTCATCTCCCCGCCTTTTAATCCCCTCCAGGGATGGGGCCTCAACCACCTCCCTGACAGCCGTTCCAGGGCTTGAGATCCCTTTCTGTGAAGACATTTTGCTTAATGTCCAATTGAAACTTGCCCTGACGCGGCTTGAGGCCGTTCCCTCTTGTCCCATCACCTGTTGGAAAGACCAACACCCACCTCTCTGCAACCTCCTCTTAGGTAGTTGTAGAGAGCAATGTCCCCCCTCAGCCTTCTCTTCTCTAGGCCACACAACCCCAGGTCCCTCATTGCTCCCACAACCCCTGATCTCCATTCCCTTCTCTGGATGTACTCCAGGACCTCAAGGTCTTTCTTGGAGTGAAGGCTCTTTCCCACCCTCCTGCCTTTCCCTGGGGCTCGTGGTGGAGGCAGCGCCACCGTGGGCTCTCCTGGCTGACTCTCTTCTCCCTCCGCAGTCTCAGGCCTGTCCTTCGGCATCATCAGTGGCGTCTTTTCCGTTATTAACATCCTGGCAGACTCCATCGGGCCGGGCATCGTTGGGATCCATGGCGACTCTCCGTACTATTTCATCACATCTGGTGAGGCTCGGGGCTGGATTGAGCTCGGGGCGCTGTCGATGCCGGGCAGAGCCGGAGTCCGGTCTCGGCACGTGGTGGAGCTGGATAGAGCTAGGGTCCAGCCCTGGCATGTGGTGGAGCCGGACAGAGCTGGAGTTGGGCACTGACGAGTGTCAGAGCTGGTCAGAGCCACAGTCTGGCCCTGGCACATGGCAGTAACCCACTAGAGCTGGAGTCTGACCCTACTGTGTGGTGATAGCCGGTTACAGCCCTAGTCCGGCCCCAGCACGTGGCAGAGGTGATTAGAGCCACAGCCTGGTCCCAGGATGTGGCTCTTGACCGATGCCAGGAGGAGGAAGGTGATGGCAAGGTCTGAAGAGTCCCTGTCGCCCTCTTCCCACAGCGTTCCTCACCATGGCCCTGGTCCTGCTCCACACCTTCTGGGGCGTCATCTTTTTTGATGCCTGCGAGAGACGCCGCTACTGGTGCCTGGGGCTGGTGGTTGCCAGTCACCTCCTCGCCTCCGGGCTGGTGAGTGTGAGCTGAGAGCCGGCCAGGCCCGCTCCGTAAGCTCCCCAAAGCATGTCGGAGGCAGGGAGGGGATTGCAGGGACTCCTTCTATCCCTGCCTCTGCACTGTGGGGCAAGTCACAGTCCTCTTGGAATTGTGAAATGGTTTGGGTGGGAAGGGGCCTCAAAGCCCATCCATTCCCACCCCTGCCATGGGCAGGGACACCTCCCACTGCTTCAGGGGCTCCAGGCCCCATCCAGCCTGGCCTTGAACCCCTCCAGGGATGGGGCAGCCACCACTGCTCTGGGCCTTACATTTCTCCCCAAGATCTCATCACAATCTCCCCTCTTGCAGCTCAAAACCATTCCCCTCATCCTCTCCCTGCCCTCCCTGATCCAAAGCCCCCCCCCCCCCCCCCCCCCCCCCCCCCTCCCCCCCCCCCCCCCCCAGCTTTCCTGGAGCCCTTCTCAGCACTGGAAGCTGCTCTAGGGTCTCCTAGAACCTTCTCCGGGCTGAACAACCCCAACTTTCCCAGCCTGGCCTCGTGCAGGAGGTTCTCCAGCCCTCACATCATCTCCGTGGCCTCCTCTGGACTCGCTCCAGCAGTTCTGTGTCCTTGGGCACCCTCCCAGCCAAAGCAGCCTGGTGGAGTGTGCTGAGGGGTTAAGGAGAGACTGGGGGTGGATGAAGGATCAGCCACTCTCTCCTGGTGGGAATTGGCTCAATGGGAGTTTAAGCCGGGCTTCCCTCCCCTCGGAGACTCCATTTTCACCCCTGTGGCTGTTTGGGAGGGCAGCTGGCAGGCAACGCCATTCCTAACACACCTCTCTCGTGTCCACAGACCTTCCTGAACCCCTGGTACGAGGCCAGCCTGATCCCCATCTTCATCCTCACCCTCCTCACCGGCCTCTGGGCCTTCCTCACTGCCGGCGGCTCCTTCCGCAACGTCCTCAAGTGCCTCTCCTGTAAGGGGGGGGCTGGAAGGGAGGGGTGCGCGATGGAGGGTGTCGCCGCTGTGACACGGGGGCTGTTCCGGTGGGTCTGTGTCCCCTTTTAGGTGTGGCGGTTGCACAGGGGGGCCTAGAGCTGCCAGGACAGGGGAGAGGGGGTCTCGCCTTCAACCATCACCCGTTCATTAAAGGTGGGGGGGGGTGGGCTGCAGACCGGCAGGCCCCTGTCCCCTAAAACCGCCCCTGCTCACCCCCCGCCTCCATTCTGCCCCCCCAGGTGAGCAGGAGGACGCCAGCAGGGTGATGTTGTACTCGGCGCTGCAGGTGCCTTTCGAGGACTGAGCGGCCGCCGCGGCCTTCCCCGTGCTGCCGCCGCACCCAAGTGCCCCCAGCTCGGCGGCAGCGAGGAGGCTGCGGCGCTGCCTCTGCCGCTCACTCCGGTGCTGCTGCCCGGCCGAGCCCTGGCCCCTCTCTGCGGCACAGAGGTGGCTCCGTGCCCCGTCCCATTCCAAACGGGATGTTTGGATCCAACCGGTGCTCGTGGGCACCCCGGTAGCTTCGGTAGTGACTTGAATCAGAGATTTTTCCGCGCAGGGTGGATGTGGGAGCCCTGCGGTGCGGCCGGGCTGGCCGGGTCAGGGCAGGACCCCCTTCCCTCTGTTTCCCCCCTCACTCCTCTCTTTCCCTCCCTGTTCCCCCCACAGAACCAAGACGATGCTCTCGGGGTACGGGGTGCTCTGCCCCACACCCCCCCTTCCCACCCCCCTGTGCCGTGGGTCTGGGGGCTCTTGTTAGCCCACTGTGCTACTTGGGACGTAAATTATTTTTCTGATTCAGAGTAAAACCGTTTTAACAGAGCGCTGGGCACCAAGGCGACTGCTGTGACGGGGTGAGGTGGGGGGAGAGGGGCAGACCCCCCATCCTGCTCCACTCCCAGCTTCAGGGGGAGCCCCGGCATGTCCTGGTTTTCCAGGACTGACAGGATCCGGCCCCAATCCCTCCCCAGCAAGGAGCCGCCAACACTGTGAGGTGGGGGCTTTATTTCCAGTGGGGCTGGAGCAGGAGCAGCCGCCGTAGGGCTGAGCCCCAGGGGGTTTGGGGTGGCGGGGGTCCCGCACAGCCCAGCCTGGGGCAGGGGGGGTCACAGACGGGGGCCGTCGTCAGAGGGGCTGCGGCGGGAGGAGGCTTTGAAGACGACGTCTTGGTCCTGCGCCCTCCTTGCTCTGCTTTGCAGGGCGGGGAGGAAGAAAAAAAGGGTTGAAGTGAGGGTGACCCTGCTTGGCGGGGGCTGGACCTCTGGTTTGGGGGTTCAGCCCCTCCTCGGGAACTGAGGGGGGGCTCTCACCGAATCTGTTTGGCCACAAAGTGGATGGTGAGGAAGAGTCCAAGGCAGCCAGAGATGGCACCAAAGATGATGGCGATGACTTCACCTGCAGAACGCCACAAAGGGGGACTCAGAGGGGATGAGGGGGCTGAACCCCCTTATCCCAGTCCCCCCAGCCATGCCGAACTCCCACATTTTCAGGCCCTCTGGTCACAAAATACCTGTTGAGTATCCTTGGGATCCTGCAAGGAAACAAGCAGGGCTCAGCGCCGCAGCCTCAAGCTGGGGCTCTGGGAGCCGTTTGGGACACAGGGGAGGTCATTTTGGGGCCCCACACTCACCCCTGGGGACAGATGACAGCACCAGCCGCTGGTTGAGCTCCTGTGGCATGCGAAAATTATCCACCAGGCGCTGGGGCTCTGGCTCAGCTGCTTCCGTGGCGTAAAGCGTTCCCTGGAGCTGCTCCAGCTGGAAGTGAGGGGTGAGTGCTGGGGGTGCCCTTACCCCCCACCCCAAAACCAGAGGCTTTCACCCCAAAAGTAGGGTCCCACCTGGGCTCTGCTGATGCGGACGGGCTGCTGGAAGAGGGTCCAGAGGACGCTCTGGAAGCAGGGTGGAGTGGTGAGGGACCCGTTGTAGCGGTAGTAGAGGTCGAGGCGTGAGGGCAGCAGGTCCTGCACGCTGAAGGAGGGGATGGCCGTCTTTTGCCCTGGGGTGGGGAGAAGTCAAGGGGCAAGTTTGGGGTCCCCCTTCCTTCGCCACCACACACTTTCCTTGCTGTCTCCCTGTGCTGCCCCCTTGCTCACGCGCCCTTCGCTCACCGGCGTAGCGGATGCTGCCAAGGTGGCTCAGGATGTTGTCGTAGGCAGGGTGGGGGTCAGCACCCACCTAGGGGGAGCGAGGAGGTGGGGGTCAGCGCCGGGGGGGGGTTGAGGTGGTGTTGGGGGGGCTGTTTTGGGGTCCGCGTACCTCCAGGAGGACGCCGAGCACTGCCAGCCCACCGGCGTGGTGCTGCGCCTCGCTGGCATTGGCGTAGAGTTCCGCGTCGTAGTGCACCACATGCATCTGTGTGTAGAGCAGCTCCACACGGGGCGGGGGGCACAGCAGGGACCCCCCCCCCCCCCCCCCAACCCACAAACCCCTGGGCTAGGGTCCCAGACCCAATCCCACACCCATCCCGGCGCCTTCTAGTGTGTCTGGACCCGCTCCTGTGCCCAGATCCTGCACCTAGTCTCGTTCCTGCTCCCATTTCCCACCCATTTCCCCTTCTCCCATGCCTGCACCGGGTGCCTGCACCCAAACCTGTTCCTGCTCCCACTTCCCACACGTTTCCCCTTCCTGCACCCTGTTCCCATTCCTTCACTCATGCCTGCACCCAATTCCTACACATAGACGCTTTCCCACTCCCATTCCCTGTGCCATTCCCCCCCAGTCCTCTCCCTGCACCCATTTCCCACTCACAAATCCATTTCCCACCCCTAAAACCATTTCCCTGCCTGTTTCCACACCAGGACCCCTTTCACGTTCCCTGCATCCAGTTCCTGCGCTGAGACTCTCCCAGCACAGCCCCCTCCCTGCCCCATTTCCCACTCCATTCCCAAGCTGTTTCTCACCCCCAGCCCCATTCCCCCCCCATTTTTGCACCATTTCCCCACTTAGTTCCTGTGCCATGTCTCACCGCTCGCCCTATTCCCACACCCATTTTGTGCCCCCAGACCCATTTCCCACCCCATTCTTGTGCCATTTCCCATCCCCCACCTTGTTCTTGCACCCATTTCCCACCCCCAGACCTATTTCCTACCCCATTCCTGTGCTGTTTCCCACCCCCAGACCCCTCCCTATACTCATTTTGCTCTCCCAGACCGATTTCCCACCCCTTTCCCATGTCATTTCCCACCCACAGCCTCATTCCTGCACCTATTTTACATCCCATTCCCCTGCCGTTTCCCACCCAAGCCCCATTCCTGCACCTGTTTTCAACCCCAGACCCATTTTCCAACCCATTCCTGTGTCGTTTCCTTCTGGACCCATTTCCCGTCCCACTCCTGCGCTGTTTCCCCTCCCTAAACCCATTTCCCACCACCAGACCAGTTTTCCACCCTATTCCTGTGACATTTCCCACCCCCAGACACATTTTGTACCCCCAGACCCATTTCCCACCCCATTCCTGTGCCGTTTCCTTCTGGATCCATTTCCCATCCCACTTCTGCGCCGTTTCCACTCCATAAACCCATTTCCCAACGCCAGACCCATTTCCCACCCCCAGACACATTTTGTACCCCCAGACCCATTTTGTACCCCCAGACCCATTTCCCACCCCATTCCTGTGCTGTTTCCTTCTCATGGACCCATTTCCCACCCCATTCCCATGCCATTTCCATCCCCCAGACCCTTTTCCCACCCCATTCCTGTGCTGTTTCCTTCTCACGAACCCATTTCCCACCCCATTCCTGTGCCGTTTCCATCCCCCAGACCCATTTCCCACCCCATTCCTGTGCCATTTCCATCCCCCAGACCCTTTTCCCACCCCATTCCTATGCTGTTTCCATCCTCCAGTCCCATTTCCCACCCCATTCCCATGCCGTTTCCATCCCCCAGACCCATTTCCCACCCCATTCCTGTGCTGTTTCCTTCTCATGGACCCATTTCCCACCCCATTTCCATCCCCCAGACCCATTTCCCACCCCATTTCCATCCCCCAGACCCATTTCCCACCCCATTCCCATGCCGTTTCCATCCCCCAGACCCATTTCCCACCCCATTCCTGTGCTGTTTCCTTCTCATGGACCCATTTCCCACCCCATTCCCATGCCGTTTCCATCCCCCAGACCCTTTTCCCACCCCATTCCTGTGCTGTTTCCTTCTCACGAACCCATTTCCCACCCCATTCCTGTGCCGTTTCCATCCCCCAGACCCATTTCCCACCCCATTCCTGTGCCATTTCCATCCCCCAGACCCTTTTCCCACCCCATTCCTATGCTGTTTCCATCCTCCAGTCCCATTTCCCACCCCATTCCCATGCCGTTTCCATCCCCCAGACCCATTTCCCACCCCATTCCTGTGCTGTTTCCTTCTCATGGACCCATTTCCCACCCCATTTCCATCCCCCAGACCCATTTCCCACCCCATTCCCATGCCGTTTCCATCCCCCAGACCCATTTCCCACCCCATTCCTGTGCTGTTTCCTTCTCATGGACCCATTTCCCACCCCATTTCCATCCCCCAGACCCATTTCCCACCCCATTCCTGTGCCATGTCCATCCCCCAGACCCTTTTCCCACCCCATTCCTATGCCGTTTCCATCCTCCAGTCCCATTTCCCACCCCATTCCCATGCCGTTTCCATCCCTCAAACCCATTTCCCACCCCATTCCCATGCCGTTTCCATCCCTCAAACCCATTTCCCACCCCATTCCCATGCCGTTTCCATCCCTCAAACCCATTTCCCACCCCATTCCCATGCCATTTCCATCCCTCAAACCCATTTCCCACCCCATTCCCATGCCGTTTCCATCCCTCAAACCCATTTCCCACCCCATTCCCATGCCGTTTCCATCCCTCAAACCTATTTCCCACCCCATTCCCATGCCGTTTCCATCCCTCAAACCCATTTCCCACCCCATTCCTGTGCCATTTCCATCCTCCAGACCCATTTCCCACCCCATTCCTGTGCCGTTTCTATCCCCCAAACCCATTTCCCACCCCATTCCCATGCCATTTCCATCCTCCAGTCCCATTTCCCACCCCATTCCCATGCCGTTTCCATCCCTCAAACCCATTTCCCACCCTATTCCTGTGCCATTTCCATCCTCCAGACCCATTTCCCACCCCATTCCTGTGCCATTTCCATCCTCCAGACCCATTTCCCCCTCCATTCCTGTGCCGTTTCCATCCCCCAGACCCATTTCCCACCCCATTCCCGTGCCACCTCCCACACCCTGCCCCATTCTCACACTTCTTTCCTATCTCCATCCCAATTCCCAGACTACAGCCTCTTTTGGGCCCCCCATCCCTTTTGGGCCCCCCATTCCCCTTTTGGGATCCCCCATCCCCGTACCTCTGCAGCGGCGCGGTGCCCATCCAGGAGATGCTCCGCGCCGGCGCTGTTTCCAGGCCGTCCCCAGTGGAAGTGGAGCTGCGCGGCGGCGAATCCGTGGGGCAACCCTTGGATGCGCAGCGAGGGCGGCAGCACCAGCACCGCTGCGAGGGGGACGCTGAGCGCCGCTACCGCCGAGGAACGGGGCTGCCCCTCGCACCCTCAGACCCCCCCGGGACCCCCCGCTCACCGGTGTGGCCGTTGTTGGCGAGGGTGAAGACCGGGGCGCCGGGGCGGGTGTAGCCGACGGGGTGGATGGGCAGCAGCGAGGGGTCCGGTTGCGCCCACCCCGTCCGCACATCGATGGGCGACTGGGCTCGGCCCCCGCATGCCGGGTGGCCCTCGGGCCAGTGGTGCTGCCCGTGGGGGCCTGCGGGACCCCCACCCATGTCATGCGGCACAGCCCCTGATCCAAAGCGCCCTCCTTTCTCACCAAGGTGCCCTCTTTTTACCCCAAAACGCCCTTCTTGCCCCCAAATTATCCTCTTTTTTTCCCCCAAAGCACCCTCCTTTCCACCCAAATCATCCTCTTTTTCCCCCAATTGTCTTCCTTTCCCCCCAAAGCGTCTTCTTTTTCCTCCTAAGCACCGTCTTTTCACCCCAAAGCACCCTCCTTGCCCCCCAAAGCCCCTTCCTCTCCCCCAAATTGACCTCCTTGCCCCCCAAATCGTCCTCCTTTCCCCACAAAGCACCTTGTTTTCCCCAAAAAGCCCCCTCCTTTCCCCCCAAATCACCCTCCATTCCCCCCCGTCGAGGTGACATTCCCCACGTCCTCGTTAATCTTCCAGGGACATTTTTTTCCGGCTGGGGGAGCGGGGACAAAGCCCACGGGGAGCGGGAGGGGGGACTCTGGGGGGGGCCATGGGGTCCCCGTGGGTCCGGCAGGATGGGGCTTAGCCGGGATTTGGCCGGGGCTGGATCCTAATTGGATTTGGCAGCCGGAGTGGGGCTGGAGCCTTATGTAAAGGAGCACAAAGGGAGCATTGGAGTGAGGGGATTGGGGGGGGCACCCATCTGACCCCCCCGCGGGGACCTTGAGGGGCTGCACCCTCCCGGCTCCATCCTATCTGGGGCACCCAGGGGTCTGGGGGTAGAACGGGGGCTGCTCCCATCATCTCCTTCCCATCTAGGGGGGGGCCCAGACATCTAGGGGGCCACAAGGGGCTGCATCCTTCTACCTCTTTCCTATTTGGGGGGACCCAGGTGTTTGTGGGTGTCGGGGGGGCTGCACCCACCTACCCCCTCCCATCTTATAGGACAAGGAGACCTACACCCACCCCCTTTCCCATTTTGTAGGGGTGCTCAGGTGTCCACAAGTGAGGATGGAGGGGGGGGTCACAGGGGGCTGCATCCATCCCTCTCCTTCCAATTTTTGGGGGGACCCAGGCATCCAGGGGAGGGGGGATAGAGGGGCTGTATCCCTCTACCTCCTTTCTACTTTTGGGGGGGGGGGAGGGGCACAGGGTGACGCCCCACACCCCCTCAGTTCTGGGGTGTGTGGGACAATGGATTTGAGGTGTAGGGGCAATAGGGGGGATCCCTGGATTGGGGGGAGCACTTACCCTCATACGCCCAGTGGGGACCTGCGGGAGGGAGCAGAGGTGTTGAGGGGCCTGGGGGGGCTCAGGGACCCCCAAACACACCGTAGCCCTTCCTTGGGGTGGGGGGTGAGTGCTGGAGCTGCACCCCAAAGTGGGGCTGGGAATTGGGGTGGGGGGGCACACTCACCAGCGGGCAGGGTGGGGGCCAAGCCCCCCAGCAGCAGCAGGGCTCGTAGCATGGTGGGGGCGAGGGGTGGGGGGCTGCCAGCCCGGCTTTAAATGCCGGGGGGAGGTGGGGGGGTGGAATGAGGAGGGGTGGAGGGGCCAGCCCAGGGGGTGGGAAAGGGGGGGCTGGATCTGAGAAGGTGGGAGGACTCGGGGTGGCATCGGAGCTGTGGGGTTGGGGAAGGGGGGGGTTGAACAGTGGGGTCTGAGAGCTCCGGGGGGGGGGTGGAACTGTGGGGCAAGTGGGGTGTAAGGGCTATGAGAGGTCTGTGGGTGCTATGGGGGGCTCTGGGTGGGTGTGTCAGGGAGGGCTGTGGGTGCTTTGGGGGGGCTATAAAGACTATGGGGGGGTCTGTTGGGGGAGCATGACTTCTGTGGGGATGGGGTAGCTGTGGGTGCTATGGGGGGCTATGGGTCGGGGGGCTGTGGGTTCTGTGGGGCTGGGAGGGCTGTAAGCGCTATGGGGGCTATTGAGGGGGGCCGTAATGGCTGTATGGGCTATGGGGGGCTACGGGGGGGCTGTAAGGGCTATGGGAGGGCTATTGGGGGGGCATAAGGGCTGCGTGGGCTATGGGAGGGGAGCTGTGGCTGGACTGTAAGGGCTATAGGGGGGCTATTGGGGGGGCTGTAAGGGCTAAGGGGGGACTGTAAGGACTATGAGGGGGTGTTGGGGGGGCATAAGGGCTATTTTGGGGGGCCATAAGGGCTGTGTGGGCTATAAGGGGGTGTTGAGGGGACTGTAAGGGGGCGGCCCCTTCGCTCCGGTCCCGCCCACTTTGAGCGCCCCGCTCACGTGACGCCGCCACGTGGGCCCCCACGCGCTGCCCCCGCCCATTACATAAGGCGCCGGCTGTCCCCATTGGCCGCGGCGCGGAGCGAGCCCGCCGCCCATTGGCTAACCGCGGCGGGGGCGGGGCGCGCGGCCCCCGTGTAGCCGCATGGGGGGGCGGGACCGAGGCTCCGCCCGCCCGGCCAATCGGCCAATGAGGGCGATGGGGTGTGGCTATGCCGGGAGACTCCGCCCCCTGCCCGGCCGCACGGGCCAATGGGAGCGCGGGGGGGCGGGGCCCGAGGAGAGGCACGTGCGGGCCGGCACGTGTCCGCGTGGGGCTGATGGGACCGAGACACCGGGACACCGGCACCGGGACAGAGACACCGGCACCGAGAGAGACCGGCACCGGGAGCGGGACAGAGAGAGAGACCAGTACCGGGACCGAGAGACTGGCACCGGGAACGGGACAGCGAGAGGCCGGGAGCGGGACAGCAAGACCGGGACCGGCACGGGGACAGCGACACCGGGACCGGAGGGAGGGCCCGGGCCCGGGGAGCGGATTGGAAAAGCAGGACGGGGACCGGGCATTGACACCGGCAGAGCGACAGCGGCACCGGGACATCAGCATCAGGGCAGAGGGACCGGGACGGCGGCAGCGGGGTCCGCGCTCCGGGACGGGGGCAGCGGGTCCGGCCAGCGGCACCGGCAACGCCGCGGGGGCAGGTGCGAACGGGTACCCGGGGCGGGTGGGGACGTCCTAGAGGGTATCCTGGTTCCTGAGGCGGGGGGGGGGGCGGTCTCGGTCCTGGAGGGTCCCGGTCGAGGGATGGGAGGGTCCCTGTCCTGGGGGGGGTGGGTCCCGGTTCTTGAAGGGGGGGTCTCCGTCCTGGGGGGTCCCGGTCGTGGGAGGGGGCGGTGCCTGGGGCTGATTGGGGGGTCCTGGTCGGTCCTGGGGAGTCCTGGGACCGCTTTGGGGTGTCCTGACACCACGGGAGGCAGGGGGGTCCCCATCCTGAAGGGGGGCGGTTCCCAGAGCTGGGGGTAGGAGATCCCTTTTGGGGTGATTCCTGGCTGATTTTGGGGGGAGGTTGTCCCTATCCTGGGGGTGGGGTTCGGGTGCGGGGTGGGTTTTTGCACCCCCAAAAGTGTCATGGGGGGTGGGGGGGGATGTGGACCCCCCCAAGTGAACGCAGCAATGTTTCTATTCCCCATTTTTTCCCCAATTTCCTAACTTTTTCCCCTCTTTTTCACCCCCAGCCTCGGTCCCCCCCATGGACCCCCCGCCCCACGCCTGCTCCTGCGGTTCCCCTGCCCCCCCGGGACCCCCTAAACCCGAGCACAGCCGCAAGCGACCGGGGGGTGCGGATGGAGACCCCCCCCGGTTATCCCTATCACCCCCAGCAGGCAAACGGCCCCGGAGGGGGGACAGCCGGGACGCCCCCCCCAGCGACGGCGATCGCCTCTTTGCCCAAAAAGTGAGTTTTTGGCAGAAAAAGTGGAGAACCCCAAAAACTGGGGGGGGGGGGGGCAGCATTTGGCCTCCCAAAACTTGCCTGTGCCTGCCTCAATTTCCCCACTTGAAATGGGGGGGGGGGGTGCAAGGGGAGAGAAAGGGACACACACACGATGCTCTCCCTGGTCTGCATGCGCCCCACCATCCTCCTCTTCATCTTCCTCCTCCTCATCCTCCTAATCTTCATCCTCCTCATCTTCGTCTTCCTCCCCCTCCTCATCTTCATCTTCCTCCCCCCTCTCATCTTCACCTTCCTCCCCCTCCTCATCTTCGTCCTCCTCCCCCTCCTCATCTTCGTCCTCCTCCCCCTCCTCATCTTCTCCTTCCTCCCCCTTCTCATCTTCGTCTCCCTCTCCCCCCTTCTCTTCATCTTCCTCCCCTGCCTCCTCGTCTTCCTCCTCCTCTTCCTCGCAGTGCTGGGAGCTCCGGGGCTTCATCCGGCCGCTGGCGGAGCTGCTGGAGGGGCTGAAGCGGGGCCGATACGACAGAGGTGGGTGCCCCCCACCACCCCTCTTCCCCCCCCACAGATCCCCCCAGACCCCCTCATTCCGAGGAGAATTCCTGGATTTTTGGGTTCCTCCGCAGGGCTGAGCAGCTTCCAGCAGAGCGTGGCCATGGATCGCATCCAGCGCATCATCGGGGTGCTGCAGAAGCCCCAGATGGGGTGAGTGACCCCCCAACCTCCCTCGTGGCGGGGGGGACACCCCGCACAGACCCCCCCCCTAACAGCCGCTCTCTACCCCCACAGCGCCCGCTACCTGCCGACGCTGCTGCAGGTGGAGGCGATGCTGCACCTCTGGTTCCCCCACGTCGCCCCCAAAGCCCCCCAGGATCCGGGACCCCCCGAAAATGCCGCCCTCCTGCTCCGCCGACGCCCCCCCGCTGGCCCCCCCGCAGCCCCCCGCTGCCACCGCTCCCCCCCAGACCACCGGCCCCCCCAAACTGGGACCCCCCCAGCACCGGGGCCGTGACCCCAGCTTTGGGGGGAAGGGGAGGGGGGGGGTGTCCTGGTTTTCTTGAGTTCTGCCTTTTTTTTTGATTTTTTTTTAATAATTGTGGACTATGAGCACCCCCACCTCCACCCCAGGGACCCCCCAAAACCCTGGGGGTCTTGGTGCGTCGCGGGGGGCTGGTCCTCTCGCCGCCCTGGTGCCTTCCCCCCCCCATCTGGTGTTATAGGGGGGTGCTGGGGGTGTGGGGGGGGTGTCCCCCCCAATGTGGGGCTGACCCCCCAATGTGGGGCTGCCCCACAGCTCGGCCCTGCTGGGAGCAATAAACGGGGCCACTCAGAACCCACGTACTTTGTCTTGGAGGGGGCGCCGAGGGGAAGGGGGGGCTGTCTCCAGGTTTGGGGGTCCCTGGGCTGGCGAGGGGTCCCCATGGAAGAGGGGGAGGGGTCTGTCTCTAGGTTTGAGGGGGTCCCTGAGGTGGACGGGTGTCCTCATGGATGGGGGGGGGGGGCTGTCTCCAAACTTAGGGGGCTCCTGGGGCGGGAGGGTGTTCCCAGGGAGTGGGGTGTCTATATCTAGGGATTGGGGTTCCTCAGGAGAGAGTCCCTGATGGGAAAGGGGGGGCTCTATGGGGGTCCCCAGGTTGAGGGGTTCCCCAGGGAGGGGGATTGGGGGGCCCGCAGGAGGGGTTCCCCGAAAGGAAGGGGGATAATACCGGGGGATGGGGGAGCTGTATCTGGGAATTGGGGGATCCCCAAGGGGATTGTGGGACGACTACGACGACTGTATCTAGGGCTTGTCCCTTTCCCGTAAGCCCCGCCCCTCTGCTCCCAAGCCCCGCCCCTTACTCAATGTCCCGGCCACGTGACTTCGGTCCGGTTTTGCGAGGCCCCGCCCCCTCCATCGAAGCCCCGCCCACACGTGACACCTGCCCTCCCGGTCACGTGATACTTTCCACCCCCCCGGCTCCCTCCAAGCCGGCGCCGCCTCACTGCGCGGCCACGTGACTCGTGAGAACGGCTTTGCTAAGCCCCGCCCCTTCAATACCCCACCCACGTGACCTACTGCGGTTTCCGGTTCCGGTCTCCGTGCCGGCTGCGATCGCACCGGTACCGGCTACGGCGTCCGGGGATTTAGGAGTCCCAGGAGGGGGGGCTGGAGGCTCGAAGGGGTCCTGCGCGGGGTTTTGGGGGTCTCACTGCGTTCTGGGGGTCCGGGGGCTGTCCCACCGGGGGATGGGGGGCTTCTCGGAGGGTTTGGGGGGGTGCAGAGTGTCCTGAGAGGTCGCGGGAGGGGTCCCACTGCGTTCCAGCGAGGCTGGGGGGGGGAGGTGGTCAGGGGGTCCCGCTGTGTTCTTGGAGGTCCTTGGGGAGTCCTCCAGCATCCCAGTGGGGTTGGGAGGGGGTCTCTCTACATTTCCAGGATGATGTGGGGGTCCTACCACGTTCCAATAGGGTGGGAAGAGGTTAGGGGGGTCCCACCGGCTTCCTGTGGGGATTTGGGGGTCACAGTGTGTTCCAAAGAGGAGTGGCAGGGGATTAAGGGGGGTCCTACCGGGTTCCCGGGGGGAATTTGGGGGTCACACTTTGTTCTAGTAGGGGTTAAGGGCATTGAGGAGGGTCCCACTGGGTTCCTGGGGGGAATTTGGAGGTCACAGTGTGTTCCAGTGGGGGTGGGAGGGGATTAAGGGGGGGGTCTCACCAGGTTTCTGGGGAGGCTTGGCGGGTCCCCCAGCATCCCAGTGTGGAGCGGGAGGAGGTTAAGAGGGTCTCATCACATTCCCAGGGGGATTTGGGGGTCCTACTGCCTTCCAGTGAGGTAGGAAGGGGTTGAGGAGGGTCCTGTCATGTTCCTCAGGGGATTTGAGGGGCTCGCACCATGTTGCAATTGGGCTGGGAGGGAGTTGGGGAGGGTCCCACCACATTCCCAGGGGAATTTGGGGGTCCCACTGCATTCCACTATTTTCCCAGGGGGAATTTGGGGGTCCCATTGTACTCCAGTGAAGTGTGGGAGGGGGTTAAGGGGTGTCCCCTGGGTTCCCAGAGGGAATTTGGGGGTCACTCTGTATTCCAGTGGTGGTGGGAGGGAGTTAAAGTGTCCCACCACATTCCCAGGGGAATTTGGGGGTCCCACTGCATTCCAGTGGCGTGGGAAAGGTTGAGGGGGGGTCCTGCCATGTTCCCAGGAGGGTTTGGGGGTCCCGGGGATCCCCATCTCACCCCTCCCGTCCCCCAGAGGTGCTGCCATGGCGAACCATCTCCGGTTCGTGGGCCGCACCGTCATGGTCCAAGGCGGCAACGTGGATGCAGCGTACGGCACGCTCAGCAGGTCGGGCACTGGGGACACCAGGGGTGTGGGGGGGGCGTGGGGTCCCCTCGGCTCCAGAGGAGAGCCATGCTGGGACTCCCAAGGTTTCCATTAAGCTCCAGCACTTTGGGATGCACTAAATAAAAGGGTATAATTAGTGGCTGGGACTCCCGACCACTCCGGGTACTCCTAGCTCCATGAATTGGGTTTATAAAATGCATTTTTAGAGTTGTTCCTCTGCACTCAAAGCTCCTGAAGTGCAGATGGTGCCAGGAGCTTTTCCTGTGAGGATGTGGATCCTGGTGCCTCCTCAGACATGGATTTAATTACATTAACGATTAATTAATCAATTAATTAATTAATTGACACTAATCAGTGCAAAGTAAGGGAGGGTGGCAGGATAGGTGCTCTGGAGGGTGACGGCTGTGCTGCCTCCTTCCAAGGGTGGAGGAGGAAGAGGAGGGAATCCCTTGGCTTCACATCCATCTGTTTTTCCCTGGCTTAACAATGCTCTGAGGGTGTTTGTTCCCGTCCTTGTTATCCTCAGCTTCCCACATGGCTCGGCCAATGAGGAAAGCAATTGGGGTGGCCGAGGGATCCCTGGGGAGCACAGCGTCCCCGTGTCCTTGCTGGGCCCAGGGAGTTGGTGGGAAATGGAGTTAACTCCACCTGGGGGCCAGTTTCAAGTGCTGTCCCCAGGGCTCAGTGCTGGGTCCAGCCCTGTTCAATGTCTTTATCAATGACCTGGATGAAGGCATCGATGCACCCTGAGCAAGTTTGCAGACGACACTAAGCTGGGCAGAAGTGTGGATCTGCTGGAGGGTCGGGAGGCTCCAAAGGGATCTGAACGGGCTGGATCCATGGGCTGAGACCAACGGTGGCCCAGGTGGCCAAGAAGGCCAGTGGCATCTTGGCTTGGACCAGAAACAGCATGACCAGCGGGTCCAGGGAGGTTCTTCTCCCTCTGGACTCGGCACTAGTGAGACCGCTCCTCGAATCCTGGAGTCAGTTCTGGGCCCCTCCCCACAAGAAGGATGTTGAGGCTCTGGAGCGAGTGCAGAGAAGAGCAACGAAGCTGGGGAGGGGGCTGGAGAAGAAGAGGAGCGGCTGAGAGAGCTGGGGGGGTTCAGCCTGGAGAAGAGGAGGCTGAGGGGAGAGCTCATTGCTCTCTGCAACTCCCTGAGAGGAGGTTGTGGAGAGGAGGGAGCTGGACTCTTCTCCCAAGGGACAAGGGACAGGACGAGAGGGAATGGCCTCAAGCTCTGCCAGGGGTGGTTCCGGCTGGACATTAGGAAAAAAATTTTCATGGAAAGGGTCATTTGGCACTGTCAGAGGCTGCCCAGGGAGGGGGTTGAGTCCCCTTCCCTGGAGGGGTTTAAGGGATGGGTGGACGAGGTGCTGAGGGACACGGGTTAGTGGCTGATGGGAATGGTTGGATTCAATGGTCCAGTGGGTATTTTCCAAGCGAGTGTATCTCACCACGGCATCTGATCCTGGCATGCACCTAGTTGTGCCTGGTGTCTGCAGGCACCAGAAAGTCATTTCTCCTTCCCAAACATTGTCTTACATGCCTTTTCTGGGAAAAATGTCATTGGAATCACTCCAGCTCCGTGTGTGATCTGGGACAGTTAAAAGTAGAGCAGTGAGGCCTGATTTTACCCAAATCTCCTGGGTTTTGGCCCCATGGGGGCCCATTGCAGAGGAGGGGCTGGGGGGTGGAACCGGTCTTTCCCCACCTCTCGCGTCTGATGCCCTTTGTCCCCGCAGGATCCTGACGCAGGACGGGCTGGTGGACGAGGTGCGGCGGCGGCGTTACTACGAGAAGCCGTGCCGGCGCCGGCAGCGCCTGGCATACGAGGCGTGCCGGCGGGTCTATAACGCCGAGATGGGCCGGAAGATCGCCTTCCTGTCACGGACCATCCGCACAGACCCCTGGCTGGGTTGCTAGGGCCCTGCAATAAACCCTCTGCCTGTTAATTAATGCCTAATTGTATTGTTATGGAGTCATGGAATGGTGTGGGTGGGAAGGGACCTCCAAGCCCATCCATCCCACCCCTGCCAGGGGCAGGGGGGACACCTCCCAGTGGATCGGGGGCTCCAAGTCCCATCCAACATGGCCTTGAACCCCTCCAGGGATGGAGCAACCTGGGCCGGGGCCTCCCCAGCCCCGCACCAAAACATTTTTAACAAAGATCTCATCTCAATCTCCCCTCTTTCAGCTCAAAACCCTTCCCCTCATCCTCTCCCTTCCCTCAGCGCCCCTAGCCCTTCTCCTCAGGGCTGCTCCCCCTCACAACACCCCCTCGTCTCTCATTAACCCCATTAATTAACGTCGAGGGGGCGGGTCCCCTGCGCGCACGTGGCGGCGGCAGCGCGGGAAATGCCGCGCTCGTCGGTCACGTGATAAGGGCGGGAGGCATCGCCGATATGCGCGTGGAGCTACGCCCCCTTCTCCTGAAAGCCACGCCCCTTCCGCGCTGCCTGCTCCGGGAGCTCCGCCCCCTGCTCCGTCCGCCTCCTTCCCGGCGTGCTCCACGCGAAGGGACTTTGGGGGATGGGGGGAGGCGCGCAGGCTCCGCGCGCGCCGTTTCCGCTTCCGCCCCGAAGCGCCGTCACCGTCAGGGCCGCCGCCACCGGGCCCCGGGGCCTGCAGGGGCGCCGCGCCCCGCCCCGGTGAGGGGAGAGGAAGGGACGACAGGGAGGGGGAGCTGAAGGGGGAGGGAAGCCCGGGGCCTGCGGCGGTGGGGGGGGATCTGCTCTGGTGAGGGGAAAGGGGAGGCACCGGCATGGGAGGGGTGGAGGGAGAGGGGGGGTGGCGGGGAGGCCGTGGGTGAGGTCGGGAGGGGAACGGGGGTGGCTATGGGTGAGGAAAGGGGACAACGGGGTCTTGGGGCGGGGGCGGGAGGGAGAGGGGACCCCCGGGCCTGCGGGGGGGCCGCCCCGGTGAGGCGAAAGGGGAAGCACCGGGTGGGGTCATCGGAATGGGAGGGCTGAAGGGAGATGGGACTACGAGGGCTGCGGAGGGGGCCGCCCCGGTGAAGGGAAAAGAGAAACTCCTCGGGGCGGGGGCAGTGGTGGGTGGGGGGATCACCAGGCAGGCGATGAGTGAGGGGAATGGGGTACCGGAGGCGGCACCCAGGGTAGGGAGGGCACCGGGAAGGCTGTAGGTAAGGAGAAAAAGGGCTCTGGGTGAGGGGAAGGTGGGGACGTTTGGAAGGGGACAGCAGATCTCTCTGTGCGGCCCCATCACCGCAATCTGCCTGCAGCCCCACTGACTCTGTCTCTTTTTGCCCCCTCAAAGGAAGCTGCTGGGGCAGCAGCACTGCGGGAACAGCCGCCTCAGCCTCACGTCACCTTGGGAAGCAAGTTGTGAGCACAGTCGGTGCCTGAATTTGTAGTTTCAACACCTGCCCTGGGTGTGACTTCCCCAGCGGGGTCTCTGCTGATCCTCTCAAAGCTACTGAGTCTGAGATTACAGGTAAATTCCCATAACTGTGCTCTTTTGGAGCTACTTGTTACTTATCTGTGGGAAAGCTGCTGTGAAAGCATGAGGCTGCAGGGACGGTTGGGCTTCTGGCCCCTGTGTTGCTGCTCTGAGTCTGTGGGTTTGCTTCCATCGGCTCCTCATCGACTCTAAACAGAGAAGTGCTTCATTAGAGCTGACTCCCAGTTCTCTGTTTTGGTAGCAAGAATCATAAGTGATCAATTTTCTGTTTAATTAGACGCTCGTTAACCCAAAGGCTCTACAGGCCCATTTGTGTCAGGAAGAAACGCTGAGGTCAAACATGTTTCCTTAAGAAGATTTTCTCCCGTTTCCAGATAAAGGAGACTTGGTTTCCAAATCAGATTAGGGCCTGGGCGCATAATTAAACGTTATTGCATCCGAGGCTGTGCCTGACGGCAGGAGGGCCGCTAGCGATTAACGGTGAGAAATCTCCACCTTGGAAAAGCTGGAATTTCTGCTTTGCCAGCGGCAGCCACTGTGTTTAAGCAGTGAGCACGGAGGCAGCCGTGCGCGTGCCGAGCTTTGACATCTCGGTGAAGCGGAGCGTGTTTGAAAGAGCCTGTAAAATGGGAAAGAGACGGATTAAGAGCAAGCGGGTGCAGGAGGTGGTTCTGTATCCGCTTGGCTTGCATTGAGCTTGCGGCAGCTGCACTGGAACCACCAAGGTTGTGGGTCTTTAGGGACAGGGCTGGGAGGCAAGAAAAGAGCCAAGGGGTTTGGAGTGGAGCCGAGGCCTGAAGGTGCTCACTGGGTGTCTGTAGTCCATTGGGGAAGGCTGATGGGACATGCGGTGATCACCTTCTGAATGGATTTCCCTTTGCAGGGCCTCTGGTCGAGCTCCTCACTGCTCAGGCCCTTCCTCCACACATGGCTCACTCTTTTCAGCTTGTGTTTTAAAAATAAAGGAGCGAAATCCGTCTCTTGAGAGCTTCTACCACTCTTAAGCTTCCTCAGGGAAAAGCTTGGCACTGAAGTGAGGATAATCCGATGCTTCCTTTCACTGATCTGTGGTTTTCTCGCCTGGCGTCTTTACAGGTCCGAGCGGGATAATTCGCTCCAGGCCTGGCAAAGATGTCGCTCTCCAAAAGGGAGTTGGATGAACTGAAGCCATGGATCGAGAAGACGGTGAAGCGAGTGCTGGGCTTTTCGGAGCCCACCGTCGTCACCGCAGCGCTCAACTGTGTCGGGAAAGGCATGGACAAGAAGAAAGCAGCCGGTATGTCCCGTGGGTGCCGGGTGGACCCTGCAGCAGAGCCGGGTGGAGCAAACAGGCCCTCACAGAACATCTGGAAGAGCCTCGGATCCGATATAAACATGCTCCCTCTGTTCCCAGAAGGAAAATTGAATTTAAGACCTTTTTTCCTTGAAAATCCTAATTAAACCTGTGGCTTTCCTTGTTTTTAAACATTAGAACCCTGTTTTTTTTCACCTCGAGGCCTGGACTCCTTTAATCCTTCAGAATCTAAAGCTCCTGACAGCAGGATCCGCAGGTCCTGGAGGCCACAGGCCCTGTTGAATTCATAGGGTTGAATTCACCTTTAAGTGTTTTACAGCTTCGCCAAAGTCCCTGTGGATTCTCCCCCTCATCTCACGCATGGAATTCTGAACTGACACAACTCCTTCTCTTTTCCAGACCACCTCAAGCCCTTCCTGGACGATTCCACCCTGCGATTTGTGGACAAGCTCTTTGAGGCAGTTGAGGAAGGCCGAAGCTCCAGGCATTCCAAATCCAACAGCGATCGGAACCGGAAGCGAGAGCTGAAGGTGATTATTGATTATTGATTGCTTTTTCCCTGTGGTTTGGTGGCCGTGGAGGCAGTGCAGGTGCTCTGCCACACTTTCCTCTTCCAGAGGTACTTCCCGTAATGCTTAACGTTCAAGAGAAAAGACCTTTCTCCATGATGAAGTGTGTGAGCCTTTACCTTTCGGTTCTCTGCGCCGCTGGAGGAGGCAGCACCAAGCTCTCCTGGTGGCAAAGTCTCAACCTTCTTATTTCTTTCTGCTAAGCTTATGTGGCAGATTCATTCCGCAGAGCTCCAGCTCTCTGTTTTGCTTTGTGCTCTTAACCACTGCGTTGGCAGCACTGGGTTTTCACTGAGAGCCTGGGATATGTGCTCCTAGCACCTTCCCGTTGCTCTTCCTTGCCCAGACGCGTGAGTGTTTCACGCTGCTGGTGGCTTTTCCTATCGGAAATGAGTGGGGCTCTGGTGGCTGATCTGGTGGGTTTCCATTCTCTGTTTCCATCTGGAATCCGCAGAGGGTGATGTTGGAGAGTTCTGTTGTAGCAGCAGGTTGTTGACAGCGGGGTTTTAATGGCTCTCTGCTGTTTCTCCCGCCTATCGCTTCTCTGGGATGGTGGAAGTCTCACACATTCAGACCTGTTTTCACCCACTTTCTTCTCTTGAAGACTTCACTTGCCATCTGGAATCGTGTTTTCCCATCACTTGTGTGCCGAGTTGAAGAGGGGTTCTCTCCATGCTGCTTCCCACTTGCAGAGTCCATCTCCTTCCACTCTTTCCAAGGTTGTGGCAATCTGTGTTTCTTTGTGACAGTCTCAGGCAACGCTTAACCTTGGCAAGTGTGAGTGATCCAGCTCAGGATTTAGATCTCAGCTGTGTTAGGAGACAACTGACTCCAGTCCCTGTTTTCCCTTGGAAACTTGTTCTCCTGCTGTCTGGATGAGGCATTAACCGGGCCTCATCCGTGTCTGTGCAGTCACCAGCTAACGAATGGTGTGTTAAATCAGCTCCCACCCTGCGGAGCCGGCGCAGCCCGTGGAGCTGCCACACTATCTGATTTAGTGACTCGGGTTTAGCTGCAGGTGTCCCAGTGCCCAAGAGCGGCAGTAGTTTAAAAGACTTCATTCTCCTATAGCTTTTGTGGTGCCATCAGCGTGTTTCCTGGAATCATCATAGAATGGCTTGGATCGGAAGGAACCTCAAAGGAGTTCCGACCCCCTGCCATGGGCAGGGACAGCTCCCACTGGATTGGGTTGCTTTGAGTGTTCCCATGCTGCAGTTCCGCTTTAATTTGGGTATTGGGCAGCCTCACACTGTGCTGAGCTGCCATCCTGCCATTGGAAAGCGAGGTTTCAGCTGGATCAGTGGATCTGGGCTGCTCCCCTCGCCCCTTTTGCTTTGGATCTCTTGAGGAGAAGGCAAAGAGATAGGGACGTCATCATTCCCATCCCTATGGGGTGTTCCGGGGTGGCGGGGTCACTGTCTGCAGCCCCACGGCACAGCTGACGTGTGGATCTTGCCTTTCTTCGCAAGCTGAAGTCCTCTCCTCTTCCTCCCGGTCAGAACCGGAGTGCTGCAGGGCGGGGAGGGTGCGGCATCTTGTTCAGAGTGGATCTCATGCTGGCAGAGTGGATCCGAGCTGTGGCCGGGTGCGGAGCAGGAGATTCTTCTCCAGCAGAGCATCCACTGGGGCATCTCGCGTGAGCGTGGAGGGCTGATGGCATTCCCATCTAACCCCAGCGAAGGGCTCGGAAGCAGTAGAGCAGACCTATCCTTTTCTCTTGGCTCTTGGTGTGAGGACGGGCATCCCGCCTGCCAAATCCCACCCTCTCTCTCCGGAATTGCCTTTCTTGGAGGGGCTCCATCAAGATCTGGATCTCTCCTGACCCTGCTGTAACACGAGATGGCCTGGCGAGGTGGCAGATCACGTTCGCGCTTACAGACTGGCTTCCCCCCCACCGCAGTGGAGGTTTTAGAGCTGAATTTGTACTCGCAGGCCGAGATCCTTTAGCTCAGAGCAGTGGATTTATTCAGAACCGATGGCGTTGGCTGTCCTCAGCATGCTGTCTGGCCTGCCCTCTCTCTCCTGGTTAATTCCCGTGGGGTAGGTCATTGCTTGGGAAGTTTCAGGAACTAAAACGTAATGGTTTACACACTTTATACTATGGGCAAGTCCTTTCTCTTGAACTTGTAGGTTTTCCAAGAAGTACCTGTGTCTGGATGAGGAAGTGTCCTTGTAGGATACGAACCGTTATAGTGAAGAAGGGATTGCAACTAACGCTTACAACCGGTGTGTATATTTTCTTTTCAAATAACACCTCCACACACACACGTTACAATAACACGGTTGCATGGACAAATTCAGATTACCGCACACACACAGGCACAGAGTAGCTGAAATCCCCGGCTGCACTCTCCCAAGCTGGGATATGCCGGAACGGCGCAATGTCCCTGTTCCCCGAAGGCCGAGCTTTGTGTGATGCACGCTTTGCCTTTGGTTGGCGACCCTCGCGCTGCGCGCGAGGCCATCGGGGTGGTTGCTGCTCTGCCAGCTCTCCAAGCTGCCGCTCCTCAAGGACATTGAGGGGCTGGAGCACGTCCAGAGAAAGGCAATAAAGCTGGGGAAGGGGCTGGAGAAAAAGGATGGTGAGAGGCAGCTGAAGAACCTGGAGCTGTTTAGCCTGGAGAAAAGGAGGCTGAGGGGAGATCTCATCGCTATCTACAACTGTCAGAAAGGGTGTCATAGTGAGTGCTGGTCTCTTCTCCCAAGTGACAGGTGATAGGATGAGATGAAAGGGCCTCAAGTTGTGCCATGGTTGGTTCAGATTAGACATCAGGAAAAATTTCTTCACCAAAAGGGGTTCTCAGGCACTGGCAGAAGCTGCCCGGGGAGGCGGTTAAGTACTCATCCAAGGAGGGATTTAAAAGATGGGCAGATTAAGTGCTCCGGAATATGGGTTTGTAGCTGAGAGGTAAGGTTGGACTTGATGATCTCAAAGTTCTTTTCCAACCGAGCAATTTTATGATTCTCCAGAGCAGCTCAGTTTGAGCGCAGCATCTTTGAATCCGAGCTGAGTCAAAGGGACCTGAACAGACAGGATCACTGGGCTGAGACCAATGGCAGGAGGTTTAACACAGCCAAATGCTGGGTCCTGCGCTTGGGGCACAACAACCCTGGGCAGCTCCAGACTAGGAGAAGTCTGGCTGGAAAGTTGCCTGGAGGAGAAGGACTTTGGGGTGTTGGTTGACAGCGAGTGAATATGAGCCAGCAGTGGCCCAGGTGGCCGAGAAGGCCAGTGGCATCTTGGCTTGGATCAGAAACGACGTGGCCAGTGGGTCTAGGGAGGTTCTTCTCCCTCTGTACTCGGCACTGGTGAGACCACTCCTCGAATCCTGGGGTCAGTTCTGGGCCCCTCCCCACAAGAAGAATGTTGAGGCTCTGGAGCGAGTCCAGATTCAGCCTGGACATCAGGAAAGAATGTTTCAAGGAAAGGGTCATTGGGCACTGGCAGAGGCTGCCCAGGGAGGGGGTTGAGTCACCTTCCCAGGAGGGGTTTAAGGGACGGGTGGACGAGGCGCTGAGGGACATAATTTAGTGATTGATGGGAATGGTTGGACTCGATGATCTGGTGGATCCTTTCCAACCTAGTGATTCTATGAAGTGAGAGGGAATGCCACTGCTATCCTGGCCTGCAGCAGGTCTGGGGCTGCATCCTGCTTTTGGGCAGGATACAGCAGAACCCTTCAGCAAACCCTCTGAAGTTGGCAGAAGTCACGGAAACCATTTTATCCCTGTCAGGCCAGCTCATGGGCAGGCCTTTTCCATTTCTCCAGGTAGCTGAGCGAGACCTTAAATCCCCTCAGTGCCATAAAAGCTTTTACTGCTGAGGGGACGGCAGTGAGTTTTCCACAGGCAGAGCCCTGTGGTGTCCGCTGTCCTTCGAGCTCTTGCATCAGTTGTCACTGGTGCTCCTCTGCTGGGTGACCACGGGATTCCCAGTAGATCAGCGTGTGTGTTCTGCCCTGGAAGCTCTGCACTGCAGCACTGACCATACAGTGTTGGATCTGATCCACGTGGTGGTTTCTCATCTTGAAATACTGGCTGTGAGGAGAATTCTTTGGTTTTAACCTCAGTTTTCCCCTCCTTCTCTCCTTTTCTGTTAGGATGTGTTTGGTGATGACTCTGAGGTATCCAAGGAATCTTCTGGTGTCAAGAAGCGGCGCATACCGCGATTTGAGGAGGTTGAGGATGAGCCGGAGGTCATTCCAGGCCCGCCATCGGAGAGCCCTGGGATGCTCACCAAGCTCCAGGTCGGTCTGACTGGGCTGTGGGATGTGAGCTCTGCCCCAGAACAGAGCTTGGCCCTGCCCAATATTCTGCATCCTGATAGATTTTCGTGTTTACTTTGCCTTAATTCCTATCACGAACCAAACAAGCAAATGGCAAGTTGGTATTCTTGAAACTCTTTGCTGCAATTGTCGCCCACGTTCCCTTTGCTGCCACTCATGTATTAGGCTGACGATAATGTGAATGTTCATTTTGCCTAAACGGGAGTAAATGGGCTTGGCAAAGAGCGCTCATGTTGTTTGGTTCCTTCCCGGCAGTTGGAGGTCATTGATGAGAGCGGTTTGAGATGAGACTGTTCGCTCTGAGCGTTTGCAGCTGTAAAAAGGCACCAAGGGCTCCT
Organism: Clamator glandarius; assembly: GCA_033459285.1. Taxonomy (NCBI): domain Eukaryota; kingdom Metazoa; phylum Chordata; class Aves; order Cuculiformes; family Cuculidae; genus Clamator; species Clamator glandarius. The sequence continues at coordinate 173,271 of JAUNZM010000547.1, read as the reverse complement.
TTTCACCCTCTGAGAAGAAAGGGAAATTCACCATCCAATGTTCTTCCCACAGATCAAACAGATGATGGAAGCGGCCACAAGGCAGATTGAAGAGAGGAAAAAGCAGCTGAGTTTCATCAGTCCTCCGACACCACAGGTACCACCGGAAGCAGCGGGCAAATCCCACGGTCCCCATTCCTACTAGGGCGTCTTGGCTGGAACAGACACATAACAAACCTCTATCTCTCAACAGCCAAAAATTTCTTCTTCATCGCAGTCGGAACGTCTCCCCATCGGCAACACAATCCAACCTTCCCAGGCAGCGACATTCATGAACGATGCCATCGAGAAGGCCAGGAAAGCCGCGGAGCTGCAGGCCCGGATCCAGGCACAGCTGGCCCTGAAACCAGGGCTCATCGGCAACGCCAACATGGTGGGGCTGGCCAACCTGCACGCCATGGGCATCGCGCCGCCGTGAGTACCTGCCGCTGCGGTGCCGTCCTGGCAGCATAACGCCGGGCTGCCAACGGAGGGGATGGACAAAGATCCCTGAGAGCGGCCTTAGTGGCTGCGGAAGGAACAAATTTAAAAAGGAGAAATGGAGGTTACTCCTTCCTCGAGTGAGACTCTCCCAACTTCTGTGCTTGGGATTTGAGTCCTTTCTGGGGGTGTAGATGAGATGTGACATTGAGGAGAATGATCAGATGGCTTGGAAGGGACCTCAAAGCCCATTCATTCCACCCCTGCCATGGGCAGGGACACCTCCCACTGCATCAGGGGCTCCAAACCCCATCCATCCTGGCCTTGAACCCCTCCAGGGATGGAGCAACCTGGGCCAAGGCCTCCCCACCCTCACAGCAAAACATTTCTCCCCAAGATCTCATCTCAGTCTCTCCTCTTGCAGCTCAAAACTATTCTCTATCACACCATCCCTGATCTAGAGCTCCTCCCCAGCTTTCCTGGAGCCCATTTCAACACTGGAAGCTGCTCTAAGGTCTCCCTGGAGCCTTCTCCAGGCTCAAAAACCGCAACCCCTGAATAAGTCCTAGGCCAGTTTGTTGCTTACCGTGGAAATAAAGGTCACATTTCCTATGAATTAACAACGTGATAGCATTTTAACGCCCCGTATCTTGTCTTGCCCCCAGGAAAGTGGAGCTGAAGGATCAGACAAAGCCTACGCCACTGATCTTGGATGAGCAAGGCCGAACTGTTGATGCGACTGGTAAAGAGATTGAGTTGACTCACCGCATGCCAACCCTAAAAGCAAACATCAGAGCTGTGAAGAGAGAGCAGTTCAAACAGCAGCTTAAAGAAAAGCCTTCGGAAGATATGGAGTCGAACACTTACTTTGACCCCCGGGTCTCCATAACCCCAGCCCAGCGTCAGAAACGCACCTTTAAGTTCCATGAAAAAGGCAAATTTGAGAAAATTGCCCAGAGGTTGCGAACGAAGGTATTTGAGGTCTTGCCATGCTACCTGACAGCACGGAAGTGAGGGTTCGGTTCGGGATGGGAGATGACTCTCCTCTCCTGGGATGCGAAGGGAGCTGTGTTGGCTCTGAGGAAGCAAAGCTTTTCAGGAAACTCACCTGGAACTTTTCTATCAACATCAGAAAGGCGGGCACCCAAATTAGAACATGTGTGCAGAAGTGTTTCCTTACAGCCAGCTTCACTGGGGGAAAGACAAGATCTGCTGTTTTTTTTAGTGAAAAATTTATAATTTCCAAAGAGAACAGGAAGAATTTTGTTAATTTCAGGTTGGGGAGGCCCTGGCCTAGGCTGCCCAGAGCAGTGGTGGCTGCCCCATCCCTGGAGGGGTTCAAGGCCAGGTTGGATGGGGCTTGGAGCCCCTGATCCAGTGGGAGGTGTCCCTGCCCCTGACAGGGGTGGGACTGGATGGGCTTGGAGGTCCCTTCCAACCCAAACCATTCCAGGATTCTATAATGCTCAAGTTCTTGGGGAGAAGGAGAGAGAGGAGCTCCTTTAGAGAGAAAAGTCCAGGGATACAATGTCTAGGGAGGCATTCCTCTGGGATTGTTCCATTCCCCAAGAAAGCTCAGTAATAAGACTAGATTTTGGGAGAGAAGAGCTCTATTAGACAGAAGAGTCCAAGGATACGATGCCTAGGGAGAAAGGCGTTCATCTGGGGTCTTTCGAAGCTCCTGGAAGGTTCAGTAATGAGACCAGATTTGTGTCAGGTTTCTGAGCTTCTGCTGCCACATGTGGTGTGGTTTCTTCCACAGGCTGCTTTGGATCGGTTTAGAACATAAATAAATCACAAGGTGCCTAGGTGTTGTGCTTATCCTGAAGGCTCTGCTGCTTTGGAGTGACCTTTATGTGGCATTTTCCTCTCCGTATTTTCAGGCTCAACTAGAAAAGCTGCAGGCAGAGATTTCGCAGGCTGCCAGGAAGACTGGGATCCACACTTCCACCAAGTTGGCGCTTATTACCCCAAAGAAGGAGCTGAAAGAGGGGGAGATCCCGGAAATCGAGTGGTGGGATTCCTACATCATCCCAAACAACATGGACTTGTAAGTCATTTCTGTGTTTGGTCTTGATTGTTCTGCCGCAGGAGGGAAGTTTCTCATGGATGACGGTCTGTTGAGTGCCAGGATCTGCTGGAGCTGTGGAATTCCACCTCCCTCATTTCTAAGGTCCAGGAGCACTAGGTTTGCTCCCAAATCTCTCTTGGGGCTGGTGGTAGGAGCCTGCCCCATCTCCCTTTTGGAGGCAGTTCCTCCAGCAGCCCAGAAGGTGACTGCAATGGAGTTAGAGGGATTTTTTTGGCCCAAAATTGGTGGTGTGTTTTGTTTTATTCCAAGCGTGGGCGTTTCTACGAGTCTTGTTGACGGTGGAGGTGTGGGAAGCCTTCCTCCTAACCGTGAAGTGTGGGCGGGTGTTCCCCTGGGGATTGACACCGCATTTCTATGTCTTCTACAGCACATCAAGCTCTTGTGCTTCCCGGGGAAGTGGTAGAGGATTTTTTCCATGGTTTGTGTGTAAGGGAACACAGGGATTCAGGCTGGGAGGTTTGCAATGACATCCTCCTCTCTCCTTTCTAGAAAAGGTGGATCATCTTCAAAGAAAGATGAGTACTTTGGGATCACAAACCTCGTGGAGCACCCGGCACAGCTCAACCCACCAGGTACAGCCTCGGTTTTGGTCGACATTGTATATTGGAGTCAAAAACGCTCTGAGCAGCTGGTGCGTGGTGGGGTGAAGCCCTGCAAGTCCCCACTTGTAGCATTGCAGCCCAGCATCTCCTGTCCCTGTGGGGAGAAGAAATCATGTGAAGATAAATGAGAAAGGTGGCAGAGAGCGCTGAAATCATAGAATCCTGGAATGGTTTGGGTTGGAAGGGACGCCAAAGCCCATCCAGTCCCACCCCTGCCATGGGCAGGGACACCTCCCACTGCATCAGGGGCTCCAAGCCTCATCCAACCTGGCCTTGAACCCCTCACAGCAAAATATTTCTAATCAAGGTCGCATCTCAAACTCCCCTCTTGCAGCTCAAAACCGTTCCTTGTCATCCTGTCCCTGCCTCCCCAGCTTTCGTAGAGCCCTTTTCAAGACTAGAAGCTGCTCTAAGGTCTCCCTGCAGCCTTTTCTTCTCCAGGCTGAACAACCCCAACTCATTTAAACTGTGAGGGAGTCTCCCCTGGGTTTAGAAACCTATAAAGCCTGTGGCAGCTGCCAATTTCTTTCTTCCCCATCAACAGCCTGCTCTGCTCTGACTGCTCTCGCCATGCAGACGCAAGCTCCTCGTCTTGGCCAGCATGGTTTTGACCTCTTTGTGCTGAAGAAAAGGACATAAAATAACCACAGAGCAGTTTAATTTTCTGTAAAAAGAAAAAGCAGATGTTTTTTTTCCCCCCAGGGTCGGGTTTGCCAATAGCACGTAGCTGTAACAGAGCAAGATGTGCGCGTAACCTTGCAGGCAGGGTTTCCGTTGTTTACCTTGTCTCATTTATCTTCCCAGTGGACAGCGACACACCAGTGACCCTGGGGGTTTATTTAACTAAGAAGGAGCAGAAGAAATTACGGCGACAGACTCGAAGGGAAGCCCAGAAGGAGCTGCAGGAGAAAGTCAGGCTGGGCCTGATGCCACCGCCAGAGCCCAAGGGTAAATGACGGCGGTGGTGGGTGGGCTGCGAGCTCTACAGGATCGTGTGGATCCATGTATCCCTGAGTTCTGGGGGTCTGATAACCTGCCCGTACGGTCAGGTTTGGCGCCTGCAAGCTTGCCTGGTGTCACTGTGCTTCTCCATTACGGCAAACCAGTGTCCAGGAGCCGCTCACAGCTCCTCTCCCATTTCTCTTGCAGTACGGATCTCAAACCTGATGCGAGTGCTGGGGACAGAAGCTGTTCAGGATCCCACAAAAGTTGAAGCTCACGTTAGAGCGCAGATGGCGAAGAGACAGAAGTAGGTGGCATGTTGTACATTTTGGTTTTAGTCACTTATAGTCAGATATAGTGCTTGTGCTGTGTTTGTAGAGAGCAAAACCCTTGAAGTGATGCAGCAAGGCCAAAGCAGTGCCATTTTCTAGCCCTTCTGGCGGCCTTGAATGACCCCCTCGTGGCTGGGAGGAGCGGGGTCTTGCTGATCAGCTCGTGCCTCTGCAGTGGCCTTGTGCTCTGTGATGACAATCACCGTTGTCGTTACTACTAATTAATGAAAATTAATTGAACTGGTGGCTGTTTTAAAATGCCCACATGCCTTTAATTCAGGCAGAAATCTGGGCAGGAGTTGCTGCTGGGCAGGAGTCTGGGCTGTGGGATCAATGGAATTAACATCTCTTGTGCTTAGGAAGGGAGGGATCCATTCTGATGCCACCGTGGATGCAATGTAGGCTGCCATTTGCTTAGCACTGCATCTGTCTTTGCATCCAGAGCTCACGAAGAAGCGAACGCTGCGAGAAAGCTCACGGCAGAACAGCGAAAAGCAAAGAAGATCAAAAAACTGAAAGAAGATGTTTCGCAGGGCGTTCACATAGCTGTGTACAGGTGAGTGTCATGCCTCTTCCTAAATACACCTGGCAAACGCCCTGTTGGAAGGAACTGATGGAGAGAGAGAGCCGTGAGCAGCTCCTCAGGTTCCCTTCAGGCATTAAAGGATGCCATCTGGCAGCAATTAGTGTCCTAAAAGGCATGGAGCTGTTGGAGTGAGCCCAGAGGCCACAGAGATGATGCGAAGGCTGGAGCACCTCCTGTACAAGGACGAGCTGAGAGAGTTGGGGTTGTTCAGCCTGGAGAAGGGAAGGCTGTGACGAGACCTTAGAGCAGCTTCTAGTGCTGAAAGGGGCTCCAGGAAAGCTGGGGAGGAGCTCTGGATCAGGGAGAGAATGAGGGGAACAGTTTTGAGCTGCAAGAGGGGAGGTTGAGATGAGATTTTGGGGAGAAATGTTTTTCTGTGAGGGTAGGGGGCCCTGGCCCAGGTTTCCCAGAGCAGCCGTGGCTGCCCCATCCCTGGAGGGGTTCAAGGCCAGGTTGGATGGAGCTTGGAGCCCCTGATGCAGTGGGAGGTGTCCCTGCCCGTGGCAGGGGTAGGACTGGATGGGCTTTGGCATCCCTTCCAATCCAAATCATTCCATGATTGTATGTCCATTACCTCTGTCCTTAACTCATCCTGTTAAAGCTGAGCACAAAAAACATGATCAAATTTTTTGATCTCGCTGCTCTCAGAGCTGACCTGGTGCACTGATGCCTAGAAATCAGGGAGCTTCCAAGACCTCAGTGAAATGAGGATGTGAAGGGACGGGCACAGCCTGGCTGAGCAGCCCCAGAAAAATCACGCATCATTTCTAGGTGTGGGGAAAGCCCCGGCAGAGCTGGAGGAGGAGATGCTGAGTGCAGTCAAGGAGGAAAAGGGATCTCTTCTGGCTGCGGATAACGTTCTGGTTTTCTCTTTGTTTTTGTTTCTTCCTGTCTTTAGGGTCAGAAACTTGAGCAATCCAGCCAAAAAATTCAAAATCGAGGCGAACGCTGGCCAGCTCTATTTAACAGGCGTGGTGGTTTTACATAAAGATGTCAACGTTGTCGTGGTAGAAGGAGGTGAGGACTTGCCTGCAGGGTTTTGGTCACTGCACAGCACTGAACAGCTTGCCTCTGGCAAAAAAAACACCCTGAAAATTGTTGACTGAGGGTTACTGGAAGGCCAGGAAGCGAGGAGGCTGTTTGAGGCTCTCTTAAGTACAGCTGTAATGAGGTTAGCACTGAGTGCAGAGCGCACTGCAGTCAGAAAGCCCAGCGTGCTCGCTGTGAAAGGGATAAGCACTCGATTTGAATCCTTGGTGCTTTCTGAGCAGATGCGTAGAGTGAGGAGAGCATTGGCTCTTGGTGTGGTGCAGTTCCTCACGCTTTGCACAGCTTGAAGGAATCCAGCGAGGTGTTGAAGAGCCTGTTCGGCACTAGGAAATCCCAAGGTGGCTGAGAGCCGCCTGCTGTGCCCAAGGATGCAGGAAAAGCTCCAGCGTGTCAGTGCTGGAATGGCCTTGGCACTTTATTCACTATGCCTGGTGCGCTGGGAAGAGCTTGTGGGCATCATTTGGCTTCTCTTTCTCTTCAGAACCTCCTAAAAATGGGAGGTTAAAGGAATTTTTGAGAACACCGAGTCTTGGTTCTTCCTAGGTCCAAAAGCACAGAAGAAATTCAAACGTCTTATGCTTCATCGAATAAAGTGGGATGAGCAAACGTCGAATACGAAGGGAGAAGGTGAGCATGGAGCTGGGTGCGGAGGGATGGTGGAGCGGCTCTCACAGTTCCTCTGCCTTCGCAGCTTAAAGCAGCTTTATTGGTTGGTTTCGTTTCAGACGATGATGAGTCCGATGAGGAGTCTGTTAAGAAAACAAACAAATGCTCTCTGGTTTGGGAGGTGAGTCGTGGGTGCAGTGCAACACTGAGGGGTGAGGCTGGAGGGGAGCAAGCCCTCTGTGCCACAAATGCTGTTCTGAGGCTCTGGATGAGGCACAGACCTGCTGCTCTGAAACTTTCCATAGCTTTTCAGACCTAGGAGTGCATCTCACACATGGTGGTGGTGTAGCGCTCCACCTAATTGCCTGGAAAAATGTTGATTCCACATTCCCCGAGCAGTGTTTCCCATTAGTTTCCTTTGGAGATGGGTAGGAAAAGGTCCCTTTTTCTCCTCCCCAGGGCACAGCGAAGGACCGCAGCTTCGGCGAGATGAAATTTAAGCAGTGCCCCACGGAGAACATGGCACGGGAGCACTTTAAGAAGCACGGAGCCGAGCACTACTGGGACCTGGCGCTCAGCGAGTCTGTGCTGGAGTCCACAGACTGAGGGGAGGGGGCCGACACCACCGCCCCCGCCTCGCCCCACAGCCCTTTGGTTCTCCCACCGCCCCTGCTTACCCTCGTTCTCCTCAGCGCAGTGATTAAAAACATATTTTTTAAAACAGATCACTGCTGACGCCTGGTTTTGGGTGGAGGTGGGGAAGCGGCTGCCCTGGGTTTGCCTTTGTCGTCTGTGGAAAATGGGCTGGGGGGGCTGCAGCGCAGGGAGGAGCCAAGCACATCGAAGGGACTGAGAGCTCCTCTGTTTGTGGGGGAAGAGTGTGGGTCTGCTTGGGGGCACGGAGGATCTGCAGCAGGATCCATGGCTGGAGGGCAGGAGGATGTGCAAAAGGATCCAGGCTGGATCCATGGCTAGAGGGCAGGAGGATCTGCAGAGGGATCCAGGCTGGATCCATGGCTGGAGGCAGGAGGCTCTGCAGAGGGATCCAGGCTGGATCCATGGATGGAGGGCAGGAGGCTCTGCAGAGGGATCCAGGCTGGATCCATGGATGTGACTCACGGAATAATGACACCCAACTCAGAGTTAGGTGCAGGTACGGGGCCGTGCACAGGGTGCAAGGGGGGATTTCTCCTCCTAGCTGGCACACCAGGTGTCAAAGCCGGCACATCTTTATCGTGCTTAATCATAACGTATGCATTGTGTTAGTACACATAGTCAGGACTTCTGAGAAGTGCGTTGGAACTCGTTATCGTAAGTCTCCTCTCGACAAGGGTCTTTGGGGATGAAGGCAAACAGTCATCCTCAGTTGAATCTTTCAATTTTCCTTCTGGCAGGCTCTTGGACTCCTTGGGCATTTGGTCTCTGTTGATTTTTTTTCCCCTTATCAAAGTTCTTGTCTTTGCAGATGTTGAAGTTGTGGTTCCCTTCCTCAGGATGTTTTGTTTGTTCTTTTTTATCTCAGGGTCACTTGTCTTTTCTTTACCTCAGTTACATTTACCAGATACAGTCACGTTCTTCCAATCCTCCAGCCCCCTTATAATTCTTTAATGTAACCAAGCATATTTTAACTCTAAAATCACAGAAACTATACGTGATATTCGAAGTTATAATAGGCTTACTGACTTATAACAAATGATTTCTTCTGTCCGAGGGAGGGCGGGAGGCTCTGCCGGGGCATGAGGCCAAACCCGCCCCCCGCTCCCCTCAGCCGAGGAGGCGCGAGCCCGCGCGCGGGAGGGGCGGGGCCTCGGCGCATGCGCAGCGCTAGGGGCGGGGTAGCGAGGCGGGTCATGTGCCGGGGGGGGAGGGGGGGGGCCTTGTGGTTCGGTGCATGCGCCTTACAACAGAGGTGGTGCCGAGGGGCGGGGAGAGGCGCATGCGCAATGAGGAGGGCGAGGGGCAGGGCCGTGAGGAGTATCGGGGTGAGGGGCGGCTCGTCAGGCGCATGCGCGATGAGGGAGCTCAGGCTCTCAGGGGCGGGGCCTGTGCTGGAGAGCGCATGCGCATTGGGGCAGAGAGTGCGTATCGGCGCATGCGCGCTGATGAGGATGAGGGCGGGGGCGGGGCCGCGAGGCGGCGCAGGCGCTGAGGGGCGGGGGGCGGGAGGTGCGGCGCATGCGCAATGAGGCAGCGAGGCGCGGCGGGCGGGAGGCTCTTCCCCCATCTCCCTCTTCGCGCATGCGCAGCAGCGTCCGGTGCCTTCGCGCCGCCCCGCGCGAGGGAGCCCGGCACAAAATGGCGGCGGCAGCGGGGGGGCGGGACCCCCGGTGACTGGGGCCGCGCCGGGGCCCAGCGCCGTGGCATCCACCGTAGCGAGCCTGACACAGCGCCTTCGGGGCGGTGCCGTTGCCTTCGTCCTCCTCTTTCTTCTCTTCCTCCTCCCTGCGTCGCCGTCCCCTCTTTTCACCGCCCCCCCCCTACTCCGCCTCCCCCGCCCCGCCGAGGCTGAGGCGCCGCCGCCCGGGCCTCCTCGATCCGGTAGCGCCGCCCCCGCCGGGGCCTGCAGGGCGGGAAGATGGCGGCGGGCGGCGGCGGCGGCCGGGCCTCCTCGTCCTCTTCGTCCGGCGCCCTGGAGGCCTCGCTGGATCAGAAGCTGCAGGCGGTGACCAACACGATGGAATCGATCCAGGGCCTCTCGTCCTGGTGCCTGGAGAACAAGCGGCACCACAACACCATCGTCTGCCACTGGATGAAGTGGCTGCGACGCTGTGAGTGTGCTGGGGGGGAACGGGGGGAGCGGCCTCTGCCTGCAGCCCCGGGGCTGTCAGGGGCGCAGAGCGGGGCGGGGGACGTGAGGAGATGGGGGGCAGTTTATGGGGCTGCGCTGAAGGCTTTAGGGTCGACACCAGGCAGGGAATGAGATCCGTGATGGCTGGGAAATCTGAGCATCACGCAGCCCCCGGGCAGGGTTTGTGCTTGGCATCATCTCGTTGTATTTAGAACAACAAAAATCGGGTGTTTGCACCCAAACGCTGTCACCACCAGCCCCATGACCCCTGCATGCACCCCACTGGGGTCATCTGTAACTATATTTTGGAGGCACGGAGGTACAGGTACCTTGAGCCGTGTTGGGGGAGTGGCCCCTGTGCTGGGGCAGGGCCCTGCCTGCAGCCCCGGGACTGCCAGTAGTGAAGAGTGGGTCAAGCGATGTGGAGAGATGGGGGACAGCTTGCGGGGCTGTACTGGAGGCTTTGGGGGCGATGCCAGGCAGGGAATGAGATCCGTGATGTCTGGGGAATCTGAGCATCACGCAGCCCCCGAGCAGGGTTTGTGCTTGGCATCATCTCGTTGTGTTTAGAACAACAGAACTTGGGTGTTTGCGCCCAAACGGTGGCACCGCTAGCCCCATGAACCCTGCGTGCATTCCGTTGGGGTCATTTATAACTGTATTTCGGTGACACGGAGGTACAGGTACCTTGAGCTGCATTGGAGGAGTGGCCCCTGTGCTGGGCCCTGTGGAGTGGCCCTGCCTGCAGCCCCGGGGCTGTTAGGGGCGAGGATTGAGCCCTGTGTGGGCTAGGGAGAATGGGGAGATGATGGGCAAGTTGTCAAGTTGTGAGGCTGCGCTGGAGGCTTTGGGGGCAACACCAGGCAGGGAATGAGATCACTGGTGGCTGGGGAATCCGAGCATCACGCATCCTTTGGGCAGGGTCTGTGCTTGGCATCACCTCTTTGCATTTAGAACAACAGAACTTGGGTGTTTGCACCCAAACGGTGGTGCCACCAGTCCTCCTTGCCCTGCTTTTGATCCGAAAGTTAGAGTGAAGCTTTGCAATAACGTGGAGATAGCGTTTCGATCTGTGAGCATCGCTCCAGATGGTGCCAAACCTGCCCTGAAGTTTGGGATCATTGGTTTTCTCTGTCCAGGTCCTGGTGGAGGGCCCTCTTTCCCCGCTTTGATTTGTATTTTCTCTTGTCCATGTGATTAAAGAGAGCAAGGTGGGAGCTCGAGGGCTCTTCCTGATCCATATGGACCTGCTGGTGAGGAGAAGCTGGCCGTGGTCCATCCTGCCTCACTGAGGTCCCACCTCTCCTGGAATCCTCTTCCCTCTCACAGCCCTTGGCACTGGGGAGTTACTGTGGGACCGCCCGCTGTCCTCTTCTCCCTCCTGCTCCAAAGAAAATCCAGCTCCTGTCTCTCCTCAGGGTGTGCAGGCTCCTCTGGACTTGGTGTCTCCTGCTCCAGCTGCCTGCTAGCTCCACTGTGGGACCTCGGTGAGCCCCACCGTAGGTCTGGCTCAGCACCACAGCTCTGTGTTCCCTGCTTGTGCCTCTCAGGGCTGGTCCTCGATTTGTCCAGCTGAGAGCATGGAGGTTTTGGAGCTTCATGGCAGCGCAACTCCCCCATGTTTATCATCCTGCAGCTCTCATCCCACTGGCACATGGAGTGGAGACTTCCCTGGACTCCTGCCGCTTCTCCGTGGCCACGGCTGCTGAGCTTCCAGAAGCGCTGCCCCTTCCTTCCCCCTTGCACTCCTCTATTCCTCCTTCCCAGGCTCATCAAAAGCAGTTTAATTGTTCCTGTTTGCAGGGCCTTTGAGGCTCTGTTCCTGCTCTGCCCCTGCTCTGCCCAGGTTCACTGTCCGCCCCTGGTCCCTTGGTGCCAGCCTGGACATTCCATTTGTTTGATATGAGCAATTCCCAGGCTTTTCTTTGGTGAGTGAGAAGCTGGACAGGAGGCAGCAAAGAGCACTCGCAGGCCAGAAACCACACGCATCCTGGGCTGCACCCAAAGCTGTGGGAGCAGCAGGGAGGGAGGGGATTCTGCCCTCTGCTCCATTCTGTGAGACCCACCTGGAGCCTGTGTCCAGTTCTGGAGTCCTCAGCACAGGGAGGACCTTGATGTTTTGGAGCGAGTCCAGAGGAGGCCATGGAGATGATGCGAGGGCTGGAGAACCTCTTGTACGAGGCCAGACTGGGAGAGCTGGGGTTGTTCAGCCTGGAGTAAAAAAGGCTCCAGGGTGAGAGGACGAGGGGGAACAGTTTTGAGCTGGAAGAGGGAAGATTGAGATGAGATCTTAGGGAGAAATATTTTGCTGTGAGGATGGGGAGACCCTGGCCCAGGTTGCCCAGAGCAGTGATGGCTGCCCCATCCCTGGAGGGGTTCAAGGCCGGGTTGGATGAGGCTTGGAGCCCCTGATGCAGTGGGAGGTGTCCCTGCCCATGGCAGGGGTGGGACTGGGTGGGCTTTGAGGTCCCTTCCAACCCAAACCATTCCAGAATTCTATAACATCACCAGGAGAGGAAGAGCATCCAGTGCTGATGATGTGATCAATTACTGAAGCTGATCAGTTATTTTGAGGAACGCTGGCTCTGGATCGTTCCAGGCAAGCGCAGCACCACTCTGTTTGGATTTCCAGCCCCGCGGGCAGAGCAGAGCACTTCTTGCTCCAACATAATCTGATCTATCGTGAAAATGCCTTTGGGACAAAGGTTATAAAGAACAGTTTCTTGTGCCAAATCCTGGTTGTGTTTGTTGCTGTAAAAGCTCATCCTGGGACATGGGAGCTGAGGCTCCATGACACGGCTTCAGTGTCAGAGTAGCCTGATGGGAATGATGGGAAATTCCTTCAGTAAGAAACAGCTGGAAAATACACAAGGAGTGAAGTTAGAGGTGAAGAAATGGGCAGCAGTGCTGGAGGAGGCAGTGGCTGTGTGATGTCCTATGTCCTGGTGGCTGCTGCAGGCAGAGCCGGGGCTGTGGGGAGCAGGGACATCCCAGGTCTGGCTGTACCTTATCCCCCTGCACCGTTCCTGACGCAGATTTGGAGTTGGTCTGTGCTCTGTGCTCACCCACCGGCCTCTAGAGACTCTTGGCCGATGCCAGCAGTGAGCAAGGAGAGTCAGTGCCACCTGTAGGGGCACATGGAGGCTTCGTAGCCTCAACCTGTTGAGGATTTGATGGTCAAACCACACTCAGCCTTTGCTTTCCCAAAAAGGCTGCCTTTAAAAGAGCTTCATTTGGAACAAACACCTTTAATTATCCCTTAATATCCCAGCACAGAGCTCACACAGTCAGAATGTTCCTGGTGTGAGCTTTTCCAAGCAGGCTCACTGTGTGCTGGCGCTCCGAGTCTGGACCTGGATCTGCTTGCCTGGTGCCAGTTCCTCGTCCAGGATCAAGCCCTTCTGCAAGGCGGGAGCTGCATATGGAGAGGAGTCCTGGAGCACGCTGGTGTCTCACAACCAGCTTCCCATGAGCCAGGATTCTCTGCCTTTTAACGAAGCTTTGGGATAATTGCATTCAGCATGCTAGAAATTAACTAATCCCATGTTTCTGTGGCTGCTTTACTGCTCTGATGGGCTCATTGCTGGAAGGCTAACCATGGCCACCAACCCACCTCCCCATGTTGGAGAGGAGTATTAGAAAGGAGGGAGGTGATATTTAATGATTAGTTTCCAATAAAAGCACGTGAGCTTAGCGTTGGCTGGAAAACACTCCTTTAGCGGCTTTTCCTTCATTTTGTGACAATCCTGGCTTTATTTCTGGTTGGCTTTGAGCAGGAGCTGCCAGAGATCAAGTCGCAGCAGCAGGGGGTTGGGGTCACTAAGGGTGAGCTCCCACCAAGGGCTCTGGGCCAGGAATGATGCTAAGAGCTTCCCAACAGGAAACCTGGGGACCAAGGTAGCCATAAAGTGCAGACGTGCTGCAGAAAGAGGCTGTGCCGAGGTAGGGACAACTGGAAAATGAAGGGGGATAGAGAATCCAGGGATTTGTAGGTAAACACTCTGGTTACCAGCATGGCTGGGGTTCAGGTAGAGCGTGCGTAACGTGAGGAACCGTAGAATCATGGAATGGTTTGGGTTGAAGGGACCTCAAAGCCCATCCAGTCCCACCCTGTGCAGTGGGCAAGGACACCTCCCACTGCACCAGGGGCTCCAAGCCCCATCCAAGCTGGCCTTGAACCCCTCCAGGGATGGGGCAGCCACCACTGCTCTGGGCAACCTGGGCCAGGGCCTCCCCACCCTCACAACAAAACATTTCTCCCCAAGATCTCGCCTCAGTCTCCCCTCTTGCAGCTCAAACCCATTCCCCTCATCCTCTCCCTGATCCAGAACCCCTCCCCAGCTTTCCTGAAGCTCCTTTCAGCACTGGAAGCTGCTCTAAGGTCTTCCCACAGCCTTTTCTTCTCCAGGCTGAACAACCCCAACTCTCAGCCTGGCCTCGTACAGGAGATTCTCCAGCCCTCACGTCATCTCCGTGGCCTCCTCTGGGTTCACTTCAACAGATCCGTGTAGGAAAGTGGGAGCCTGCTGGAGCTCACAGCACGTGAAACCAAACCATCTATTGTCACCGATCCTATATTTAAATCCTTGTATTGTGTCATTAATTTAAGTGAAGAAGGTAATTAGCATGTGCATGAGCTGACAGTGCTATACTGTTACTGACCGAGGGAAGAGAGGGTTTGCTGAAATAATTAACTGTGGAGCTGAGCCTCAGGAAGGTGGGAGGCGTGTTTGGAGTCCAGCTGCAGCAGGAGGTTTGGGTGCAAAGGTCAGTGCCGGCTCAGCAGGGACTCAGAGGTCTTTTTGGAGAATTCAGTCCCTGGCGAGACGGGACGAGGATCTGGGGACTTCTGCGTGTGCACAAAGACATTAAATTGGGTGTTGGAAAGGACTGTCCTGACAGCTGCGTCTGAGAAATCAGCAGTGCTTACTTAAACATGTTAATAAACCCTCATTATTAATGGGAGGCATTTAGAGGGATGTGGAGAAGGTCTCTCCCTCTGGAGAGTTGTGGGTGCAGGTATGTGATGGGTGAAGCCTCCTCGGTAAAGATGCAAGTCTCGGAGACCATTTTAAGCCATTGCAGCTTAAAGAGAGAGATTTGTATGTGATACTTCTTGGTGACTCTGAATAACTGTCCTCTCAATTATTAAGCAGGAGGTTGCATTAGTTGTTAGGGTGGTGATGCTGGAGCTTTGGATGCTGGACCAGACCTGTGCTTTGGAGCAGTTGTTTTTTAACCCTGCAGAGGCCCATGCTGGTTTCTGTTTGGTGATGCGGATCCTTCTGGCTGTACGGATCCTCTTGATACCACGAACATCATAGAGATAATAGTCAGTGGCTTTTTGAGGCCTTCCTAAAGCCCAAGTCAGAGCCAAGACCTGGTGGTCCTGGACATGGATTTGGGGAAAGTCTGGAAACAATTTGTGAGTTGAAACCTTCCTCTCCACTGCCTGGTTTTCCATCCAGGACAACTCCAACAGTAAAATGCTGAACCCTCTCAAAAGCAGGCACTGACATGTTGTTACCAAAGTCTGCCTGACTCCAGTTCTGCTCGATGATGAATCTGAATTTTCTTTTTTGCCTTTAGCTGCCTTTCCCCATCGACTGAACCTTTTCTACTTGGCCAACGATGTCATACAGAACTGCAAGAGGAAAAACGCGATTGTCTTTCGCGATGCGTTTGCAGAAGTGCTTCCCGAAGCCGCTTCATTAGTGAAGTAAGTAATGGTGCATTAGAAGATTTGAGTGTCTCAAAAAATGTCAGTTTTCCTTCTGACATGTCAAACTCTCTAGAGACATCAGCAGAATTTGAAGGATTTTGTTCAATGACTGTGTGGGCTTGAGCTTCTCTACAAGGAGCGGGTGTTTAATTTGCGTGGGGGTCTCATTTGAGTACGATTATCACGTGAAGTGGTACGAGGGGTGATCGTGTGTGTGCCCTGTAAATCTGTCCTCCCCTTGCTTGCAGCGAGGAAGGGTGCAACAAGATGGGGAGGAGAAGGAGAAAGAGGAGGAGGAAAGTCTTTGTGGTTTCCAGGGATCTGCTTGTGGCTGACCACCATAAGAACAAGCATCACAGATCATAGAATCAGAGAATTGTTTGGGTTGGGAGGGACCTTAAAACCTGAGCAATTCCAACCCCTTGCCATAGACAGGGACACCTCCCACTGGGTCTGGGGCTCCAAGCCCCATCCAACCTGGCCTTGAACCCCTCCAGGGATGGGGCAGCCATGACTTATCAGCTTTTCCATCTTCTGCAGTGCTGTACCCATCTGCTAAAAGATTAACAAACGATGGGTTTGCACTCTGCTGGAAATCAGAGACTTTAATTAATTAGGGTAGCATGGAACAAAACAATCTCTTGGGCTGTGTCCAGGTGAGCCCCATCCTGTCATTCCCCACCATGGAGCGGGGTGCCTGGCTGCCCTCCCTTTTGGTTTCCAAATCCTCAGACCAGGTGGTCCTGAAGGAGCAGGACGTGGTGAAAATACAGAGCAGCTCTGTAGCAGTAACTTGGTGTTGCTGATTTGTGGCAGAAGCAGATGGTTGAGCACAGAATGAGGCAGGGAAGAGGTTAAAGTTGGGCAGCTCATTAGCGTATGTTTAAATGTAGGCTGCTGTAAGAGAAAGTTAAAATGCTGTTAATGGATGCCAACAATGAGGAGGAGGGTGAAAAAAAATCTGGGGAGTATCAGCCACCAGAGCAAGAGGGAGAAGGAAAAGTGACAGCCAGAGTTGCAGGTCACCGATCTTTGATCGTGATCTTTGATAGCCCTGCAGGCTTGTGGAGCACCCATTGGTTCCAGAAGTCTGTGTAGGGAATGCTTAAGTGGATAACGGTTCCATGGACTCACTGGCTCCCTCCCTCAGTGATGATGTAGGATGAGGGTGACACTCATCTGCCCTTTACAGACCCTGAGAGAAGATCTTTGTCTCTTCCCTGTGCACTCTGCTGGCCCTGACGGGTGGTGCTTTCCTGTCTGCCCTGCTGCAAAGCTCTGCGGGGCCGGGACAGCAGAGTTGCCACCTCCAGCCTCCTCCCGGCCAGTTTACAGAGCAGCAGAAGCAGCCAGAGAATTGTGGCTCTTCCCTAGGCTGCTCAGCTGGAATGCAGACACAGCCGGATTTTTAGGCGATACAGATGGCTGCTCTGATATTCCCTCACGACCCAAATGGTTCCGTGGAGCCCCCTTCCTTCCACAGCGCCCGCCGCTCAAGGGAGCCGAGCAGCCCCTTGGCTCTGGGTTTGGAGCCCTGCAACTGTGCCAGCTGCCACCCGCGTCCACAGGGAGCAGTGGTGTCAGCTCTGCTTTCCAGTTAGTGTTTATTATTCCAAGCTGGAGTCCTCTGGGGCAGCCACTTGGTTGCTGGCAGGGGTCAGGTTCGCGTGCTGCACTCGCAGCGCTAAGTTGGTGGCATGTGACCTTTAATTCAGGTTGCTTTGCAGGAATTGCTTTGGGTGATGAGCAGAGACGACTGCTCTGGGCACGCGTTTTCCCTCTCATCCCAAGAGTCCCTCGCGTCTGCAACCTCGTGCTGACTCGGGACTAAAGGGAAGGCACACTCTGAGACCGGTTACAGATGTTTTGTTTGACATTTCTTTTCCTCGGAGCAGAAGCACTTGGATGCGAGATGTTGTTCAATGCCAGGCATCTCCTTCACTTTTTTTCACTGGAGATTCTCACAGATGACATTGCTTGATGATGCTGCGAGGCACAGAGGGGATGCGTGATTAGCGATGAGTGGGAGAGCTCGTCACCTTGATGGAATCCCCACACCGCTCATCACCGGCAGTGCAGACTTTTCTCTCTCAAGCAGTTCCTTCTTGTTGACACGAGGGTGATGTTTTGTTCCAGTTCTCTCTCAATAATCACTTTTATCCCCACAGCATCCCTATGAAAAGCTGCTTTGGAAGAGTAACACATTTTTTCCCCATGAAGAAAGGCTTCAGAAAGATCCTATTGGTGTTACAACTGCTCCGAATTTCTAATTTTACCCCAGGAAGGGCCTTGATTCATTACTTTACAAAGTGTGTGTGCTTAACTCTGAGCACATGGAGTTGCTACCTTGGTCTCACTAGGACTCTGCAGTGAGGCAAAGCCGTCACCTGGATTGAGAACATCTTGGTCTTAGGGGGTCTTTTAAAGCTTTGATTTAAACACATCATTATTTATATAATTATCCATTCTAGAATTACAAGAAATTGCACTGTGGGGGTATGGACAACCCAGTCTGCTCCTCTCTTTCAGGGATCCATCCGTTTCCAAGTCCATCGAACGGATCTTCAAGATCTGGGAGGACAGAAATGTGTACCCCGAGGAAACCATTCTGGCACTTAAAGAAGCTCTGAGTAAGTTACTCGTCCTTTGTGTTTCTTACCTTGCAAACCAACGTGTGAGCTTAAAGGAAACATCTGAAGTCACTGGGTACAAGAATTTTGCGTGTTGCTGCTCTTTCTATGTTTGCTCCCAGCACGGACTTTAACGCAGCGAGGTGTTGTACGTGAGCAGTGCTGAATTCCCCCTGCTCCACGGGGTTTGTTCTTTTCTAAAGCTGACGCTGAATCCTTTCACGTAAGCTGGAATCGTTCCAGCAGAGACCAAACAGAACCTGGAGGTGAAGTGGTCCTGCGGGTCCTTAGCGCGGTGCCCTGCTCGAGGGCTGTGTCTCTGGCTCTGCCTCAGAGCGGGAGGCGCCTCAGCAAGTGACGGAGGTGGCCTCCTGCCTTCTCAGGCTGTCCTTGCGATAACTTCTTTTCACTAATAACATTTGTGGAGTAGAGAAGAGGCTGGGAGCAGGGTTGGAGGGTGAAGTGTCCTTGAGGAGTAACAAAAGAGCTCTGAAAGCTGGAATGGCTGATGTTAACTGGGAACAAGGGTAGGCAGTTAAACCAAGAACCAGCCGATACTCAAATACTTGAAGGAAACCGGTCCATGTTTCTGCTTTGCTTGGTTGCATCACTGAGAGCTAAAGGTGCTTCAGGAAACCCTTACGTGTGGTTTGAGAGCCGGTCATCGTCAGAGAAGGAGAAACAGCGTTTCTCAGGGCCAGGCTGTGGCATGTGAAAAGGTTGTAGGTGGGCATTGCATGTTCCAAAGTGAAGTTTACATTCTGAATTCTCTAAATTTGGTAACTTCAGAACTATAATACCTCAGATTATTTATGAATTAGGGATTTTGGCTGTTTTCACGACGCATGTTATTTGCCTGTTGAATGCTGATCCTGTAAGAGCCAAGCGGTATAGGTTTTTTGCCATGATTTTCTTTTTTACTTGTTTCTGTGATTTTTTTCAACTGTCTCAGTGCAAGGGCAAACAGAAAATTGATTTAAAAGTAGACCTTCCCCCAGGCTGCTGCATTCCTGAGGAAACCAAGGTTCTCTTGGGCATCCAGCAGCTCATCTGAGGAAGTTGGTCGAGGTGTTTTAAACCAAATTTCTGTTCACTCTTTTAACCATGCAACCGCGTGGCACCAAAACCAGATTTGGAAAGGAATCCCATAATGCCAGACTGCCAAAAATGAAATGTTTTCCAGGTACCACTTTCAAAACTCAGAAGCAGCTGAAAGAAACTCTGAACAAACAACCGAATAAGCCGTGGAAGAAATCGCAAAGTAAGGAACCAATGTGAACTCTCTGAACTAATTTTAGGAGTTGCCTTCTCGAGG
Organism: Clamator glandarius; assembly: GCA_033459285.1. Taxonomy (NCBI): domain Eukaryota; kingdom Metazoa; phylum Chordata; class Aves; order Cuculiformes; family Cuculidae; genus Clamator; species Clamator glandarius. Next base: position 154,147 of record JAUNZM010000547.1, on the reverse strand, counting down.
AGCAGAAGGAAGGCTGTCCCAAACCGGGCAAGGCAACCCGGACTAAAACACGAGCCAGCATGCGTCTTCCAGGCTTGTAAAGCTCCTGGCAAGCTAAAATTTAAAGCGCCGAGGAGCCTTTGCTAAAAAATTCTTTTTTAAATAAATGAAGTAAGGAATAAAATACCTTTATGAGAACAGAGGTTATGGACAGTAGAGAGAAGAGCTGGTGGAGCCGCTTGGAGCCTGGCATTAGGCTGTTTGGAGCTGGAGAGAAGCAAGACAGAGCTGAGGGGTCTGGCAGCAGGAGGTGGATGCTGCCTTCATGCTCGTGAATGCGTCTTCAGATGTGAAAGAAATCTGGAAGCTGTCAGAGCTGATAGGAAGCAGCGGTGTCCAGCAGTGCCAGGAGCGCAGTCCTGCAGGAAATCTGTTTAGAAAACACTAGTTTATTAATTTTAAAAGCTAAAGCCTTGAATTGTCCATCTGTTGAGCTGGTGGAGCATTAGACGTTACGACATGGCGTGTGCCTGCCTGAGATCAGAAGGGTAACAAAAGAGTTTGGAAAGGTTTATGACTTAGCCTAACGTCACAAGCTGCTTTCCCAAACAAAACTGCCATAGAATCATGGCATGATTTGAGCTGGAAGGGACCTTAAAGCCCATCCATCCCACCCCTGCCGTGGGCAGGGACACCTCCCACTGCATCAGGGGCTCCAAGCCCCATCCAACCTGGCCTTGAACCCCTCCAGGGATGGAGCAATCTGGGCCAGGGCCTCCCCACCCTCACAGCAAAACATTTCTCCCGAGGATCTCATATCAGTCTCCTCTGTTTAAGCTTCCATACTGAGCATGGACGAAGGGTTTAGCTGTTTCCTTCTTGTCAGATCTTTCTCTTGTTTTGTCCAAAAACCAATGGATTCTGTGTCTCTTGACAGTGGGATTTGTTCCCTCTGCTCTCTTGATGAGATATTAGAGTAGAGGTGTGAGAGTTGTTAAGGTTCACAGCGTGATGAGGCCTAAAGTACCAAAGGCATTCCCCATCCGAAGGGAACACTGGCTGTGTGTGTCAGCTCCAAGTCTGGCCCTTAGGAAGTAGAATCATAGAATCACTAGGTTGGAAAGGACCCACTGGATCATTGAGTCCGACCATTCCTATCACCTTCCTGTAGAGAGGTGTAAACCCATCAGATAAGGCTGTCGGATCAGCCCTTGCAGAGCCTCCTCTTCCCAACGGCAGAGCTAGGAGCAGTAAATGCCTGTAGCACCTTAAAAAAGGATAAAAAGTGATAGTGTCACGAGTTGACCTCAGTCGCAATCTCACTGCACGTGACCACGTCCCATTTAGCTAACAGAGAGCCAGAGTGTTGAGGGACATCCATGTGGAGGGGTGAACGTGATGATTAATGACAGTCTGTGAGTCGTTTGTTGAGTTATCTTAATATATTTTTAATTAGAGCTGCCCTTGTGACTTAACTTTTGTTCAAGGTGTAGTTCCTTGGGTTCTTTATTCTTTTTCTTTATTCCAACAGCATCCACGAACCCGAAAGCTGCATTGAAGTCCAAGATTGTTGCTGAATTCAGAGTAAGTCTGCAAGTGGAAACACTCTGTGGCTCTAGTCCACCGGCAGGATCAGCTTGATGGGAGGCTCTAGCGCTCGGTGTCTTTGTTCTCTGGCATAATAATGCCTGCTAGAAATCTCAGTATGAGTTTTGGTAGGGCTGCAAGGGACAATGAGGCAACTGGAGAGCATTCGGAGCAGTGTGGAGGCTCCCTGTGGAGACGCTGGTTTCCCTTTGGGGTAAGCTGGAGCAAGGGAGCAGTTTGCCCTCTTGGGAGCCGCATGAAATCTGTGAGCTCTACACTCAGAGGAGAGTTGGCCAAGGCCCAAGTCAGCCCAGTGAAGGAGGAGTTCAGGGTGGCCAAGGAGTTGCTGGCAGTAAATGTGTCTGAATTAGATCCCCTGAAGGAGTGTGATGAGTTAATGAAGTGCATGGGCTATAGTAAAGCGAAAAAAGAACATGAAAAAGGCCTGGTCGCACTCCAAGTCATCATGGAATGGGTTGGGTTGGGAGGGATCCCAAAGCCCATACCATTCCACCCCCAGGGACACCTCCAACTGCATCAGGGGCTCCAAGCCCCGTCCCACCTGGCCTTGGACACCTCTAGGGATGGAGCAACCACCACTGCTCTGGGCAACCTCCCCATCCTCATGGGCAGGAGACGCGTGGAGTTACAGTCCCCAACAGAGCCCCGGTCTGCTGATCTGTTTGATTTGAGGTTAAAAAATCCAGGATGGGAATATTTTGGTTTTACCTCCATTGGCTGTCATTGGGAAGCAGCATTCAGCTGGAGTGGTGTTTGTTGCCAAAGCCAGTCCGGTCCGTGGCGTTAGCGCTGTGCCGCGAGCCTTCTCTTGGACAGAATGTGATGAGGATGCTTTTCTTGTTTGGTTTTTTCCAGCCGCAGTCTCTCATTGATGAGTTGCTCTTGTACAAGCGCTTGGAGGATCAGATAGAGCTGAAGGAGAAGCAGCTTTCCACGATGAGAGTGGACGTTTGCAGCACTGAAACGCTGAAGTGCTTGAAAGGTAAATGCGGTGTACGATGCAACAAACCCCTGATGTACCCGAAGGAGGCACAAATCATGTTGTAGTGGCTCTGAGGCTCAGCTAATCCTTTAAAATGCTGAAATCTCAAAATACCGTTGAGAAGCACCAAGCAGGAGCCCAAAACTATCGTTAATTGGAAACTGCTGGTATAAACCTGCACATACCAATCTCAGTCAAAGCATTGAAGCGATGAAGATGTGGGTTTTATACTATTCAGACACACTCTCTTATGTCACTAAAAGGTGTGTTGTCTGTAATGTGTTCAGAACCCCTTAAATAATTTCAGTTTAACATTTTAAGTTAATTAAGGCATCCATCAATTGCCACAGTTTTGGAGCACCAGCTATGAGTCTGATAGCAAGCAGCGCATATCAAGGGTGAATGAGCTGAGATCTGTTGAGCTATATTAACAGGGAATTTAATTGTAAAACTGTAGAGAGTTTGGGCCGTTGTCAGAAATCCCCAGCTGCAGGCTTTGAAGTGGTCACTTGCAGTCGTGGTGACTCATAGATATGAGAAAACTTTGGAATACGGTAATGAATCACAGAATGGTTTGGGTTGGAAGGATCTCAAAGCCCATTCAGTTCCAACCACAGGCAGGGGCAGGGACACCTTCCATGGGATCAGTGGACTCCAAGCCTCATCCAACCTGGTCTTGAACCCCTCCAGGGATGGGGCAGCCACCACTGTTCTGGGCAACCTGGGCCAAGGCCTCCCCACCCTCACAGCAAAACATTTCTCCCCAAGATTTCATCTCAATCTCCCCTCTTGCAGCTCAAAACCGTTCCCTCATATCCTGTCCCTACACTCACTGATCAAGAGGCCCTCCCCAGCTTTCCGGGATTCCCTTTCAGCACTGGAGGCTGCTCTAATGAAGGCAAAATCGTGAAGGAGAAATAGAACTCTTGGGCTCTACCCTTCCAAAAGTTCATTTTATAGGGTAGTTGAAAGAGTAACATTTTACACTTCTGTGTCTTGAATTTACTTATCACTAACAAGTGGCTGGAAAACAATACAGCCTCCCAGCAGCGTGGCCTTATTTTTAACGGGTACCAATGTGATATTGGGAGCATCCAGCCATGTCTGATGTCCAAATCTCCCAGCTCCTGCTGTCGAGCATGCACTCCAGAGACTTGATTTCCCATTTGGCAGCTTATTTACCATGGTATTGATCTCCTTGCAGACAAAACGGGAGGAAAGAAGTTCTCCAAGGAGTTTGAAGAAGCAAGTTCAAAGCTGGAAGAGTTTGTAAATGGCTTAGACAAGCAAGTGAAAAATGGGCCCTCTCTGACAGAAGCCCTGGAGAACGCTGGGATATTTTATGAAGCACAGTATAAGGAAGTCAAGGTGGTAGCAAATGTAAGTAGGCTTTTTCTCAACCCTCCTCGTGTGGATCAACGTCTGCCTGTGTTCACCAAGCATCTTGGAGGCTGGAAGACACATCGTCTCTGCTCATATATAGAGAGATCTGGCGTGATTATTGTAGAAATGGATTCAAAAGGAGCAGACTTGAGGTGCTGGGCAAAAAAATGAGAGGCTGCAACAGTCCATGGGGCAACAGCTCCATTCTTAAGGCTGCTGGGATTTTGTAGCCCCTCAGTATTTTTCAATGGGGACAAAATTAGAATCATTAGGGTTGGAAAAGACCTCTCAGCTCATCCAGTCCAGCTGTCAGACCAGCCCTGCTGTGCCGACTGAACCTGGTACCCAAGTACCAGGTCTGCATGGTGTTTGAACCCCTCCAGGCTGGGGACTCCCCAGCTTCACCACTCTGTTAATGAAGGAAGTTTTCCCAATATCAAATCTCACCCTCCCATGGCACAACTTGAGGTTGTTTCCTCTCATCCCATCGCTTGTTCCCTGGGAGAGGAGACAGACCCTGGCCTCACTTCAACTTTCTTTCAGGCAGACGTAGAGAACAATAAGGTCTCCCCTCAGCCTCCTCTTCTCCAGGCTGAACAACCCCAGGTCCCTCAGCTGCTCCTCATAACCCTTGTTTTCCAGCCCCCTTCCCCAGCCTTCTTGCCCTCCTCTGGATGCACTCCAGCCCCTCAGTGTCTTTCTTGGAGTGAAGGGGCATTACAGTTCATTTAACGATCCTAAATTCTGGAAACAGCACAGTTTGTGATCAGTTTACAAACTAGATGGATAAACAAAGAAGGAATTCAATAAAACATTGTAAAAACTACCAACCCTACCAAAAAAAACCAAACCAAAATGGGCAACATATTTGTTAGAAAATGGGGTGGGTTTTATGTAAAAACAATCATTTTAAGCCACTGGAAAAAGGTTTACCTTCCTTGGGTTTTGTGCTCCTTTCTCTGCAAGTTGCACTGCAGAGCCAAGTTCTTGCTGCAGTGTACAGGTGAATGGGAACAGTGTTCCGAGGCCGTGTGCTTCTTCCTCCGGGAAGTGGTTGTGGCGTCCTCTAAAAGACACTCAGGCCCATGTCCTTTCTCCCTTAGGCTTATAAGACGTTTGCTAATCGAGTGAGCAACCTAAAGAAGAAGCTGGACCAGTTGAAAGCAACGCTTCCTGATCCAGAGGAGTCTCCTGTCCCTTCTCCAAGCATGGATGCCCCATCTCCAACAGGATCTGAGTCTCCTTTTCAGGGGATGGGAGAGGAGGATAACTCCCGGTCTCCAGTGGGCGGAAGCCGCAAGGTGATATCTCCAGAGCCTGTGGCGGATAATCGGGATGTGGAAGACATGGAGCTCTCTGACGTGGAGGATGATGCGTCTAAAATTATTGGTATGTTCTGCAGGGTCAGCGGAGTGGCTGGTGCGTGGAAATGGGACGGAGACAAACTGGCTCTGTTGGGTCTCTTTTGGGATGGCAAGGATGCACAGAGCCTTTGTTGGGGTTCAGATTTGGTGCTGTTGGGATTCCATCTCCTGCCCCATTTCCCTGACAAAACCAGGGAAGTCCCAATCCAGTTGGGGTTGTCCCCATCTCCCAACCTGCTTGTGGAATGCATTTTTACGTAGCCTGTGTGAATCGGAGCTGGGCTTCCTAGCGATGAGGATCACACTTGAAGATCCTATACCCTGGGTAATTCTCTGGGGACAGAGCATCACGGAATCATGGAAGGGTCTGGGTTGGAAGGGGTGTTTTAGAGGCCATGAGCAGGGACATCTCCAACCAAATCAGGTTGCTTGAGGTGACGGTTCTGGTCTCGCTCTCCTCTCCCCAATGCAGTGGAAGAGAGGAAGGAGAAGCAGGTTCCTCCAGCTGCAGCGCCTGCAAAAGCTGAAAGCGTCCCTAAAGTGGTGCCATCAACCACTGCAGCGGGCACAACGTCGGTGACAGTGACAACACCTGCCCAGACTCATCCGACTCCTCCAGCTCCAAAGGCAGCGAGCACGGTGCCCGTCCCTCTGTCACCAGCACTTGCGTTGCCCAACCTGGCAAACGTGGACCTGGCAAAGATCAGCTCCATTCTGAGCAGTTTAACTTCTGTAATGAAGAACACAGGTGAGTGAGGCCATGGTGCTGGCCCAGGTGTTTGGTTAACGGAGCCAACAAATGAGTTTTGTAATCTTTGAAAGTTTAATTGTCTCAAAATAAACATGGAAGAGTTCTGCTTGGAAGAGCTGGCACACGACTCTTGGCTCCCCGAGCCTCTCCTTGCTCGCGCTCCATGGAGTTCTGCTGCAGTTGTGTCTGTGGAAAACGTAGAATCATGGAAACTGAGGTTGGAAAAGCCCTCTCAGCTCGTTCTGTCCAACCTCCCTGTGGGACTGAACTATCCCCAAGTGCCACAGCCACACAGTTTGTGAACCCTTTTAGGGATAGGGACTCGCCCACTGCCGTGGGCAGCCTCTGCCAGGGCTTCACCACCCTTTTCATAAAGGAATTTTTCCCAATATCAAATCTAACCCTCCCCTGCCACAACTTGAGGCTGTTCCCTCTCATCCCATCCCTTGTTCTTTGGGAGCAGAGCTTGACCCCCGCCTGGCTCCAACCTGCTTTCCAGGAGCTGCACAGAGCAATGAGGTCTCCCCTCAGCCTCCTCCAGGCTTAACAGCCCCAGGGCCTTCACTGCTCCCCCAACCCCTGTTCTCCAGCCCCTTCCGGGCTCCGTTCCCTTCTCCAGATGTGCTCCAGCCTCTCAAGGTCTTTCTTGGAGTGAGGGGCCCAGATCTGAGCCCAGGATTTGAGTCCAGGGGGATGATCCTGTCCCTGCTCCTGCTGGCCACCCCATGGCTGCTCCAAGCCAGGATGCTGGTGGCCTTTTTGGCCGCCTGCTGCCCAGTGAAGCAGCAAGGATGAGCGGTGTCTGCTTCTGTCCTAGGCATCAGCCCTGCTTCGAGACCTTCTCCAGGAACCCCCAGCAGCCCAACAGCTCTTACTAGTGGCCTGAAGACTCCTGTCTTGGGGACTCCATCTGCTCCGTCAAATCCACTAGCAAATATCCTCTCCAAAGTTGAAATAACTCCCGAAAGTATTTTGTCTGCTCTCTCCAAAACCCAGACTCAGACCGCACCAGCCCTGCAAGGTATGGAAGGGTTGGGAGGGAGTGTCTGTTTCTGTGCTTGATGGCAGTGGCTGCGCTGAAATGTCCTGCCAGGCTTATCCTAAAGGGAGAAAAACTTATTTGGAATGCGTTATGCCTTTTAGAAATGCAAATGTTGCTTACATGTTACAGACCAGTGAGTTTTATTGCTTTTGGGTACATCTTCGTATTCTTGTTGTAAAGGAAGCGCGCTGATCCAGAACACATTGTGGAAAATGCTGGATGGGACAGGTGAACGAGAGAGGTCTTTGTGGTTTCCTTGTGCTTCCCAGAGCGCTTTTTTAGAGCGGAAAACTTTCACAGGGGGTTGCTGCTTCTGCTTCTCCACCTTGTGTGTGTGACCCTGGTCAGCAGTGCTGTGGTTTGCACACCTGGCAGCAGCTCCGGAATGGTTGTTACACAACTTCTAGAATCCTGGAATGGTTTGGGTGGGAAGGGACCTCAAAGACCATCTAGTTCCACCTGTTCCTGTGGGCAGAGACACCTCCCACTGCATCAGGGGCTCCAAGCCCCATCCAACCTGGCCTTAAACCCTGCAGGGATGGAGCAGCCACCACTGCTCTGGGCAACCTGGGCCAGGGCCTCCCTGCCCTCACAGCAAAACATTTCTCCCTAGGATTTCATTTCAATCTCCCTTCTTGCAACTCAAAACTGTTCCCCTCATCCTCTCCCTGCCCTCCCTGATCCAGAGCATCTCCCCAGCTTTCCTGTAGCTGTGTATGAAGGTATTTTTCTACAAATGCTTGCTGTAATTTATATTTATAGATCAATCTTAAGCAAAAGTCTGCAGCTCAGTATGTGTGATTGTCAGTATGAATGCAGCAAAACCAGTTGTTTTCCTGGCTAAAACTGAGGTCATTTTAAGGGATACAGAATCAGCAGGTTGGAAAAGACCCATCTGATCACCGAGTCCAACCATTCCCATCAATCACTAAACATGTCCCTCAGCATCTTGTCCACCCGTCCCTTAAAACCCTCCAGGGAAGGTGACTTAACCCCCTCCCTGAGCAGCCTCTGCCACTGCCCAGTGACCCTTTCTGTGATAATCTTTTTCCTGATGTCCAGCCTGAACCTCCCCTGGCAGAGCTTGAGGCCATTCCCTCTCGTCCTGTCCCCTGTCCCTTGGGAGAAGAGCCCAGCTCCCTCGTCTCCACAACCTCCTCTCAGGGAGTTGGAGAGAGCAATGAGGTCTCCCCTCAGCCTCCTCTTCTCCAGGCTGAACCCCCCCAGCTCTCTCAGCCACTCTTCTTCTCCAGCCCCTTCACCAGCTTCGTTGCTCTTCTCTGCACTCGCTCCAGAGCCTCAACGTCCTTCTTGTGGGGAGGGGCCCCAGAACTGACCCCAGGATTCGAGGAGCGGTCTCCCCAGGGATGAGTCCAGAGGGAGAAGAACCTCCCTGGCCCTGCTGGCCACGCCATGTCTGATCCAAGCCACCTGGGCCACTGCTGGCTCGTGTTCAGTTGCTGTCAACCAACACCCCCAGGTCCTTCTCCTCCAGGCACTTTCCAGCCAGACTTCTACTAGTCTGGAGCTGCTCAGGGTTCTTGTGCCCCAAGAGCAGGACCCGGCATTTGGCCTCGTTAACCCTCCTGCCGTTGGTCTCAGCCCAGGGATCCAGCCTGTTCAGATCCCTTTGGAGCCTCCTGACCCTCCAGCAGATCCAGCTTCCACCCAGCTCAGTGTCACCCACAAACTTGCTAAGGGTGCATCGATGCCTTCATCCAGGTCATTGATAAAGACACTGAACAGGGCTGGACCCAGCACTGAGCCCTGGGGAACCCCACTTGTCACTAGCCTCCAGCTGGATTTAACACCATTTCCCACCACTCCCTGGGCCCAGCCATCCAACCAGTTTTCCACCCAGGAGAGTGTACGCCTGTCCAGGCCAGAGGTGACAGTTTCCAAAGCAGAATGCTGTGAGAAACTGTGTCAAAGGCTTTACTGAATGAAACCTTTCCTGTGGCAGCGGTTCAGGTTCGCTTGCCTCTTACCGAGTACCTGACCACAGCGCTCTTCTTTTCCAGGTTTGTCATCCCTGCTGCAGAGTGTTGCTGGAAACAACGTTCAGTCAAGCGAAGCTGCATCGCAGAGCACTGCAGCATCACCAGCCAACACGACTGTTCCGTGCTTGAAGGGGAGGAACGTTCCTCCCAGTACCCAGTCTTTTCTATCCAAAAGCTTTGGTTATTCTCCAAACTCTTCTACTGCTGAGGTTTCCTCAACTTCTGTCACCAAGGCTCCCATCGGACATACTCCAGGGCTCTCCAGCTCCAGTTTTAAGCCACCAACTAGTTCCCTGGGATTTTCCAGTTCCCACTCTACCAGTCCTTCTTCCCTTTTGCCAACAGAAACCTCACTGGGCCAATCCTCTGAAATTTCAAAAGCGAAGCTGGAGTCGGAACCCCCTTCTCCTAGCCTGGAAATGAAGATCCACAATTTCCTGAAGGGAAATCCCGGCTTCAGCGGGCTGAACTTGAATATTCCCATTCTCAGCAGCTTAGGGTCCAGCATCGCAACAGAAAGTCACGCTTCTGACTTCCAGCGTGGTCCCACCAGCACTTCCATGGACAATGTGGATGGAACACCGGTGCGTGATGAGCGAAGCGGGACGCCCACCCAAGACGAGATGATGGATAAACCAACATCGAGCAACGTCGACACCATCTCCCTGCTGTCCAAAATCATGAGCCCCGGTTCTTCTACTCCCAGCAGCACCAGGTCACCTCTTCAGAGCCGAGATGATGGATATTCCCAAGACCTTCCCAATTCCGTGCACACCTACCGGCCCTTTGGCCTTGGCAGAGACTCTCCGGCCGGGCTCTACAAGCAGCCTGCGGACAGCATGGAGATGCCCTCCTCTTTAATGGACTCCTCCCAGGAGAAGTTTTACCCAGACACCTCTTTTCAAGAAGATGAAGATTACCGTGACTTTGATTACTCTGGGCCGCCACCTTCGGCCATGCTAAACCTGGAGAAGAAACCCACCAAGTCTATCCTGAAATCAAGTAAACTCTCGGAAGGGGCCGATTACCAGCCCGTCCTGCCCAGCTACGGTCAGAGATCGCAGGAGTTTGGCGTGAAGTCGTCCTTCCCGCAGCAGATGAGGTCTATTCTCGATCAGAGCGAGAGCTGCGACCCGCTGGCATCGTCTCCGGGGATGTATGGGAGCTATGGCCTCCGGGGAAGCGACTCCACCTCGGACGGCTCCCCTTCGCCCAGCAAGAACGAAGTGTTCTTCAAACCGGACTCCAACCACAACAACTTACCCAAAGCGGTGGTGCACTCGGGCCTCCCGCAGAAGCAATACCCGGACTCGCCCCACTCGATTCCTCACCGCTCGCTTTTCTCTTCTCAAAACGCCCTCTCCAGCCCTGCTGGCAGAGCGTCCGCTCCAAGTGTGGAGAAGTCGCTGAGCTCTTCCATTTCCACCACGTCCACCATCGAGTTCAAGAACATGCTTAAAAACGCCTCCCGTAAACCCTCTGAGGAGAAGCATTTTGGCCAGATCTCCAAAAGCGGCTCCGGCGAGGGGGTGGGCTTGTCCGGAGCGGCCAAGGGCGACGCGCAGCCGCAGGAGGAGCACTACCGCATAGAGACCAGGGTCTCCTCCTCTTGCTTGGACTTGCCCGACAGCACCGAGGAGAAAGGGGCTCCCATTGAAACACTGGGTTACCACAACGCCGCGAGCAGGGGGATGTCGGGAGAGCCCATCCAGACCGTGGAGTCCATCCGGGTGCTGGGGAAGGGGAATCGAGGACACGGGCGAGAGGCGAGCCGAGCGGGCGGGTGGTTCAAGATGAGCAGCGGCACGAGCGCTTTCGACAACGGCCCCTCGGGCACCTCGGAGCTGCCAGGCATGGGCGGCTTCCCGGCGCCGTACAAGGAGCACGTGCCGCCCTTCCAGGAGAGCGTCAACAACTTCCGAACGAATAACTTCAGCCCCGCTTTTGAGCACCACATGCCGCCGCCGCCGCCCCTCGCGCCGCCACCCATGGAGCACGGGACTCCATTCCCACGGGATCCGGTGGTTCCACCGGCCGGGCCCCCGGCCGCCCCCGCCAAGGACCACGGTGGCCTCTTCCCGAGGGATCACTCGGTCCCTCCCCGCATGCCGTCGGTGGATCACGCCAACCCTTTCTCGAAGGAAACCTCCGCTCCGCTCTCGCTGCCCCACGGCGTCCCTCCGCCTCCCTCCGTGGAGCACGCCGGCGTCCCCTTCCCCACGCCGCCGCCGCCGCCCCCCGTTCCCGGCGAGCACGCTGGCGTCCCTTTCCCCGCTCAGCCGCCGCCGGCCGGGGACCACAGCGGCGTCCCCTTCCCCGCGCCGCCCCCGCCACCCATGCCCGTGGAGCACGGCGCCGGTACGATCCACCAAGGGACGATGAAAGAGCATTTCTCTGTGCACGCCGGCACACGGGATGCCGCGGCCCAGCCGCAGCAGCGAGACCACGGCGCCGCGGGGCTCACCCCCATCTCCACACGCGGCGCCCGTGGCGCCAGGGTGCTGGTCAGGACCCCCCGTGCCGACTTCAGGCCCCGCGAGCCCTTCGTGAGCAGAGACCCCTTCCATAGCCTCAAACGGCCCCGGCCGCCCTTCGGCAGGGGCGCCCCCTTTTTCGCCCCCAAACGCCCCTTTTTCCCCCCCAGGTACTGAAGCGAAGGCTCGGCTCCTGCGCGAAGGCATCTGGACGCTGGGAGAGCAGCGGGGCAGCGCTTTCCCGTGGGTTTTCCATAGCTCTTTTCTTTTCTTCCCTTCGAAAAACCCCGTCACCGCCCTCCTAAATTAAATCTCTCATCTTTTCTGGTTCTTGGTTGCCCAAACGCACCCCGTTGGTGCGAGACTCGAGGGAAGAAAAAAAAAAAAAATTTTAACAAAGAAACGTTGCTGTTGAAAACTTCCAGTAGTGGTTGACAAGTTTAAAAAAAAAAAAAAAAAGGAAAAAAAAAAAAAAGAAAAACACACAAAAAAACACCTTGAAAAGCCCTAAGGAGCGAGGGATCTGCAAGAGGAGCGAATGGACCCCCCTGCTGCCAAAAACACCCAAAAAGAGGCAAATTCAGCCCATTCTGCTCCTGGGGGGCCCCAGCCCGGCTCCCCCCCCGGCTCCTCGGGGGATCCTGCCCCTCCTGGTTGGGATTTTTTGGTTTCTTTGGGGGTTCTTTTCCACCCCCGCAGTGATTTCTACACGCGTGGACACAATAATCACTCAAATTCCATCTGGGATCGCTCGGAAGGCGCAGAGGGAGCCGGCGGGGGCTCGGGGCGCTGCCCTCGCCCCGGGCTCCCCTCAGCTTTTATATGAAGTTGGAATTTTACTTGATTTATTTTATTTTTGAGGGTTATTTTTTTGTTTTTTGTTTGTTTTTTTGTTTTTTTTTTTTTTTTTTTAGTTGCTAGGACCTATCATATCTGTTTGATAAAGGTGTAGGGTTAAATATCTACATAAAACTTACAAAACCAGCGTGGCGGCTCCTTTCTTTGTGCGCCTTGGGGTGGGGGGGGGTCGGGTCGGAGACCCCGGGGGCTGCGGGGACCCCGCGAAGACCGGATCCCGCAGGGCTCACCCCCAGTCCCCTCCGTCCCCCCCTGCCGGGGCGATGGTTCTGTCCGGGGCCGCGGGGCGGAGCGGGGACCGGGCGAGACCAACGCGGCCCCGGGGGGTGGCCACGCCCCTCCGAGTGGATACAGTGGATTGGCCACGCCCACTCAGTGTAGGCCACGCCCCCATCTCGATCTCAGTCATTCCAGGCTCCTGTGATTGATTATCAAGCCCCTATGATTGATTCCAAAGTCCTGGTGATTGATTATCAAGCCCTTGTGATTGGTTCCCAGGCTCAGTGATTGATTATCAGGCCCCTGTGATTGGTTCCCAGGCTCAGTGATTGATTATCAGGCCCCTGTGATTGGTTCCCAGGCTCAGTGATTGATTATCAGGCCCCTGTGATTGGTTCCAAGGTCCTGGTGATTGATTATCAAGCCCCTGTGATTGGTTCCCAGGCCTCAGTGATTGATTATCAGGCCCCTGTGATTGGTTCCCAGGCTCAGTGATTGATTATCAGGCCCCTGTGATTGGTTCCCAGGCTCAGTGATTGATTATCAGGCCCCTGTGATTGGTTCCAAGGTCCTGGTGATTGATTATCAAGCCCCTGTGATTGGTTCCCAGGCCTCAGTGATTGATTATCAGGCCCGTGTGATTGGTTCCAAGGTCCTGGTGATTGATTATCAAGCCCTTGTGATTGGTTCCCAGGCCTCTGTGATTGATTATCAGGCCCCTGTGATTGGTTCCCAGGCTCAGTGATTGATTATCAGGCCCCTGTGATTGGTTCCCAGGCCTCAGTGATTGATTATCAGGCCCCTGTGATTGGTTCCCAGGCCTCAGTGATTGATTATCAGGCCCCTGTGATTGGTTCCCAGGCTCAGTGATTGATTATCAGGCCCCTGTGATTGGTTCCCAGGCCTCAGTGATTGATTATCAGGCCCCTGTGATTGGTTCCCAGGCTCAGTGATTGATTATCAGGCCCCTGTGATTGGTTCCCAGGCTCAGTGATTGATTATCAGGCCCCTGTGATTGGTTCCCAGGCTCAGTGATTGATTATCAGGCCCCTGTGATTGGTTCCCAGGCTCAGTGATTGATTATCAGGCCCCTGTGATTGGTTCCAAGGTCCTGGTGATTGATTATCAAGCCCCTGTGATTGGTTCCCAGGCCTCAGTGATTGATTATCAGGCCCCTGTGATTGGTTCCAAGGTCCTGGTGATTGATTATCAAGCCCGTGTGATTGGTTCCCAGGCTCAGTGATTGATTATCAGGCCCCTGTGATTGATTCCAAGGTCCTGGTGATTGATTATCAAGCCCTTGTGATTGGTTCCCAGGCTCAGTGATTGATTATCAGGCCCCTGTGATTGGTTCCCAGGCTCAGTGATTGATTATCAGGCCCCTGTGATTGGTTCCCAGGCTCAGTGATTGATTATCAGGCCCCTGTGATTGGTTCCGAGGTCCTGGTGATTGATTATCAGGCCCCTGTGATTGGTTCCCAGGCTCAGTGATTGATTATCAGGCCCCTGTGATTGGTTCCCAGGCCTCAGTGATTGATTATCAGGCCCCTGTGATTGGTTCCCAGGCCTCAGTGATTGATTATCAGGCCCCTGTGATTGGTTCCCAGGCTCAGTGATTGATTATCAGGCCCCTGTGATTGGTTCCCAGGCTCAGTGATTGATTATCAGGACCCTGTGATTGATTCCAAGATCCTGGTGATTGATTATCAAGCCCTTGTGATTGGTTCCCAGGCCTCAGTGATTGATTATCAGGCCCCTGTGATTGGTTCCCAGGCTCAGTGATTGATTATCAGGCCCCTGTGATTGGTTCCCAGGCTCAGTGATTGATTATCAGGACCCTGTGTTGATTCCAAGGTCCTGGTGATTGATTATCAAGCCCTTGTGATTGGTTCCCAGGCTCAGTGATTGATTATCAGGCCCCTGTGATTGGTTCCCAGGCCTCAGTGATTGATTATCAGGCCCCTGTGATTGGTTCCCAGGCTCAGTGATTGATTATCAGGCCCCTGTGATTGGTTCCCAGGCTCAGTGATTGATTATCAGGCCCCTGTGATTGGTTCCCAGGCTCAGTGATTGATTATCAGGACCCTGTGTTGATTCCAAGGTCCTGGTGATTGATTATCAAGCCCTTTTGATTGGTTTCCAGGCCTCAGTGATTGATTATCAGGCCCCTGTGATTGGTTCCCAGGCCTCAGTGATTGATTATCAGGCCCCTGTGATTGGTTCCCAGGCTCAGTGATTGATTATCAGGCCCCTGTGATTGGTTCCCAAGCTCAGTGATTGATTATCAGGACCCTGTGATTGATTCCAAGGTCCTGGTGATTGATTATCAAGCCCTTGTGATTGGTTCCCAGGCCTCAGTGATTATCAGGCCCCTGTGATTGATTCCAAGGTCCTGGTGATTGATTATCAAGCCCTTGTGATTGGTTCCCAGGCCTCAGTGATTGATTATCAGGCCCCTGTGATTGGTTCCCAGGCTCAGTGATTGATTATCAGGCCCCTGTGATTGGTTCCCAGGCCTCAGTGATTGATTATCAGGCCCCTGTGATTGGTTCTCAGCCTCAGTGATTGGCTCTGAGGCTCTGTGATTGATCCCCAGTGCCCTGTAACTGATTCTCAGGCTCCTGTGATTGATTATCAGGACCTTGTGATTGGTTCCCAGCCTCCATGATTGGTTCCAAGCCCCTGTGATCGGTTCCCAGCCCCCTGTAATTGATTCCCAGGCCCCAGTGATTGACTCCCACCCCCTGTAATTGATTCTCAGCCTCAGTGATTGGCTCTGAGGCCCGGTGATTGATCCCCAGTGCCCTGTAACTGATTCTCAGGCTCCTGTGATTGATTATCAGGACCCTGTGATTGGTTTCCAGTCCCTGTGCTTGATTTCCACGTTCAGTGATTGATTCCCAACCCCTGTGATTGGTTCCCAGCCCCTTGTAATTGGTTCCCAGGCTCCTGTCATTGATTATCAGACCCCTGTGATTGCTTCCCAGCCTCAGCGATTGGCTCCAAGGCCCTGTGATTTATCCCCAGCGAATGTAATTGATTCCCAAGGTCCTGTGATTGATTATCAGGCCCCTGTGATTGGTTCCCAGTCCCTGTGACTGATCCTATCATAGAGTCATAGAATCATAGAATAACCAGGTTGGAAGAGACCCATCGGATCATCGAGTCCAACCACTCCTATCAAAACCTGAGCCAATGTAATTGATTCCCAACCCCTGTGATTGGTTCCCAGTCCCCTGTGATTGATTCCCAACTCCTGTGATTGATTCCCAGGCCCCTGTGATAGGTTCCCAGCCCCCTGTAATTGATTCCCAGGCTCCTGTCATTGATTGTCAGGCCTCTGTGATTGATTCTCAGTCTCAGTGATTGGCTCCAAGGCCCTATGATTATCCCCAGCCAATGTGATTGATTCCTGGGCCACTGTGATTGATCCCCAGCCTCCTGTAACTGATTCCCAGGCTCCTGTGATTGATTATCAGGCCGCTGTAATTGGTTCCCAGTCCCTGTGCTTGATTCCCAGGCTCAGTGATTGATTCCCAAACCCTGTGATTGCTTCCCATGCTCAGTGGTTCTTTCCAGGCTCCTGTCATTGATTATCAGACCCCTGTGACTGGTTCCCAGCCTCAGCCATTGGCTCCGAGGCCCTGTGATTTAACCCCAGTGAATGTAATTGATTCCCAGGCCTCTGTGATTGATTCCCAACCCCTGTGACTGGTTTCCAGCCCCTGTAATTGATTCCCAGGCTCCTGTTATTGATTATCAGGCCCCTATGATTGGTTCCCAGGTCCCTGTGACTAGTTCCCAGGCTTAGTAATTGATTCCCAACTCCTGTGATTAATTCTCAGGCCCCTGTGATTGATTCTCAGCCTCAGTGATTGGCTCCGAGGCCCTGTAATTGATCCCCAACCAATGTAATTGACTACCAGGCCCCTGTGATTGGTTCCCAGGCTCAGTAATTGATCCCCAGCCTCCTGTAATCAATTCCTAGGCTCCTCTTATTGATTATCAGCCCCCCATGATTGTTTCCCAGACCCTGTGCTTGATTCCCAGGCTCAATGATTGATTCCCAACCCCTGTGATTGGTTCCCAGCCTCTGTGATTGGTTCCCAGGGTCCTGTCATTGATTATCAGGTCCCTGTGATTGGTTCCCAGCCTCTGTGATTGGTTCCCAGGCCCCTGCGGTTGGTTCCCAGGGTCCTGTCATTGATTATCAGGCCCCTGTAATTGATTCGCAGCCTCAGTGATTGGCTCCGAGGCCCTGTAATTGATCCCCAACCAATGTAATTGACTACCAGGCCCCTGTGATTGGTTCCCAGGCTCAGTAATTGATCCCCAGGCCCCTGTGATTGATCCCCAGCCTCCTGTAATCAATTCCTAGGCTCCTCTTATTGATTATCAGCCCCCCATGATTGTTTCCCAGACCCTGTGCTCGATTCCCAACCCCTGTGATTGGTTCCCAGCCTCTGTGATTGGTTCCCAGGGTCCTGTCATTGATTATCAAGTCCCTGTGATTGGTTCCCAGCCTCTGTGATTGGTTCCCAGGCTCCTGTCATTGATTATCAGGCCCCTGTGATTGGTTCCCAGCCTCAGTAATTGGCCCCGAGGCCCTGTGATTGATCCCCAGCCAATGTAATTGATTCCCAGCCCCCTGTAATTGATTCCCTGGCTCCTGTCATTGACTACCAGACCCCTGCGGTTGATTCCCAGACTCCGTGATTGGTTCCCACCCCTGTGATTGGTCCTCGCTCCTGTGATTGGTCCCATCCCCGCGCTTTGATTGGTTCCCCCTCCCATTCCCGCTCTCTGATTGGTCACCGCTTCCCATCCCGCTCTCTGATTGGTTCCCTCACCCCGCCCCGCGATTGGCCGCCGCGCCGGAAGGGGCGGGGCCTGCCTCGATGCTTCCCGCGCGCCGGCTGCTGGCGGGGCCCCCGCGGCGGCACCGGGTGCGCTCGGACCCCGCTCCCCATCCCGTCCCGCTCCCCATCTCCCCTCATCCCCCTCTGACCCTCCATCCCTTCCTCCCTAGGTCTCCGGGCCGGATCCCGAGCGCCTCCGGCTGTTCCAGCGGCTGCGGGCGGCGCGGGACGGCGATGGGAGCGGGGCCGGTACCGGGGAGCTGCCCCCGCCCGGGGCCCCGATCCGCATCGCCCTGCCCGGGGGGCGGCGCCTGCCCGGCCGGGCCCGGCACACCACGCCGCTCCAGGTGGCAGCGCAGCTGGGGTACGCGGGGGTCCCAGTGTCCCCTCAGGGTCCCCACAAAGTCCTCAGTGACCCCACGGGTTTCTCAGGGTCCCTTCAGGGTCCCCGTGAGGTCCCCATTGTCCCCACGGAATCCCCAGTGTCCCCTAAGTGTCTCAAGTGTCCCCGTGGGGCCTCCTTAAGGTCCCCGTTGTCCACATGTGTCCCCACAAGGTCCTCGGGGTCCCCAGTGTCCCCTCAGGTTCCCCGTTGCCCTCAAGGGATCCCAATGGAGTCATCTCAAGGTCCCCGTTTTACCCACAGGGTCCCCAGTGTCCCCACAAGGTCCCCATTGTCCCCACAGTGTCCCCACAAGGTCTTTGGGGTCCCCCATGCCCTCTCAGGGTCCCCATTGCCCTCAAGGGATCCCCTCAAGGCCCCCATTGTCCCCACTGGGTGCCCACAAGGTCATTAAGGCCCCCATTGTCCCCATGGAGTCCCCTTAAGGTCCCCCTTGTCCCGATGGGGTACCCACAAGGTCCTCCAGGGTCCCCCTTGTCCCCTTGAACTCCCTGTGATGTCCTCATTGTCCGCACAGGGGCCCTACAAGGTCCTCGGAGTCGCCATGCTGTCCCAACAGGGTACTTGGTGTCCCTTCAGGGTCTCTATTGCCCTCAAGGGATCCCCACAAGGTCCTCAGGCTCCCCATTGTCCACACGGGGTCACCACAAGGTTCTTGGGCTCTCCATGGTGTCCCCTAAGTGTCCCTGTTGTCCCCACAGGGTTCCCACAAGGTCCTCAGAGTCCCCATAGGGTCCTCAGTGCCCCCTCAGTATCCCCATTGTCCCCATGGGGTCCCCGCTAGATCTCCATTGTCCCCACACGGTCCCCACTAGGTCTCCGTTGTCCCCGTAGGGTCCTCAAAAGGTCTTCGAGGTCCCCATTGTCCCCACCCGGTCCCCACAAGGTCCTTAGGGTCTTCCCATGGGGTCCCCCGCAAGGTCCTTGGGGTCTGCACAATGTCCCCAGTGCCCCATCAGGGTCTTCATGGGGTCCCCAGTGCCATCACAGGATCCCTGTTGTCCCTATGCTGTCCCCTCAGGGTCCCCATTGTCCCCTCAGGTGCTCTGGGTCTTCCCACGGTCTCCCCACAGTCTCCCCATTGTCCCCTCGGGGTTCTCACAGGGTCCCTGTGTTTCCCACAGTGTCCTCGCAAGGTCCTGAGGTTCCACATCATGTCCTGATGCGGTTCTCACAGTATCCACAGGGTCCCCGTTGTCCCCATAGTGTCACCTTGGGGTCCCCACGGTGTCCCATCACAGTCCTTTGGGTCTCTGGGAGGTCCCTACAGTGTCCCCAGTGTCTCTTCAGGTTCCTCACAGGGTCCCCGTTGTCCCCATGGGTCTTAGGGTGTCCCCACAAGGTCTCCATGATGTCTCTTTTGTCCCCGTGAGGTCCCCATGGTTCCTGTAGGGTTCCCGTGTCCCCATGAGATCCCCTTTGTCCCTGCAGGGGTGACCTGGCCAAGACGGCGCTGGTGGCCCGGGTGAACGGGACCCTCCAGGACCTCGAGCAGCCGCTGGCGAGTGACACTGACCTGGAGCTCCTTGATTTCTCTGCACCAGAGGGACGGGCGGTGAGTCTGGTGGGACACGAGGGACCAGGGCCACCTCCTGCTCCTCTCACAGCCTGTGTCCCCTCCGTGTCCCCCCCAGGCCTTCTGGCACTCAGGCGCCTGTGTCCTGGCAGCGGTGGCAGAGCAGTTCTACGGAGCCACGCTCTGCAGCACCGAAGCCACCGAGGACGGCTTCTTCTGTGACCTGCACATGGGGGACAGGTACGGGGGGGTGCCGTGGGGCAGTGTCCCCCAAGGGGCGGCCGTGTCCCCAGCACGCCCCCTTCCCACAGGACGGTTCAGCGCGCGGAGCTGCCAGCGCTGGAGCAGGCGTGCGCCACCTTCGCCCGTGCCGGACACCGATTCGAGCGCCTCGAGGCCACGCGCCAGCAGCTGGAGGAGCTCTTCAAGGTGACACTCCTGGGGTCTCCCCCCCAGTGTCCTCCCCACAACCTCTCCCTGGTGTCCTCCCCCTCCTCTCTCCCCTCCAGTGTCCCCCCACCCCAGTGTCCCTCTTCCCCTCCCCATGACGCCCCCTCCCTGCTGTGTCCCCAGCACAACTCCTTCCAGCTGCAGCGAATCCAGGAGGTGGTGACGTCCCCTACAGCCACTGTCTATAGGTGAAGCGTGAGGGGGTGCAGCTGGGGGGCCGGAGATGGGGAAGGTCCCCACGTCCGTCCCCACATCTGTCTGTCCATCCCGCAGGTGCGGCCCCCTCTTCCAGCTGTGCCACGGGCCCCTCATCCGGCACACGGGGCTGATCGCCGCGCTCCGCGTCCTCACGGTGGGTCCGGCTGTGGGGCAGGATTGACAGGGGGCACCCTGACCCCTGCGCCCCCTCCTCCTCTGATCCCTGCCCCCCAACCCTGCCCCACGGCAGAGCTCGGCCGCATTCTGGCAGGGGCCCAGCAGCCGCCTCTCGCTGCAGCGTCTCGGCGCCGTCGCTTTCCCCAGCGCCCAGCACCTCGCCGACTGGCAGCGGGCGCAGGATGAGGCCGCCCAGCGCGATCACCGCCGCATCGGGAAGGTGAGGCTGCAAGACGGGACTGGGGGGGCCCCAGCGAACCCCAGTAATGCCTGTTTGCCCTCTCCCCAACCACAGGAGCAGGAGCTTTTCTTCTTCCACAAGCTCAGCCCCGGCAGCTGCTTCTTCCTGCCCCGCGGCGCCCACATCTACAACACCCTCATCGACTTCATCAGGGTACGGCCCCACATCTGCACCCTACTGCACCCCAGCCCTGCTCCGCACCCCCTGCCCCCAAATCCTCGTACTCTGGCCCCATATTTGCCCCCCACGCTCACCCAGATCGCCAATGGCTGAATGTGGCCAAGGCCACCAGCATCCTGGCTTGGAGTAGCCATGGGGTGGCCGGTGAGAGCAAGGACAGGATCATCCCCCTGGGCTCAAATCATCGAATCCTGGGTTCAGTTTTGGGCCCCTCACTCCAAGAAAGACCTTGAGGGGCTGGAGCTGCATCCGAAGAAGGGAACGGAGCTGGGAAGGGGCTGGAGAACAGGGGCTGGGGGAGTGACGAAGGCCCTGGGGCTGTTTGCTCTGGAGAAGAGGAGGCTGAGGGGAGACCTCATGGCTTCGCAGCTCGGTGCCAGGGCAGGATTAGGTTGGATATTGGGAAAGATTCCTTCAGGGAAAGGACTGTCAAGCCTGGAACCGGCTGCCCGAGGAAATGGTTGAGTCACCGTTCCTGGATGTGCTGAGCAGCCGGGGATGTGGTGGGGTTGGCGGCGTCAGGTTTACGGTTGGACTCGATGATTCCGGAGGCCTTTCCCAACCGGAACAATTCCCTCATTCTGCGGGCGCCCTGCTTCCTCCTTGGCAGCGATCTGCACCCCTCCTTGGCCCCCTCAGACACCCCTGCACCCCTCCCCATTGCACCCAGGCCCTGTCACCCCCCTCCCCACTCCTCTGTGACCCCTTCCCATCGCACTCTGATCCTATTGCCCCCCTGCAACCCCTCCCCATCACACCTAGACCCTATTGCCCCCTCCCCATCCCACGTAGACCCTGTTGCCCCCTCCCCACCCTGTTGCGCCCCCAGGCCCCGCTGTGCCCTATCCCCTGCAGACCCCAAAGCTCACACCCGGGCCGGGTGCCGCGGGGCTGTGCTGACGTCCCCGTCCCCGCAGAGCGAGTACCGGGCGAGGGGCTTCTACGAGGTGGTGACCCCCAACGTGTTCAGCCCGCAGCTCTGGGAGCTCTCGGGGCACTGGCAGCACTACAGCCCCAACATCTTCTCCTTCACTGCCGGCGCTGAGACGCTCTCCCTCAAACCCATGAACTGCCCGGCGCACTGGTGAGCCGAGGGATGGGGGGACACGCGGTGACAGGGGCTGATGCCACGGTTGACGCGTCCGTCTGTCCGTCCACAGCCTGATGTTCGCCCACCGGCCGCGGTCATGGCGGGAGCTGCCCTTGCGCCTGGCTGACTTCGGGGTGCTGCACCGCAACGAGCACCCCAGCTCCCTGACGGGGCTGACGCGGGTGCGGCGCTTCCAGCAGGACGATGCCCACATCTTCTGCACGCTGGAGCAGGTGAGGGTCCCCGCTGTCCCCTCTGACCCCCTCCTTTTGTCACCTCCCCACTTCTGACCTCTCGTCCCCAGCTGGAGGGCGAGATCGATGCCTGCCTGGATTTCATCCAGACGGTCTACGCCGTGCTGGGCTTCTCCTTCCGCATGGCCCTGGCCACGCGTCCCCCCGGCTTCCTTGGGGACCCTGAGACCTGGGACCGTGCCGAGCAGGTGGGACAGGGATGGAGACAGAGTGTGGCCCCTACTGTCCCCAGCATCACATCCTGGCTTTGTCACTGTGTCCCCTGCATCATGTCCCAGCTTCATCCCCACATTCTGTGCACCACATCCCAGCTTTGTCCCCAAATCCCAACTTGGCCATTGTGTCCCCAGTAACCTGCCCTTGGCATTGCATCCCGGCTTTTTTCCGTATGTGATTTTCAAGCTTTGTCCCCTGCATTGATTTGTCCCCATGTGCCATGTGCCATGTCCCAGTTCATGATGTGCCCTGGGTATTGTCCCCCATGTTCTTTCCTATGTCACATCTCCATCGTGTCGCCTGCACCATGTCCATACATTGTTCCACGTCACATCATGTCCCTTCCATCCTACCTGTCCCTTGTCTTCTGCTTTGTGTCCCCTCCATTCCATCCTGTCCCTTCCATCCTACCTGTCCCTTGTCCCCCGCATCGTGTCCCAGCTTCATCCCTGCGTCCTGTGCACCACGTCCCAGCTTTGTCCCCAAATCCCAACTTGGCCATTGTGTCCCCAGCAACCTGCCCTTGGTGTTGCATCCCAACTTTTTCCCCTGCATGTCCCGTACATGGTTTTTCAGCTTTGTCCCCTTGTCCCCTGCACTGATTTGTCCCCATGTGCCATGTCCCAGCTTGTGATGTGCCCCAGGTATTGTGTCCCATGTTCTTTCCTATGTCACATCTCCATCGTGTCCCCTGCGTGATGTCCCATGTCACATCCTTCCTGTCCCTTGACTTCTGTTTTGTGTCCCCCTCTGTTCTATCCTGCCCCTCCATCCTACCTGTCCCTTGTCCCCTCCTTTGTCTCCCTGTGTCACATCCCCCTGCTTTGTCCCTGCAGCAGCTGGAACGGAGCCTCCGCGCCTTTGGGCAGCCCTGGGAACTGAGTCCAGGTGATGGTGCCTTCTACGGCCCCAAGGTGAGAGATTGCAGGGGCGGGGGGTGTCCCGAAGGGTCCCGGTTTGCCCCTGCGGGCAAACCGGGACCCTTCGGGACCCCCCCCTGCCTATTATTCCCGATAGATCGATATCCAGATCAAGGATGCCCTGGGACGGCAGCATCAATGTGGCACCATCCAGCTGGATTTCCAGATGCCGGAGAGGTTCGGGCTGGAGTACGCCAGGTACGGGGGAGGCTGGGGGCAGAATTTGGGGGCTGGGGGTGAGGATTGGGGTGGGGGGTGTCAGAATTTGGGGCTGGGGGGGTGGGGGCAGAATATTAGAGTTAGAAGTAAGGATTGAGGCTTGGAGGGGGAGGATTTGGGCTGCGATGGGGCGGGGGGGGTAAGGATTGGGGCCAAGGGGTTAGAATTTGGGGCTGGGGGATGAAATATTGAACCAGGGAGTGAGGATTGTGGCCTGGGGGGTGGTCAGGATCGGTCTAGGGGAGGTGGGGGGTCCCCCCGCACCCCTCTTTGACCTCTGGTGTGTGTCCCCCAGCCCGGCGGGGAGTGTGGCGCGGCCGGTGCTGATCCACCGGGCGGTGCTGGGCTCCGTGGAGCGCATGGTGGCCGTGCTGGCCGAGAGCTGCGGTGGCCGGTGGTGAGGAGCCGGGACCCCCAAACACCGAGGGGCACCCCCAATCCCAGAGACACCCCCATCCTGAGGCCCCCCCCCCTAATCCCCGAGACACCCACAAAATTCCTGGGAACACTCCCCTAATCCAGTTGTCTCTCCCTGTCCCTCAGGGGACAGCCCTCCATCCTAAAGTCACTCCACTAATCCCTGGGACACCCCCCAATTCCTGAGACACCCCCCTAATCCAATTGTCCCCCACAATCCCTGAAGACACCCTCCAATCCCTGGGACACACCCCTAATCCAGTTGTCCCCCCCAATCTCTGGGACACACCCCTAATCCCTGGGACATCCTCATACAGTTGTCCCCCCCCCTATCCCTGAGACACCCCCCTAATCCAGTTGTCCCTGCTAATCCCTAGGACACCCCCCTAATCCAATTGTCCCCGCTAATCCCTGGGACACCCCTCTAATCCATGGGGGCCCCTTTATGCTGAGGACACCCCATCCTAGAGATATCCCCCCACCAATCTCCGGGGACACCCACCCCCATCCATGGGATCCCCCCTATCCTGAGGACACCCCTCCATCCTCAAGGCATCCCCCCAATCCTTGGGGACCCCTGAATCCTGCGGTGACCCCATGCTGTCCCCAGGCCGCTCTGGCTGTCCCCGCTGCAGGCCATGGTCATCCCGCAGGCGCCCGACGTCGAGGACTACGCCCGCGAGGTGAGCGGGGGGCCCCCCGGGCCCCTATGGCCCCCCTCCACAGCCCCTCATCCTCTCCTGTCCCCCCTAACAACCCCAAACCTCCCCATGTTCCCCTGTCGCCCTCTGTGTGTCCCCCTCTCAACTTCCCCCCATGTCCTCCTGGCCCCCAACATCCCCCTATGCTCCTCTCTCCCTCCATATCCCCAAATATCCCCCCCACATTTCTCCCCCTTCCCCCCCCACCGTGTCTCCATATCCCCTCATTCCCCACATTCCCCCCCCATTCCCACCACATTCCCCATAAAATACTCCCTTGTCCCCCCATTCCCCCCCATCCACACATTCCCCCCACATCCCCCATGTCCCCTATCCCCCAACATTCTCCCTATTTTCCCCATCGTCTTCCCCTGCCCCCCAACATCCCCCTGTGCCCCCCAACTTCCCCCCCACCTCCCCTGTCCCCCCAGGTTCAGGCTGTGCTGCGAGGGGGGGGCTTGCTGGCCGACCTGGACGGGGACGCGGGTTCCACCCTGGGCAGGAAGATCCGCCGTGCCCAGCTCGCCCACTACAACTTCCAGCTGGGTAAGGGGTTGGGGGGGCCCAACCCATAGCACCCCCAGGGCCCCCCAACCTTGGAGCTGAGTCAGCAGTGCCCCATAGCCCCCCAGAACCTGGGAGCTGCTGGGGGGGGGCGCGTACTGGGAACCCCCCAAAATTCCCTGGGACCCCTTTGCGACTCCTCCTGGGACTCCCCCAGATCTTATGAGACAACACCCCCTCCCCCTTTAGGACCCCTCTGGGACTCCCCAAAACCCCCTGGAACCCTTTCAGGACCCCTCCAGTGACTCCCCAGGATCTTATGAGACACCCTGCTCCTTTAGGCCGTCCCTTGGACCCCTTTGAGACCCCTCATGGGACTCCCTAGGGTCTTATGAGACATCCCCTCCTCCCCAGGATCTTATGAGACACCACCTTCCTCCTTTAGGACCCCTCTGGGACTCCCCAAAACCCCCTCAGACCCCTTTGGGACCCCTCCACTCCTTGAGAAGACCCTGGTAGTCCCCCTTGGGACCCCTCATGGGACTCCTCTAGATCTTATGAGGACCCCTCCCTCCTTTAGGACCCCTCTGGGCCTCCCCAAAACCCCCTGGAACCCCTTTGGGGGACCCTCTTGAACATGCCCCCCACACACACCCTTTGGGACCCCTGGCCGGCGGGGGGGGGGGGGGGGGTGGTTCTGTGGGTGCACGCGCAGGCTGTTGGTGACCCGGGTTGGGGACACCTGTGGGTGCCCCCCACCCACGGCCGTGTCCCCCCCCTCCGCAGTCGTGGGCCAGCGGGAACGGACACGCGGCACCGTCAGCATCCGGACGCGGGACAATCGTCAGCTGGGCGAGCGGGAGCTGCACTGGGCGCTGCGGCGGCTGCAGGAGCTGCGTGACGCCCGCGTCCCCGACGCTGAGCAGAGATTCTGACCCCCCCGTGTCCTCCCCTGCGTGTGTCTGTCTGTCCGTCCGTCCGTCCCCACCGACACCCAATAAAGAGCTGGGAAACCGCATCAGGCTGGAGCTGGAGCTGAGACCTGGGCAGCTCCGTGCAGCTCCCAGCGGGCCTGGGTTTGGGGGGCGCAGAACATTTGGGGGCCCCCCAGCCTAGACATGGGGGTGTCCCCAGGCTCCAGACAACCTGAGTTGTCCCCCACACCCCAATATCTGGGTGTCCTCCCCCTCTAGACACCAGTGTGTGTCCCCATTGGACACCTGGGTCCTCCTGCACCCCAATACCTGGGTGCCCCCCCTCAACATGACACTTGTGTCCCCCCTGCATCCCAATATTAGGGGGTGTGTCCCCGCCCCCAGACACCAGTTTCACCCCAACACTGGACACCTGGGTGCCCCCCCACCACAACATGACACTTGCATCCACACTGCTGCACCCCAATATTTGGGTGCCCCCCACCCAGACATGAGTTTCACCCCAACCCTCAACACCTGCGTGCCTCCTGCACCCCAATACCTGTGTCTCCCCCCCAATTCTTGACAACCCCCTTGGCTTCCCCCCACCACCACCACCTGGGAATTCCTTCCCTCCCCTAATTCTTGCCCCTCCCCAACTCCTGGTTCCCTTCCCACCTGGGAATTCTCCCCCTACATAGTCTGGGTGTGTGTCCCCCCCCCTAATTCTTGACACCCCCTTCCTTGGCTCCCTCCACTGCCTGGGAATTCTACCCCCTCTCCAAGTTCTTGGTGCCCCCCTTCTATTTTTTGCCCCTTCCCCAACTCCTGGCTCTTTTTCCACTTGGGAATTCCTCCCCCTCCCCAATTCTAGACATCCCCCCTTGGGTCCCCTGCCCCCACCTACGAATTCCACCCCCCCCAATCCTTGCTGACCCCATCTCGTGGCTCCTTTCCCACCTGGGAATTCCCACCCCCTCAATTTCTGGGGATCTCCCCCCCGAGCCTGGGAATTCCCCCCCCCCGCCCCGGGCCCCCCCCCCCCCCGTGTGTGGGGGTGACGAGGGGGGTTGCGTAAATCCCTTGTCACGTCGCGGGTGTTGGGCAATCGAGCAGAGGGGGGGCCAGGGCTGCATGTGTCCCCCCCCCTCCCTGGGCACCTGCTGGGGCAGGGACAGAGACACCCCCCCTCCTTTTTCTGGGGTGAACAAGGCTGTGACCCCCCCCACCCCGTCACCGCCCCACACATCTCCCCCTGGGGTGGGGGCACGAATTGAGAACCCCACCCCTTACCCAGGGTTGGGGGGGGGGGGGGATCCCTCCATGGGTGGCCTCCCCCCATTCCCCCCCACCCCCCCCCCCCGGCAAGTGCTGGGGGTGAGTCACTGGGCGGGACAGGACCCAAAAATGGGGTAAAAACCACAGAAATCCGGCTGCTTCCCCTGCTGTGACGCAGGGGGGGGAAACATGAGATCCTGGGGGGGGGCTAGGGGATCAGGTGGGGAATGAGGGGGACATGGATGTCTTGGGGGGGAGAATATGGGGGCTTGGGGGTGACATGGAGGGGGAACATGAGGTCCTGTGGGGCTCTAGGGGCTCGGGGTGGGGGGCACATGGGGGTTTAGGGGGGGTGTGGGGGTGACATGGGGACAGGGAGGAGGGGAAGATGAGGTCGGGGGGGGGGTCCGGGATTTCATGAGGGGCCTGGGGACTCAGGGGTGACATGGGGACAATGATGGGGGGAACATGAGGTCTAGGGGGAGGGGCGGTGCTTAGGGGGGTTTTGGGGTGCTCAGGGGTGACATAGGGACAGGGATAGGGGGAACATGAGGTTCTGGGGGAGTCTAGGGGGGCTCAGGGGTGACATGGGGACATGAGGTGGGGGACATGGGTGCCTGTGGGAGGTCTGGGGGCTCAGGTGGGGAATGGGAGTACATGAAGTCCTGGGGAGGGGGGTATATGGGGACATGGAGGGGGAACATGAGGTCCTGGGGGAGTATGGAGGAGACATGGGGGCTTAGAGAGGGTCTGGGGGTGACATAGGGACAAGGATGGGGGGAACATGAGGTCTTGGGGGGTCTGGGGGCTCTGGAGGGGGGGCACATGGCAGCTTAGGGGTGACGTGAGAACATGGGTGGGGGAAACATGAAGTCCTGGAGGGGGTCTGGGGGTTCTGGGGGAGACATGGGGGCATCTGGGGGTGACATGGGGACAGGGATGGAGGGAACATGAGGTCCTGGGGGGGTCTGGGGGTGACATAGGGACAGGGATGGAGGGAACATGAGGTCTTGGGGGGGTCTGGGGGTGACATAGGGACAGGGATGGGGGGAACATGAGGCCTTGGGGGGGTCTGGGGTTGACATGGGGACAGGGATGGGGGTGGAATATGAGGTCCAGGGGGGGCTCTGTGGGGGCACATAGGGGCTCAGGGGTGACGTGAGGACACGGATGAGGGGAACATGAGGTCCTGGGAGGGCTCAAGGGGGACATGGGGGGACACACAGATATATGGGGTCTGAGGAGGGGTTGTGGGGGCTCAAGGGGGGACATGGGGTGGGGGACATGGGGGCTTGAGGGTGACATGAGGACAGGAATAGGTGGAATATGAGGTCCTGGGGGGGTCTGGGGACTCGTTGGTGACATGGGGACAGGGATGGGGGGAACATGAGGTCTTGGGGGGTCTGGGGGTTTCGGGGCGGGGGTGATAGGGGCTCAGGGGTGACATGGGGACACAGGGGACAGGAGGATGGGCACATGACATCCTGGGGGGGTTCTGGGGGTCTCAGAGGGTGACATAGTGACAGGGATGGGTGGAACATGTGTGGGAGGAGGGGGCTCAGGGGGGACATGGTACACACAAACACACATAAGGGGTCTGGGGGGGGTTGTGGGGGCTCAAGGGGGGTTGTTGGGGACTCGGGGGGTGACATGGGGACACGGGGGGGTGACATGAGGTACTGGGAGGGGGGGACATGGGTGCATGAAGGGGGTCCTGGGGGTCCTGAGGGGGGGGGGGTGGTGGCTGAGGAGCCCCTCCTCCCCCAGCCTGGCTGATTTGGGGGGGGTGTTCCCCCTGTTTGGGGGTGCGGGCTGCAGCCCAGCCCTCCCCTTTCGTACCCCCCCGTTCCCCCCCCGGGCTGTGACTCAGCCCCACACCCGCCCCAGCCCTTCATAAGGCAGCGGCGGCCGCCGGGGCCCCACAGCGCCCGACACCATGGCGGCCCTCGGCCTCCTCCTCCTCCTCCTCCTCCTCCGCGCCCCCGGTGAGTCCTGGGGTCCCCCCCCCCCCCCCAAAAAAAAAAGTCTAGGACCCCACCCCTAAAAGTCTGGATCCCTCTCTGGGCTCCTGGGTCCCCTCCCCAGACACCTGGATCCCTTCCCTAAGCACTTGGATCCCTTTCTGGGGCACCTGGATCCCTTCCTGAACGCCTGTGTCCTTTCCCAAACGTTTTGGTGCCCTTCTGGGACACCTGGATCCCTTTCTCAAATCCCTCAATCCCTCCCCAGACCCCTTGGTCCCTCCCGGGATGCCTGTTTTCCCCTTCCGAAACACCTGGGTCCCCTCCCGGGACACCTAAATCCTCTTCCCAAATGCCTTCATCCCACCCTGGGCACTTGGATCCCTTCCTGAACTCCCGTGTCCCTTCCCACACATTTTGATTCCCTCTTGGGACACCTGGATCCCCTTCCCAAACCCCTGGAGCCCCCTCCCAAGCCCCTGGGTCCCTCCCTGGACACCTGGTTCCCTCCTAGGACATCTGGGTCCCTTCCCAATCCCCTGGATTCCTGCCGGGACACCTGAGTCCCCTCCCCAAACCTCTGAATCCCTCCTGGGGTGCCTGTTTTCCCCATCCCAAACAGCTGGGTCCCCTCCCGGGACACCCAAATCCCCTTCCCAAACACCTGGATCCCCTCCCTGGGCACTTGGATCACTTTCTAAATAGCTGGATCCCCTTCCCAAACCCCTTGGTCCTCTCCTATGACACCTGGGACCCTCTCTGGGCTCCTGGGTCCCCTCCCCAGACACCTGGATCCCTTCCCTAAGCACTTGGATCCCTTTCTGGGGCACCTGGATCCCTTCCTGAACGCCTGTGTCCCTTCCCACACGTTTTGGTGCCCTTCTGGGACACCTGGATCCCTTTCTCAAACCCCTCAATCCCTCCCCAGACCCCTTGGTCCCTCCCGGGATGCCTGTTTTCCCCTTCCGAAACACCTGGGTCCCCTCCCGGGACACCTAAATCCTCTTCCCAAATGCCTTCATCCCACCCTGGGCACTTGGATCCCTTCCTGAACTCCCGTGTCCCTTCCCACACATTTTGATTCCCTCTTGGGACACCTGGATCCCCTTCCCAAACCCCTGGAGCCCCCTCCCAAGCCCCTGGGTCCCTCCCTGGACACCTGGTTCCCTCCTAGGACATCTGGGTCCCTTCCCAATCCCCTGGATTCCTGCCGGGACACCTGAGTCCCCTCCCCAAACCTCTGAATCCCTCCTGGGGTGCCTGTTTTCCCCATCCCAAACAGCTGGGTCCCCTCCCGGGACACCCAAATCCCCTTCCCAAACACCTGGATCCCCTCCCTGGGCACTTGGATCACTTTCTAAATAGCTGGATCCCCTTCCCAAACCCCTTGGTCCTCTCCTATGACACCTGGGACCCTCTCTGGGCTCCTGGGTCCCCTCCCCAGACACCTGGATCCCTTCCCTAAGCACTTGGATCCCTTTCTGGGGCACCTGGATCCCTTCCTGAACGCCTGTGTCCCTTCCCACACGTTTTGGTGCCCTTCTGGGACACCTGGATCCCTTTCTCAAACCCCTCAATCCCTCCCCAGACCCCTTGGTCCCTCCCGGGATGCCTGTTTTCCCCTTCCGAAACACCTGGGTCCCCTCCCGGGACACCTAAATCCTCTTCCCAAATGCCTTCATCCCACCCTGGGCACTTGGATCCCTTCCTGAACTCCCGTGTCCCTTCCCACACATTTTGATTCCCTCTTGGGACACCTGGATCCCCTTCCCAAACTCCTGGAGCCCTCTCCCATGCCCCTGGGTCCCTCCCTGGACACCTGGTTCCCTCCTAGGACACCTGGATCCCCTCCCAGCCCCCTGGATTCCTCCCTGGACATCTGAGTCCCCTCCCCAAACCCCTGAATCCCTCCTGGGGTGCCCAGTTTCCCCTTCCTAAACACCTGGGTCCCATCCCGGGACACCTAAATCCCCTTCCGAAACCCCTGGGTCCTCTCCTATGACACCTGGGCCCCCTTCTTGACCCTTGGGTCCTCTCCCCAAAAGGCTGGGTCCCTCTCTGGGCTCCTGGATCCCCTCCCCAAACACCTGGATCCCCTTCCCCTAAAGGTCTAGGTCCCCTTCCCAAACACCTGGATTCCCTCCCTAAGCACTTGGAATCCTTTCTGGGGCACCTGGATACCTTCCTGAACACCTGGGTCCCTTCCCACACATTTTTGCTTCCCTCCTAGGACACCTGGGTCCCCTTCCCAACCCCCTGGATCCCTCCCTGGGTACCTGGGTCCCTCCCTACTTGACACCTGCATCCCTGCCTATGCAGTTGGGCCACCTCCCCGGCCACCTGGGCCACATCCCCAACCACCTGGATCCCTGCCTGGATGCCTGGGTCCCCACCCACACGTCTGGGTCCCCTCCTTCGCTGTCAGGGTCCCTTCCTGAATGCTTGGGTCCCCTCCCAGGACAGGTGGGTCCCTTCCCACGCTCTTCGGCCACCTGCCTGGGTGCCTGGGCCACCTCCCTGGATGCCTGGGTCCCTCCTCGGATGCCTGAGTCCCTCTCCAGACACCCGAGTCCCTTTCCCAAATCCCTGGGTGCCCTCCCTGGATGCCTGAGTCCTTCTTGGACACCTGTGTCCCCTCTCCAGACACCTGAGTCCCTTTCCCAAACCCCTAGGCCCCACTCCAGACACCTGTGTCCCCTCCCAGGCACTTGGGTCCTTCTCCAGACACCTGAATCCCCTTCCCAGATCCCTGAATCCCGTCCCCATATCCCTGGACCACCACCCTGGACATCTGTGTCCTCTTTTAGACACCTGAGTCCCTCTCCAGACACCCCAGTTCCCTTCCCAACCTCCTGGGCCACCTCCCTGGACACCTGGGTCCTTCTCTGGATACCTGAGCCACCTTCCCAACCCCCTGAGTCCCCTCTTGGAACCCTGGGTCCCCTCCCCACACCCTTGTGTCCCCCCTCTGGACTCCTTGGACTCCTCCTCATGGTGGGTCTCCAAACCTGTGGAATCAGGGGGTTCCCACCTGCCCCCCACCCCGGGTGCGGGTGCCCCTGCTGACCCCCTGTCTGTCCCTGCCTTGGTGACAGTGGTGGCACCAGAGCCGCAGCAGCATGTGGTCCAGGAGAGCGTGGCCTGGCAGGACCCTGACATCAAACAAGGTGAGAGCAGGGAGTGCAGAGGGGGGACACCAGGGTGGGGACAGGGGTGGGGGGACATGGGGACAGAGAGTGTTTGAGATGGCGGGAGCATGGGGACATGGAGGGGATACAGGGGGACACCAGGTTGGGGACAGGGAGGGGACATGGGGACACCCAGGGTGGGTACAGGGATGGATGGGGACAAGAGGACACTAGGATGGGGACAGGGATGGGGGGGTTGGGGAAGGGCATGGGGATGGGGGGAGGGTGCACATAGGGACACTCAGGGACGGAGACAGGGAGGAGGGACACAGATGGGGACTTGTGGAGGATCAGGAGAGACAACATGGGAGCAGCCAGAGCTGGGGACAGGGGGCTTTGGGGACAGGGTGGGTGTGGGGATGGGGTGAGAGGCACACAAAGGAACACAGGGACAACAAGAGGTGGGGATGCGGGGCCACCGTGAGATGGGGGGGACACAGGGACGAGTGTCACCTGCCTCCTCATGTTCACCCCACCCCAGTGCTGCAGGAGGAGCTGGACTCCCAGGTGCCCCTCGACGTCCTGGTGGCGGTGACGGGCGCCGTGTCCCCACACCGCGCCAGCATCCTGCACGGCTTCCCCCCTGCCTGGCCCGTGGAGGCCACCGTCACCCGTCACTGCCAGCAGCGCCCCCAGGCGCCCCCCACGCCCCAGCTGCCCCCCTCCTCCTTCAGCCACCTCCGCCGCCAGGCGGCCGCGCTCGACGCCTTTCGGCCCCGCCTCGACGCCTGCTGCCACCACGAGGCCCCGGTGTCCTGCGCCCGCCACGCCGTGAGTGCCAGGGGGGCACGGGGATGCTGGGATAAAGGGGGGACACACGTGCAGAGGGGGGTGACGCGCGGAGCGGGGTCTGACGCCGCCGTCTTGCAGTGGACGGAGGTGCTGGACGGATTCTGCGCCGATGAATTTGGGGTGAAGACACGGCAGTTCCACTGCTGCCGACAGCGCAGCAAAGCGCGGCGCCACTGCTTCATCCAGAGCTCCAACGCCACCGCCGAGGCCATCGCCACCCACGAGGCCATCGATGCCCATGAGGCCGTCGCCGTCACCACCTGGGATGCCGCCGTCGAGCTCTTCCCGCCCGGCGAGCCCACGGAGGCCAACATGGAAAACATCTGCCGGCTGCGGGCGCTGCGCCCCGGCCCCAACGGCCGCTCCGGGCCCCGCGTCCGCATGCGTCTGCGCCTGGAGCGTGACTACGGCCGCTGCTGCCGCAACGGGAGCCTCCCCTGCGCCCACAGCGCCGTGAGTGCCAGGGACGAGGAGGGACAGGGGTGTCCCAGGGGGTCCCGGGTATCTGGGAGGGTTCCAGGGATCCAAGGGCTGGAAGGATGCGAGTGGCAAGGAGGGACCCAGGTATCCACCAGGGTCCCAGGTGGCAAGTAGATTGACCCCAGTGGCAAGGAAGGGTCCAGGTGGCAAGGAGGGACCCAGATGGCAAAGAGTGGGACCCTGGACGCAAGGAGGGACGCTGGTGGCAAGGAGGGACCCAGGTGTCCAGAAGGCACCCTGGTGGCAAGTAGAGGGACCCCAGTGGCAAGGAAGGGTCTAGGTGGCAAGGAGTGACTCAGGTGTTCAGAAGAGACCTGGGTGGCAAGGATGGACCCAGGTATCCAGGAGGGTCCCAGGTGTCCAGGAGATACCCAGGCATCCAAGGAAGTGTCCCAGGTGTCCAGACGGGACCCTGGTGGCAAAGAGAGGGACTCTGGTGGCAAGGAAGGATCCAGGCATCCAGGAGGGACCCAGGTGGCAAGGAGGGACCTGGGTGGCAAGGAGACACCCAGGCATCCAAGGGCTGGAGGGTCCCAGGCGTTTGGGAAGGGGACCCAGGTGTCCTGGGAGGGACTCTGGTATCCAGGAAGGGACACAGGCATCCAGGGAGTGGCCTTGGTGGCAGGGAGGGACCCAAACATCCTGGGAGGGACCCAGGTCTCCAGGAAGGGAGGAGAGACGTAGAAACCAGGGAGGAACCCAGGCTTCCGGGGTGGGGACCAGGTGTCCTGGGAATGATCCTGACATCCTGGAAGGACCTAGATGTCCTAGGAATGATCTGGCATCCAGGAGGGACCCAGGTGTCCTGGGAATGATCCTGACACCCTGGAGGGACCCCAGCATCTGGGAGGGTCCTAGGTGTCCAAGGACTAGGGGGACCCCAGGTGGCA
This sequence comes from Clamator glandarius, assembly GCA_033459285.1. Classification (NCBI taxonomy): domain Eukaryota; kingdom Metazoa; phylum Chordata; class Aves; order Cuculiformes; family Cuculidae; genus Clamator; species Clamator glandarius. The sequence continues at coordinate 119,639 of JAUNZM010000547.1, read as the reverse complement.
AGGAGGGACTCGAGTATCCAGGAAGGGACTCAGGTGCCTGGAGAGGGAGGACCAGTGTCATTGGAATGCGACCAGTGTCTTGGGAATGTCCCAAGTGGCCTGGGGGGGACCCAGGCATCCAGGGGACTGCAGGGATCCAGGGGTCCCAGTGTCCCAGGGCTGGGGGACTTGGGCATCTGGGGGTCTCAGGGCTAGGGGGGATGCGGAGCCTGGGAGTCCTGGGATGGGGACCCAGGGGGTACTGGTGTCCTGGGATGGGGGTCCCTGGTGCCCAGGGGTCCTGGTGTCCTGGGATGGGGGACCTGGGGGGTCTTGGTGTTCCAGGGCTGGGGGATCTGGGTGCCTGTGGGTCCCAATGTCCTGGACTGGGGTCCTTGGTGCCCAGGGCTCCTGGTGTGCCAGGGCTGGGGGCTCTGGGGGTCCCGGTGCCCCCATCCCCAGCTGCCCCCATTCCCCACAGTGGCAGAAGGGGTTGGATCGGTTCTGCCGGGAGGAGGCGGCGGTGAAGACGCGGCAGCATCGGTGCTGCCTGCACGGGGGTCTCCGCTCCCGCTCTCGCTGCTTCGCCGCTGTCGCCCCGTTCCCCGAGTACGACCGGGAGCTGCACAACGTCAGCCTCGTCCAGCCCGGGAGCGGCCTGCTGCGCTCGCTCTGCGGCCCCACACGCCTGCTCAGCAAGAGGTGCCACACCAGTGACCCCCAATACCCCCCAGTGACCCCCCAGCAACACCTAGTGATCTCCAGTGACCCCCCAGCACCACCCAGTGACCTCCAATACCCCCAGCATCCCCCAATGACCCCCAGTGATCCTCCAGCAACTCCCAACACCCCCCAATGACCCCAGACACCCCCTCCCGCAAGGGTCCCCAATCCTTGACACCCCCCAACACCCCCTGCCAGTGACCCCCAACATGCTGCAATGCCCCCCCCGAGAGACCCCGACACCCCAAGGGACCCCAATCACATCTCAGCATCTCAGAAGGTGCCCAGGACCCCCCACCTTGTGTCCTCCTCACTTCAGAGGGGACCCCCCCCCCACCCCAGACCTTCCCCTCCACAAGGACACCCCATCTCTGAGAGGTTCCAAGTGCCCTGGACTCCCCCAAATCCCAAACCCCCCCATCTCAGACGGAATCGAGGTGCCCAGGACCCTCACCCCTACGCCGCTGGCATGTCCCCCCCATCTTGGGCAGGACCCAAATGTCCAAGACCCACACACACGTGACACCCCCCAGTCTCTGGGGTCCCAGATGTCCCCCCCTTCCCTGTCCCCCCACCCAGTGAACCCTGTGTCCCACAGGCGCCCAGTGCCGGAGCTGCTGGGAGCCATGACGGCTGCGTGCTGCTCGCTGCCCCCCGAAAACCAAAGTGCCTGCGCCCAGGAGCAAGTGAGTGTTCTTTTTGGAGGGGTCCAGGGGTTCTAGGGGCCACTCCAAAGCCACACTGACCCTCCCCTCCATCCCTTCTGCTGCCCACAGCTCTCCCAGGGCATCGCCACGCTCTGTGCCAGCTCCTGGCGCGACCCCCACGGCTGCTGCTCACACGAGGACCCCGAGCGGCGTCGCTGCTTCAACGCCTCCTACCTGGACAAGGTCACCCTGGGGGCTGCCGTGCCCCCCCCGTCCCCTGGCCATGACGAGTAACCCCCCCACCCCGGGCCGAGGGGACAATAAAGGTGCTGTGCTGTCACCTGTGAGTGCCTTGGTGTCACCACTGCCCTGTGAGGGGCTCTGTGCCTCAGTTTCCCCACTGTGTGTGTGAGGCTCCTTGTGCCTCAGTTTCCCCACTCCGTGTGTGTGTGTGTGAGGCTCCTTGTGCCTCAGGTTCCCCACTCTGTGTGTGTGTGTGTGAGGCTCCTTGTGCCTCAGTTTCCCCACTCTGTGTGTGTGTGTGTGAGGCTCCTTGTGCCTCAGTTTCCCCACTCTGTGTGTGTGTGTGTGAGGCTCCTTGTGCCTCAGTTTCCCCACTCTGTGTGTGTGTGTGTGAGGCTCCTTGTGCCTCAGTTTCCCCATTCTGTGTGTGTGTGTGTGTGAGGCTCCTTGTGCCTCAGTTTCCCCACTCTGTGTGTGTGTGTGTGTGTGAGGCTCCTTGTGCCTCAGTTTCCCCACTCTGTGTGTGTGTGTGTGAGGCTCCTTGTGCCTCAGTTTCCCCATTCTGTGTGTGTGTGTGTGTGAGGCTCCTTGTGCCTCAGTTTCCCCACTCTGTGTGTGTGTGTGTGAGGCTCCTTGTGCCTCAGTTTCCCCACTCTGTGTGTGTGTGTGTGAGGCTCCTTGTGCCTCAGTTTCCCCACTCTGTGTGTGTGTGTGTGAGGCTCCTTGTGCCTCAGTTTCCCCACTCTGTGTGTGTGTGTGTGAGGCTCCTTGTGCCTCAGTTTCCCCACTCTGTGTGTGTGTGTGTGAGGCTCCTTGTGCCTCAGTTTCCCCATTCTGTGTGTGTGTGTGTGTGAGGCTCCTTGTGCCTCAGTTTCCCCACTCTGTGTGTGTGTGTGTGAGGCTCCTTGTGCCTCAGTTTCCCCACTCTGTGTGTGTGTGTGTGAGGCTCCTTGTGCCTCAGTTTCCCCACTCTGTGTGTGTGTGTGTGAGGCTCCTTGTGCCTCAGTTTCCCCATTCTGTGTGTGTGTGTGTGTGAGGCTCCTTGTGCCTCAGTTTCCCCACTCTGTGTGTGTGTGTGTGAGGCTCCTTGTGCCTCAGTTTCCCCACTCTGTGTGTGTGTGTGTGAGGCTCCTTGTGCCTCAGTTTCCCCACTCTGTGTGTGTGTGTGAGGCTCCTTGTGCCTCAGTTTCCCCACTCTGTGTGTGTGTGTGTGAGGCTCCTTGTGCCTCAGTTTCCCCACTCTGTGTGTGTGTGTGAGGCTCCTTGTGCCTCAGTTTCCCCACTCTGTGTGTGTGTGTGTGTGTGAGGCTCCTTGTGCCTCAGTTTCCCCACTCTGTGTGTGTGTGTGTGAGGCTCCTTGTGCCTCAGTTTCCCCACTCTGTGTGTGTGTGTGTGTGTGAGGCTCCTTGTGCCTCAGTTTCCCCACTCTGTGTGTGTGTGTGTGAGGCTCCTTGTGCCTCAGTTTCCCCACTCTGTGTGTGTGTGTGTGAGGCTCCTTGTGCCTCAGTTTCCCCATTCTGTGTGTGTGTGTGTGAGGCTCCTTGTGCCTCAGTTTCCCCACTCTGTGTGTGTGTGTGTGAGGCTCCTTGTGCCTCAGTTTCCCCACTCTGTGTGTGTGAGGCTCCTTGTGCCTCAGTTTCCCCACTCTGTGTGTGTGTGTGTGAGGCTCCTTGTGCCTCAGTTTCCCCACTCTGTGTGTGTGAGGCTCCTTGTGCCTCAGTTTCCCCACTCTGTGTGTGTGTGTGTGAGGCTCCTTGTGCCTCAGTTTCCCCACTCTGTGTGTGTGAGGCTCCTTGTGCCTCAGTTTCCCCACTCTGTGTGTGTGTGTGTGAGGCTCCTTGTGCCTCAGTTTCCCCACTCTGTGTGTGTGTGTGTGAGGCTCCTTGTGCCTCAGTTTCCCCACTCTGTGTGTGTGTGTGTGAGGCTCCTTGTGCCTCAGTTTCCCCACTCTGTGTGTGTGTGTGTGAGGCTCCTTGTGCCTCAGTTTCCCCATTCTGTGTGTGTGTGAGGCTCCTTGTGCCTCAGTTTCCCCACTCTGTGTGTGTGTGTTTGAGGCTCCTTGTGCCTCAGTTTCCCCACTCTGTGTGTGTGTGTGTGTGAGGCTCCTTGTGCCTCAGTTTCCCCACTCTGTGTGTGTGTGTGTGTGTGAGGCTCCTTGTGCCTCAGTTTCCCCACTCTGTGTGTGTGTGTGTGTGTGAGGCTCCTTGTGCCTCAGTTTCCCCACTCTGTGTGTGTGTGTGTGAGGCTCCTTGTGCCTCAGTTTCCCCACTCTATGTGTGTGTGTGTGTGAGGCTCCTTGTGCCTCAGTTTCCCCACTCTGTGTGTGTGTGTGTGTGAGGCTCCTTGTGCCTCAGTTTCCCCACTCTGTGTGTGTGTGTGTGTGAGGCTCCTTGTGCCTCAGTTTCCCCACTCTGTGTGTGTGTGTGTGTGAGGCTCCTTGTGCCTCAGTTTCCCCACTCTGTGTGTGTGTGTGTGAGGCTCCTTGTGCCTCAGTTTCCCCACTCTGTGTGTGTGTGTGTGAGGCTCCTTGTGCCTCAGTTTCCCCACTTTTGGCGGGGGAGGGGGTGGCGGGTGGCGAGGTGCAGGAGAGAGTCAGGTTGCTGATAGTGTCGGGGTGTCAGACAGTGGGTGTTGGGGTTTTGGGGTGCAATGCGAGGGTGTCGAGGTGCAGGAGCTGTGCGGGTGTTGGGGTTGTCAGAGCGGGGTGCTGTGCTGTGTTCAGGTATCGGGATGCAGGGGTGTCAGGGTGCAGGATCGGTTTGGGGGTGTCAGAGCAGACGTGGTGCTGTGTTTGGGTGTCGGGGTGCAGGGATGTTGGGGTGCAGGATCAGTTTGGGGGTGTCAGAGCAAGCGCAGTGCTATGTTTGGGTATCGGGGTGCAGGGATATTGGGGTGCAGGATCAGTTTGTGGGTGTCAGAGCAGGCGCGGTGCTATGTTTGGGTATCGGGGTGCAGGGATGTTGGGGTGCAGGATCAGTTTGGGGGTGTTGGAGTGGGGCGTGTTGCTGTGTTTGGGTATCAAGGTGTGGGGGTGTCTGAGCAGGGTGTATCGCTGTGTTCAGGTATCAACGTGTGGGAGTGTCGGGGTGCAGGAGCTGTGGGGGTGTCGGAGCAGGGTGCGGTGCTATGTTTGGGTATCGGGGTGCAGGGATGTTGGGGTGCAGGATCAGTTTGGGGGTGTTGGAGCGGGGTGTGTTGCTGTGTTTGGGTATCGGGGTGTGGGGGTGTCCGAGCAGGGTGTATCGCTGTGTTCAGGTATCAACGTGTGGGAGTGTTGGGGTGCAGGAGCTGTGGGGGTGTCAGAGTGGGGTGCGGTGCTATGTTTGGGTATCGGGGTGCAGGGATGTTGGGGTGCAGGATCAGTTTGGGGGTGTCGGAGTGGGGTGTGATGCTGTGTTTGAGTATCGGGGTGTGGGGGTGTTGGGGTGCAGGATCAGTTTGGGGGGTGTCGGGGGTGTTGGAGCGGGGTGTGTTGCTGTGTTTGGGTATCGGGGTGCGGGGGTGTGGGGGTGTCCGAGCGGGGTGTGTCGCTGTGTTCAGGTATCAGGGGGTGGGGGTGTTGGGGTGCAGGAGCTGTGGGGGTGTCGGGGGTGTCGGAGCGGGGTGTGTCGCTGTGTTCAGGTATCAGGGGGTGGGGGTGTTGGGGTGCAGGAGCTGTGGGGGTGTCGGGGGTGTCGGAGCGGGGTGTGTCGCTGTGTTTGGGTATCAGAGTGTGAGGGTGTCAGGGTGTGGGGGTGTCCAAGCGGGGTGTCCAAGCAGGGTGCGGGGGTGTCGGGGTGCGGGGGTGTCTCTGCTGTCAGGGTGAGTCACTCGGGGTGTGTCCCCGTGTTTGGGTATCGGGGTGCACCCCGGCCACTGGGGGGGCAGGAAGGGGGACCCCACTGTGCAGGGATGGGAGAGGAGACACACAAGACCCTGGGGCACCGGGGGGTGTCCATGTTCCCCCTCCACATGTCCCCCCATAGTGACCCCCAAGTGTCCCTTTGCAGGAGCCCCTCAGTGTCCTGGCAGGGAGGGGAGGCACTGGGGGTCTCAAGGGGATGTTTGGGGGGTCCCTTAGTTTGAGGGTCCCTAGGGGTGGATGTTTGGGGGGAGTCCCTTAGATTTGGGGTCACAAGTGATGGATGTCTGGGTGGTCCCTTAGTTTGGGAGGTCCTTTAGTTTGGGGATCCCAGGGTGTGTGTTTAGGGGGTCTCTTAGTTTGGGGGTCCCTAGGGGTGGATATTTGGGGGTCCCAGGAGGTCTCTCAGTTTGGGGGTCCTAGGAGGTCCCTCAGTTTGGGGGTCCAGGAGCCAGCAGTGGCCCAGGCAGCCAAGAAGGCCACCAGCATCCTGGCCTGGCTCAGCTGTGGGGTGGCCAGCAGGAGCAGGGAGGGGATTGTCCCCCTGCGCTCAGCGCTAGGGAGGCTGCACCTCAAATCCCGGGTTCAGTTTTGGGCTCTTCACTCCAACAAAGACCTTGAGGTCCTGGAGTGCGTCTGGAGAAGGGAACGGAGCTGGGAAAGGGGCTGGAGATCAAGGGTTGAGGGACCTGGGGTTGCTCAGCCTGGGGAAGAGGAGGCTGAGGGGAGACCTCATCGCTCTCCAGAGCCACCTAAAAGGAGGTTGCAGAGAGGTGAGTGTTGGTCTCTTCTCCCAAGTGAGGGGTGATGTTGGCCTCAAGCTGCGTCCGGGGAAGTTTCGATTGGACATCAGGAAAAATGTCCTTCGCAGAAAGGGTTCTCAAGCCCTGGAACGGCTGCCAGGGAGGTGGTTGAGGCCCCGTCCCTGAAGGGGTTTAAAAAGGGGACAGATGAGGTGCTTGGGGAGATGATTTAGTGGCAGAGAGGTATGATTGGACTCTCTGATCTCAGAGATCTTTTCTAACCTGGTGATTCTACGACTACATAAGTGGTTCTGAACCACCAGAGATCCAGACCAGATACACGGGAGGAATAAAGGGAGGCCTTGGCCCAGGTTGCTCCATCTCTGGAGGGGTCCAAAGCCAGGCTGGATGGGGCTTGGAGCCCCTGATGCTGTGGGAGGTGTCCCTGCCCCTGGCAGGGGTGGGACTGGATGGGCTTTGAGGTCCCTTCCCACCCAAACCATTTCAAATTCCATGAAATACCTGCTGGTGGGACTCAGATTCATCCTAACTCCCACTACGGCCACAGTGGGAGCAGGGAAGCGTTCAGACCTCTCCACTCCCCAAATCCAAAGGGGATCAAACCCCCCCCCCGCCCCTGACAGCTGAGGGAAAGCTGCTTCTTCAAGCAATTCAAACTGGAAGCCACCCGCACACAGGGAAGACCTCTTCCTCTGGAATTCCAGTCAGGGTGGTGGGAATCCCTCAGCTCTGACCACAGTTCCAGTCAGGGAGGTGGGAATCCCTCAATCCTGACCACAATTTCACTTATCTCTCAGCTCTGACCAGATTCCTCTCTTGGTGTCAGAGCTTAGCAGCTCCTCCACCCCTCAGGAGGCTCCCAGTTCAGGCATTAGGTTTCGGGAGGCAGAAATGCCAACTTTGTCCCTTTGTGAGCTTTAAGTCATGTCAGTTTTCCACCTCTCCAAGCACCAGGAACTCTGATCATTCCAGAAGATAATGGAGCCAAAAGCAATTAGTTCTCCTGATTCTTTGGTCAGGATCCAGTTCAAATGTCAGCCAGAAAGTGGGAACAAGATGGGAGACATCCCACTCGTGACTCCAATATTGAGAAATCCAGAGTAGCCACCTTGGATTTCCCTCCCTGTGGCATTTTCCTACCCGTCCTGTAGGTTCCCAGCATAGAATGGGACTCAAGGAAATCCCTGCATGCAGAGAATGTGAAGTTACAGCAGTGAGAGATCCTGGTTTTATTCCTGTCCTGGCTAAAAAGCAGCATTTTGTGTTTCCAAGGTTTATATCACAGAATCACCAGGTTGGAAGACACCCACTGGATCATCGAGTCCAACCATTCCCATCAATCACTAACCCGTGTCCCTCAGCGCCTCGTCCACCCGTCCCTTAAACCCCTCCAGGGAAGGGGACTCAACCCCCTCCCTGGGCAGCCTCTGCTAGGGACCAATCACCCTTTCCATGAAAAAGTTTTTCCTGATGTCCAGGCTGACCCTCCTCTGGTGGAGCTTGAGGCCATTCCCTCTCGTCCTGTCCCTTGGGAGAAGAGCCCAGCTCCCTCCTCTCCACAACCTCCTCTCAGGGAGTTGCAGAGAGCAATGAGCTCTCCCCTCAGCCTCCTCTTCTCCAGGCTGAACCCCCCCAGCTCTCTCAGCCGCTCCTCTTCTTCTCCAGCCCCCTCCCCAGCTTCGTTGCTCTTCTCTGCACTCGCTCCAGAGCCTCAACATCCTTCTGGTGGGGAGGAACCAGAACTGACCCCAGGATTCGAGGAGCCGTCTCTCCAGGGCCGAGGCCAGAGGGAGAAGAACCTCCCTGGCCCTGCTGGCCACACCGTGTCTGCTCCAAGCCAAGATGCCCTTGGCCTTCTTGGCCACCTGGGCCACTGCTGGCTCCTTTTCAAACAACCCCCCTCCTCCAGGCAGTTTCCAGCCAAACTTCTCCTGGTCTGGAGCTGCTCAGGGTTCTTGTGCCCCAAGTGCAGGACCCGGCCTTTGGCCTTGTTAAACACTGGACTCTGCCCAGCAGTCCTTGTTAAACCTCATCCCATTGGACTCTGCCCAGCAGTCCAGCCTGTTCAGGTCCCTTTGGAGCCTCCTGACCCTCCAGCAGATCCAGCTTCCATCCAGCTCAGTGTCACCCACAAACTTGCTAAGGGTGCACTCGATGCTTTCATCCAGGTCATTGATAAGGACACTGAACAGGGCTGGACCCAGCACTGAGCCCTGGGGAACCCCACTTGTCACTGGCCTCCAGCTGGATTTAACTCATTTCCCACCACTCTCTGGGCCCTCCATCCAACCAGTTTTCCACCCAGGAGAGTGTGCGCCCGTCCAGGCCAGGGGGGACAGTTTCCAAAGCAGAACGCTGGGAGAAACTGTCAAAGGCTTTACTGAAGTCCCTCACGCAGTAGTCGAGTCACTTTGTCGCAGAAGGTGATCAGGTTAGCTTGGCAAGACCTGCCTTTTGTGAACCCGTGTTGACTGGGCCTGATCCCCTGGTTCTCTTGCATGTGCTTCATGATCGCACTCAAGATCACCTGTTCCATGACTTTCCCTGGCACTGAGGTCAGGCTGACAGGCCTGGAGTTCCCTGGATCCTCCCTGCGACCCTTCTTGTAGCTGGGCACGACATCAGCCTCCAGTCCAGTGGAACATCCCCCGTCTTCCAGGACTGTTGGAAGATGATGGAAAGGGCTTTGGCCAGCACACCCACCAGCTCCTTCAATACCCTCGGGTGGATCCCGTCCAGCCCCATAGACTTGTGGGTGTCTAGTCGGGCAAGCAGAGCTCTGACCACCTCCTCTTGGACCATGGGAGCCTCATCCTGCTCCTCTAGCTCCGGGGTTTGTACACAGAGGGAACAACTTTCTTTACAATTAAAGACTGAGGCAAAGGAGGCATTAAGTACCTCAGCCTCTTCCTCATCCCCTGTCACTGTTGCTCCTTCTGCATCCAACAGGTACTGTATGATCTCCCTAGTCCTCCTTTTATTATTTATATATTTATAGAAAGATTTTTTGTTATCTTCCACCGACTTTGCCAATTCAATTTCTAGATGAGCCTTTGCCTTTCTGATTTTTTCTCTACACAATCTCACTTCTCTCCAAGAGGCCTGTCCCCTCTTCCAGAGCCCATAAACATTCCTCCTCTTCTTGATATCACTCAAGATCTCCCTGTTTAAACAAGCTGTTTTTTTCCCCTGCCGGCTTTTTTTTCAGAACATGGGGATGGCTTTCTCCTGAGCCGCTAAGATCTCCTTTCTGAACAGCTCCCAGAACCTCATGGGCTCCCTTGCCCTTAAGTGCTGTCTCCCATGAGACTTTGCCAACCAGCCTTCTGAAGAGTTCGAAGTCTGCATTCTGGAAATTTAATGCATCAGATTCTGTCACTTAAGAGAAAAAGCTACCCCCAAGGGCTGCCCGGCCACCCCCTCTCTCGCAACAAAGGATCAGAACACTAAAAGGAAGCTTATTTGTATGTATTTTATCCAAAATTTATTGACAGCGGGATGGGTGGGGCTACAGGGACAACCTGGAAGTCACCTCTGGGGCTCTGGGATTGGGCCCTGCGGCGCAGCTCCTACTCTGTAGTCCCATCCATCCCCTGCACCCGCCGCTTTAGTGCTGCTTCCGTCGGAAGGAGCAGCCTGAGGAAGAGAAAAAGAAACATGGAGAGCAGTCAGAAACACTGAAGCCTTTGTAAAACCCTTTGGGACAAGGATTTCCTAGTCCCACAAGCCCAAATTCAACCAGTTTTGCCTTGGAAGGAAAGCGTCACCCCAGTTCTGAGTGCCCAGTGGGTTTTAGAACCTTCCACAGTCAAAAATCCCCATTTCCAACAGCTCCCTTGGGATCAAAGTGGCTCCCGCGAGGCAGAGGGAACCCCAAACGCTGCTCCCCCAGCCCCAACACCCACAAGCCACTCCCCCGAGGCAGAGGGAACCCCAATAGCTGCTCCCCCAAGACACAGGGAACCCCAACATCTGCTCCCCTAGCCCTGCTGCCCACCTTCTGTCAGCCTGGCCTTGCCCCCTGTGGGCTGGCACAGCACGGTCGAGCAGCCCACGCACAACACGACGGTCTGAGCGTGGCTGAACACCGTTGTGATCTTGTAGCAACCTGGGGGAAAAGGGAAGAACGGTCAGGGAGGAGCTAGGACACCAGAAGCCCAGGAGCTCAGCCCCCTCGCTGTCCTACCAGGGCATTTGACGTCCATGAAATAGGAGTTGGGGCTCTGCACAAGCCGCTTCTTCTTGTGCTTCCTCTTCTCCTCCTCAGGGGAAGGGTGCAGCAGGTCCTTGGCCAGCTGTGGGGACAGCCCTGGTTAGTGCTTGGGCTGCAGCGAGCATCCAGAACCCCCAGTGAATGCCCAGTGCCAGCTCCGGTTGGCACCCAGCTGCCGGCCCTGGTGAACACCTGGCCCCAGGTCCAAGGTTGGCACTCCAGGGGGCGCCCAACCTTCCAACCCAGGACCCTGTTTCGTGCCCCAGCTCCAGTCCCAGGGGAGCGCTCAGCCCCGGTTGGTGCTCAGCTCTCAGACTTTCTGAACAACCTGTCCTGGACCCCAGGCCCCAGTTGGCACCGGTCCCCACTAATGCCCAGCCCCGGTGAGTGCCCAACCCTCCAAGCCCAGCCCCCAGAGCCCCGGTTAGCGCCCAGCCCCTGGGGAGCACCCAGCCGCGACTCGGTACCAGCTACTCGGTCCCTTCCAGTGCCCGGTCCCCAAGCCCCGGTTAATCCCCGGCTCCCGGGAAAACGTCGAGCTCTCAGCCCCGGTGAGCGCCCAACCCTGCAGCCCCGGATCCCAGAGCCCCGTTGGTTCCGGTTCGTGCCCGGCCTCCGGTGAGCACCCATCCCCGGCCCCTGGTGAGCGCCGTCCCCCGCTCTCAGCCACGGTCCCATCCCCATCCCCATCCCCACCCCCGTCCCCGGCCCGTCCCCGCCCGCCGCCATTTTGCGGCCCCCGCCGCGGAGATGGCGCCGAACGCAGCGCTCCCCGCAGCCCCCGCGGCGCTGCTCCCCGCCCCCTCCTAGCCCCCCGCATCCCCCCGGTGCCGAGCGGGGCCGCGGGGCTCCCGGCGGGCGCGGGGAGGGCGGCGGGGCCGACGCGGCCCGGGCGGGCGCTCACAGGCATGGTCGGCGTGGAGGCAGCGCCACCGAAAAGGGGCCAGTCCGGAAGCGGGCGCCGCTACATCCGGTTATGGGGCTTCCCCGCACGGGCGGAAGTGAGGCGAGTGGGGAGCCTGGCGCCACCATGTTGGGAAGGTCGAGTGTTTCCGCCGCCATCTTTTGGAGGCAGACCAGCTATGACGTCAGGTCGCCATTTTGGGAAGGTCTCGTGCCTGCGGCAGACGTGACGTCCCGCCGCCATATCGGGAAGGTCGCGAATCTGCCGCCATGTTGGGAGGTAAGCGCAGCCGTGACGTCACGCCGCCATCTTTGGAAGGTCGCCTGTCCGGCGCCGCCATGTTGGGAAGGTCGCCTGTCCGCCTCCGGTGGGGGGATGGACATAGGATCCGTGACGTCGCCGCTCCCGCGGTGACGTCACGGGAAATCGTGACGTCACGGGGGTAGGCGGGACTCGCGGCAGAGTCCCCGCCCCGGTGGCGGCGGCGGCGGGCGGGCGGGGGCCATGGCCAAGGCGTACGACCACCTCTTCAAGCTGCTGCTGATCGGGGACAGCGGCGTGGGCAAGACCTGCCTGGTGATCCGCTTCGCCGAGGACAGCTTCTCCAGCACGTACATCTCCACCATCGGTGCGCGGCACCCCCGGGACCCCCCCAGGACCCCCTCCTCCCGGGACCCCTCCCCGGATCCCCCCGGACCTCCCCCAGGACCCCTCACTCCCGGGACCCCTCCCTGGATCCCCCTCAGGACCCCTTCCCAGCTCCCCCTCGGGAACCCCCCCGGTTCCCCCCGGACCCCTCACTCCCGGGACCCCTTCCCGGATCCCCCCGGACCTCCTCCAGGACCCCCGACTCCCGGGATCCCTCCCTGGATCCCCCCCCCCAGGACCCCTTCCCAGCCTCCTCCCGGGACCCTCCCGGTTCCCCCCCGGACTCCTCACTCCCGGGACCCCTCCCTGGATCCGCACCCCACCCCCTGGAACCCTCCTCCAGCTCCCACCCCAGGACACCCCTTCTTGGACCCCCCCGACCCTGACCCCTCACTCCCTCGATCCATTCCCCCGGGACCCCGCTCTGGGACCCTCCCGACACTCCCACCGGACCTCTCCTTCCCCGGACTCCCTAGAATCTCCCCCAGAACTCCCCCTCCGGGATCCCCCTGGGCCACCCCCAGAACCCCTCACTCCCGAGACTCCTCCCTGGATTCCACCCCGGGACCCCTCCTCCAGCTCCCACTCTGGGGACCCGCCCTCTGGGACCCCCAGACCACCCCGAGATTCCCCCCGGGATACCCTCCTCGGGACCCCCCCAAAGACTCCCCCCAGACCCTTCCACCCCAGGGCTCACCAGAATCCCCCCCCAGGACCCCCCTTCTGGGACCCCCTCTAGGACTCTCCAGGACACCGCCCCTCGGGACCCCCCCAGAGCCCCTCCTGGACCCCTCCCCGGCTTCCTGCACCCCCAGGACTCACCAGAATCCCCCCAGGACCCCTCCCGGACACGCCCCCCAAAGCCCACCCTGGGCTCCCTGGAATATCCCCATGGGACCCCTCCCAGGACCCCCTAGGAACCCCCCTTAGGGACTCACCAGAATCCCCTCCTGGACCCCTCGGGACCCCCCCCCTTGGCACTCCCACTGTGGGACACTCCTGGGTCCCCCCTCTGGGACTCACCAGGACCCCCCCTGAAGGAACCAGCCCCCCCACACCCCCCATGAAACTCCCCCCATGACCTCTCCACCCCCAGGACTCACCGGAATCCCCTCTTCCCAGACCCCCCCTCCCGGACCCCACTTGGGACCCAACCCAGGACCCCCCCCCTTCCAGGACCAACCCTCTAAGAATCCCTCCTGGGTCTCCTCTGAGCCCCCCCAGGATCCCCCCTTCTGGAACACTGAAGAGATCCCCCGCCCTGGGATTCCCCCCAGGACTCACCTGGATCCCCTCTCCGGGACCCTCCTCCCCTGGAGTCCCCCTAGGATCCCCCTCAATGAGACCCCCCCACCATTGGTCCCCCTGGGATCCCTCCCAGGGACCCCTCCAGGGCACCCCCCGGGACTCATCAGGACCCCCCAAACTCCTCTAGGACTCTTGAGGACCCCTCTTGGGTCCCTCTGGGACTCACCAGGACCCCGAAGATCCCACTGAGGACTCACAGGATCCCCTCTTGAGTCTCCCCAGGTCTCACTAGGACCCCCCAGACCTACCCAGGACTCACAGGGTCCCCTCTTGGGTCCCCCTGGGATTCACCAGGACCCCCGAACCCCCCTAGGACTCTTAAGGATCCATCTTGTGTCCCCCCAGAGCTCACCAGGGACCCCCAAACCCCTCTAGGACTTACAGGGACCTCTCTCCCCTCTCAGGTCCCCCCAGGGACTCACAGGGACCCCTCCCAAACCCCTCTAGGACTCCCCAGGACCCCCCCCAAACTCCAATCCCGGATTGCCCAACAATCACTGGAGAACCCGAGCTTGGGTCTGGGAGCGCTGGGAAGCGGAGCTGGTCCCGGCATCACCTCCCACCACGGCATCACCGACTCCCGTCTCTCTCTTCTCCCACCTCAGGGATCGACTTCAAGATCCGGACGGTGGACATCGATGGGAAGAAGATCAAGCTGCAGGTCTGGTAAGTGAGGCTGCGGGGGGACATCGGGGACACCCCCTCCCCAGGTTCCCAGCGAGCCCCCCCTGTCCCCCTCCTGTGCCGCAGGGACACAGCGGGACAAGAACGCTTCAAAACCATCACCACGGCGTATTATCGGGGAGCCATGGTACGGAGAGGGAGGCAGCACCCCAAAAAGGGGTTGGGGGGGCAGAACGCAGCTACCTGGGGACAAGGGGACCCCCCTGATCGTGCCGTCCCCGCAGGGCATCGTCCTGGTGTATGACATCACTGACGAGAAGTCCTTCGAGAACATCCAGAACTGGATGAAAAGCATCAAGGAGGTGGGAGGGGGACATGGAGGGGGGACAGGGACGTGGGGGGGACATCAGGGACATAAGAGGTTTGGGGGTGGTGGGGACATGGGGGAGAATAGGGATGTGAGGGGCCACAGGGACATGGGAGGACATCAGGGACATAGAGAGATGGCAGGGACACAGAGGGGAACAGGGACACGAGGGGAGACATGGGAGGGGGACATCAAGAGCATCAGGGACACAGGAGGGGGACACAGGGACATGGAGGGACACCAGGGACATGAGGAACAGGGACATGGGGGGGGAACAGGGACACGAGGGGACATCAGGGGCATAGGGAGATGGCAGGGACACAGGGGGACATCAGGAACACAGACATCAGGGACATGGGGAGATGACAGGGACACGGTGGGGAATAGGTACATGAGGGGAGACATGGGAGAGGGATGTCAGGGACATGGGAGGGGGACACAGGGACACGGAGGGACACCAGGGACATGGGGAACAGGGACACCGGGGCGGTGGGGACATGGTGGGGGGGTCCTGCCCGTCCTCTCCTGCCCGCAGAACGCCTACGCTGGCGTCGAGAGGCTCCTCCTCGGCAACAAGTGCGACATGGAGGCCAAGCGCAAGGTGCAGCGGGAGGAGGCCGAGAAGGTAGAGGGGGCACCGTGGGGCTGTGGGGGAATAACATGTGGCTGTGGGGCTGGAGGGGACACACTGTGGGGCTGGGGGGGACACTGTGGGGCTAGGGGGGACACTATGGGGCTGGGGGGGACACACTGTGGGGCAGAGGGGGACACTGTGGGGCTGAGGGGGACACTATGGGGCTGGGGGGACACCATGGGGCTGGAGGGACAAGCAACATGGAGGCCAAGCACAAGGTGCAGCGGGAGGAGGCCGAGAAGGTAGAGGGGGCACCGTGGGGCTGTGGAGGAATAACATGTGGCTGTGGGGGACACTATGGGGCTGGGGGGGGACACACTGTGGGGCGGGGGGGGACACTGTCGGGCTGGGGGGGACACTATGGGGCTGGGGGGACACCATGGGGCTGGAGGGACAAGCAACATGGAGGCCAAGCACAAGGTGCAGCGGGAGGAGGCCGAGAAGGTAGAAGGGGCACCGTGGGGCTGTGGAGGAATAACGTGGCTGTGGGGGACACTATGGGGCTGGGGGGGGACACACTGTGGGGCTGGGGGGGACACTGTCGGGCTGGGGGGGACACTATGGGGCTGGGGGGACACCATGGGGCTGGAGGGACAAGCAACATGGAGGCCAAGGACAAGGTGCAGTGGGAGGAGGCCAAGAAGGTAGAGGGGGCACCATGGGGCTGTGGGGGAATAACATGTGGCTGTGGGGGACACTATGGGGCTGGAGGGGACACACTGTGGGGATGGGGGACACACTGTGGGGCTGGGGGGGACACTGTGGGGCTGGAGGGACACTGTGGGGATGGGAGGACACTCTGGGGGGCACTGTGGGGCTTGGGGGGGCACTGTGGGGGTCAGGGAGGACACTGTGGGGTTGGGAGGGCACCGTAGGGCTGTGTCCTTCCCCCAGGTCCAAGCTGGGGAGGGGGTTCTTCTTGTCCCCCAGCTGGCGAAGGAGCACGGGATCCGCTTCTTCGAGACCAGCGCCAAGTCCAGCGTCAACGTGGAAGAGGTGTGAGGGGGTCCCAGACTCTGGGGAGGGGGCGTGAGAGGGTTCTTCATCCCCTGGGGGGGCCCCATTCCTGGGGGTCCCCACTGACCCCCCCCCGCCTCCACAGGCCTTCTGCACGCTGGCACGGGACATCCTGCAGAAATACTCACGGAAAGCGGTAAGTGGGGCGTGGTGGGGCTGGTGTGGGACCCCCAACCCCTCTCCAGTCCCCCTTGAACCTCTCCCCTCCCTCTTCCAGGCCCCCAGCAGTAGCCGGCCCCTGCTGGAGCCCGGACCCTCCAGGAAAGCCGGGGCTAAATGCTCCTTGGGGTAGGGGTCCCTGGCCCCCCCTCCACCGCCGCTTTTCCCCCGTCAGACCCCGGGGCAGCGCGGGCGCCTCTCCCGGGGTTGGGGGGGACACGGGGGGGGTGTGTCGCGGTGGGAGCAGGGCGGGAGGGGGTGAGGGCTGCCCCCCTCCCTGCCCAGACCTCGTGCCATAAAGCCCAGCTTGTGCCTTGCCCCGTGTCCCGTGTCTGTGTTGGGGGACGGGGGGGGCACTGTGTGGAGACACCCCCCTCGGAGCAAAGCTGTGCCTGGTCAGACCTTGATCTCAGTCCTTGATCCCAGTCCGCAATCCTAGTCCTAGTCCTGATCCCAGTCCCCAGTCCTAGTCCTTGATCCCACTTCCCAATCCTAGTCTCAGTCCTGATCCCAATCACCAATCCCAGTCCTAGTCCTTGATCCCGGTCTCCTTCTGTCATCTCGGTCCCCTTCCCCAATCCTGGATCCCAATCCCAGTCCTAGTCCGTCATCCCAGTCCCCTTTCCCAATCCCCATTCTTGCCCTTGATCCCCAGTCCTTGATCCCAGTCCCCAGTCCTAGTCCTAGTCCTTGATCCTGGTCCCCAGTCCTAGTCCTAGTCCTAGTCCTTGATCTCACTCCCCAGTCCTTGTCCCAGTCCTGATCCCAGTCCCCAGTCCTAGTCCTAGTCCTTGATCCCGGTCCCCAATCCTAGTCCCAGTCCTGATCCCAATCCCAGTCCTAGTCCTTGATCCTGGTCACCTTCTGCCATCCTGGTCCCTTTCCCCAATCCCGGTCCCAGTCCTAGTCTGTCGTCCCAGTCTCCTTTCCCAGCCGCAGTCCCCATTCTTGTCCTTGATCTCCAGTCCTGATCCCGGTCCCCAATCCTAATCCCAGTCCTGATCGCAGTCCCTAGTCCTTGATCCTAGTCCCTAATCCTAATCCCAGTCCTGATCGCAGTCCCTAGTCCTTGATCCCGGTCCCTGATCCTGGTCCCTAATCCTAGTCCTTAATCCTGGTCCCTAATCCTAATCCTAGTCCTTGATCCCGGTCCCCTTCCCCAATCCCAGTCCCCTTCCCCAGTTGTGGTCCTGCTCCGTGATCCCACTCCCTTTTCCCTGATCCCAGCCCTGGTTCTGGTCCCTGATTCCCTTCCTTCATCCTGGTCCCCGACCCTGCTCCTCATTCCTGTCCTTGATCCTGGTCCTGGTCCATAATTCCGTTCCCCATCCCTGGTCTCTGTCATTGCTCCCTGATCCCAGTCCTGCTTCCAGTCCCTGATCTCCTTGATCCTGGGCCCACCCCTGATCCCAGTCTCAATTCATGATCCCAGTCCCCAGTCGGGGTCCCTATTCCCATCCTTGATCCCGGTCTGGGTTCATGATCCGGCTCCCCGCTTCCAGCTCTCCCATCAAGCCGTGCCCCTTCACCCCATCTGTGCCCCTTCGTCCCAATACAGTTTCCTTCACTGGAAACCGCGGCCCCTTCACTCTAACCCACGGCATTTTGCCCCAAAGAACCCAAGTGAAAGCCACGCCCCCATGTGGAAACCACGCCCATGTGTCAAAAGCCACGCCCACTCCATACAAACCACGCCCATGTGACCAAGGACAAGCCCTCTAGCTGATAAGCCACGCCCCCTTCAGCATAAAGGTTGTTATCTGGAAGCCACGCCTCCTCCGGTCAAGCCACGCACCCAGCGGGCAAGGAAGCTGGTTTGTTGGAAGCCACGCCCCTTCACTCAAGGCTACGCCCATAGAAATCAACGAATCCTTGGAGCCCCGCCCACTTTACGTTTGGCCACGCCCACAGACGTTAACCCACGCCCTCACGTTCCCCCAGGCTCCTCCCTTTTCTGTTAGCCCCGCCCCTCGCTCCCGGCGTGCCCCGCGGTCCAAGATGGCGGCGCGGTGTCGGTGCCGGTAGCTGCGCGGTGCGATGCGGGCCCCGTGCCCCGGCGGGGCCGTGCTGGGGGCTGTGCTGGGGGGCCTGCTCGGGGCTCTGCTCTGCGGCCTGAGGTCAGTGTGTATGTGGGAAAATTGGGATCGGGAGAGCGGGATTGGGGGTTGGGGGAAGAGGGATTGGGGGGAGTGGGTTTGGGGGTTGAGGGGGCAGAATGGGATTAGAGGCAGAAGGGGGTGGGGGGAGTGGGATTCGGGGAGTGCGGTTGGGGGGACAGAATGCGATTAGGGTGAGTAGGATTGAGGGCAGAACTGGATTGGGGGGGGAATTGAGATCGGGAGAGTAGGCTTGGCTGGGCAGAGCAGGATTGGGGGAAGAGGGATTGGGGGGAGCAGAGCGGGATTAGGGGAAGGAGAGTGGGATTGGGGGAGCGGAGTTGGGGGTTGGGGCAGCAGAATGGGATTAGGGGCAGAATGGGGTCGGGGAGAGTGGGATTGGGGGAGCGTGGTTGGGAGGCAGAGCGGGATTGGGGGGCAGAATGGGATGGGGGGCAGTGGGATGGGGGAGTGGGACTGGGGAGGCAGAGCGGGATTAGAGTGAGCGGGATTGTGGGGGTGTGGGGTGCAGAATAGGATTGGGGAAGAGCGATTAGGGGAAGGAGAGTTGGATTAGGGGAGTAGAATTGGGGTGCAGAATGGGATTGGGGGAAGAGGGATTGAGGGAAGGAGAGTGGGATTAGGGGAGTGGAATTGACGTACAGAATGGGATTGGGGGAAGAGGGATTGGGGGGAGCAGAGTGGGATTAGGGGAAGGAGAGTGGGATTGGGGGAGCGGAGTTGGGGGTTGGGGCAACAGAATGGGATTAGGGGCAGAATGGGGTCGGGGAGAGTGGGATTGGGGGAGCGTGGTTGGGAGGCAGAGCGGGATTGGGGGGCAGAATGGGATGGGGGGCAGTGGGATGAGGGAGAGGGACTGAGAGCGGGATTAGAGTGAGCGGGATTGTGGGGGTGTGGGGTGCAGAATGGGATTGGGGAAGAGGGATTGGGGGGAAGGAGAGTGGGATTAGGGGAGTGGAATTGACGTACAGAATGGGACTGGGGGAAGAGGGATTGGGGGGAAGGAGAGTGGGATTGGGGGAGAGGTGTTGGGGATTGGGGAGGCAGAGTGGGATTAGAGTGAGTGAGATTGGGGGCGGAACAGGATTGGAGGGGTTGGAGCGGGCTGGGGGTCCCACACCCAGCCAGCCAGGCCCAGCCCTCACAGTGTCTCTGCTCTCCCCACAGCCCCGTGGCAGCAGCAATGGCAGCGAGCGACGAGCGGCGCTCAGGTGGGTGCAGGGCTGGGGCTGAGCCCGGGGCCAGGTTCTGAGCCAGACCCGTGCTCAGCGGCCCCACACTCTCTCTCCGCAGCGAGCCCAGTGGTGGCCACGCCGTGCTGGCGAGTGGAGGACTTCGTGGTGGCCCAGGAGTGCACCCGCTGTTCCAGCTTCCAGGCGGTGAGTCCAGTGGCTGCAGGGTCGCCTGGGGCCTCATCCAGCCCCAGGGTGGCTTCTGACAGAGCCCCTCTCGCTTGCAGAAAACGATCGCGCAGTGCAGCCCCACGGGCTTCATCGAGAAAATCAGCTGCGCTACCTCCAAGAGGGATGAATTCAAGAGGTGGGTGCAGGAGAGCTGAGGAGCATCCCCTCGGCTGTGAGGGTGGGGAGGCCCTGGCCCAGGTTGCTCCATCCTTGGAGGGGTTCAAGGCCAGGTTGGATGAGGCTTGAAGCCCCTGATGCAGTGGGAGGTGTCCCTGCGCCTGCCAGGGGTAGGACTGGATGGGCTTTGAGGTCCCTTCCCACTCAACCCACTCCATGGCTGGAAGGAGCAGGGCAGCCGTCATCCCCGGAGGGGTCTCGGCAGGGGGATTTGGGGCCGTTGCTCTTCCGTCTGTTTCCTGACTCTCCCCTGGGCGCAGCTGTCGCTCGGCAGTGATGGAAGCGCACGTTTTCTGGAGGTTCGTAGGCACCATGATGTGCGTCGCCGCCGTCTTCGCGGTGCTCGTCGTTTGTCGCCAGCGCGTGCTGGACAGGAAAGCCCTGGAGAAGGTTCGCAAGCAAATTGAGTCCATTTAGGAGCTCGGCTACACTGGAGCGGAGGACTCTGCTCCAGGAGGAGGATCAGACCCTTGGGCAGGTGCTGCCCTGCTCCGTGAACACAGGCACAGCCGGGAGCTGCCCCGGATGCCATCGGGGTGTCCTGTGGGACTGTTTGGGGGTGCTCTGCCCATGCGGGGTCGCCCAGGGAGCGCGGTGTGTAATAAATCCGGATTGTTGTCACCGGAACGACGCTGGCCTTTGTCCCTGAGAAGATGGGAGTGACACAGGGCTGTGGCACCAGCTCTGCTCCCCAGTTGGAGCCCGGGGCGGGTTTCCTGTCCTCTGTGGCCCCGCTGTGGGCTTGATGTGGACCCTCTGACGCGGGTTGGGGTGCACACCACGAACAGCTTTATTCACCAGAGCACAGAGCTACCGTGGCCAGTGAGGGGAGCCCACAGGGGCCCCAAAAAGAGCTGCCCTCCACTCCCTGTAACATCTTGTCCCTGTTTCCATGTCCCCTGGCGAGGCCTGGACAGAGGACTTGGCTCCCAGTTGAGGGGGTCTCCCATCCCCAGCTCCCCGATTGCCTCCGTCTTCTCTGCAGCCACGAATCCCAGCTCTTCCACTCACAGCCACTCACCTGGTCCCAGACCACCTTGTAGACAGTGGTGAGGGGGGGCTCCAGGCTTGCATTTGGGGAGCAAGGTGGCCACTCAGGGGAGCAAGGTGGCCACTCAGGCTGCAGATGTCATTGGGGTTCACAGGCTGCAGCAGCTCCTTGGTTTCGCTCCCCTGTGAGCACAGGGATGCTGAGGGGGGTGTTAGGGACCCTTCAGGTCCTGGCACCACTTGGGGGAGGTCCCTCTGCCCCCTTTACCCACTCACACACCCTGAAATGGGGTTCAGGGAAGATGCTGCCTACAAAGAGCCAATCCAGGAGCTCCAGTGCCTCCACTGTTGGAGAGTGGGGACCCCCCCGGCCCGGTGTTGTGGGTGCTGCTTTCATTGGATCCTACCAATGGCCAGCAGGATCCTCTGCTGGTTCTATGCCCTGATGCAGTGGGGATGGGCACCCCAGGCTCCCCGTCCCAAGCTCCTTGGGGTGCCCCGGCCCCCCCACCTTGTGCAGCCACCTTGCCTACTCCTGGTGTTCCAGGATCTCCAGTAGCCTGGGAAAACCCAGGCAAATCTTTATCCTGGACTCTCAAACCGGTAAAAGGGCTGGGGTCCCCCTTGCCTCTGCTGGGGCTGGGGTGTCCCTGATCTCGATCCCTGGTTCCCATCCCCTTCCTTGATCCCAGTCTCTGATTACATCCTTTATTCTGTATCCAGTCTGTGATCCTGGTCCCAGTCCCTGTCCTTGATCCCAGTACTGGTCCGTGATCCTGGTCCCAGTCCCCAATCTTGATTCTAGTCTGTGATCCCAGTCCTGGTCCTTGATCCCAGCCCCAGTCTCAAATCCGTCCTTTATCCTGGTCTGTGATCCTAGTCCTGGTCCTTGATCCTGATACCTGTCCCCACCCTTGATCTGTTCCCAGCCCTTGATCATAGAATCACAGAACCACCAGGTTGGAAAAGAACCTCCAGGATCATCGAGTGCAATCATTCCATCTGCCACTAAGCCATCTCCCTGAGCACCTCGTCTACTTGTCTTTTAAACCCCTCTGCCAGTGCCAGGGGAAGTTCAGGCTTGACATCAGGAAAAAAATTATCATGGAAAGGGTCATTGGGCACTGGCAGAAGCTGCCCAGGGAGGGGGTTGAGTCACATTCCCTGGAGAGGTTTAAAAGACAAGTGGAAAAGGTGCCGAGGGACATGGTTTAGTGATTGATGGGAATGGTTGGACTCGATGATCCAGTGGGTCCTTTCCAGCCTGGTGATTCTGTGATCCTGGTCTCTGATCCAGATCCCAGTCCCCAATCCCAGTTCCTGGTCCTTGATCCCCGTTCCACTCTGTGATCCTGGTTCCTATGTGTGGGTCCTATCCCTGTCCTTGATTCTGATCCGAGTTCTGCTCTAAGATCCTGGTCCCCGTTCTCATCCTTGATCCCCGTCCTTGATCCTGATCCCTGTTCCCATCCTGGATCCATTGATCCCAGTCCATGATCCCAGTTCCTAATCCCGGTCCCCATCCCCGTCCTTCATCCCGGTATCGGTCCATGATCCCGGTCCCAGTCCTCGATTCCCGTTCCCATCCTTTATCCCGGTGTCACCGGGGAGAACCGGTGCCGGTCTGTGGGGAGGCCGTTTCTCTGCACCCGCCGGCGGCTCCGGCCCCATCCCAGGAACGAGGAACCGGGACGGGACACGGGGCTGCTGGGTCCCCATTGGCCGCAGCGCCCGTCACTCTGTCCCCTGTCCCCCCGCCCCATTGGCTGCGGGAGCGCGGAGCGACGTGAGTGCGGCCACCGGGACCCCGGTCCAGTCCTGGTCCTTGACCCCTGTCCATTTCCTCCATCCCGGTCCTGGTTCCGATTCCTGACCCCCTCTTTGATCCCGGTCTCGGTCCGTGATCCCGGTTCTCCCCGGTGCCACCGGGACCAGGATCGGTCCTTGATCCCCGGTCCTGGTACTTGATCCCGGTCCCCGTCCCCGATTCCCCATCCTGGTGCTTGATCCCGATTTCAGTCCCCGGTTCTGACTCCCGGTCCTTGATCTCAGTCCCGGTTCCCCCTCCGGTTCCCCAGTGTCCCTCCTCGCTTCTCGCCGCTCCAGTTCCCCGGTTCCCCAGTTCCGGTCCCCCCCCGCCGGGCTCCCCCCCTTTCCCTGGTTCCCCAGTTCCGGCCCCCCCCGGTTCCCCCGTTCCCGTCCCCCCGCGCCGCCCTCACTCCCGCTCCAGGGCCGAGGCCGCCCGGGATGGCGGAGCTGGCCTGGAGCCCCGTGGCGGCGGCGCGGCCCCTGCCGGGGCTGGGAGCGAAGCTGGGGGCGCTGGTGCTGCTGCTGCTGCTGCCGCTCGGCTGCGGGCTCGGACCGCTCTGCTGCTTCACACCGGGACCCGGCGCCGGTACCGCGGGTCGGGGGGGTCCTGGAGGTCCCGGGGAGTCTGAAGGTCACGGGTCTGGGGGCGGTTGGAGTCCAGGGAGTCTGAGGGGTTGGAGAACCTGGGGGGTCAGAGGGGCGTCTGGGGGTCTCAGGGCTTTGGAGGTTTGGGGGGCAGGGGAGCCTGGGGGGTCCCGGGGAGTCTGGTGAGTCCTGCGGAGTCTGGGGTGTCCTGGACAGTCTGGGGGGTCATGGGGAGTCTGGAGGTCCAGGGGGAGCTGGGGGTCTCAGGGCTCTGGAGGTTTTGGGGGGTCTAGGGGGTCTGGGGGTAGGTGAGGGTCTGGGGGGTCCTGGGGAGTCTGGGGGTTCAGGGAGTCTGGGTGTGTCTTAGAGTTCTGGTGGGCCAGGGGGGCATCCAGGGAGTTTGGGGGGGTTGGGAGTCTGGGGGGTCCAGGGGGTCTGGGGGATTGGGAGTCTCAGGGCTGTGGAGGTGTGGGGTGTCCCAGGGAGTCTGGGGCGTCCAGGGAAGTCTGGGAGGAGGTGATGGTCTGGGGGACCCAGAGGGTCCCAGGGAGTCTGGGGGGGTCAGGGGTCCAGGGAGTCTGAGGGTTTGGGGGTCTCAGGGGTCTGGAGGTGTTGGAGGTCCTGGGGAGTCTGGGGCATCCAGAGGAGTCTGGGATGTCAGGGTTCTGGGGGGTCAGGAGTCTGAGGGGAGTTGGGGGTCTGGGGGATCCTGGGGGTCCAAGGGGTCCCAGGGAGTCAGTGGCATCTCACGATTCTGGGGTTGTGAGGGGGAGTCCACAGAGTCTGGGGGGGTTGGGGGTCTGAGGATCTAGGGCGTCCCAGGGAGTCTAGGGGATCAGGAGAAGTCTGGGAGGAGATGAGGATCTGGGGCGTCCTGAGCGTCCTGGGGGTCCCAGGGAGTCTGGGGGTTCAGGAGTCGGGGGGGGTCAGGGGTCCAGGGAGTCTGGGGGGGGTCTCACAGTTCTAGGGGGGGAGTCCAGGGGGGTTGGTGGTCTCAGGGCTGTAGAGGTTTTAGGGGTCTAGGGCGTCTGGTGGTTCAGGGTTCTGGGGGGATTTTGGGGACCAGGAAGTCTGGGGGATTGGGGTTTTAGGGGTCCAGGGAGTCTGAAGGTCTCAGAGTTCTGGGTGGGGGAGATCCAAGGAGTCTGGGGGAGTTTGGGAGTCCAGGGAGTCTGGGGGTTCAGGGTCTGGGGGTCCAGTGGGTCCCAGGGAGTCTGGGGGTTCAGGGCTTGGTGGGAGAAGTTTGGGGATCACAGGGGTCTGGGGATCCTGCGGTCCAGGGTGGCTCAAGGAGTCTGGGGGTTCAGCGGTCTGGGTAAGGGGATTAAGTGTCTGGGAGATCCTGGGGGTCCAGGGTGGCCCAAGGAGTGTGGGAGTCCAGGGAGTCTAAGGGGTTCAGGATCTGGGGTGTTTTGGGGGAGGGGTCTGAGGGGTCTGGAGGATCCTGGGGGATGGGAAGAGATCCCAAGGGTCTGGGGTCCAGGGGTTCCTCATGGTGTCCTGGGGAGTCTGGGAGGGTCTGGGGGTCCCAGAGTCCTCACGATTTGGGGGGTCTGGGCTGTCCCCAGGGGGTGCGAGGGGGTTCTCGGCAGGGCTGTGACCCCCGTGTCCCCCCAAGACGCGCACAGCACGGTGCTGAGCCTGGTGAGCTGCTTCGCCGGCGGCGTCTTCCTGGGTACCTGCCTGCTCGACCTCCTGCCCGACTACCTGCGCAGCATCAGCGCCGCCCTCGAGGGGCTCCGCGTGACGGTGAGAACAGGGACCACCCGCACCGGGGTGGGATAGTGGGGA
This sequence comes from Clamator glandarius, assembly GCA_033459285.1. Classification (NCBI taxonomy): domain Eukaryota; kingdom Metazoa; phylum Chordata; class Aves; order Cuculiformes; family Cuculidae; genus Clamator; species Clamator glandarius. The sequence continues at coordinate 94,696 of JAUNZM010000547.1, read as the reverse complement.
TGGGATAGTGGGGATGGTGGGATGGGAATGGTGGGTAAGGGAAGGAGGTGGGATGGGGATGGAGGTGGGATGGGGATGGAGGTGGGATGGGGATGGAGGTGGGATGGGGATGGAGGTGGGATGGGGATGGAGGTGGGATGGAGGTGGAGGTGGGATGGAGGTGGAGGTGGGATGGAGGTGGGATGGGATGGAGGTGGAGGTGGGACGGAGGTGGAGGTGGGTCGGAGGTGAAGGTGGGACGGAGGTGAAGGTGGGACGGAGGTGGGATGGAGGTGGAGGTAGGATGGAGGTGGAGGTGGGATGGAGGTGGAGGTGGAGGTGGGATGGGGGTGGAGGTGGGTTGGGGGTGGAGGTGGGATGGGGGTGGAGGTGGGATGGGGGTGGAGGTGGGGTGGAGGTGGGATGGGGTGGAGGTGGGATGGGGATAGTAATGGAGATGAGATGGTGGGGAACGGATGGGGTGGTGGGGACAGGATGGCAGGCAAAGGATGAGGTAGGATGGGATGAGATGGGACAGTGGGGAATGGGAGTGCAAGGGGGGGCAGTGGGGAGTGCACAGGACAGGATAGGATGGGATGGGAGGGAGGAGATGAGAGGATGGGATGATAGTGAAGGGGACAGCAGGGAGGGGGACAGCAGGGAGAGCAGGAAGGGGTGGTGGGGATAGGGCTGTGGGGAATGGGACAGTGGGGAAGAGGACAGTTGGGATAAGATGATGGGGATGGGACAAGATGGAGGGGGTGAGAAGATGGGGTGATGGAGAGGGTTCAAGAAGGAGGGGGTTGCGGGGTCTGGAACAGCAGGGATGGGACAGCAGGGATAGGAGAGCGGTGATGGGAACGGTGGGGATGGGACAGCAGAAAGAGATCTGGCAGGACCAGGTTGGTGACGCTGGAGCAGCAGGAGGGGACAGTGGGAATGGGGACATTGGGAATGAGACAGTGGGAATGGGGATGGTGGGAATGGGGATGGGATAGTGAGGATGGGGATAGTGGGGATGGGGACAGTTTAGATGGGATAATGGAATAATGTGGATGGGACAATGGGGATGGGGACGATGGCGATGGGGACAGCAGAGAGGGATCTGTCAGGGCCAGGCTGGTGACACGGAGCAGCAGGAGGGGATGGGGGGGCCCGTCCAGCTGAAAGGCCCTGGTGTCCCTCGTGTCCAGCTGTGACTCATGGAAAGATCCTCCCTCCGTCTTCCCGGCAGCCGCCGCCTCTGCCTTCCTCCCCCGGCTCAGGCAGGCGCTGACCCCCCCGCTCTCCCCAGCAGCTCCAGTTCCCCTTGGCCGAGTTCATCCTGGCCATGGGCTTCTTCCTGGTGCTGGTGCTGGAGCAGATCGCGCTGGCGCAGCGGGAGCCGCCGCCCGTGACCGAAGAATCACGCTCCCTCCTTCCCAACGGCTCCATCCAAACGCCGCCGGCGTCCCCATCGCCAAATCCCGGGGCGCGCGGTGCCGTCCGGGCCGCGTTGCTGGTGCTGGCGCTGGCGCTGCATTCCGTGCTGGAGGGGCTGGCGCTGGGGCTGCAGGAGGCGGACGGCGCCGTGCTGCGCGTCTGCTTGGCGCTGCTGCTCCACAAATGCGCCGTGGCCTTCAGCCTCGCGCTCAAGCTGCTGCGTGCCCGTCTGCGCCCGCGAGCCGTCGCCGCCTGCCTCGCTCTCTTCGCCATGATGTCCCCGTTAGGCGTCGGGCTAGGGACGGCAGTGGCAGCCGGCGCGGGGCCGCGGCAGCGTCTGTGCCGAGGGGTTTTGGAAGGGTTGGCCTCCGGAACCTTTCTGTACATCACCTTCTTGGAGATTTTGCCCCAGGAGTTGGGGGTTCCTCAGCATCGCGTGCCCAAAGTCATCCTGCTCCTCGCCGGCTTCGCCCTCGTCACCGCCATCCTCTTCATCAAGATGTGAGGAACCCAAAGCCCTGTGACCACCATGCTCTTCATCAAGATGTGGGGAACCCAAAGCCCTGTCACTACCATCCTCTTCATCAAGATGTGAGGAATCTAAAGCCCTGTCACTACCATCCTCTTCATCAAGATGTGAGGAACCCAAACCCCCGTCACCGCCATCCTCTTCATCAAGATGTGAGGAACCCAAACCCTTGCCACCGCCATCCTCTTCATCAAGATGTGAGGAACCCAAACCCTTGCCACCGCCATCCTCTTCATCAAGATGTGAAGAGCCCTCCCCACCCCAGTGCAGGATCCCTGGGGAACTGGGGGTTCCCTCTGCCCCCTGTCCTCTGTACCAAGTGCCAGAGCTCCACAAGCCTCCCCATACCCCCTTCCACACACTCCGGAGGGCGGGGGGGGAGTCCATCTACCCACAGGGAGCCGCCCCTGTGCCTCAGTTTTCCCCTCTGCAGAGGGGCAGCGGTGCTGGACCTGGGGAAGGGGGTTCCCCTCTGCACCCCCTCCTCTGTACAAAGTGCCAGAGCTCCATGAGCCGCCCCCATTCCTCATACACCCCAAGATGTGGGGGGGTGTCCACCTGCAGCCCCCCCCACCCCCGGCCATGCCTCAGTTTCCCTATCTGCCCAGGGAGAATGGTCCTGCCCCCCCTCTGCAAGACCCTATGATGGGGGAGGACGACACACACACCGTGAACCCCCCCCCCCCCAAACTCACAAGTGCCTTTACAGCAGGGGGGGTGCCCTGAGGATGCAGCCCCTGCCCGCCCTGGACAGGGGGAGGCATTGGATCAAGCAAATAAAGGACTGGACCTGATAGTGCTGCCTCTGCTGGGGGGAACACGGGACTAGGGGGGGCAATGCTGAGGGGGGGCACAGTGTCCCCCCCCCAGACCTATATGGAGGGGTGTCCAGGTTGTGTCCCCCCCCTTTTTTTGCAGGGGGGGTGGGGTCTGCTCTGTTCCCAGTCATAGCCCCCCCCCTACTGTACCCCCTCCCCATTTCTTTGCCCCCCCTTGCTGCCCCCCATCCCTGTGTCTGTCTCTCATTCCCTGTGACCCCCCTTCTGTGCTCCCCATCCCTGCACCCTCCTTAATCCCTGTCCCCCCCCATCCCTATGCCCCCCTTTTCCAATGCCTCCATCCCTGTGACCCCTATGCCCCCTTTCTCTGTCCCCCATTCCTGTATCCCCTCTCTCCATCCCTGATCACCCCCCCACCCCGTTTCTGTCCCTCAACCCTATTTCTGCCCCGCCCCTCCCCGCCCCCGGCCTCTCCCATGCCCGCGCAGGGCTGTGGCTGCGCGTTGCATGCCGGGAGTTGTAGTCAGCCCCGCCCTCCCCACTCCGCTCACCGCACGAGCGCGTCCCCAGAGGTCCCCCATGCGCGGACTCCACCTCCCGCCGGCCCCTGCGCGCCCCCCGAGGTGGCCGTTGGGAGTTGTAGTCCCCTATTCCCCCGGTGCCCATAGGCGACGCTGGGCTCCGGACTCGCCGCCCCATCGTACCCCGCGCGGCGTCAGCGGCGGCGGCGGCGGCCGGAGCGGCCCGAGCAGGGAAGATGGCGGCGGCGGGCGCGGGGGCCGGGCCCGGGCCCGGTGCGGGGTCCTCAGCCGGGACGGGCGCTTCCAACCCGCGTAAGTTCAGCGAGAAAATCGCGTTGCAGAAGCAGCGCCAGGCGGAGGAGACGGCGGCCTTCGAGGAGGTGATGATGGAGATCTGCTCCACGCGGGTGAGCAGCGCCGCCGCCCCCGGATGCGCGGAGGGAACCGGGGCTGAGGGGGGGCCGGGAGTGAGGCGGAGGTGAAGGGGGAGAGGGGGATCGAGGGGGGCTGGGGGCTGAGCGAGAGATCGAGGAGGGATGGGGAGAACCGGGGAGTTAGAGAGAGGTGAGGGGGGACCTGGGGGCTGAGCGAGAGATTGAGGGCGGCTGGGGGTGACGAGGGAGGTAGAGGGGGAGGGATGGGGGAAATAAGAGGGACTGGGGGCTGAGAGAGAGGAGAAGGGTGGGAAGGGACCTGGGGGCTGGGAGGGGGCCTGGGGCTGAGCGAGAGATTGAGGGGGGGTGGGGGTGAACGGGGGAAGTAGAGGGATGAGGAAAATTAAGGGGGACTGGGGGCTGAGAGAGAGGTGAGGGGGTGGGAAAGGACCTGGGGGCTGGGAGGGGGCCTGGAGCTGAGCAAGAGATTGAGGGGGGGTGGGGGTGATGGGGGAAATAGGGAGGGCTGGGGGCTGGATGAGGGGTGGAGGGGTTCAAGGGGACCTGGGGGCTGGGAGGGGGCCGGAGGCTGAGCGAGAGATTGAGGAGGGCTGGAGGATCGAGAGGAAATAAAGGAGGAGGGATGAGGGGAAATAGAGGGGGCTGAGAGAAGGGTGGAGGGTTTCGAGGGGGCCTCGGGGGTGAGTGAGGGATGGGGAGAAATAGAGGAGTCGAGGATAGGGGTGGAGATGAGAGAAAACTTGGGGGTGGGAGGGGACATGAGGGTTCAGAGGGGTCCAGGGGCTGAGTGAGAGATTGAGGGGGAAATAGGGAGGGCTGGGGGCTGAGATAGGGGCAGGGAGGTTCGGGGGGACCTGGGTGCTGGGAGGGGTTCAGGGGGCTGGAAGAGAAGTAGGGGGTGGAAGGGAGTCTAGCGTCAGGAGGCAGAGAGGGAATGGGAGGGAGGGCTCAGATGGGTGCCCAAAGGGGCCTGGGGGTGTTTGGGGGTGCAGAGGAGCTGGAATAGGACAAGGCATCACCCTGAGCTTGTGGGTGGGATGTGTTTGGGGTGCTGGGGGGGCCAGGAAAGGCTCCCTCCAGAGAAACACTTCGTCCCCAGCTGCCCTCCTGCACCCTGCGTCTCCATCCTGTGCCTTTATTTTGATTTACGTCTCTGGCTGCCGGTTTTCTGGCATGACTTTGCCTGTGGCTCGCTCCGGCCTGTCTGTCTCTGCCAGCTCCGAGCACTCATCCTGGCAAGGGGGTGGCCAAAGTGACCGGAGAGTTTGTGGGGTTCTCACCGCAGGGGGCAAGGAGGGATCCCCGTGCCCACGGCTCTGGGTTGCACTCCAGGACTCTTCCTGTGCACCGGGGTCCCTCCAGAGGGTTGGGTTGCTCCTTCCCACCAGTACTTCCAGCCCCCTTTGGGATCAGTGGATGCTTCACCCCTGGAGATGCTTCAGTTTAGCTTGGATGGAGCCGAGCAAAGGCAGCTTTGGAAGCGTGGATGAGGGTGCCGGATCAGAGCCGGCAAAACCGCCCCGCTCGGCAGCTCCTGGGGAAGGGAAGATGTTGTCCCGTGTGCACCGAGGGCTTCTTGGAGGGATCTCAGTGGCAGGAGGGCTGCTCAGGGCCTTGGTTTTGGAGCAGGAAAGCTGGGAATGCTGTGGTGCATCTCCAGGGTTGTGGTTTCCCCGAGTTGGGGAAGGTGACAATTTTCAGCTCCGGTTTGTGTTTGGCCCTGAGGAGTCGGCGGGGATTGCGCGGCCGTTTGCCAGGTTGAGGGTTTGGCCAGATTTCAGCTCCCGGAGAGGCGGATCGTGCCAAGCCCGGCGATGGGGCTCCGCTGTGCCGGCAGCCGCGGGGTCTGGCAGCCAGCGCTGTGCTTCCTGGTGGGGATACGGGTTGTGGGAGCAAAGGGAGAGCAGCGTGGAGTCTGGGAGCTGGAGACACAGCGAGGTTCTTCCAGTTGACAGGGAATGCTGCCATGGAGGCTCCGGTGTCTCCCTGCTCTTGAGGCCAGCGTGACTGGGAGAAGAAAGCAACAAAATCCATCAGACCTTTAAAAAAGGGGGTATTGGGATTTGGAGTATTGGCTCTGGCATGGCAGCGGCGACATCTGTGGAGCGAAGCTGGCGCTGGGAGGGTGACGGATGGGGATAGGGTCCCGCTGACCCTGAGGGAGCCAAGCAGCTCGGAGAGGGCTCCCAACTGCCCATCTCTCCAGAGGTTTTGTCTCTTCTCTCACTGGGAGCTGCGACCTGGTGAGTTTGGGAGTGGGCTGGAGCCTCCCACCCCATGTTTGCACAGCAAACAGCTGGTTAATGTGCAGCGAAGAGAGGCAACATGACTGTCCTCCCTCTAATCCCTGCCCTGGGACGCTTCCTCTGGGAGTTCATCCCCTGCCTGTGGGATGGCAGCCCTGGGAAGGCACAGGGCAGGGGCAGGAGCAGCTCCCAACGGGAATCTTGGCCTCATGGATCCCCTCCATCGTGTCCCAAGCAAGGACCTGGCAGAGACCATTGCACTGGCACATGGATGCTCCATTCCCTGGCTCCTCGGTGGAGGAGAGGTGCTTGGGGGTTGCTGCCCGGCTCTGGGGTGCCCCTCTGCTGCCAGGGGGCTGCAGCAGCCCCACAGCTTTGCTTCCCGCAGCTTTTTCCGACTGCTCCTGAGCTGCTGCCTGGTTTCAGCCCCGTCTGGCTCTGCTGGCTCCCGCAGGGACCCTGGCTCCGAGAACAGAGCAGGATCCCAAGACCTTAAGCCCCAGCACAACTCCGCGCACTAATCCTGCGCTGCCAGCGCAGCCAGCTGTTGGCTAAATCTCCTGTTTTTTGGTTGTTGTTGTTTTTTTTCCCTTGGATCTGGATTTTGCTGGTCTTAAGCCTGGGAATTTGCTGTTGCAGGTTTCCCATCTGCAGCCCTTTGCTGAGCTGTGTTTTGTGCTTTGACTCCTCTTTCCCCAGGTTTTTTTTGGACTTAGGAGCTCTAGTGCTGGCTGGGATGTGGGCATCCAAAGGGAAAGTGGATTTGGCATGGATTTGTATCAGGGAAGCCCTCCTTCCCTGGTTGGATGCCGGAGGGGGGCAGTGAGTGGAACATCCCCTAGTGCTGGAGGGGATCATGAGAATGTGAGCAGCAAAGCACCTTCCTGCTGCTCTCGGGATGAAATCTGTTTTGCTCGTGGCGGGTTGGACCCCTGGCCGTGCCGGCTCGGTGCTGATGCTGCCCTGGCACCGCAGCTTTCCTCTCCTACAGGGTTTTCCTTGGTGGGTGAGCACCCAGACTCTGTTATCTGCCTGTGGTTTGCTGTGGCTCCTTCCCTCGGCCTTGAGCCGCGCCGGGAGCCGGCACACTGCGAGGGTGCCAAGCAGGCGGCCCCAGTCCCACACTGGGTTTGCCCCTTGATTCTGGGCTGCGGCTCTGGTATTGCTGACAGCCCCCGGCTTGGTTTTGGTGTGGCAAACCTGGCACCTCTGGATCAAAGCTGGTGTGTGGACTGGTGCCCTGACTGCTGGCGCCCAGGGAGCATGGAGCCCTCTCGGGGTGGGCATACAGGCTTCGGCTGTTCCACATGCAGTGGGGATGGGCTCAGGGATGCAAGTGTTGCAGCCTGCAGGAGGGACATGGATTTCCCCACTGGTGGCTGCTAAACCCAGTGGGGACTCAGCATCCTTCCTGTGCTGGAGCACCCACGGAGGGAGGAAAGTCCCTTGTGGGGCCTCCTCTGCCCTCGGTGACTTTGAAACAAGGAGGTACTGGGTACCATAAGTGCTCCCGGCTCACTCCTGAGGCCCGCTGGGTCGGTTGTGCCTCGCTGGGGGACAAACTCCTCCCATGGGACTCACTGGGGTCTCAATACTGCCTGTGGGGCTCTGCTGTGGGAGATGCGTGGTGGTGCCTGCTGGGATAGGGACAGGGGTACAGCGGGGTGGTTTGAGGGTGCCTGGGATGCAGCAAGGTGGTTTGGGGGTGCCTGGGATGCAGTGGGGTGGTTCGGAGGAGCCCTAGCGCCCCGGGGTGCCCCTGACTAGCTTTCCCTCCCCTGGTGCAGCTGCAGGCACAGAAGCTGAGGCTGGCACACAGCCGCGGCCCGTACTACAGCGGCTCCCTGCCCAACGTCAACCAGATCGGCAGCGGCGTCTCTGACTTCCAGGTGAGCAGTGCCCGCTCTGCCGGCTGGGAGGGCTCTGAGCTGCATCAGAGTCAGGGTGGGCGTTGGATGAAGAGCTGTGGCACAGGCTGCTGTTGGGGATGAGGGGATATTCTCTTAATCCCTTTGCCTGGCCCCTGCTCCGTCCCCTGGGCCATGGAGCTGATCCAGAGACCCTTTCCCTGGCAGACGGGCTCACCCAGTGTCTCCTCCCCGTAGGGCCCTTTGCACTCGCCGCTGGACTCCACGCGCAGCACTCGGCACCACGGCCTGGTGGAGCGAGTGCAGCGGGACCCACGCCGGATGATGTCCCCGCTTCGCCGATACGTACGACAGATATCCTTTATCTCATTCCGGCTGGAGGAGGCCTTTCCTCCCACCCCAATTCCAGTGCTCCTGCTGCTCATCTCTTTGGGACCCAACCTGGAGCCCCACGTCCAGTTCTGGAGTGCGCAGCACAGGAAGGACACGGAGCTGTTGGAGCGTGTCCAGAGAAGGCCATGGAGATGATACGAGGGCTGGAGAACCTCCTGTATGAGGACAGGCTGGGAGAGATGGGGTTGTTCAGCCTGGAGAAGAGAAGGCTGCGGGGAGGCCTTAGAGCAGCTTCCAGTGCTGAAAGGGGCTCCAGGAAAGCTGGGGAGGGGCTCTGGATCAGAGAGGGCAGGTTGAGGATAAGGGGAACCATTTTGAGCTGGAAGAGGGGAAATTGAGATGAGATCTTGGGGATAAATGTTTTGTTGTGTGGGTGGGTAGGCCCTGGCCCAGGCTGCCCAGAGCAGTGGTGGCTGCCCCATCCCTGGAGGGGTTCAAGGGCAGGCTGGATGGGGCTTGGAACCCCTGATGCAGTGGGAGGTGTCCCTGCCCCTGGCAGGGGTGGGACTGGATGGGCTTTGAGATCCCTTCCTGCCTGAACCATTCCATGGTTCTGTGATCAGCAAGCATCCAGACTGCGTGCTGCCCTGGCCCATCTGCAGGGTTTCTTGCTGTCTGCTCAAGCCTCACTCTTCATTTGGCCCTTAACGTGCCTTGAACATCGACAGTTCTCCCTATGGACCCACCTACCTGTCGCCTCCGCCTGAGCCCAGCTGGAGGAGGTAAGGACCTCACATTTTCCTGGTTCCCAGCACTTCTTTTCCAGGTGCTTCCAGCCTTGCTGGGTCGCTTTAGCCCGGGGCTCACTCTATATTAAAGAGCACCCAGAGATCTGGAAACAGGGAGGCTGTTGGGAGAGTCCCTGGCAGCCCTCCTGGAAGGGTTTACATGGATTCCTTCACCAGTCTGTGGGAAGGAACTGGACTAGGTGGGGCAGAGGGAAGCTGAGTGTGGCTGGGAGGGCTCCTGCCTCTCTGATTTTGCACTGTCCTGCAGAGGAGGGATTTTTAGGGAGCAAATGCTCTCATTGTGCCCAAAAGAGCGCAGGGCGGCATCCGTCTGCTGTAGCTGTGGGAAGAGGGATCTTGTCCAAGCTGAATCACCAGGTGGCTGAGCCCCTGCGTGTCCGGCTCCTGGCCCCGGGGGCAGGCGAGGACGGGGCTGACTGGCCAGGCCTGAGCGTGCCCCAAGCATCGGCTCCATCCCAGAATGCCTGGCAAGCTGTGGCTCCGTGCTGGAGTTGCCCAGGCATGTGGTTCAGCCCTTTTAGAGGTTGCTGAGGGCTCCTTGGCTTTATGTTCAAGGCTGCCCTTCCTGGGAAGCGCTGGGCTCAGCACAGCTCTCCCTCCTGGCCTGAGGGCTGTTCTCCCAGGAAGCTCTTGCTGCCGGTGCTCCTCTCGTGTCCATGCCACCGTCTCAGTGCACCCGGAGCCCGAGGGGCTGCGTGTGCCCCTGCTCGCCAGTGCGGTTCAGACACCGGCAGCGCTGGGTGCTGGGTGGCAGCTCCGGGTTGTGCTCTGCGATACCAGAACTCGGCTCTGCCTTCGTTTGGTGTCTTGCACTTTGTCCCCACAGCGCCAGTCAGGCTGGAGCACGAGGGCTGTGGCCTCAGCCCTCAGCTCATCTTCCCTCAGTCCCCAAGTGCCCTCTCCGCTGTCCTCCCTCATCTCCCACAGCAAAGCCTTGCCTGTTTTCCCTGGAAAATAGGTTGTGTCACAACCTCCCTGTCACTCGTGGTGAGCACAGCCGTGCTCCTTGCAGCACTTCAGGCTCTGAGGAGACGTGTCCAGGAGCATCTAGCTGCAAATGATGCTGCAAATTCTGCATCCCAAGCTCAGGGGCGAATTCCATCATCTGCCTTCACTTGGCCCTTGCCCTGCGATGCTCCTCTGGGTGTTGATGGAGGGAAGGGTGGTCCTTGGCCCATGGTCCCCCTGCTCCAGGGCATGGAGACCCTCTGGCGCTGCCCCAAGCATTGACTTGTGGTGCTCTGGGCTTTTCCACTCAGAGACATCTCTCAGCTTCTTCCTCATGGGAAGCTGACAATTGAACCAATCTTGGCTGTGATCGCTACGGGCTGGCTGTGTTTTTGGGGTCCCTGAGGCCCGTCGCGGCGGTGTCTGGGCTGCAGGCAGAGGGCTGAGGCTGTGAACAGGGTGAGGATGTCGTGGATTGGCCCCAGCTGGGGTGATTTCTTGATGGAGATAGCCCAGCTTGTTGGCACGAGGCAGTCTGCACACCGTGAGCAGCCTTCCTGCTGCGAACCCTCCCTCTGCGGGGCATTGCTGCCCTGCACCCCCTCCCTTGCCCCCCAAGTAACTCTCCTGTTTCTCCCTGCAAAGGACCATGCCCTGGGGTAACTTCCCGATGGAGAAAGGACATTTGTTCAGGCTGCCCTCGGCTCTCAACAGGTAAATGATTTTGATTCCTTTTTCTCTCTCTCCCTCTATTTATATTGGACTCCAGCTCTTCCTCAGCACCCCCAGGCTGGGTGTGGCCTTGCTTGTGGCTTCTCCAGTCCCCCAGGAGAATGGAGAAGGGGTCTCCAAGCTTCCCCGGATGCTGAACAAATGATCTTGGGAGAATGGGGCCCAGGAGACCCTGGGCTTGGTGCACTCCTCGTGCCTCCACAGCCTGCATGGTCCTGCAGCCGCTCTGAACTCCCCAAGGAGCCACTTTTGGGTGCCCTGGGCTCCTGGATGCAAGGCAGGGCGTCCCCAGGGCTGCCATCGTGCTTCCGTGGGCCGCGTGATCCCACAGCCACTCCAAACTTCCCGAGGAGTTTGTTTTGGGGACACAGGGCTCCTGGATGCAGGACAGGGTGTCCACAGGACTGCCCCGGCTCAGCACTGGCTCTGGAAATGAGGACCTGGCTCTGCCTGCTTGCACTTGGTTTTGCCACAGCACGGCACGAGCAGTGGGAGCCAGCGCAGCCCTGGGGATCGAGCCCAAAGAGGTGACAGAGCAGCAGGTTTGATGGAGCTGCTGCCCTTGCCAGCCCTCGGAGCAGAGTCTGAGGAGGCTTTGGGGTTGTCCTCTTCCCTGGGCTGGGACACAGCGGAGTCTTGGCAGGGTGAGCTGGGCTTGGGGTGGCACATTGGGATTCCCAGCCTGGGGGGGCTCGCAGCAGTCCCCGCTGCATCTCCCTTGCGCAGAGAGTGATGCCGGCACCTCCGGGGGCTCAATGCCAGTGGCAGGGCCCTGGCTGTGCTGCGGGCAGGCGCCCATCGCTCCCTGTTTGGGCCCCGCGCCGGAGGGGGCTGCGTCCCATGGGCATTGGGGGGAGCTTCCTGCCTCGCAGCTGAACAATGTCGCCCTTGTGCGGTCCCAGGACGTGTCCTGAGCTCCAGCAGCCTCTGCCCAGCCCTTCCCCATGCTCATCTGCTTCAGACCAACTAATTGGGAACACAGTGGGTGCGACATCTCTGGGTCCTCTACCCCCAGTCCCTCCAGGGTCCCTGGAGGGAACAAAGGGTCCCCGGGGTGCCTGTTTTCCCCAGTGACAAGGGCTGTGGGACCTTCTCAGAGGAGATAGGGATGGAGCAAGTCTTGGCGGGTGCGGAAGTGGCAGGTGAGGGATCCCACTAGATGGGGAGGGCTGGCAGAAAGGGATGAGGTCCACACAGAGCCCCTGGGCACAGCAAATGTTGGACTCGGAGGGCTTTGAAGGACATGGTTGTTCCGCCAGCGAAACCCTCGTGCTTCCTTCTCCTTCCCTTCTTCCTCCTGCTCTTCTTTTTTGCCTGTGGACCTTGGCCCTGCTCTCGCCCACTGTCCCAGGGCCGGGACTGGGCCTGGGGGGCTGTCACAGTGGGGTGGGGGGGCGAGATCCGAGCCCAGGGCCTGGCTGATGATCACTTTTCCTTTTCCAATTAGAACGAATTCCGACTCAGCACTGCACACGAGCGTGATGAACCCCAACCCGCCGGACGCCTACCTGGGCCCCTCGCAGGGCGCCCCGCCACCTGGCCGCCGGAGTGGTGAGCGTCCCCTCCCTCTGCATCCCGCTCTCCCAGCAGTACCCGCCGCTCCCCGCCTCTACCCAGCTGCCGTGGGACCCCCTTGTCCCTTCTACCCCTCGAGGCTTTGTGGGGGCACCCTGGGGAGCTCCCATCCCTCTGGAGTGGGGTCTCAGCAGCATCCCCTTCCTGCCTTTGATCCTCGTGCTGTCATTCCCCATCTCCCTGGATGCTGCCGCTAATGTTGCCTCTTCTCTCGCAGGTTTTTTGGATGGGGACACGGACAGCAAAGGTGAGCACCTGCTCGCAGCCTGCTCCTCGTCCCCTTCCTTGCAGTCTGCAAAGCATCAGGAATGTGGGGGTGGGTCTGGAATTCCTGCTTATGACCAGTGGGTGTGGAGTGGGATGCGGGTGGGTGTGAGTGGGCTGTGCCGCTCTCCTGGCGCTCACCTTCCATTCCATCCCTCCCCAGTGTTTGTTTTCCAAGTGCCTCCCATCGAAGAGACCTTCGATGACAACAAGCACTCGCTGAAGCCCTGGGACACCAAGAAGGTGGGTGCAGAGGAAGGATGGCCAGGAAGCCCCTGCTCCATCCCTCTGCTTCCTGCCTGCTGGGTGTTGTGACACCGGAGCAGCTCTACCTCCTTCCTGCCCACAAACCGTGGCGGGTGCAGGGTAGCGGGACGTGCGGGCTCAGCATCCCGGCTTCACTTCACTCCTCCTCTTTGATTTCATAGCTGTCGTCGTCCTCGGCCCGGCCACGCTCCTGTGAAGTCCCTGGGATCCAGTAAGTCCAGGGCCGGGTAGCGGAAAAGGGACTGGAACTGGGGGGCCGGGCTACTGGGAAGGAGGCTGCTGGAGGAGGCAGCGGCGTTCCCACCCCAAGCATGTGTCTCTCTCTCTCCTAGCGTATTTCCATCCCCGGATCAGCCTGCCAACGTCCCCCTCATCCCCTCGGCCCTCAACACGGGCGGTTCCCTTCCCGACCTCACCAACCTGCACTTCCCCTCCCCGCTGCCCACCCCGCTCGACCCAGACGAGAGCGCTTACCCCAGCCTGAGCGGGGGCAACAGCACCAGCAACCTGGCCAACACCATGACGCACCTGGGCATCAGTGGCGGCCTGGGCCTGGGCACGGGCTACGACTCGCCAGGTGAGGGCTGGCCCTGGCTGGGCAGGGAGACGGCGGAACTGATGTCCTGGGGTGGCCGGAGCAGCTGCTGAGCCGCACGAGGAGCCCTCGTGGCTGGGAGCTGCCTGCAGCGAGCGCTCGGCAGGGCTTGGGAGAGATGGGAGCGCTCCAGACAGTGTCCGAGAGCCAGCTGTGGCGGAGATCGGCCTCTCCAGGCGATCGCGGCATGGGATGGAGATGCCGCAGCCTGGGAGCGGGGTGGGGAGAGCTGCAGGGTCCCACGGGGGTGTGGGATGGTGGCCCTGGCAAGGAGCCTGCCACCCACCACGTCTTCTTTTCCCGGCGTCCTCCGCTCGCTGAGCCAGAGCATCCTGCACCACTGCCGGTCCCGTTCCCGGGGTGTGTGTGTTTCTGTCTGTGTCTCCATCGTTTTGGTCACCTTCCATCCCACCCGGGGCAGAGGGGGAGCCCCAGCCTGGCCTAGCCCAGGGAGGAGAGCCTGGGGCACAGGGCGATTCCGTGGGTAACGGTGGTGTCTCTTCTTTTTTGTCCCCACAGGACTTACCTCACCTATGCAGAGCTCCCTGAGTAACCCGTCCCTGCAGTCCTCGCTTAGCAATCCCAACCTCCAGGCCTCCCTGCGAAGCCCCTCGCTCCAGTCCTCCCTCAGCAACCCCTCGCTCCAATCCTCCCAAAGCAGTTCCTCCATCCCTTCCTCGCTCTCCAACCAGTCCCTGCCCTCTTCCCTCTCCTCCTCACTCAGCAATCCCTCCCTCCCCACGTCCCCCCGCAGCCAGCCCATCCAGTCCTCTCCCAGCAATCCCAGCTTGCCCTCCGGCTTGAGCGGCTCTTCCTACACCCCCATGGTGCAGGCGTCCATAAACACCTCGCCCCGCCGACGGGTCCCGCTCAGCCCCCTCACCCTCCCAATGGGTGGCGACTCCAGAAGGCAGCACCCCAAACAGTTCTCACCAACAATGTCACCCACATTGTCCTCCATCACCCAGGTATGCATGGTCCATCGCCCGCGCCGGCCCCACGCTGCGCGCTCGCCTCTGTCTCCTCCTCCCTGGACTTCTCTCTTGTCTTGTTTCCATCCTCATCTCAACCACCTTCCAGGGAAGCCCCTCACCCCCTGGCCCAGCCCGTGGACTTCTCCGAGCTCCACGTGGTTGGGGACTGGGGCAGGGGACACAGCGCATCCCACCTGGGGCTCCCCCACCCCAAGTTCCTGCTCCGGAGAGGGGAACCCAGTCTGCAGTGGGTGCCGAGTGCAGGGTTTTGGCCCTCGGTGGTGCTGGCAGGGCTGAAATTTGGGGTCTCCCTCACTGCCATGGTCTCCCCGAGCTGCTTCGGAGGGGCTTGTGGTGCCGCGGTTGGGGCCGAGGGGCCGGATCCTGGCGGGCACCAAGGTGGGTGCAGGCTGACCCCTCTCTCTCCGCTCTATCTGCAGGGAGTGCCCCTGGACACCAGCAAGCTGCCGGCCGACCAGCGGCTCCCGCCGTACTCCTACAGCCAGCCCGGCCTGCTTCTGCAGTCCCAGCCGAACCAGAAAGCCTTGCACCAGCCCCCCACGCAGCCGGTGCGGCCCCCGGCACCGCTAGTGCCGCCGAGCGGGGCCTCACAGCGCCCGTACGTGCCCCAGTACCAGCCTAACACGTCCCTCCCGCCGCAGCAGCAGCTGGGCCAGCCCCTGAGCGACTTCAGTTTGGGCAGCGTGAGTGTTCCTGGGGTGGGAATGGCAGAAGAGGGGGCTGCAGCGGGAATATTCATCTTCGTAACCCACCTCTCCCCGTAGTTCGAGCAGTTCGGGATGGGGGAAGGCCCCACCGGCAACAGTGGCGGCTTCCCTGAGGAGCTGGGGACCCTAAGCTACCCACAGACTGAGGGCACCTACGACCCCCACGTCCTCAACCGGCAAAACCTGAGCAACTGCAGCCGCCACGGCCCCATTCCCAACATCATCCTCACAGGTGGGTGGGCAGGGAGCCCCACGACACCCTCCCAGCGAGCAGGGCATTGCAATAGCTCAGTTTCTTGAAATATTCTGTTTGAGAAACTGGCTGCTAACAGCCTGGGTAGGTGAATCCTCTGCTGGGTGAAAAACTGGCTGGTTAGCCGGGTCCAGAGAGGGTGGGAATGGGATTGGGGCCAGTTTTATTCAATGTCTTCATCAGTGATGATGGGATGGAGAGCTCCCTCAGTGAGTTTGTGGGTGTCGCGGAGCTGGATGGGAGTGTGGATCTCCTTGAGGGCAGTGAAGCTCTGCAGAGGGATTGGGACAAGCTGGATCCATGGGACAGGTCCATGGAATGGAGAGCAGGAGGCTCTAGAGGGATTGGGACAGGCTGAATCCATGTGCTGTGACCAGCAGGATGAGGTTCAATCAGGCCAAGCACCGGGGCCACAACGACCCTGTGACGTGCTCCAAGCTTGGAAGGGAGTGGCTGGAAAGCTGCCCAGGGAAGAGGCCCTGGGGTGCTGGGCGACAGCAGCTGAACATAGACCAGCAGTGGCCCAGGCGGGCAAGAAGGCCACCAGCATCCTGGTTTGGAGCAGCCATGGGGTGGCCAGTGAGAGCAGGGACAGGATCATCCCCCTGGACTCAAATCCTTGGATCTTGGGTTCAGTTCTGGGCCTCTCACTTCAAGAAAGACCTTGAAGGGCTGGAGCCGGGTCTGGAGAAGGGAACGGAGCTGGGAAGGGGCTGGAGAACAGGGGTTGGGGGAGCGGTGAGGGAGCTGGAGCTGTTTAGTCTGGAGAAGATGAGACCTCATTGCTCTGGGCAACTCCCGGAAAAGACATTATGGTGAGGTGGGTGCTGGGATTTTCTCTCAAGCAATGGGATGAGAAGAACCGGCCTCAAGTTGTGCCAGGGCAGGCTCAGATTTGATATTGGGAAAAATTCCTTCACAGAGAGGGTTGTCTGGCACTGGCAGAGCCTGTCCAGGGAGGTGGTGGAGTCCCCAGCCCTGGAAGGGTTCAAAAGCCGCGTGGACGAGGCACTCGGATGGGTCTGGAGCTCAGGGAGGGTTGTGGTGCTCAGGGGTGTTTCAGTGGTGGACAGGGTCAGCTGGACTCGATTTCAAAGGTCTTTTCCAACCCACAGATCCTGTGATTGTAGGTGCTGACCCCCCTTTTTCCCTCCACCCCAACAGGGGATTCTCCCCCTGGCATCTCCAAGGAGATCGCGACGGCGCTGGCTGGTGTTCCAGGTTTTGAGGTGGACACGACGGCGTTGGGGCTTGAAGAGGAGCTCAAAATCGAACCCCTCACCCTGGATGGACTCAACATGCTGAGCGATCCCTACGCCCTGCTCACCGATCCGGCCGTCGAGGATTCCTTCCGCACCGACCGCCTCCAGTGAGGGGCTGGGGGGGCTCCGCCAGCACCCCTGCCCGCCTGCGGACCCCCCGCCTCCGCTCCCCTTCCCAATTCCACCCTTTTTTTCCCTTCTTTTTCACTTTCTTTCCGGTCAAACGGTGGGGCCACTGCTGGCTCCGTCCCTGGAGAACGGGACTGGGGGATTCTGGAATGGGGGGGAACGTGAGCCAGGTGCTCTCCAGCCCCCCCCCAAACCCCAGCACAAAGGGGGCTCCCGTCCCGGGGGGAGGCGGCTGTACATAACCCTGTAGGTAGAGACCCCGGGGGGGAGAGAAAAGGGGAGCTGCTTCCACTTTTACTTTATTTTTTTTCTGGCTAATCATCATGATTAAGGAGAAATCCCGCTGCCCTGTGCCCTGCCAGCTGCCCCCCTATATGTGCCCTCCGCCCCCCCCAGATCTTACTGAGCAGCCGGGGACCCTGCGGGATGTGTAGAAAGCACTTGTAACTTTGCCCCCCACCCTAAAAAGGGAGCGTGGGGGCCCCATCCACGGGCGGAGGGGACCTGGGGCCGCAGGACCTGCGTTTTGTCCCCTTCCCCTCCCGCCCAGGAGGGAGCCAGAGTGATTTATTATTATTATTATTTTTTAAAATATATTATATGTTAATTAAATGCCTGCTGTGATGGTGAGTGGATGATTGGGGGGGGTAGGGGGGGCCACAGGGAGCTGGGGGGGGATCATTGTGGGGTGCTGGGGGTGTTCTGTTGGTTTTAGAGGTTCTGGGGGGGATCGTGGGGGTGTCTTGGCAGATTCTAGAGATGTTAGAGGGGGGTCCCAGGGGGTCCTGGCTGTTTCTGGGGTGCTGGGGAGTGTCCCAGGGTGTCTGTCTGGCAAGGTGGGGGCTCCTGGTCATTTCTAGGGGTGCTCGGGGGGAGATCACAAGAGGGGGACTAGGAGAGTACCTGAGGGTCCTCTCCATTTCTGGGGTGCTGGGGGAGGGGAGTGGGATTCTGTGGGGATCTTTGGGGGTCCTGGCAACTTCTGGAGGCGCTGGGGGGAGCCAAGGGGGGCAACTGTGTTGCTCCTGGCTATTTCGGGGGGGGGGGGGGGTGTCCTGGCAGTTTCTGGGGCGCTGGAAGGATCTGAGGAGGGTGACTAGGAGTCTCCTGGCCATTTCTGGGGGTGCTGGGCAGGGCCCCAGGGGAATCATGAGAGAGTGGGCTGGGGGTGGCAGGGGGTCCTGTCCGTTTCTGACGTCCCAGTGATGGGGGGGCACTAGGGCTCCTGGTTCTGCAGGGGGCCCGGGGAGGGCAAGGTTGCCAGTGTCTCCATGTCGCCCAGGTCCCTCTGTCCCGGGGGTCCCTGTGTCCCTGATGTCCCTTTATCCCGGTGTCCCTGTCCCTGTGTGGCTGTCCTGGTGTCTCTGTCCACTCCCTTTGTGTCCAATAGTCCTAGTGTTGCTGTCCCTGTCCCATATCCTAGTCCTGGTGTCACTGTATCCCAGTTTCCCAGTCCCCATCTCCACCCCGTCCCGTCCCATCCCATCTCCATCCCATCCCATCTTCATCCTGTCCCATCCCATCCCAATCCCATCCCATCTCCATCCCATCCCATCTATCCCATCTTCATCCCATCTCCATCCCGTCCCGTCCCGTCCCATCCCATCCCATCCCATCCCATCCCCTCCCCTCTCCAGCCCAGCCCAGCCCAATCCCAGTCCCATTCCCATTTCATCCCACCCCATCCCATTTCATCCCACCCCATCCCAATCCCATCCCATCCCAATCTCATTCCATCCCAATCCCATCCCATCCCATCCCATCCCAATCCCATCCCATCCCATCCCATCCCATCCCATCCCATCCCATCCCATCCCATCCCAATCCCTACCTCTCTCCTCTCCCTGTCCGGACCCCTCCAGGCCGCCGGGGGGCGCTCTCCCGTCCCGCGCTCTCCCCCCTCACACTCTCCCCCCTTTCTCTCTCTCTCTCTCTCTCTCTCTCTCCCCGCCCGGGGCGGAGCGAGCGGAGCGCGGCCCGCAGGTACCGGCTGGGCCGGGGGGCGGGCGGAGGGCGCTATGGGCTCTATGGGACCCCTCTGGGCTGTACAGGGCCCCTGTGGGCTGTATAAGGCCCGTGTGGGATGTATGGGGTCCCTATGGGTTGTGTGGGGCCCGCTATGGGGTGTATGGGGCCACTATGGGGTATATAAGGGGCTATGGAGTGTACAGGGCCCCTGAGCGGTGAATGGGGACCCTATGGGGTGTATGGGGCCATTGTGGGGTGAATGGGGACCCTATGGGGTGTATGGAGCCCCTATGGGGTATATAGGGGGCCATGGAGTGTGTAGGGCTGGCTATGGGGTGTATAGGGCCCCTGGGAGGTGTATGGGGCCAGCTATGGGGTGTATAAGGGCCCTATGAGGTGTATGGGGCCAGCTATGGGGTGTATAAGGGCCCTATGAGGTGTATAGGACCCCTGTGGGGTGTATGGGGCACCTATGGAGTGTATAGTGCTGGCTGTGGGGTGTATAGTGCCCCTATGGGGTGCGTGGGGCTGGCTATGGGGTGCATAGGGCACCTCATAAGGTGTATAGAGGCCCCTATGGGGTATATAGGGCTTGGCTGTGGGTTATATAGGGTTCTGTTATAGGGTGTATAGGTCTGGCTATGGGGTATGTAGCGGCCCTATAGAGTATATAGGGCAGGCTATGGGGTATATAAGACCAGCTATGGGGTATATAGAGCCTCATATAAGGTATAGAGGGCAGGCTATTGGGTATATAGGGCACTCTGTAGAGTTTATAGGGCCGCTTATGGGGTATATAGGGCCCCCCACAAGGTATAGAGGGCAGGGAGGGTATACGGCCCCCTATGAGGTGCATAGGGCCAGCCATAGGGTATGCAGGGCCCCCTATAGGGTGTACAGGGCTATCTATGGGGTATGTAGGGCTGTCTATAAGGTATATAGGGCGGGCTATGGGGTATGGACAGAGGGCGAGCAGGGGCCTGTGTCCCCGGTCCTGTGGGACAGAGGGTGGGCAGAGGGCTGCGTCCCTGGTCCTGTGGGGCAGAGGGAGCCGTGGGGCAGAGGGTGGGCAGGGGGCTGCATCCCTGGTCTTGTGGAGCAGAGGGAGCCATGGGGGAGCGGGCAGGCAGAGTGCTGGATCCCTGGCTCCATGGGGCAGAGGCTGTCAGGGCTGTGCTGCCTGGGCCCCCAGGGCCGCATCCTGCCCCACAGCTGGGGCACTGGGGGCAATTCCCACGCCCTGCTGCCGCCTTCTGCCTTTGGTTCATGGGGGGGCAAAGCCCCCTTTCTCCCCAAATCCTTCTCCATGGGGCTGGGGGGTCCCGGGGTCCCCAGTGTGGGGGACAAGGACGCGCTTTGGCTGCTTGGTGCCCATGCTGTGGCCGGCACAGGGGGTGCTGGCACTGCCCCGGCAGGATGCAACCCCCTGGCTGAAGGGGACGTGGAGCCACCACGAGGTCCCTGGTTGGGGATGGGTTTTCCCCCCACCCTGGGCTGTCGCACGAGGGAGGTGACGGGCGGGGGTGTGACACGGGCCTCGGCCTCGTTGCCCGCTTCCTTCCCCTTTCCACCCCTCCCTGCGCAGCTCGCCGGTGGCCTCCGTGGACCCTTTGTGCAGCACCCGGGCAAGCTGGGTGTGCTGGGGACACAGAGGAGAACTTGGGGGGCAAAGGGGCGGGTTGAGGGGTAGGAGTGCAGCCAGTGAGCCGAGGGGCTGCACCTCAGGGTGGGGGTTGCTGGCCATGGGGTGTCCTCCCGCAGCCGTTGGGGTCGGGGTCCCCATCGTGTTCCCCCCATGCTTTGCAGTGTGACCGGAAGCCTCCTCCCTTCCCGTCCCCGGTGCTTTCGCCCCGTCAGCTGCGCCGTGGGGCACCCCACGCTGCCAGGCTTTCCGGAGCAGGGTTGTGGTGTCGCTCATCTCGTCGTGTTGTCATCCCTTCCTCTTCCCTAGATGCCGTGAGCCATGGCGGACGAGAAGCCCCCGCAGCTGGTGGACTACTTTGTGGTGGCCGGACTGACGGACACGTCGCGGCCACTGGAGGACGAGAGCCAGCAGCACCGCCCAGCCCGGCCCAGCGAACCCATCACCGACGTGGCCGTCATCATCCGCTCGCAGGGCGAGGAGGTGCCCCACGGCTTCACCTGCATCGAGACCACCACCTCCGGCCACCCCGTGGACCTCAACGCTGGACTCCTCAACAACCCCCAGATGTTCATCTGCTACAAACGGGGCCGCGACAAACCCCCCCTCATCGAACTGGGGTGAGTCCTGGTGCTGGGGGGTGACACGGGAGCTCCCGGGGTGTCCCCTGACCCCTCGTCTCCTCCCAGGGTGCACTACGAGGGCAAGGACCGCCCGAAGCCGGGCTATAAGGTCCTGGACACGACGCCCTACAGCCGCTCGGCCAACCTCAACTCCGGAGGGCCTGGGCACCAGCGCACCTTCCTGACGTATCGGCGCGCGGCCGAGCCCCACGGCCACAACACGCTGGGGGTCACGGATATCTGCCTCATCATGCCCAGCAAGGGCGAGAGCACGCCCCACACCTTCTGCAGGGTGGACAAGAACCTCAACACCAGCATGGTGGGGGCCAGGGCTCCGTTTTGCCCCCTCTGGGGTGGTCCCACTGCCGTTGGGCCTGTGCTGACGCCGTCTCTGCTCCCTCCTTGCAGTGGGGCCCCGCGCTCTTCCTGTGCTACAAGATCGCCATGGCCAAGGCCAACACGCTGGTCTACGAAGCAGGTGGGGGCTCTCATCCCAACCTGGGGGGTCAAAACGCTGGGTGAGCCTTGGCAGGTTGCTGGGCACCCACTGCCCTGCTCTGTCGCTCCCTGCCTCAGCTAGACGAGGGAAATCATGGAATCATTGAGGCTGGAAAAGCTCTTCCAGTCCAAGCGCCAGCCCAACCCCCATGTGGGACTGACCCCTGTCCCCAAGTGCCACAGCCACACGGTTTGTGAACCTCTCCAGGGACAGGGATGCCCCCAGTGCCCTGGGCAGCCTCTGCCAGGGCTTCACCACCCTGTCGGTGAAAACGTTGGGAGCAACGTTCCTGATATCCAATCCAACTCGCCCCAGGCACATCTTGAAGGTGGTTCCTCTCATCCCATCCCTTGTTCCTTGGGAGCAGAGCCCAGCCCCCACCTGGCTCCAACCTCCTTTCTGGAGCTGCAGAGAGCGATGAGCTCTCCCCTCAGCCTCCTCTAGGGCAAATAACCCCAGGGCCCTCACTGCTCCCCCAACCCCTGTTCTCCAGCCCCTTCCCAGCTCCGTTCCCTTCTCCCCAGCGCCTCAAGGTCTTTCTTGGAGTGAGGGGCCCAGAACTGAACCCAGGATTCAACGATTTGAGTTGAGGGGGACGATCCTGTCCCTGCTTTCACTGGCCACCCCATGGCTACTCCAAGCCAGGGTGCTGGTGGCCTTCTTGGCCATCTGGGTGACTGCTGGCTCGTGTTCGGCGCCCCAAGGCTTTTTCCATGCTGCTCCTCCGTGAGCCAGGAACGCAGCGTGCGGTTGTTGTGGTCCCGGTGCAGGACCCGGCACCGAGCTCAGTTGAACCTGATGATAAGGTGAGGCTCATCCTTGTGTCCGTCTGTCCATCCAGGGCTGCTGGACCGTTACCCCGAGCAGGACAGCGAGTCCTTCCCGCTGCCAGAGTCGGTGCCCGTCTTCTGCCTGCCCATGGGAGCCACCATCGAGAGCTGGCCGGCCGACACCAAGTACCCGCTGCCCGTCTTCTCCACCTTCGTGCTGACCGGTGCCTCGGGTGACAAGGCAGGATGGGGCAGGGGGGTCTGGCCTGGGCCGAGGTGGAGAAACGGTGTCAGCTTGGGGTTGTCCCACCCTGATTGCCCGTCCCACGCAGGTCTACGGGGCGGCCATCCAGTTCCACGAGGCATTTCCACGGGAGCGGCTGTCGGAGAAGCAGAGCTTGCGCCTGGGGCTGCTGAGCGTGGTGGACCGACGGCCCGTGGGCGGCCGCTCGCTGCAGACCCGCAAGAGCATCTGTGTCCTCTCCCACTGGCCCTTCTTTGACGTCTTCCGCAAGTTCCTCATGTTTATCTACCGCTACTCCATCTCGGGGCCCCACGTGCTGCCCCTCGAGACGTGAGCGATGGGCTGGGGGGTGGTTTGAGGGGGACAAGGGGTGCCCCTCACAGTCTCCCACCTCCAACCAGCCCCTCTGCCCGCAGGCACATCTCCCACTTCATGCATAATGTCCCCTTCCCATCCCCGCAGCGGCCACGCATCCTGGTCCAGGTGAGTCACCCGGCGTCCCCCCTGCTGTCCCCGTCCCCTTGCTGGCTCTTCCCAGCCCAGCGCATCCCCGTGTCCCCTCAGATGTCCCCGTACGACAACCTGCTGCTGTGCCGGCCCGTGTCCTCCCCTCTGCCGCTCAGGTAGGGACGGCTGCGGGTTGTTTGGGCCACGCGCACCCGTGGGAGGGGGACACGGGGCGGCTGAGTGACGTCCCCCCCCGCAGCGGCGCCAGCTTCCTGACGCTGCTGCAGAACCTGGGCCCCGACAACGCGGTGGCCCTGCTGGTGGCCGTGCTGACTGAGCAGAAGCTGCTCATCCACTCCCTGCGTCCCGACGTCCTGACCAGCGTGGGCGAAGCCCTGGTGGCGGTGAGTGCCGGGGAGGGGCCGTCGCTGGGGCGGGAGTGGGGGACACGCCGCGGGGCTGGGGACTCCTGGCCCGTGGCGCTGGGGACCTCCAGCCCGCAGTGCTGACCACCCGTGTCCTGTCCCCAGATGATCTTCCCCCTGCGCTGGCAGTGCCCCTACATCCCGCTGTGCCCGCTGGCGCTGGCTGACGTGCTGTGTGCCCCCGTGCCCTTCATTGTAGGCATCCACTCCAGCTACTTCGACCTCTATGAGCCTCCCAGGGACGTCATCTTTGTCGACCTGGACACCAACACCATCTTCCAGTGAGTGGCCCTCAATTCTTCTCTGCTGGGGGCTGGGGGAGGCTTCACTCACCGGGTGCTGCCCAGATGGTTGTTGGGGGTCTGCGGCCGCTCTCCCCTCGTCCCTTTGTGCTCTCCAGGAGCGAGGAACGCAAGCTGCTCTCCCCACGCTCCCTGCCCCGCCGGCCCTGCAAGGTGCTGCTGGCCACGCTGCACAACCTCTCCCAGCAGCTGGACGAGAGTGAGTGAGGGTCGAGGGGGGTCCCTGCCGCTGCCTGTGCCCCCCACTCTGATTTTCCTTGCCTTGTTTTCGCAGTGTACAGTGCGCCGGGGGAGGAGGCGACGCTGGAGCTGCTGCTGAGTGACGCGGAGGCGGCACGGGGCCGGAGGGCACAGCTGGAGCTGGAGGCGCGGGCGGCTTTTCTGCGCTTCATGGCCTGCACCCTGCGCGGTTATCGCTCCTTCCTGCGCCCCATCGACCCCGCGCCCGCCCCGGCCGGCCGTGACGCCGGCAGCCTCTTCGCCTTGCAAGGTAGGGTGGATGGAGGGGAAATGGGGGCGATAGGAGGGGGCTTGGCTGGATTTAACCCCCCTATCCCGTTCCCCGCAGGGTTCCTCAAGTCCCGCGAGCGGGCGTACCATCGCTTCTACGGGCAGCTGCTGCGCACCCAGCTCTTCACCCAGTTCATCGAGGACTGCTCCTTTGCCAGCGACCGCGAGCCCTGCCTTGAGTTCTTTGACACCTGCGTGGATAAGGTGTGTCCCGCAAGCCCCACGCTGTGTCCCTTGGGCCCTGTCCCCTGCAGGTGACACCTTGTGTTTCTGAGCTCTGTCCCCCAGTGATGCTCCATCTTCCTGTGTCCATGTCTCCCCCAATGGCATCCTGCATCCTTGTGTCCCTGTCCCCCTTTGGCACCCCATATCTCTGTGTCCCTGTCCCCCCTGTGACAGCCCACATCCCTGTGTCCCTGTACCCCCATGACACCCCACGTCTCTGTGTCTCTGTCCCCCTGTGACACTCCTGTGCCCCCGTGACACCCCATATCTCTTGTGTCCTTGTGCCCCCATGACACCCTACATCCCTGTGTCCCTGTGCCCCCCATGACACCCCACATCCCTGTGTCCCTGTCTCCCTCCTGACACCCCACATCCCTGTGTCCCTGTGACACCCCACATCCCTGTCTTCCCCGTGACACTCCTGTGTCCCCGGTGACGCCCCGTGTCCCTCCCCAGGTGCAGGCGGATCTGGAGAAGCCGGAGGATGCTCCACTGATGGAGCTGGATGATGCACGAGGCGGGGAGCACACGGTCTTCATCACCCCCCCCGAGCAGCCGGCGGGCCCCGATGGCGGCGAGCTGCCTGCGCTGTACCGGTGAGACTCCCCGGCCCCACCGCCCTGTGTCACAGCATCAGGGAATCACTGAGGCTGGAAAAGCCCTCGGAGCTCTTCCTGTCCAACCTCCAGCCTAGCCCCGCTTGGGGACCAAACCCTGTCCCCAAGTGCCACGGCCACACGGTTTGTGATCCCCTCCAGGGACGGGGACAGCCCCCCTGCCCTGGGCAACCTCTGCCACAGCTTGAGAACCCATTCCATGAGGGAATCTTTCTCAATATCCAATCTAACTCTTCTCAAGCACAATTTGAGGCTGGTTCTTCTCATCCCATCGCTTGTTCCCTGGGAGCAGAGCCTGACTCCTGCCTGGTTCCAGCCTCCTTTCTGGAGCTGCACAGAGCGATGAGCTCTCCCGTCAGCCTCCTCCGGATTAAACAACCCCAGGGCCCTCACTGCTCCCTCAAACCCTGTTCTCCAGCCCCTTCCCAGCTCCGTTCCCTTTTCCAGACATGCTCCAGCCCCTCAAGGTCTTGGAATGAGGGGTCCAGAACTGAACCCGAGATTCAACGATTTGAGCCTGGGGGGACGATCCCATCCCTGCTCTCACTGGCCACCCCGTGGCTGCTCTAAGCCAGGATGCTGGTGGCCTTCTTGCCCGCCTGGGCCACTGCTGGCTCGTGTCGCCCAGCACCCCCAGCTGCTTTCCTACAGGCTCCCCTCAGACCCCCGGGTCCCCTCAGTCCCCAGGCTCCCCTCAAACAGCCTCTGCTCCCCCAGCTATGATGGGTTCCCCACCCTGCGCCCGGAGCTGTTGGAGCCGCCGCGGGACCCACTGGTGGCCCAGCTGTGCCAGGCCCGGAGCAGCGCCCCGAGCAGCCCAGCCCCGCGCAGGACCAAGCAGGTGAGTGCAGCCGGCGGTGCGATGAGTTAGCCAGGCCTCAACCAGGACAGGACAGCGAGTGTTGCAGGGCGCTGGTTGCTCCTCTAGCTCCCTCCTCTTCCTCCCCTCAATGCCAGGAGATGAAGGTGGCCCAGCGTGTGGCCCAGAAGTATTCCTCGGTGCCCGACATGTGGGCCAAATGCCTGCTGGGGCACTGCTACGGGCTCTGGTTCCTCTACCTGCCCACCCACGTCCGCGCCGCTCCTGCCAAGCTGCGAGCGCTCCAGCTGGCCTACGAGGTCCTGCGCAAGATGGAAGCTCACAAGGTGGTGTTGCCAGATGAGGTAGGTGGCTTTTGAAGCTGAGGGGCTCACTGCGGGGGGACTCTGGCCACCGCTGATGGCTCGTGGTTGCCCTGGCAGGTCTGTTACCGCATCCTGATGCAGCTCTGCGGGCAGTACGGCGAGCCGGTGCTGTCGGTGCGGGTGCTGCTGGAGATGAAGCGCGCCGGCATCGTGCCCAACACCATCACCTACGGCTACTACAACAAGGTGACGGGGGGACACGCAGGTGTGGGGCGATGGGCAGGTCCTGACCAGTTCCTGACTGTTCCCCTGACCCCTCACAGGCCGTGCTGGAGAGCAAGTGGCCAGCGGGCACGCAGAGCGGGCGCCTGCGCTGGGCCAAGCTCCGCAACGTGGTGCTGGGGGCCGCCCAGTTCCGGCAGCCCCTGCGGCAGCGGGAACACCGCGCTGCTGCCGCTACCACCTCGGCAGGTAGGTGGGGGCTTGGGGGGACTCGGGGGGCTGCTCTCACCCCGCTGACAGCCCCCCCGTCCCCTCCCACAGGCAGCCGAGTGTCCCCTGTGCCCCGGCCCAGCCTGCAGCGGCAGACGACCTGGGCCGGGCGCAGCCTGCGGGACCCCCCTCCGGCCCCCCGACTGGTGAAGAGCGGCAGCCTCAGTTTCCCCGGCGGTGCCCAGGGCGAGGGGGTCCGGGGAGGGCCGGCAGAACCCCCAGCTTCCCGGCCCCCGCCTCACCCCGTGGCGCCAGACCCACTGCCGCCCCGTTTGCGGGGTCCCCCCAGCTCGGCCGACGGGAGCCTCTCGGACGTCAGCTTTGCCACGGACGAGAGCGACCGAGCGGATGAAGGGCCGGCGGCCAGCACGCCGCGGCGAGGGCTGGCGGCCAAGCTGCAGCAGCTGCTGTCCCCCGGCAAGCGGCCCTCGCTTCGCCTGGCTGCCAGTGCTGAGCTCCCCACTGGCTCCTGGGATGCCGCCGGCCCGCGCCGCGGCTCCGAGCAGCGCGAGGGGGAACCTCCGCCACGGCGCAGCCCCGTTGAGACCCTGCTGCGCCCACGGGAGCGCCCCGAATCCACCGCCTCCGAGGTAGCTGGCTGCTCCCTGGGGCTTGGGGCCGCCTGTCCGTCTGTCTGTCCATCCGTGCTGACAGCCTCTGTGTCCCCATAGAGCTCGGTCTCGCTGGGCAGCGAGCTGGATCTGTCGGACACGTCGGTGGGCAGTGCCAGCGTTCCCAAGTTCTCCGAGCCCCCTGCTGACAGCGCAGCTGGGCAGGAACCACCAGCGGTGGAGGTGAGGGGGTCTCGTGGAGGGGAGGGGTGTCCTGTGGAGGTGGCAGGAGTTCTCTTGGGGTGAGGAGGTCCCAGGGATGTGAGTGGGATCTCATGCATATGAGGGGCATCACGTGGAGGTGATGGGGATCTCATGGAGGTGAGGGGGGTCCCGGCCCACCACTGCCCCCGGTGCTGCCAGTGCCGCCAGCTCTGATGGTCCTGGTGTTGCCACAGGTCCTGCTGTCGAGCTGCTCGCGGTGCCAGGGCTGCGGTGCGCTGGTGTACGACGAGGAGGTGATGGCTGGCTGGACCTCTGATGACTCCAACCTCAACACCACCTGCCCCTTCTGTGGCCGCTCCTTCGTCCCCTTCCTCAGCATCGAGATCCAGGACTTCCAGCAGCCCCCCAGGTGGGACCCCGTGTACCCCTGTTCTCTGTGAGAAACCCTAATGTTCCCTTTCCTCCCTGGTGTCCCCTGTCCTCTCATTCTCTGAGGAAAACTCCCAATATGCCAGTGTCCCCAATGTCCCCAATATCCTTTTTTGCTCTCCCTCGGTGTCCCACATCCTTTCATGACAGGAGTGGTTGGACTCGATGATCCTGGGGGTCTTTTCCGACCTAGTGATTCTGTGATTCATCTTCTGGGGGAAGACCCCAATGTCCCACATCTTCCCAGATGACCTCAGTGTCCCCAGACCCCCTCTTTGGTCCCCACTGGTGTCCCCTGTCCTCTCATCCTCAGGGGGAGGATCCTAACGTCCTCCTTTCTCCTTGGTGTCCCCAATGTCTGTCTCATCTTTCCATCCTCTGGTGTTCCTGGTGCCCCTAAACCCCCTCTTGGCTTTCTACTCCTGTCCTCCATCCTCTGGGAGAAGACCCTGGTGTTCCCCACCCTCCCTGATGTCTCCAAACCTCCTCTTTGTTAGCCACCACTTTCCCTGTGCTGTGGGAGAAGACCTCAATGTCCCACATCCGCCACAGCGTTCCTGGTGTCCCTAAAGCCCCTCTTTCCTTTCCCTGGTGTCTCCCGTCCTACTGTTCTCTGGGAGAAGATCCCAATGTCCCCCACTCTCCCTAATGTCCCCAACCCGGCTTTCCCCATCCTCCAGCTGAGCTCCCCCCATCCTCCCTGGTGCTCTCTAGTTCCGTAACCCCCCGTTTTGCCGCACAGCTCTGCCGAGGACGGCTCCCTCGCCCCACCCGCCACGCAGGGCCCGGTGCTCAGTGACCGCCGCCACTGCCTGGCGCTGGACGACACCGAACTGGAGCTCTGCAATGGATACCCGCATGCGTCGGTACGGCAACACGGAGCGGGGTGGCAACCATCCCTACAGGGCTAGTGGCCCAACGGTGTGTCCCACAGGTCCCGCGGCGGTCGGAGCGCGTGGCTTTCGCCTACCTGAGCCCGTTGGTCCTACGGAAAGAGCTGGAAAGCTTGGTGGAGAATGAAGGTGGGGAGTTCCTGGCGCAACCAGAGCTGGTGGACAGCCATCCCATCATCTACTGGAACCTCGTCTGGTACTTCCAGCGCCTGGGGCTGCCCAGCAACCTCCCCCGCCTGCTCCTGGGCTCCCAACACGTTGCCCCAGCCCCACAGGTGAGGCAGGGAGCAGTGGGGACAAGGATTTGGGGGGGCACCAGCGTTGGTGCCCACCTGCCCCTCCCGTAGGTGCAGCCCCCTGAGCCGCCCTCAGTGCGCGTGCGGCTGCTGTGGGACGTCCTGGTGCCCGAGCCCGACAGCTGCCCCCCGCTTTACGTCCTCTGGCGGCTTCACAGTGAGTGTGGGGTGAGGGGAGGGGGCGACAGGGGGAAGGGGACGGTGCTGAGCCCCCCTTGTTCCATCCCGGTCCCCAGGTAACGTCCCCACGCGCCTGCGGTCCTGGCGGCCCCACGGCCACCCTTTCTCGCTGGCCTTCCTGGAGGCCGTGCTGAGCCATGTGGGGCTGAACGAGGTGCACAAAGCCATCGCCCTCTTCCTCGAGACGCTGGCAGCTCCGGGTGCCCCCCAACACCTGCAGAGGTAGGGCATCCCCCCCTCCAGGAACCTCCTGTCACCACCACGCTGCCTCCCCCTCACCGCTCTGCCTCCCCAGGAGCATCTACCGGGAAATCCTCTTCCTCACGCTGGCAGCGCTGGGCAGGGACCACATGGATATTGGTACGCGGAGGGCTGGGGGCTCCCTTAGTGGCACTGGTGGGATTGGGGGGTTCCCTGGTAGTTCTGATGGTACTGCCCCACCCCCCCAGCAGCACTGATAGGATTGGGAGGCTCCCCTGGTAGTTCTGATGGGATTGGGGAGGGCCCATGGCGGCACTGATGGGGTTGGAGGTCCCTCTGGTGTCACTGATGGGTCTGGGGGTCCCTCTGGTGTCACTGATGGGTCTGAGGGTCCCCTCCGGTGTCAGTGATGGGTCTAGGGGTCCCTCTGGTGTCACTGATGGGTCTGAGGGTCCCCTCCGGTGTCAGTGATGGGTCTAGGGGCCCCTCTGGTGTCACTGACGGGTCTGGGGGTCCCTCTGGTGTCACTGATGGGTCTGGGGGTCCCTCTGGTGCCTCTGACGGGGTTTTGGGGCTGTGCCCTCCCCCAGCCGCCTTCGACAAGAAGTACAAGTCCGCCTACACCAAACTGGCCGGGAGCCTGGGCAAGGAGGAGCTGCGACGGCGGCGGGCACAGCCCCCCAGCTCCAAAGCCATTGACTGCCGCAAGAGCTTCGGGGCCACCCTCGAGTGCTAGAGACAGCACCCCTGGGACAGGGGTGCGCCCAGGCTGACCTCTCTGCCCCCCCAGCTCACCGAGGGTTTTTATCTCAGTATTAATATATTTTTATTTATTTATCCCCCCCCAACCACCTCCTCACTAATGCTGGGTGCCAGGATGGCTTGGGGGGGAGGGTGCTGTGTGCACCCCCTGCCCTGTCCCCAAACCCTGCCCCACGCCCGGGAGGCTTGGGGAGGGGTCAGGAGGGTTTGAGGGTCTCAGGGGAGAGTTGGGGTTCAGAGGAGGGGGTTGGGGGTTCAGGGGAGTTGGGGTCTGCCCCCACCCTCCCCTCACACTGTGCAATAGGAGCCCCCCACACCCCAGGGGGGTCTGTAAATAAAAGCCGCTGCAGTATTTTATCTGCTGCTTCCCCAGGTGCCTGCTTGGAGGGGGTTTGGGGCAGAGGGGGATGCGGTGGGATGTCAGCGGTTACGTGGGACTGTGGCGCCGTCGGGAGCAGGGGATGATGTGGGGTGTCAGTGTGACTGGGAGCAGCCCTGAGGAGAAGGGTTTGGGTGCTGGGGGACGAGAAGCTCAACATGAGCCGCAACAGGTGCTCCTGGCCCAGAAACCACCTGTGTCCCGGGCTGGAACCAGCCCTGGGACCAGCAGGTGAGGGAGGGGATTCTGCGTTCAGCTCTGGAGTCCTCAGTACAGGGAGGACCTGGAGCTGTTGTAGCGAGACCAGAGGAGACCATGGAGATGATGTGAGGGCTGGAGAACGTCCTGTATGAGGCCAGGCTGGGAGAGTTGGGGTTGTTCTGCCTGGAGAAGAGAAGGAAAACCTTAAAGCAGCTTCCAGTGCAGAAAGGGGCTCTGGGAAAGCTGGGGACGGGCTGTTGATCAGGGACAGGACGAAGGGAACGGTTTAGAGCTGCAAGAGGGGTGATTGAGATGGGATCCTCATAGAATCACAGAATCACCAGGTTGGAAAAGACCCACTGGGTCACAGAGTCCAACCGTTCCTATCAATGACTAACCCATGTCCCTCAGCGCCTCATCCCACTGGTCTTTTAAACCCCTCCAGGGAAGGGGACTCAGCCCCCTCCCTGGGCAGCCTCTGCCAGGGACCAATCTCCCTTTCCGTGAAACATTTTTTTTTCTGATGTCCAGCCTGACCCTCCTCTGGCAGAGCTTGAGGCCATTCCTTCTTGTCCTGTCCCCTGTCACTTGGGAGAAGAGCCCAGCTCCCTCCTCTCCACAACCTCCTCTCAGGGAGTTGCAGAGAGCAATGAGCTCTCCCCTCAGCCTCCTCTTCTCCAGGCTAAACACCTTCAGCTCTCTCAGGCGCTCCTCGTAAGACACGTTCTTAGGGAGAAATATTTTGCTGTGAGGGTGGGGAGGCCCTGGCCCAGGCAGCCCCATCCCTGGAGGGGTTCAAGGCCAGGTCGGATGGGGCTTGAAGCCCCTGAGGCAGTGGCAGGTGTCGCTGCCCCTGGCAGGGGAGGGACTGATGGCCTTCGAGGTCCCTTCCTACCCAACCTCAGACCTGCAGCCCCGCCGCCATCTTGGCGGTGCCGCGGCGCCCTCCCCGCTGCCCTCTCGGTGCGTGTGTGCGGGGGGGGGGGGGGGTGCGCGTGGCCTGTCCGGTACCGCCCACCCCTCCCCGGGCCACGTGCGAACCGGTACCAGGCGCCACGTGGTGCACGCACCGGGCCGCTACGGCAGCCGCTCTGGGTCCAAATTCCCCGCACTGAGCGGCACTTTGCGGGGAGGGGGGGATGGGGGGGAGGTTGCCCGGCGGCCCCGCGCGCGGCCGACAGTACCCGGATGTCCAGGCTCGCGGACCCATTAAAGGCTCCCCGCGGGGCCGCTCCGCGCTTCCCCATTGGCGGAGCCGCGCGCCAGTCCCCTCACGCGCCGGCCAGTCAGGGGCGCGAGGCGGGAGCGCCCGGACAGGGAGACGGCTCCGATTGGTCGAGAGGCGCGCCCGTCCCTCCCGCCGGCCAATGGGAGAGGCGGCCGCTGCCGGGGGGCGGGGCCGGGCAGCGCGCGGCGCTGCCCAATCAGCGCCATTGTTTGTGGTGGTGCCGGCTGCGCTCGGCGGCGGCCGCGGCCGCGTCTGCTCCGCCCGCCCGGCCCGGCCCGGCCACAGGCCCCCCGGCCCCCCCGAGCCAGGTGAGGCCGCGGGATCCCGGGGGGCGCCGGTACTGGGGGCTTGTGTGTTGAGTGGGGGTGTTGTGGTTTATTTGAGGGGAGGGGGCTCGCGATTTGAGATGAGGGCTTGTGATTTGATGGAAGGGGCTTGTGATTTGAGGGAGGGTTTGTATATTGGGGGGCTTGAGTTTTTGGGGGCGAGTGGTGATTTGGTAGTGAAGGCTTGTGTGTTGGCGGGGGGGCTTGTGATTTGAGGGGGCTTGTGTTTTGGGGGTGTGTGTTTGAGGGAGGGGCTTGTGATTTGGGGGGCTTGTGTTGGGGGCACAGCAGGTATTTGGGGGGGCAGAGCTTTGGGATTTGGGGGTTAGGGGCTGTAGAATGGGGTGAGTACCTTCATTTAGGGGCAGCCGCAGGGATTTTGGGGCACCAGCAGGGATTTGGGGGGCTCTGCTGGCAGGAGACAGAGCACAGGGATTTGGGGGGGCAGGGGCTGTAGGATGGGAGAGATGCCTCTGTTTGGAGTGTTTGTGCTTTGGGGTGTCTGGTTTAGGGGCAGCAGCAGGGGTTGGGGGGGTTCTGCTGGCAGGAGGCAGAGCCCAGGATATTTTGAGGGTGTGGGAGGTGTAGATTTGGGGGGGACTCGGGGGGTGTAGGAGAGGAGGGGCGCCTCTGTTTGGGGGCAGCAGCAGGGGCTGGGGGGCTCTGCTGTCAGGAGGCAGAGCTCAGGGGGCTGGGGGAGCAGGGGCTGTAGGATGAGGGGGTGTCTGTATTTGGGGCACTGCCAGGGGTTTTAGGGGTCTCTGCTGGCAGGAGGCGGAGTGCAGAGGATTTGAGGGGGCGGGAGCTGTAAGATGGGGGGGCAGCTATATTTGGGGTGTTTGTGTTTTGGGGTGTCTGTATTGGGGGCAGCAGCAGGGGTTAAGGGGCTCTGCTGGCAAGAGGCAGAATGCAGAGATTTGGGGGGGCAGGGGTGGGGGCTGTAGGATGGGGGAGGGCACCTGTATTTGGGGGCAGCACCAGGGATTTTGGGGGGCTTTGCTGGCAGGACGCAGAGTTCAGGGATTTGGGGGTGCAGGAGGTGTAAAATGGGAGGGGTGCCTCTATTAGGGGGCAGCAGGGGTTAGGGGGCTCTTGTGGCTGGAGGCAGAACCCAGGGGTTTAGGGATGCAGAATGCAGGGATTTGGGGGGGCAGGGGGTGTAGGATGAGAAAAGTGCCTCTATTTGGGGGTAGCACCAGGGGTTTTGGGGGGCTCTGCTGGCAGGAGGCAGAGCTTAGGGTTTTAAGGGGCAGAGTGTAGGGATCTAGGGGTTTAGGGGTGGGGATTTGAGGAGGCAGAGGCTGAGGGGTTTTGGGGTGCCTGTGTTTGGGAGCAGCATTAGGGGTTTTGAGGGGGCTCTGCTGGCAGGAGACAGAGCCCAGGGGATTTGTGGGGGTGTGGGAGGCTGAGGGGTATCTGTGTTTGAGGGAAGCATTAGGGGTTGGGCAGCTCTGCTGATAGAAGGCAGAGACGAGGGGATTTTTGGGGCCAGAATGCAGGGATTTGGGGGAGAAGAAGGTGAGGGGGGGGTCACAGGCTGAGGGATGGGTGGTGTCTGTATGTGGGGACAGCGCCAGGGGTTTCGGGGGGCTCTGCTGGCAGGAGGCCCAAGGGACCGGGGTAGGGGAGCAGAATGTAGGCATTTGGGGGGGCGGAGGTGAGGAGGGGGTTGTGGCAGCAGAGCTCAGAGCTTGGGGAGGGCAGCGCAGAGCCCCGGGGTTCTGAGCTGGCGCTATATGGTGTGCGGCTTTGGGGGGCTACAGAATCCAATGAATCTGGGGGGGCAGGAGCCGACCCAGGCCTCGGGAAGGGGTGGGGATGCCCCACGGTAAAACGGGGTGTTGGCTGCTCCTCGTGGGCTAGGGAGCCGAGGGTGGTGGGGGCGCGGGGCTCGATGTGCGTGGGGGGGATCCTGGGCCGGCTGCCTCCTGCGAATGGGGAGCGGAGAGGTGCAGCCGCCTCTCGATGCACCTGGGGGGCTTGGGGGACAGTAAGGTGTCCCCTCCATCCTCGGGGTTGGGGCTGGGATGCAAAACCTCTCTGCGATGAGGGGCTTGGGGCTGGCTGCTCCCCCTGTCACCCAGGGGGGCACCTGCTTTGTTCCCTCCTCTTCTGCTGGTGTTTGGGAGCGATTCCCCCCTTTTCCTTCTGCGATTCCCCCCTTTTCCTTCTGCGATTCCCCCCTTTTCCTTGTGCCATTCCTGTTGCCATCACCGCGTTTCCCAGCACCCCTGTTACGGAGGCGATGGAAGCAGGCGATCGCCTGCCCATGCCTCGCTCTGCGCCGATTGGGAATCCAGATTTTCAGCTCTGCAGGATTCTCCCTCCTTTCTCCACTCCCCCTGCTCCATCTTTTCCCGATGCCGCTTCCCCACATCAAATCCAGGAGAGGGGCAGCCAGGAAAACTTCCACATCTCTGCTTTAACGTGGAGCAAGAGAGTCCTGCGGCTGCCGCCAGCTTCCATGTGGGCAGCCCTGCCTGCACCCCTTTTTCCGGGGGGATGGGAGTCAGGGGGGATGAAAACCCCGCTTTTGGGAAGGCGCAGCCCCTTCCCACTTGGCATTTGGGAATCTGGGTGGCACCGTTCCTCTCCCTTTTGCTCGAATCCCCAAAAATAAGCGCGTTCGAGGTGTTTAAGCGGCTCTGCCTTCCCCCCGGCCGGTGCCTGCAGAGAAGGGGCTGTGTGATGGTGGGGGTGCTGTGCCAGGAGGAGGAGGAGGTTTGGGCGAGCGGAGGGTAGCTGGAAGCAAGGAGGAAGAGCGACAGCATATGGATGCGATCGGATCGATTTGCTTTAGCTGCTTTGCCGTCCTCGCCTTCTGTTTGCTGAAATCACCCCCAAAAAGGGGTGGGTTTTTTTTTTTTTTTTTTTCTTTTGAGGCTGCCTTGGCTGCTGACAGGCGGGGGGAGGAGGGGGGATCCGAGCCCTTGGGAGCGGCATCCTTCTGGAAGAAGGTGTGGGAGGTTTTGACTCCAGTTTCGTGGTGTTCTTGGGTGGGGGTTGGGGAAGGATCGCAACAACGAACGGTTTGAGGGTCGGGGGGGGGCCTGTTTATAAGGATTGTGCGCGGTTGGCTGCCAGCAGCGTATCAATCTTGTGTCATCTCTGTGGGGAGCTGTGTCCAAGCTGTCCAGGTGTGCCAGGAGAGACCCCGAAACGCAGACGCTCTGCTCTGGCGCGTCAAGGAGCTGTGTCTGAGCCATCTAGGTGTGCTGGGAGAGACCCCAAACGTGGGTGTTTTGCTCCAGCACCTCACTGGGTTCAAAACACCACATGGGGAGCTGTGTCTGAATGGTCCAGGTGTGTTGGGAGAGCCCTCAAAATGTAGCTGCTTTGCTCTGGTGCATCGGGGAGCTGTGTCCAAGTGGCCCAAGTGTGCCAGGTGAGACCCCCAAAATGCGAGTGCTCTGCTCTGGTGCGTCACTGCATTCGAAATGCCACGTAGGGAGCTGTGTCCAAGCTGTCCAGGTATGCCGGGACAGACCCCCAAAACACAAGCACTCCGCTCCGGTGCATCACTGAATTCGAAACACCCCGTGGGTAGCCGTGTCCGAGTGGTCCACGTGTACTGGGAAAGCCTCCAAAATGCAAGCGCTTTGTTCCTGTGTGTCGCTGGGCTCAAAACACCCTGCAGGGAGCCGAGTCCAAGTGTCCAGGGGTGCTGGGAGAGACCCCCCCCAAACATGCAAGTGCTCTGCTCCGGTGCATCGCTGGGCTCAGAACGCTCCACAGGGCTCTGTTGCCAAGAGCAGGCGCAGTTTCAGCTCGTGTGGGTGCTGGGGAGCTCAGTGCTCCTGGGCTGAAATGTGGCCTCCAGTGTGTTTGTACCTTATCCAAAATGGGCTCTGGGTCCCCTTGGGTTGTGGGGATCTCCCTGCCTCGCGCGATGTGGGAGGCTGCCTGGAATTTGTTGCATTCCTGATTCTCTTGGGTGCATCGAAGCCGCTGATCTCCTGGTGGTGAGAAATGGTGGAAAAAAGAAAAACAAACCCAAACCATTTTTGGGGCTGGTGACCTGGTTTCCGAGCCATTAAGATCTTCGGCGTGAGGTGCGAGCGTCGCTTTGGCGCTTTTCCTGATCACGAGGCTGCGTGAAACCAAATGTGACGTGTGGCTGACAGGGAGCATCCATCTTTGCAGAGCTGTGGTTTGCCCCTGCCGAGAGCCGCCTGGCTTCCTCCTCTGACTCTCCCACCGGGCACCCGGCTCCGCTGGGAGCATCCCAGGCCCTGGCGTGCTCCTGGCTGCTCCAGCGCAGCTCTGGGTACGGCTGCCTCCTTCCAAGTGGCTCTGGGTGGGGAGAGCAGGAATATCTCCTCAGCAGAGTTAATTAAACTCAAGATGCTCTTGAAAGCATCTTTTCTGCCGATGTTTTCTTCCAAGGGAGCAGTGCGGGGTGTGGGATTGACCACTCAGAGGATGCAATGGGATTTAAATGTGAGGAGCTCTCTGGATTCATTCACTGAGCCGTTTTCAGCAGTCCCTCCAGCATTTAAGGAAAAAACATCACTGAGGTTTTTTTTCCTTTATTTCCCTGTTAATTGATAATTCTCCGTGTTTTGTGCTTCTTTCCCCACTACGAATGCTCATGGGGTGCTGGGCTGCGGCCACTTTGTGCCCCCTTTTTGGAGCTAGCTCCGCAGATCCCACCTTGGAATGAGTCCTGTTGCTCCAAACCATCGTAGGGATTGCCGATTCTTAAACCATTTTGGTAAGAACAAGACCTAGGGATGTAAGGAAAAAATATATATTCCTGTTTTCCCAACCCAGTATGTTACCCCGCAGAAAATGTACTTTTATTCATTAAAGGAGGGTCTGGTTCAGCAAAGCTGCAGATGTGTGAACGCTGAAGGCACAGCTCTGCCTGCGCAACAGCAAACTGTTTCTGGTTCGAAACCAAGAGAGATCGGCCATAAATCTGATCCCCGTGCAGAGCCGTCCACCTCGTGCGCAGGGGTTCAGCCTATCAGGCAGTGCCACATGCCACTGCGGATTTACAGTGTCGGATCGACTGCTGGAAGATAGAAAAGAAACTTTTACATGGAGCTGCTGTGCCGAGACCTCGCCGGTGCTTCTGCATGGGCACGTTGAGCGCAGAGGCCGTTTGAGATCTGTTTGCGTCTGGAGCAACTCAGTGCCACAAACGATCCCTCCGTGGAGGGCTGTGGGTTTGGGTTTTACCTGAAACTCATGGATTCCTGCTCCTCAACCTCGAGGTGGTTTTGAGGAGCCGGTTATGGATGGCAGGGGTTGCATTTACTGTGACTTTTTTGTGGCATTAGGTTATTTAAACCTGTGGAATGATATCACATCGTTCCGTAACTCAGTTTGCAGCCTCTCGGAGCGATGCTCCAAGCGACGGGGTCTGGGAAGTGAGGAGCCGTGATGGGAAGCGAGCTATCGCAATGGGTGCCTCTTTCTCCCCTTCACCGTTCTGGATAGGCCTCAAGTCCTTTCTCTGGATTGGTTCTGGTATTTTGGGTGATGCCATCACTAATATTCTCCACCTCGGTGGTGCTTCCTTCAGGAGGCTTCCCTGGAAAAACGAGGAGCTGTGCTCACTCGCCTCCCAGTGGACCGTCTGCCTGGGAAGAGGCTCGTTCTGCTGTGGTGCAGGCTTGCTGTGAGGGCTGGAGCTGAAACACTTATCTGGGTCATTCGAAAGAGTGATGTATGAACCCTTTTCCCCCCCCTTAAAGAGCGTTAGTCTGAAATTGGGACTTTTCTGAGCACAGGGTCCTGATTCCACAGCTCAGACAGCCCGGCCTGCGTACGCTCTGCTGGTGCGGCTGGGGTGAGTGACTGCGTTTTCACGGTGAAGACACCGATCCTGGAGCTGCACCTTCTATCCAGAAACACTGGAAGGTTTTTACTGCTGGACTTCACTCTCCTGGATCCAGCCTCCTGCTACACATTCTTGCTCTTGATGGATTTGGAAACGGGGCCAGGAGCAGCAAAGCTTTGCAACAGGAGTGATGCTGGTGGCCCATGCATGTGCGGTGCTTCTTGTTTTCTTGCTTTTCTTGTTAAGTCTGGAAATGGATGGACATAAAGTTGAGCTGACCTTAAAATGGAGCTGCTGTTTGGTGACTTTGCAGCTCTCTGGAGCAGTTTGGGCTGATGGCGACATCCCCCATCCCTGAGCATCGCCAGCCAAGCACAGCATTCCGAGCTCCCCTGCTCTTTTCGGGAGCTCCAGCTAAACTGGAAAGCAGCACCGGATATCACTGTGTTCATGCCGAAGATGCAAGCTGTGGTGCCTGGATCCGGTGATGGATGTGGCTCTGCTTTGGGGGAGCTGCAGGGAGGAACCGGAGCAGGGCCCCAGGGGTTTGGACATCACCAGTCCTGGGCTTGAGCTGGCCAGCTCATTCCTGTTTCCTTGGAGGGATTCCTCGCTCTTTACTCTCTTCTCCTCAGGTGCCCAGAATCTTAAAGAATGCCGTTAGGACTTTTTAT
The DNA here is from genome assembly GCA_033459285.1 of Clamator glandarius. Lineage (NCBI taxonomy): Eukaryota > Metazoa > Chordata > Aves > Cuculiformes > Cuculidae > Clamator > Clamator glandarius. The sequence goes on along the minus strand of JAUNZM010000547.1, from coordinate 56,066 downwards.
TTTTCATAGAATCAAGGAAAACTCAAGTGGTTTTAGAGTTCTTTTGCTGTTTTTCCCCATGTAACTGGAGCGATGAGCTCTGTCCGACGGATACAAGGGCAAGGATCTCCCTCTGCTTTAACAGCTCTACTTCCAAGAAAACAAAGCCGTATTTTCCAGTAGCGCCTGGGGTCCATTTGCTGGTGTTACTGCCCTGAGGTACAGGGGCTTCCTGGACGGGACCAATCCATTCCCTCCCATCACCTCACAGGCCTATCCCGTCCAAAATTACTTATTACTCTCTACAACTACCTGAAGGGAGGTTGTGGAGAGGAGGGTGCTGGCCTCTTCTCCCAAGTGACAGGGGACAGGACGAGAGGGAATGGCCTCAAGCTCCACCAGGGGAGATTTAGGCTTGAGATTAGGAAAAAATTCTTCATGGAGAGGGTGGTTAGGCATTGGAACGGTCTGCCAAGGGAGGTGGTTGAGTCACTGTCTCTGGAGGTGTTTAAGGTGAGGGTGGATGAGGTACTTAGGAGCATGATTTAGGGATTGGTGGGAATGGTTGGACTCGACGATCCAGTGGGTCTCTTCCAACCTGGTTATTCTGTGATTCTGTGAAAATCAGAGTGGATGTTGACCGGGTTGGATATTTTTAGGTTCATCAAGCACCTCGTTGCATGCACAGGCCTCGGAAAGCTTGTCCCCACCTGTGGGAAGTGAGTTGGGAAGGGGTGGCAGCTCTGGGATTTATTCTTTGTTTCTTCACTGGCACAGTGAAGATTCTGGGATCCGGAAGGATGCTCCTCTGCCCTCATGGAACCAGGCAGGGCTTGGAAGTGAGGGCTACCTCTAATCTACCATCGGGATGCAGAAATTGGACAATTTCAGGGTTCAGCCCCAAAATAGGCACTCAAACCTGAGCAGTGGCACCCTCCATCCAGCAAAATCCTGTTAAGCCGTCCCGGCACGTTTGTGGCTCCACCAGAGGTGGTACCACCTGCCTGGAAATACCTGCTGCCACCATGAAGCCGGAAAACTGATTAAGGATGAAACAAAATGGATGCGGCTTCGTAGGACTGATGTGCAATGGTCGTGTTGAGGCTCTGTGGAAAAAAAAGCCCTGAGGCTCTTTATAGACGCCTCCGTATTGGTCTTCTGTCTAATTTTAGAGAGGAGGCTTGGAAGCGCCTCTCCTCACGCCCTCCAAATTCCAAATGCCCATGCTGGTCTTCAGAAGGATTTCAAGCGTATTCTGGATGCTGTCATTACAAATAACTGGGTAATATTCTGTGTCCGAAGGGGAAAGTTGCAAAACTCATAATGATCCAAAGTTCAGTGTTATCCTGCTTTCCTCAAAGCAGTCTTTGCTGGAACTGAGAGCCAGTAATCAGAAGTGGTGCCTCTCCTTTGTATGAAAATCATGGAGAATAGAACCATGGAATGGTTTGGGTTGAAGGGACCCCAAAGCTCATCCAGTCCCATGCCTGCCATGGACAGGAACACCTCCCTCTGATCAGGGGCTCCAAGCCCCATCAACCTGGCCTTGAGTCCCTCCAGGGATGGAGCAGCCACCACTGCTCTGAGCAAGCAGTTCCTGTGCCTCCAAGGATGATGGTTGGAGTTGCGAGAGGCATTAGAGGCACCGCTGAGGTGGTGATGGAAAGCAAAAGCCTAGGAGGTTCTTGGCTTGGGCTGAAATGAGTTGTATCTCCTCCTGTCAGCGCAACGGGGGAGGAGGAAAGGTCCTGTTGTGCCCGGAGGGTCTGCCCTAAGCCGTGTGTTTCCTCCCATTTATTGGTGTTCATCACAGCGGTTCTTTTCCTGCATGTTTTTTTCCTGCTTGGTTTTTAAGGGCAAATCTCGCTGCTGTGGAGCAAGGGTGGCTGGTGCATGTACTCTCCCGATGTGCTGGCTGCCGGAGCCGTGCCCGGGTGCCTTTCGGGCTCGGTGCAGCTGTGGGAGGACTAGACGGTACTAAGAATAAAACATCTTGTGGCCCAGGTGCCCTTTGCTTCAGTGGAAGAGTTAAAAATGCCTTAAAATACCTTAAAACACCCCATTCTGGATCCGGTACTAGGTGCTGCTGGACTTGGGCTTCTGGATCATATTGTAGTGACCCTGAGCACAAACCAATAAGTGTATTTTTCCAGAATATCCTGGATTTAGGGTTTTTTTTTTTTTTTTCACTGAATCTCAGAAAATGAATGCGAGAATCCCGTTTCTTTGGGATTAGACCCAACCCAAGCCCATCTGTCGCCTCGGGAAGGAAGCGCCACTTCTCACTGCCTGGTTTCCATCTCCAGGCCTGCAGCTTTAGGTGATGCCTGGTCTGTGCCCGGGAGCAGAGCAGCTTCCGTACACGAAGGCATCACCTTTAAGTGCTTCTCTTCCATTCCATTTGGATAATGGAGCCTAAAACCGGATCTTTTAACACCAAACCTGCATGACAATAAATACTCGCAGGGAACAGAAACCCTTGGGCATGTGGTGTCTCAAAGTGTTTGCCTTTCCCAGTGCTAAATCTTTCCCAGCCTGATGTTGTGGTCTCAGGTGGCCGATGTGATGTGGGGAGTGGGAAAGCACATCTGTCCTCTTCCCGAGGCAGAGGGGACCCACGGAGCAAGCTATGGAACTGGGATTTTGGAGGAAAGAGGCTGATCCTCCCCCTTCTGTAGCTCATGTGTCGGTATCAGGGGTTTTATCCCTCTTCTGCGTAGCCCAAATGTCTTTGGTCGTGTTCCTACCGACAAGGAAACAGATGGAAGCGTGGTTCTTCAAGCAAGGAAGAAGGATGTATCCTGAAATGCCTCTCATCAAAGGCTGAATCCAGCTCTTTTCCCCCAGACCCTGGTGAAACGCTGTGGGGTATAAGCACCTCCAGCTCCTCCGATCCATGGAAGAAGCCTCCTCATCCACATCCCGGCATGAAGCCCCACAAAGCCAATGTGTAAGATCTCGCTCTGCGCCGCCCCAGCATCGCATCCTCTCTTGGAGGAGCATGGGAGACAGATAACCTGGAATCCTCCTGCCGATGAGTTTAACAGTCGCTTGTCTCATTTCTTCCCTTCTCCCGCCTGCCTAACGCAGTTTGTAGGAGAAGAAAGATAATTCGCTTTAATGAATTATAAACCTTGTTTCACTGCAGTGGGTCCTCGTTTCTCCTTTCGTCTGCAGCAGAGTCACTGTTTGAGTAGAACAAAATTAACTTAATCCCTGGAAAGACAAAAGAACTGAAACTCCTGGCTGCTGAGTGGAGCTGAGGGAGGGAGCGGGCACGACATTATCTTGAAGGCCCCATATGCTTTGCCAATCATAATGTTTTGGGGTTGCTTTTTGTAATCTAGAGTTTTACATTTAAACACTTTGCCATTTAAAAATGGTTCTTTTTATGTATATAGATGTATTTATATTTGTTTTCCCAGCCAGTGGCTGAGTGCTGTGTGCGTGTATCCAGAAAGTTAATGGAACTCTGCGGCGTCTTTCCAAACATCTACAGACGCAGTCGCTTCGTCTGCACTCTGGCAGCTGCCGTTGTAGTGAGGGACTGGGGTACCAAATGGAAAAGCCGTTCATCCTTCGTGCTGTGCGCTTGTAGGGAATGTTAAGGTTTATGCTGTGAAGGATTGGTTGAGGTTGGGTTGCTGGCTTGATTTGGTGAAGGTCTGCACCAAGGCTTGGGCAGCTGGAAACCTGGGGAGCATCAGGAACCCAGACTTCAGCTGGAAATCCACACACCATCTGAGCTGCTCCCATTTCAGATCCTTTTGGTGGTGGTTTGTAGTGATGCAGGTGTGGAGATGCTGCTTCTGTCTCTGGAAGGAAGCTCTCCGTTCTTCCAGCACTCGTGTGGAGGCCCCGCGTAGCCTGGCTCTCCTCGTCATCTGTTTTGTCTGGAGCTTGCAGTTAGAATCATAGAATCATGGAATGGTTTGGGTAGGATGGGACCTCAAAGCCCATCCAGTCCCACCTCTGCCATGGGCAGGGACACCTCCCAGTGGATCAGGAGCTCCAAGCCCCATCCAACCTGGCCTTGAACCCCTCCAGGGATGGGGCAGCCACGGCTTCTCTGGGCAACCTGGGCCAGGGCCTTCCCACCATTACAGCCAAGGTGATGCTCAAGGTTTTTTAGCTTTAAAAGGGAATTTTTAAGGAAAGGAAATCCATTGGAAAGGTGCAGACGTTCAAAGAGTTCCAGAATGTTTGCTTGGTCGGAGTTGCTTCGTTTTTGAGTCCAAACCTAATGAGTTTTCCCCTTCTTTGGGTCACTAGTTAACTTACTTCTTATTCCAGTGCCTGATCCTGATTTAATCTTGAAGATGGGACAGTTTTAAACACCTGTGAGTGCGATGTGGGTTCGACTTGCTGTTCCGATAGGTTCTTGTTTCAGTCCCTGCACCAATCCCAACAAACCCTCTCCTGCCCACAGGAGAGCAGCGATTCAGTGTCTGCAGTTGGAGTCTCTGCTCTTGGTTCAAAGGCACCAGTTTAACGTGATGCTGTGTGCTCGGTAGCTCTGGAAAAACACACGTGTATCTGCTGGAACAGGGGAAAGATGCTGATATACTGGTTTTTAAAGGAATGGCATTAACAGGAGATCAGATCCTGAATTCCTTTAGCAAAAGCAGTTTAAAATACCCTCTCTTCCAGGCTCGGCTGTATTTAGTTGGAGTGTTTGGCTGAGATTGGGATAAATTGAAGGACTAGTGGGTTGGGAAGCTTTGTGAGCGACCAAAGGTGCCTTAACACAAACCACTGGTTGATTTTGAGTGTTTCTTGCGTGTGCTGAGCCTGTTTTCTTGATGGCTTATGAGTGGTTGGACCACCAGCAGTCCTTGGCTCCTCACTTTGCCTTCCCCCTTGGCTTTTGGTGGGTTCTTGCTCTCATTTTTATGCTGATTGTACTCGCTTTGCTCTCCTTTAGTTTCTGCTCTGAGATATGTGGACTCAGTAGTGCTGCTTGGTAGTGAAAGAGCCAGATTGGGAAGTTGGCAGCTGCTGAACATGGTCAGATTCCTGCGCCTTGTGGTGAGGATAGAGATAGGGCTGCTGTCCGTTGGCTTCCCGGTGGGATGGCACTGGGATGGAAGCTTGGTGTTGCAGCTGGCCGGTGGGCTCATGACATTGCTGTGTTAGAATTGCCATGGACACGAGCCAGCAGTGGCCCAGGTGGCCAAGAAGGCCACCGGCATCCTGGCTTGGATCAGCCATGGGGTGGCCAGCAGCAGCAGGGACGGGATCATCCCGAGGCCACACCTCAAATCCTGGGTTCAGTTCTGGGCCCCTCACTCCAAGAAAGACTTTGAGGGGCTGGAGCGCGTCTGGAGAAGGGAACGGAGCTGGGGAAGGGGCTGGAAGGACCCCACCTGCCACCTTCACACTGGGTTTTAGGGGTCTTGTGGGCTCAACCTTGTTACCGGCCTGTGCCTTTACACCCACCCTCTCCTCTCCTCTCCTCTCCTCTCCTCTCCTCTCCTCTCCTCTCCTCTCCTCTCCTCTCCTCTCCTCTCCTCTCCTCTCCTCTCCTCTCCTCTCCTCTCCTCTCCTCTCCTCTCCTCTCCTCTCCTCTCCTCTCCTCTCCTCTCCTCTCCTCTCCTCTCCTCTCCTCTCCTCTCCTCTCCTCTCCTCTCCTCTCCTCTCCTCTCCTCTCCTCTCCTCTCCTCTCCTCTCCTCTCCTCTCCTCTCCTCTCCTCTCCTCTCCTCTCCTCTCCTCTCCTCTCCTCTCCTCTCCTCTCCTCTCCTCTCCTCTCCTCTCCTCTCCTCTCCTCTCCTCTCCTCTCCTCTCCTCTCCTCTCCTCTCCTCTCCTCTCCTCTCCTCTCAACCCGTTTTCCTGGATGATTAAATGTGATGGATTTGTTGCTTGTGCCTGGTGGTGGGAGCATTCCTAATTATTATTGCTTGTTTTGGGGTTGTGTCGCTTCCTGGGCCGTGGTGTGTCGTGGTGGGACCGTGGGCCCTGGTGTGGTGATGGGCTCTGGGCCGCGGCACGTGGCGGTTGGATCTCGGCCGTGGTGTACGGTGATGGGCTCTGGGCTGGCATGAGGTGGTCGGGTCATGGGCTGAACCTCACCCTCCTGGTTTTCTCCCTGCACTACGTCAGTCCTTTAACGAGTTTATACTTCAAACCTTCCAAATGAGGTATGAGGACAGGCTGGGAGAGTTGGGGTTGTTCAGCTTGGAGAAGAGAAGGCTTCAGGCTCAAGGCTTAGAGCAGCTTCCAGTGCTGAAAGGGGCTCCAGAAAAGCTGGAGAGGAGCTCTTAATCAGGGAGTGCATGGACAGGACGAGGAGAAAGAGTTTTGAGCTGCAAGAGAGGAGATTGAGATGAGATCTTAGGGAGAAATGTTTAGCTGTGAGGGCAGGGAGGCCCTGGCCCAGGTTGCCTAGAGCAGTGGTGGCTGCTCCATCCCTGGAGGTGTTGAAGGCCAGGTTGGATGGAGCTTGGAGCCCCTGAAGCAGTGGGAGGTGTCCCTGCCAATTGGAACTGGATGATTTTTAAGGTCCCTTCCAACCTAACCCATTCTGTGATTCCATTCTATGATTAAAAATTTCATCCCAATACATTAACTCCATGCGATCGCATCCTGCTTTTCTGGTCGGCCACCTATTTCTTGCTTTCCTGATGAGTTACCTGGAAAAGCTTGAAGGTTTACCACCCCGGAGACCCTTACCATGCATCCTTTTTGCGTTCTATATAAGAACCACTGTCAAAGCGTCAGTGGAGAGAAGACAAGGACTTCTGGGCTAATCACCCCATGGAGCCAGCGGGATCGGGGAGAGGTTTCTCCACGATAACCTGCAGATAATGAATTGGGTTCAGGAAGCAGAGCCGCATAAAAGCTGCTATTGTTAGCACTTTTGCAGTCTTCGTCAAAGGGCTTTTCATACTGGAAATACAAGCACCCAGAGGATGGGTCCTTATGAAAGGATCCTAAAATTCAATTAAATGAACAGCCTAGTGATGTTTTACTGATACCTTTCCCCATCCTGGCCATAAAGATACTTCAGAAGCCTCACACCAGTGGGATAAAGGACGGGGCAAAAGGAGAGATGTAAAGCATCTTCAGCCACCTCTAATTTGCTGGAAGCAGTTTAATCTCTACTGAATCTCCGCTCGCCTTAAAACAAGGATGAAAGGTCTGGAGGAAGATGGGGAGTATGGAAAAAGCATGAAATGGTCCTAAAAAAGAATCAGAGAATGGAAGCGGTTGAGGGCAGAGAAGAATGTGACTGGAAGTTCTTGCCGCAGTATCGAAGCAAAGGATGAAGATTGTCCCCAACAGGGACGAGTTGACGGCAGCACTGTCTCCTCCTCGACACCGGCTGGTGTTTCTGTGTGACACAGGGAAGAAAACCCGAGCTGTGAGGGCAGGCAGGGGCTGTGGTGCCTGGGGAGGGGAGCACCAGTGAGTACCAGTGGGCACCAGTGAGTGGGCTGGGGCTGTGCTGAGCATCACGTGCAGACTTGGTGTTTGGGAGCTGAATTTCAGCTGCAGAGACCCGCAGTTGAGGCTGAGTGTTGAGAGACAGTAAAAACACCTCCATACTGGTTTTTAAATGGAAAGAAGGTCAGCTTCTGGTTGTGGTCGGACCCAAGCAGTGTTAAGGGTAACGGTTATCTGTGGTGTGAAGGGAAAACCCGTGCCTGGATAACGGTGAATTAGCTCGGCTGCCTCCAGCGCTGGCTGCACTTGAGCACTTCCCAGCTATCACCATGTAGGTTTTTTTCCCCTGGAATTGAACAGATATTGGGAAAGATGAATGTTTGCTCCCCAGGAGAAGCCACACTTGTCTGTGTCTGTATAGAGAGGCCGCACCACCAGTGCTGACCACCAACCACAGAGCATTGGAGGCTGTGGGTTCCCTCACACTGTATGAAAGAGAGGTTTTCCAACACCTTCTTTCTCCCTCAGGGAGGTCCAAACCGCATCATTTCTTCAAGCAGAACTTTGGGATTTCTCTGCCAGGAGAAGTTGTGGCTGCCCCGTCCCTGGAGGGGTTCAAGGCCAGGCTGGATGGGGCTTGGAGCCCCTGATGCAGTGGGAGGTGTCCCTGCCCCTGGCAGGGGGTTGGAACTGGATGAACTTGGAAGTCTCTTCCAACTCAAACTATTCCATGATTCTATGGTTCCTGGAGGCATCTTAGCCCTAACTCGTTTGGGTTTTCTGCTGAAAAACACCAGTTCTTCATCCCTCGCTTCTCTCCTTCGTTCCCTGTGAGCTGCTGTGCGCTTTGCGTGTTTTTGGTGGATGCAACCCAGAAAGAAATCTTATTGAGGCCCAAACCACCACCTCATTAGTTTATAAATCTATGGTAACTACCATGTAATTAAAGCCTAATTAGTTATTTCCCCCTTTGTAAACGAAATTGTTCCGTTTTTATCTAATAAAGGCAAACTTGGGTTGTACCAGTGCTTGGAGTGGCGTCGAGACTCGGCTTAATTACCAGATTCTCTGCAGCCCATAGGTTGGCGAAATACACGATCGTTACCGGGTGTTATAGATTACACGGTTATTTGTGTGCTCTGTAATGGCTTTATTTTTAGAAGATGATTTGATAACACTTTGAGCGGGCGAAACCAGTGAAACCTGCGTGCGCTATCTTGGAAAAGATGCAGTTTGGAAGGCGGTCACTGCTTGCTTCTTAGCTCAGTTGAGTATAGTGTTGATATTAATTACATGCAGGAAGTCTCTCTCAATCAACACTAGCATTCTCGTTAACCTTTGGTTAGCACCATTTGCTGATTTGCCACCCAAAATGGAAGGTTCCTCTTCCACCGGTTATTCCAGCTGTCCAGCCACACCAATGCTTTTCATAGAGTTATAGAGTTATGGAATGGTTTGAGTTGGAAGGGACCTCAAAGGCTATCCAGTTCCAACCCCCTGCAGGACAGGGACACCTCCCACTCGATCAGGGGCCTCCAAGCCTCATCCAACCTGATCTTGAATGATTTTTATCTGAACTGATGAGATGCTGATTCTCGTTCCATCTGTGGCAAAGCTGTGTCTGTGCTGGGTTTTGGGGTTCCGTCCAGTCGCCAGCTCTGGAGCATCATAGAATAGTTTGGGTTTGAAGGGACCTTAATGATCATCTAGTTCCAACCCCCCTGCAAGGGGCAGGGGCACCTCCCAATAGATCAGGCTGCCCAAGACCTCATCCAACCTGGCCTTGGACACCTCCAGGGCTCGTTAACGGAGAGGGTTTAGACCAGAGCAATCCCAGTAAAGGATGCGGTGTGGGAGTTACGGCAACGGAGCTTGGGAAGGGCCTGGAGCCCAGATGTTCTGGGAGCCGTGAGGGCCCTGGGGCCGTTTAGTCTAGAGAAGAAGAGGCTGAGGGGGAGACCTCATCACTCTGTGCAGCTCCTGGAAAGGAAGCTGGAATGAGGTGAGTGCTGGTCTCTTCTCTCAAGTGATGGCATGAGAGGAAACAGCCTCAGGTTGTGCCAGGGCAGGGTTAGATTGGATCTTAGGAAAAATGTCTTTACTGAAAGGGTGGTGAATCCCTGGTAGAGGCCGCCCAGGGCACTGGGGGCGTCTCCATCCCTGGAGGGGTTCACAAACCACGTGGGATTGGGTTGACGGTTAGACTGGATGAGCTCAGAGGCATTTTCCAACCGTGACGATTCCGTGATTCCATGATTCTGGGTGAGCCCTAGGCCTTTCCCTTTGGAGAGGAACTGTGAACGGTGAGATCTATTGGAGGTGCTCCGGGACAAGGACATGGTCATTGAAAAATCTCAGTTTCAAGCTGTTTTACCTTTTTCTGGGTGTGTAGCTATAGGTGTTTGGGTAGGGCAAGCAGTGGTAGCCCATCCTTGCCCTGCTTCCACATCAGGCTCTGCATCCTTTGGGTTCTCCATTCTGGCTTGCAAAGATAGGGGAATATTGGTTTTATTTCTGCTTTCAGCCTAAAGAAATAGAATTTGACAAATTCTGGTTTTATAAAAAGCTGACGGGCTCAGCAGAGCCGGACTGGATGGGAATTGTTCCTGTCCTTGTGGCTTTCACAGAAACCGCTTGGTGTGGTGGACACTCAAAACGCACGTTGATTCCTTAGCGAGCCTCAACTTGTCACCATCGTCTTGGATTCCTCCCATGTTTCATCTCCACCCACTTACTCCACCTGTGATTCCAGTCATCTCTTCCCTCTCTACAGGAACCTGTGCTGATGCAGCCAGATGAGGAGCTGTGGGAGTCGGGCATCTCTGAAACTTGGCTAAAGCAGCTCAGCATGAGGCTTGCTAGAGGCACTCTGTACTGGAGCCTGGTCTTGGGTTCTGTGGTGCCCCTGCCATGGAAAATCATAGAATTATGGAATTGTTTGGGTTGAAAAAGACCCTTAAGCTCAGCAAGTCCAACCCTTAACTGAAAATTCCACCACTAACCATGTTCCTATGTTCCACATCTCCACATCTTTTGAACACCCACAAAGACGGGGACTCCACCACTTCCCTGGGCAACCTCTTCCAATGCTTCCAACCCTTTAGGTGAATAAATATTTCCTGATATCCCATCTAAACCTCCCCTGGTACAACTTGAGGCTGTTTCCTCTTCTCCCATCACTTGCTCCTTGGGAGAAGAGACTGGCATCCATCTGAACCTTCTCTTCAGGCAGTTGTAGAGAGCAATGAGGTCTTGGCCTCCTTTGTCCTGCCAGACCATAGAATCACAGAATCCTGGAGTGGTTTGGGTTAGAAAGGACCTCAAAGCCCATCCAGTCCCACCTCCCACTGGATCAGAGGCTCCAAACCCCATCCAACCTGGCTTGAACCCCTCCAGGGATGGGGCAGCCACCACTGCTCTGGGCAACCTGGGCCAGGGCCTCCCCACCCTCATCATGAAGAATTTCCTCCTTACATCTAATCTAAATCTTCCAAACCATCTGAGTGTTTGAACCCAGGTGTCCATGGCTGCTCCACTTGGACCTGCCCCGTCCCTGGAGATGTTCAAGGCCAGGTTGGATGGGGCGTTGGGTGGTCTGATCTAGTGGGAGGTGACCCTGCCCATCACAGGGGGCTTGAAACTGGATGATCTTTAAGGTCCCTTCCAACCCAAACTATTCTAGGATTCTATGATTCTGTGACCTCCAGACCAAGCTCTGTTGGCCTGAAGGTGCCGAGATGCCTCCTCCAGCAAGCAGGTGTGCAGTCTCTTCTGCATCGGCTTTGCCGGCATCCATCGGCATCCTGCGAGCCAGGAGATGGATAGGAGACCATGACGCCTTCCTCTCCTTTTGGGTGCATTTTGGGTGGGGAGAACCTAACCCTGGCTTGGGGGAACCCAACCTTGCGCGTGCCGGCTCGGCATCTTGAGCCGTCAAGGGCCCCGTCCATCATTTTTCGGGCCCGAAACAGTTAACCCCCCCTGGGAGGGAAGGAGCTCTCATGAATGAAGACAAAGTTTGGCGGGGGGCCAGGGGCTGGCGGCGAGGGGGGCGCGAGGGGGCGGCCGCCGCTGCCTCTTCCCCACAACCCCTCCAAACCGGAGCGAAAATGACAACAAAACCCCCCAATCCGGCGATAGTTCCGTGTCCCGAGGTTACAAACCGGCTGCAACTGGTTCTTTTTTTTTTTTTTTTTTTTTTTTTTTTCTGGTTTTTTGATTTTTTTTTTTTTATTATTTTTTCCTTTTTTTTTTTTTTTTTTTTTTCCCTCCTCTCCCTTTTGCCCCGCGCGGCATCATGGGTAAAAGTCAGCATCCCCCCTTTTCTTTTGTTTAATATCACGGTACGGCGCATGATTGGCAGGGAAGTGCCCGTTTGGAGACAGGGTTGCTGCAGGTCCCTGGAGGGGGATGGCACGCGGGGCCGCCTACGCTCTGCCGAGAGGGCTCCTCGTCAAAAAACCCTTGCTTTTTCCTCTCCCCCCTTCCCGCTCCGCCGACCCCGTTCCCCGCCTCGCCCGGCCCCCCTGCTTTGCTCCCTAATTTTCTTGACAACTAAGAGGAGGCAGCGGGAATATTGTACCTGTAAGTATTCTTTAGACTGTCCTTTTTTTTTTTTTTTCGTATCGTATCTTCTTTTTAACAGACAAAAGGCTCTTTTTCTGGGTTATCGGCACCGCTTTTGGCAGCTGAATCTAATGGCTTTACGGCAGATTTTAAGGCGAAAGCTAGCCCCGTCGCTTCTATTTGCCGTGCCCTTCCTCCTTAATCCCCCCCTCCAAAAAAAAACCCCACCTCTCTCCACGCTCCTACCATCGCTATTCCGCTGGAATTCCCAAATCCGACCCTCCTTGCTGCACGGAAAAGCTGATTTCAGGTATTAAATATATATATATATAAATATATATATATATATATAGGTATTTGGCCTTTCTTTTGTTTGATGCTTCGCTGCAGCAGCATCCCTACCCCTGATATTTGAGGAGGAGGATGATGATGGTGTGGCCGCTCTCTCTCGCCGCGGAGGCCGCCAGCTGATGGGCGCGTGGCCGGCCGCCAGCGCGCAGGAGCGTGCGGCGCGCACAAAGGCTGGGCCCGCAGTCGAGGAAATCGCGGCGCATTATATAAGGAAGCCTGCGTCATCCCCGGCTCGCTCAGCCTGACGGACGGGGAGGAGAGGCGGAGGAGGACGGAGCCCCGCGTTCCCCTTTTCCCCCACTCTCCTTTGCTGCTCTCGTTATTCCAGATTTCTTCCTCGCTGAGCGGCTCATCCTGAGTGCCGAGCGGCTGCCGGCGAGCCAGGCTGTGTTCCTCGGGCCGAGCGCTCGCAGCCGTGGAGCAGGATGAGTGTGTTTATATGTTTTCCCCTGACCCGAGCAGCTAAAAGTGGCTTTTTTTTTCCCTTCCTCCTTCTCCATCTGCCGCAACCTGGATGGGGTTTGATGGCATAAGGTGTCGGGTCCGTCGTGCTGGATGCGACAACCGGGATCACCACCTCCTGCCAACTTCGGTGGGGCGAAGAGAGAGGAGAGAGGGGAGAAGCACTTTCCCTGCCCATCCCACTCCCCACCGTTAGGTTCCTGCTGTGCAAACCCAAACTTGGGGCTGCTCCGAGCTGGAGATTGAGGATCTGGGGCTGGGTTTGTGCCTCACGAGCCGTGCAGCCCCCCAGGGGTGTTTTATTTGGCGAGATGGAGCCGGTTTGGAAGTTGTGGCGTGTCTGTCCCCACCACGGTACTCGGAGAACCATAAATCAATGTTTTACCCATTTGTCTATTAATTTGTTTTCTCAGTGGGGCTCTGTTTTTTTGGGAATGGTGCAGGAAGCCGGGTGAGGGGGAGAACTGGCGTCTCCCATCGCTCGGAGGTGGGAAGGGGAAAGAGCAGAACTATTTAACGAGTTTGCGCCGAAACAACTGTAAGAATTTACGCTCTGTTGCAACTGAGCGACAGCTCCTTGAAAACTGCCCTCACGGTTTGTCTCTTAAAAGATTCCCTTTGTCTTAGTCTGTTTTCCTTCCCTCCTGGAACGGCTGGGAGAAGCCGTGCTTCACCCTCCGATTTATGAATGACTGCTTTGGCACTCGGTGTATTTTTTTTTAAGGACTCTCTCTGCTCTTTTCTCTTTGTTAGGGCTGGATTTAGGGCTGGGTGTTTCTTTAAAGCCTCCTGCACCTTCTGCTCTTGATAAAACCAACCCAACCTATTGCCTTACCTGCATAAAAATTCCTCCACAGGAGCAGAGGATTTGTGCCTCTCACAATAATCCGAGCCCAGCGTAGGATTCCTTGACAACTTGCCGTTCTGTAGCCTCGGGATTCAGAGAGTGGCACGGTTTTATTCGATAGCAGGGTGGGTTTTTTTTCCCTTTCACGTTAGTGTTGTTGCAGATCTCTGTCTCTCCAGCCCGCCGAGCCGTTAAGTCATAATTACCTTTTTAGGTTATTATCCTTTTTATAGTATTGTATGGAAATGCTCGTCTTGGGAGCCAGCCATTTTGTGTGTGCTGTGTCGAAATGCGTTTTACGACGTCGATGTTGGTTCGTGTTCAGCGTAGATGGAAGCGAAGACGTTGGAGCTGTGCATGTGCTGGGCTCTCGGCAGCCCCTAGGCTCACGATTTCATCCCATGGCGCTGGGAGGCTCCGGATGAGGAGCAGAACCCAGCGTGTTTGTAAGCGTGCGTGGGGAACTGGGCGATTCAGGGGTGCAAAAGTGGCTTTTCCATTCAGGTAGGGTGGACCTCGCCTCCTCAGCACCTGTAAAGGCTCTTCTCCCAGCACCCAGCAGAACAGGGCTTCAAACAGCTTTTATTCTACTGACATAATCGGTTTTAACAGATAAATTTTCATGCTGTTCCTGGTGTTTGGAGGGGCCAAGATGGTGGCGGAGCGGTGTGGAGCCCCTGTGCTCCAACCTGGCTGTGGCGCACGGGGACAGAAGCAGTGGTTGGGCACTTGGTCCCTACAAACGTTATGGATGATGGGAACATGTTGGAGTTTGGATGCTGGTGCAGGTGCCTGCGTTGCCGAGTCCCTTCCTTGTGACCTCATGTGTTACCAACACCGGCTGAACGCCCGGTCCCTGCAAACGTTAGGGATAATGAGGGGGTATTGGGTTTTGGATGCTGGTGCAGATCCTTGAGTTGCCTAGTCCTTTCCATGCATCCCTGTGTGTTATAAATGCATTTCTTCTGGTGGTCCAACCCGTTTGCTTTCTTGAAATAACGCAGCCTCAGATGTCTCTGACTTGTGTGTGAAGGCGTCTGCTTCCCCTCGGGTTTTGTTTCATGGGGTGGGCAGGGGGGTACTTGTGTCGCTTCTGAACCTCTTGTCCCAGCGGGATTTCTACCTGCTAGAGCAAAGTCTGCTGTGAAATCCAGGATGACGCTGGATGCCATAGATTTAAGCTGGGACTGGCACTCAGGAGGTGGAAAGGTGGCTCTGCAACCATCAGTTTCCCTGGGTGCTTCAGGTCTGCTTGGATGCCTTGGAAGGATAAAACCCCTCCGTTAGGATTTACCGGTGCCTGGTGGTTCTTGCCGTGTGTCAGCAGCTGGAGGATTGTGTCCTTCAATTGACGATGGCGACTGAAAACTGTTCTTGGGCTCATGGGATGCATGAGATGTCTTGCCCTCCTGGATTGTGTGACGTAGTCTGTGCCATCATTGGAGATATTTCTGTCCACCTCTCCTCCTTGACTGGGCCAGAGATGAAGCGTCTTTCTTGTCTGTTGGAGCTGTTGTGGATGGACTTATTGCACACGGATGGACTTAAGCTGCACTTGGGAAGAGTGAGAATCAACCTTTCTAGAAGGGTTTTGGATGCGTCTTCTCTCCTGATGCCACTGCAGATCCCCATCCACCTGAGGTTGCTTCTTGCTTCTTGGCAGATGGCACTGGCACTTGTTCCTCGCTGCTGCTCCCCACACAAACTCTGCTGATGGCCTTTCCAAAGGACTAAATCCTGTTCCTCACTCAAGCAGGACTGCCTTTCTTTTAATGAAGCCCTTCTCCTGTCTCTCAGGGCTCTGAGTTAGTGACCGGCTGGTCCAGGGGATGATCTTCTCTTCCATATGGTGCATCCATAGACACGTGTGCATGTGCATGCTATCGCTCCCACAAAATATTTGGGGTCTGTGGTCACGCTGTGAGGTGGAGCAGGGTCAGTACTACTCCGGCACGAACAGCCTGACTTTCTCTCTGGATAATCCCTGGAGATCATAGAATCATGGAATTACGGAATGGTTTGGGTCGGAGGGGACCTCAAAGCCCATGCAGTCCCACCCCTGCCACAGGCAGAGACACCTCCCACTGCATCAGGAGCTCCAAGCCCCATCCAGCCTGGCCTTGAACCCCTCCAGGGATGGGGCAGCCACCACTGCTCTGGGTAACCTGCTCCAGGGCCTCCCCACTTCAGAATTCCTCCCTGTTGGTCTCATCCTGGAGGATCCCAGGAGGCTTTGGGGAGCTGAGAAGCTATGCGAGCGCCCTGAATTAGGCAAAGGCTGAAAAATCTGCTTGTGGTGCTTTGTTGTTCAAGAAGGACCTGCTGGACTGCTCTGGGCTGGATGCCGGCAGCCGTCATTGCCCCGAAGCTGCGTTGTGCTGAGCAGCAGGCAGGGTTGTAAAGGCTGCGTCCTACCTGGATGGTGAAGAAACAAGAACAGAGGTAAAGGTGTGACCTGCCCACGGAGCACATCCCTCTGCTCTGTGCACCGGTACCTGGAGACGCTCATCTCCTCCTCCATGGAAGACGAGTGGCTTCACAAGGAACAGCGCAGGTGCTAGGGCTGGTTTGTCCTTCTCTTTTGCTCCCTTAGAGGGAAGATCCCAAGCAGCTGCCCCGGCTCTTCCAGGGCTGCCAGCTGCCTCTGCGTGGTGACTCTGCTCATGGTAACTCCTTGTGCTGCTGGGGCAGAGATGAGTAAGGAAACTGGTCGTTACTGGGCAGTGTGGCACTGGGGAGACCTGGTGTCACTGGAACCACGTGGCTGGGGGAGGATTTCCCTCTGGAGAGATGTCAGAGTTGATCTGTTGTGGAGTCCAAATACTTTCAGGTGCTTGTGAGGGCCACCAGTGTAAACAGCTTGACGAGAAGGCAGGAGCAGGGTTGCCAGGAGGGTTTTGGAGCTGCCTGTAGGAAGTTTTAGCCCTGGAAGGTTTGAAGAGAAGGCAGATCAGATCAGAGATCCCTCCTGCAGAGTCCGGAGCGGAGGGAAAGAGGACACTTTGCTCTTGCCCGCCTGGGGATGGAGCATTGGAGCATGTCCTGTCGTGGTTGATGCTGCTTGGAGCGCGGGTGGATGGAAACGTGCAGCCTGGGAGCTGCAGGAAGCCTCCGGCAGTGATGATGTGACTAATGGATGTTGTGGCCTCGACCTCGGGTACCTCACTTGGACTCTTGTGAGAGAAGAGAAGCATAGGTTGAACCTCTTGGCCTTGGATCACATCTGGACGGAGAAATTGGAGGATTTCTGTTTGGTTTTCCTGCCCCTGCAGCTTCCCTCCCAGCTTCAGGTTCTGCTAGTTTCTCCATAAGCTTTTTCCTTCAGGTCGCCAGGGCTTCTTGGTCGGGCAGGTAGGACTGCGCGTTATCTCGCATCTCCTTGCAGTTTTGCTCTTTGTCAGCCTCAGATTGCAACCCACCCATTAGGGGTGGAGGGGCTGAGGCTGGGAATAGCACTTGGACCATGCAATTTGTAGTGTAGAAGCCAAGGAAGTCAAAAGTGGGCATTAACACAACAAAAGGAGCCCTAAAAGAAAGGTGAGAGAGGGGTTGTAACCTCCCTGAATGAACTCGAGTTGACATTAACTCCTGAAACTGCCAAATTGTGGTTGTTGGTGCTGCTTTCACCAGGGAGATCTCAGAGGACATTGATCCATACTGGCTGCACATAGAGAATTGGCTGTATCTCTCCCTCTGTACTCGGCACTGGTGAGACCACTCATTGAATCCTGGGTTCAGTTCTGGGCCCCTCACCACAATGAAGCTGGTGAGGGGGCTGGAGAAGAAAGAGGAGCGGCTGAGAGAGCTGGGGGTGTTTAGCCTGGAGAAGAGGAGGCTGAGGGGAGAGCTCATTGCTCTCTGCAACTCCCTGAGAGGAGGTTGTGGAGAGGAGGGAGCTGGGCTCTTCTCCCAAGGGACAGGGGACAGGACGAGAGGGAATGGCCTCAAGCTCCGCCAGGGGAGGGTCAGGCTGGACATGAGGAAGAAATTTTTCACAGAAAAGGTCATTGGGCAGTGGCAGAGGCTGCGCAGGGAGGGGGTTGAGTCCCCTTCCCTGAAGGGGTT
Source organism: Clamator glandarius (assembly GCA_033459285.1). Classification (NCBI taxonomy): domain Eukaryota; kingdom Metazoa; phylum Chordata; class Aves; order Cuculiformes; family Cuculidae; genus Clamator; species Clamator glandarius. The sequence continues at coordinate 38,411 of JAUNZM010000547.1, read as the reverse complement.
TAAGGGGCGGGTGGACAAGGTGCTGAGGGACATGGGTTAGTATTTGATAGGAATGATTGGACTTGATGAGCTGGTGGGTCTTTTCCAACCTGGTGATTCTATGATTCTATGATTGAGTGGCTTCTCCAGCACAATATCCACTTCTTTGGGCCAAGTCCCTTTAAAACAGCAGCATTGGTTTTTAACCCGTGGGTGCTGTATCACTTGTATAGGGAAAACTGGGCTGCAGCTCTGTTTGTCTGGGAACTCCAAACCTGTCTTTTGAGCACTGGAGAAAGAAAGTTGCCTAAAGGTAAAGGAACATGTGGAGGAGCGCAGAGTGCCGAGGGTGGTGGGTGCTGGCTGAAGGCAGTGTTGGCGCAGATGGGCACTGGGCTGTGATGCTCCTGCCTTCCTGCACGCAACGACGTGGTGTCGTCTGAGGGGATGTCGGGAACCAAAACCGAAGGTGAACCTGGAAAGCGGTGCTGCTGGAAACATGGAGGGGTTGCAGAGAGGAGGGCTCTGGTACTTCCAGACTGGGGACAGGCTGGAGAATCATGGAATCGTAGAGTCAAAGAATCACAGAATGGTTGGGGTTGGAAGGGAGCTCAAATCTCATCCAGTCCCACCCCGCTGCCGTAGGCAGGGACACCTCCCACTGGATCAGGGGCTCCAAACTCCATCCAACCTGGCCTTGAACCCCTCCAGGGATGGGGCAGCCACCACTTTCCAGAGCAACATGGGCCAGCATCCAGTGGAGAAAGAGGCTTGGAGCTCGCCTGGGTGGTGGCGATGTTCAGGAACTGCTGGAGCATTGGATCTGAGGACCCAAAAGCTTTGGGAAGAGAGTCTGCACACCAACTCGTCTGTTCCTATTGGGGAGCTGCAGTCAGTGGAGCACGAGGGCGATGCTCCCCGACACTGCACTTCTCCGGCTCGGCTGTGGAAGTCTGGCTGGGATTCCTAGAAGGCATTCTCTCTCCCGTGTCAGCCAGTCTGGTCTCGCTGCCGATGCCACGCTTCATTGCTCCAGCCGCCCTGCGTCCCTGTGTGGTGGGGGCTGAGCAGGGCATCCCCTCTCCTCCTCCTGGAAGCCTCTGAAATGTTGGCTCTAAACTGACTCTGGGTTTTTTTGGGCAGTCAGGAAAGCTGCTCACCTACAGGGCTGCAACCGGAGATGATTACAGGCTGTATCAAGTCAGGAACAAAACATGTGTTGTAGCTCTCTTGTCTTCCCCTGGGGCTTTGCCACCACTGGAGAATTTTGTTTCAATTATTCTGTTTTAAATTAAATTCCTTAGGGATGTGAGAGGGAGAGCCGGCTCCCCGGCTGTGCCAGATCCCCGGGAGCACTTTGCCGGGGGACGGAGGGTCAGGATCGTCCGGTTTGGATGCCGTGTTGGTGAGGATGTGCCAGCGTGCCCGTTGCCTCCCGTCCATCAGGTGTGACTCGCTCCGTGTGCATCCGTTTCCCATGTGCTCCCACCACTCCTGGCTAAGGAGTATAAGGAGGCCCGGTTTCTTAGGAAATTCAGAGGGAGAAAGGAAAAATCTGCTTTTGCTTAGTTTCTAACCCCGGATTGCAGATAGAGATGCTCCACGGTCCTTGTTGGCGAGAGATTTAATCTCTGCCCTTCGTTTGGGTCACTGTGACACAGAGCAGGGCCAGCGCTGAAGCTCCTGACCGTCTGACCTTCGGAATAGCCCGTGCTTGAAAGAATTCCTGCTCTTTCCTGCTGCTGTTTGGATGAAGCCGAGTGTTCTCTGCCTTGTCTGGTTCTGCAGTCGAGGGGCTCTGGAAAGTCCCCAGGCTCCCAGCTGAGCTGCAGCGTTTCCCCTCCCCTTCCCCTCCTCACAGACAAGCATTAGTGTGAAGGGCCCCATTCAGGAAAAAATCCGAAGCCTAATTTAGTTTTTATTGAATCTGGCTGAGAGCGCCAGCTCCTTACCCGGCCTGGAAAGCTCCTCTTGAAAGGATTAAACAGTTGTGGTACCTGTTTCTGATAACGGCGCTTTTGATTTGTTTCCAGAACTGAAGCCACTTACGGTAAAGGGGAGGCGTTTGAAACCCTCCCGATCCCATCTAGGCGCGTCTCCGCGAGCAGGGGCTGCATTTGCCCTCTGCTCCATCCTCCCCTCCAGCAGCAAATGGATGCACTGCTGAAATCCCGAGAGCTGGCACCTGGTGTGGTGTTTCCTCGCTGTTTGTTGGGCAAGACCTTGGTTTCCTCCCCAATGTGTTCCTCTTCCAGGTTTTGAGATGGTGTTTGCAAACTCCTTGTGCTCCAGCTCTGCTGGAAAACCACTGGGATGCTCTGTGGGGTAGTGCATCCCTTCCTGACCCAAACCATTCTGTGATTCTATGAAATTGCTCATCAGTCCAGGCTCCACCAGGTCTCCTGTACTCAGGGTGTGGTGTTTAGGGTTTTGTTTAAGTGAAATATTGAGTTTAGGTATCAAGATGGAGCTCATTTCCAAGGGATGAAGCGGCTTCTCAGTAGGGAAGAACCAGCGGGGTGGCTCGGCTGCCCCGTGGGTGGGAACCGCTCTCCGGGGATGCTTTTTTAACTTGTCCTCAAGCCAACGCTCCAGCGACGGCTGCTTGGAAAGTGCCTGTGCTCCCTCCCCGCACTCCAGCCTTTGTCTGCCAGGTATCTGGACTTCTCCCTCCTCCTCCTCGCTTGCTTTCATCTCCCAGGAGTACAGAGTGGAGGAAGCAGCCGGGGAGGCCCTTTCATGGCTGAGTTAATTGGAGCTCGACGCTTTCCCAGCAGCCGGATCCAGACCGCAGCGCTGGGTGCGGTGAAGCTCCTCGCTATCCCGTCGTGTCTTAAATAACCCACCGGCACTCACGGCTTCGATTTAACCTGGGGTCACTTCTTAGGGAGGGCGTGGAGAGCCGCGTTTCATCCGTCTCCCGTGGCCTGCCCGTGCTTGCCTTGCTATATTTGGCTGCCGTAGACGTGCGTTTTCCTGCTGAGAGACGAGACTGTCAAGTCGAAAGAAGTCTGAGGTGCTCACCCTGAGTGTGGCAGCCTCTTTGAGATCCGGCTGTGCCAGAGGCTTGGTCTGATGTTGTTTCTCTTGCTTTGCAGATTTGCATTTGTTTTCTTTGCTGCCTGCTGCGACTGCACCCCTGTTTTCAGGAGTAAAGTGCTCTGGCGCAGTTTGTAGCCCTGAAATCAGATTGATCATAGAATCATGGGATAGTTTGAATTAGAAAGGATCTTAAAACCCATCCAGTCTCACCTCCTGCCATGGACAGGGACATCTCCCACCGGATCAGAGGCTCCAAGCCCCATCCAACCTGGCCTTGAACCCCTCCAGGGATGGAGCAACCTTGGCCAGGGCCTCCCCACCCTCACAGGGAAACATTTCTCCCTGGGATGTCATCTCAATCTCCCCTCTTCCAGCTCAAACCCATTCCTTGTCATCCTCTCCCTGCACTCCCTGATCAGGAGCCCCTCCTCACTTTTCCTGGAGCACCTTTCCATATGGGGAAGCTGCTCCAAGGTCTCCCCGATGCTGCAGCTGAACTTGGGTGACAGCCGTACGTCGGGAGATGTGTAATTATAGGGGATTTATTACTGAGCCAGAACAACATTTCGCTGGCAGAAATTTGGCTCAAGCACAGCTTTATCTCGTGAGTGACATGGAGCCAAGTTTGGGAAGGGCTGTGTGAGCTCCACCTGAGGCAGAGGTGCCACGATTCTGCTGCTGTGGCCTCCTTCAGCTCAGAGAGCACAGACTTTATTACCCTGTGAGCCGCTGGCATGTGGAGCCCAAGAAGCTATCAGCGTCCTTGAGACGGCAGCATTTAATTCTGCCTTATTCTCCGCTTGTTTGTCATCGTCCCCAGTCCCGCTCTGCGCGTTCTTAGGTAAAGACCTCCCCAAGCTGGTTATTCCTTGTTTCCAGGTGGAGCTCCCTTGGCTTCTTTTGTGTCGAAGCTACTTTCTTATCAGCCTGGGAGCAGAGAGATGGGGTTGGGATGGGCTCTGTGGCTCCTTCCCCCTATCTCACAGCATCTCTTTGCCACGGGGCATTTCTGCACCTGGAGGAGAGGCAGGCGGTCGCTTGGGGAAGATGGAGAGCAAGCGTGGGTGGGGATACCTGAGGGCGCCCTCATCCTTCAGAGAAGAAGGTGCCAGGCATTCCTCACCCACTGACAGGGCAACTGCGCCCGAGAGCGTGGAAAGAGCAGGAAAACCCGCATGGTAGGAGATTCCTGTAGCGGCCTACGGGAAAGGTGGGGAGGGGCTCTGGATCAGGGAGGGCAGGGAGAGGACAAGGGGAACGGTTTTGAGCTGCAGAAGGGGAGATTGAGGTGAGATCTTGGGAAGAAATGTTTTTCTGTGAGGTTGGGGAGGCCCTGGCCCAGGTTGCCTAGAGCAGTGGTGGCTGCCCCATCCCTGGAGGGGTTCAAGGCCAGACTGGATGGGGCTTGGAGCCCCTGATGCAGTGGGAGGTGTCCCTGCCCCTGGCAGGGGTGGGACTGATGGGCTTTGGGGTCCCTTCCAACCCAAACCAGGATTCTATGATTTTCAGTGTTTCAAAAGCTCGATACCAAACTCGGTGCAGGGTGGCAATCGTACTGATGGCAGGGGCTCAGACCATGCCTCGAGTCCCCTCAAAACACAGAATTCCCTGTTGAGAAGCCTGTGAAGGGAACCTTACAGAAACTAAAGCTGGATCCACATGGTGTGAGAAGGAGTTCAGCCACCCTCGTGGTGTCCCCGGGCGCCTTGAGTGTTTCCCAGCTCCCTTTTCTGGTAAAACCTGTCAGGTTGCAGCCGCCGGCGTTTTAATGCCAAATGAGGGTTTGTGCCCCCGTTCTCAAGGGCTTCGGGGCACTCTCGCCCATCGGTTCCGTGCGGTTCCCCTCTGCTTGGGGAACTCCCTGCCTGTCTGGTTTAGGATCGGGACTAAGAGCGTGCGGCAGTGGTGCAGGCAGGTTGCCGCATGCAGGCGTGTGGGTGGTCGATGTTCCTCTGGGCAGGAGTCTGGGCTCTGAGGTCCCCACTGGCCCACGGTGGGTTAATCCGGGTCTGCCGCAGCCGTTTGCTGTTTGCAGTGGTGCTAATTAATTGTGTCTTTCTGTCAACCTCTGTCCTGCAGGATGGACAGAATGACGGAAGACGCTCTGCGCCTCAACCTCTTGAAACGGAGCTTGGACCAAGCAGACGATCGGGATGATGTCCTGGCAAAGAGATTAAAAATGGAAGGCCATGAGGCAATGGAACGCCTAAAGATGCTGGCACTGCTGAAGAGGAAAGACCTCTCGGGCATCGAGGTGCCCCACGAGCTCCCGGTGAAACAGGATGGCGTGAAAGTCTATGAAGAAAAGCTGAATGGGAGCCTCAGGCCCCATGGGGATGGCAGGACTGCAGGGAGGCCGGGGAAGGAGAACATTAACGACGAGCCAGTAGATATGAGTGCACGGAGAAGGTAGGTGCCAAACGTCTGGAGTCGGTAGCGTGCCTGTTATTAACCCATCTGCTCTGCCAGATGTGAGCACCCAGATCAGAAATCAAATCAACATTTGAGGGTTCTAGGGGAGCCTTCCTGGTGTCTGTGCCATCCCTTTGGCTGAACAGTGGGGAGTGGAGCCTGCGCTCCCAGCAGAGTTTCTCTGGAAGGCATTCAGCACAATTCTGTTGTTGGTTTTGCTTCTGCTTCCACCCCAGAACGAGATGGATGTTGTTTCCTCCTCCATTCGTACACTGAGTGTTAGCAGCTACAGCCGTCGGGTGGCTGGCAGAGCAGAACCTGCTGGCGCGCGTGGAGGAGGAGGAAGAGAAGGAGGAGGAAGAAGAGAGGGAAAGCAGGAGGAGGAGAGAAGGAGGAGGAGGAAGAGGAGCCCTAGGGAGAGAAGGAGGAGAAGGAGAAGCAGGGCTTCCCCTCCAGCCAGGACTCTTTATTAGCACCTACAAAAGTAGTGGCAGAAGTCCTGTGCGTATCTGGAGGCTGGATCTGGTGGAAGAGGCACGGACAGCCACTCTTAAACCTGACCCTGTCCTCTGTAGGGAAAAAGTAAATGGTTTTTGCAGGAGAAGCTTTGCCGTTCCTCACGCTCCCGGTATGTGCTGCTCACACACCTGATTTTTATCATCGATGGACTCCAGTAACAATTTCCGCAACCAACCTCTGCAGCCCAGTTCTGTGAGGAGAATTGGAGCGAGAGCCCATCCCATGTGCTGCACAGCCGTGCTGCATCCCTCTCTGTTCCTCCTTCTGCTTTCTGGGGAGAGAGAAGGAAACAAACGTTAAATATTGTGATTTTTGGCTTGACTAGGATATGGAACTGGTGCAGGGTCGGCAAACAGGGTGAGGAGCAGAGTGAGGGGCCCTGGTTTAAGTAGGTTTGAAGTGCTGAGGCCTTCCCGCAGTGTTCTGGTGGATGAAAAATGGGACAGGAGCCGGCAGTGTGTGCTGGCAGCCCGGAAGGCCAAACGGTGTCCTGGGCTGTGTCACCAGCAGATGATGGAGGAGATTCTGCCCCTCTGCTCCACTCTGGGGAGACCCAACCTGGAGCCCTGTGTCCAGTTCTGGAGTCTCCAGCCCAGGGGCGGCATGGATGTGTTGGAGCGAGTCCAGAGGAGGCCACGGAGATGATGTGAGGGCTGGAGAACCTCCTGTATGAGGACAGGCTGGGAGAGTTGGGGTTGTTCAGCCTGGAGAAGAGAAGGCTCCAGGGAGACCTTAGAGCAGCTTCCAGTGCTGAAAGGGGCTCCAGAAAAGCTGGGGAGGAGCTCTTAATCAGGGAGTGCAGGGACAGGACGAGGAGAAAGGGTTTTGAGCTGCAAGAAGGGAGATTGAGATGAGATCTTAAGGGGCAGTGTTTTGATTTGAGGGCAGGGAGGCCCTGGCCTAGGTTGCCCAGGGCAGTGGTGGCTGCCCCATCCCTGGAGGGGTTCAAGGCCAGGTTGGATGAGGCTTGGAGCCCCTGATGCAGTGGGAGGTGTCCCTGCCCATGGCACGGGTGGGACTGGATGGGCTTTGAGGTCCCTTCCCACCCAAACTATTCCATGGTTCTGTGCTTCTCTGAGTCAGTCTGCCCACTCACCTCTGCTGCTGGTTCAGTCTCCCATAAAATCCAATGAAGTGGATGTGGTCAGGCAGAGAAGTTGTTATTTTGTACCAGAGAGTTTTATCTGCACTGCTGGGAGCACTCGGGTACAAGCAACCCCCTTTGTCAGTGTCTGACATTTCCATGTGCCCTGTTCTTTCTGTATTGACAAGTTTTGTACCTCTAAAAAGTGCGGTTCTCCCAAAATCCCTGTGGGAGACCAACACAGGCCTCACTTAGCCTGGGTTTTGGCTCTGGAGGTGCCAAACTCCAGGAATAACCTGGAATTAGGAATGGCTCTGGGTGAGTTACCACGTGGGATGTCTTCTCCGTGGCGGGTGCTGTGGAGGCAACGGCTCAGCTGGGCTGGTTGAATATGGGGCAAGATGCAGGGAATCCAGTTTGATATCTGCATCGGGCACGGACACTTGAGTCACTGTGAGTGAAAAGAAATCAGCCTTAATAAGAGTTTTGGAATAATTGAGTGCAGAAATGTCTCTTGAAAGAGAAACAAGGCTAGGGCTGAGTCCACTAAGCTGGAGTTTGCTTGGAAATGTGCTCCATGTCCTCTCCCTTCTGCCTGCCTCCCACCCCATCAGTGTAGCTCTTCCTCTAGTAGTTTTTTTGGATTTACCAATGGAATTACCCCTTCACTTGACAAAAGTAAATACAACAACCCTGACACGTTCAGCAATCCTTTGCAGATGGCCCCAGTTTCCCCCTGTCTGGGTTTGATGCTGGCTTTGCTTTTTTCGCTTTGATGGAACACAAAACCAGCCTGGACCTATCTGGATGCTCATGCGAAGTAATCACCAGCAGCTGGAATGAGAGCCCGTGTTTGGGAAAATCCTGATTCCAAACCTGGTGCTTTGTTACATCGGGTGTGCCCGAGATGTGGTTAAGGATGCAAGAGGAGCAAGGAAATGGTGGTGTGCTCGCTGCTTGGTGGCAGTCAGTCCCGTTGTTCTGGAGTCTGGAGTGTTCTTACTCAAAGGAAGCTCATCCAGAGACCTGAAGCAAAAAGGGGACTTGGATTTGGTGCCTGTGGCATCTGCGTGAGCAGCCAGGACACGGGTGGGGAAGGGACACACTGCCAAAGCCTTCTTGCTTTTTAACAGGCAGTTATGGAATGGTTTGGGTGGGAAGAGCCCTCCAAGCCCATCCAGTCCCACCCCTGCCAGGGGCAGGGACACCTCCCACTGCATCGGGGGCTCCAAGCCCCATCCAGCCTGGCCTTGAACCCCTCCAGGGATGGAGCTGCCACCGCTGCTCTGGGCAACCTGGGCCAGGGCCTCCCCACCCTCACAGCGAAACATTTCTCCGTAAGATCTCATCTCAATTTCCCTTCTTGCAGTTCCAAACCCTTTCTCCTCATCCTCTCCCTGCACTTCCTGATCCAGATCCCCTCCCCAGCTTTCCTGGAGCCCCTTTCAGCACTGGAAGCTGCTCTAAGGTTTCCCTGCAGCCTTCTTTTCTCCAGGCTGAACAACCCCAAGTCTCCCAGCCTGTCCTCATAGCAGAAGTGCTCCAGCCCTCACATCTCTGTGGTCTCCTCTGGACTCACTCCCAACACATCCATGCCCTCCCTGGGCTGAGGGGTCAGAGCTGGACACAAGCTCCGGGTTGGGTCTCCAGAATCCCCTCCCTCCCTGCTGGTTCTACGGCTCTGGATGCAGCGCAGGACATGGGTGGTTTCTGGGCTTTGAGCACACTTCTCTGGCTCATGTGGAGCTTCTCATCCAGCCACACCCCCAAGTCCCTCTCCTCAGGGCTGCTCCCAGTCCATTCTCTGCCCAGCCTGTAATCCTGTGCGTACCAGAGACCCTCGTCTGCAACACTTGGTCACCACGGTGGTTGGTGAACGTTTGAAACTCTGGGGCATGGTGGCTGCAGGTTGACCTGGGATGCCTGCTTCCTGGTGAGGACACGGTTGTTCCTGAGCAGTTTTGTCTATAGACGTGCCCTAACTGATATGTTGGAGATGGGCATCTTGGGCAGCTTGCAGCAGAAGATGGATGAAATGCCATGGGAGGGTCATGGGCTGCTTGTGAGTTGTTGAAGACTCATCCAAAAGCAGCTCTTCCTCCTAAGACACAGGTTGGTTTGCCTGGACAGGCTTGGGATGACTATCTCGATAGGACATTGGACCTTCTCTGCCAACTGCTCTACTGGGACAGACCACAGACTCAGCCTGGGCTGCAAACCTTGAGGAACCTCCACCTCCATTCTGAAGAGGGAGCAGCAGCTGGAAACGCCTGGTTTGCGTCCCACATGCAGCATCCATGGGGTGCTGGAAGGAGATACGCAGGAACAGGATGTCTGTTGATCAGCAGATGCCATGTTTGTGTAATGCTTGATGTGTGTGGTGGCCCAGAAGGAGGTTCTTGAGGTTCTGGAATAATGCACCCACTGCTTGGAGCAGCCGAGAGCTTTCCTGGTTCTGATTTCTCCTTGTGTCTTTGCTGGTTTGGAGCTGCACTGCTGCAGATGTTTCTGCAACTGAACTCTGGGATCAATGGCATTTGCAGCACACGCGCAGCCTCTGGAGAAGGTGGCAGCTCCTCAGCATTGTTTGAAATCCCTGTGTGCTGGTGACCTCTGGGCAAACCCTGCTGCGAGCTGGCGTCCTGCTCCCAGCTCTGGACCTACCGCCCTTGGAGCAGCCAAGCCTGGGAGCTGGGATTCGGCTCTGTGCTTCCTCCTGGGTGTTCAGAAACTTTGGATAAGATAATCTGGGCATCTCCTCCTCGCCGCCACCTCGTGCCAAGACCTTCCCGAGAGTGATAAGTCCGTCTGCATCAGTGGCAGCACGCCCGGTGTCTTTGGAGCTGTGGTGCTCATGCCCCAAGCTGGGCTACTCAGCATTTTTCCAAGGCTCTCCAAGCACTGTTATGTGTAATTGGTGATAACGAGGAACTATTACTGGTTTCTCCTCCTCTGAACGATGCCACCACGAACAGTGTGGGCCTTGGATGCTCCTGGATTACAGCATTGCTTTCTTTTCCCGGTGATGGGTTGTTGCTGTTGCTGCTCCTTCTGTTTGTTGATGTCCAGGTCATGGTTCAGCTGGGTCTGTTGATTCTGCACAGGGTATTTGAAGAAGAGAAGGCTCTGGGGAGACCTTAAAACCTCCAGCACTGAAAGGGCCTCCAGGAGAGCTGGGGAGGGGCTTTTGATCAGGGAGTGCAGGGAGAGGACGAGGGGAATGATTTTGAGCAGAAAGCGGGGAGATTGAGATGACATCTTGGGGAGAAATGTTTTGCTGGTGAGGCTGGGAGGCCCTGGCCCAGGCTGCCCAGAGCAGTGGTGGCAGCTCCATCCCTGGAGGGGTTCAATGCCAGGTTGGATGGGGCTTGGAGCCCCTGATGCAGTGGGAGGTGTCCCTGCCCCTGGCAGGAGTGGGACTGATGGGCTTTGGGGTCCCTTCCAACCCAAACCATTCCAGGATTCTATGATTCTGTTTATTCACTTTTTCCTTTATGGAGTCACTGTTTAAACCAGATTTGTGGTCAGATAAGCTTGGAGCGTTTACATTTCTGTTAACTGAGGGACCTGGCCCATTCTCATCTTCAGTGTTGTGAGGATCTTCCTTAGAAGGAATAATCCCAGGCTGGAGGATCTCCCCCAGTCCCTCTCGGCTCAGCACCTGGCTACGGCTGCGTCTCCCTGTTTGGTTTCTGTATGGCTCATTATTCCCACCCGACTGCTCGTCTCACAGATAGCATTTTCGTCACGTGTTTGCTTACCTTGTGCTTTACCCACCCACCTTTCACCCTGGTGAAGAAAACAGTTTTGAAGGAGTCCTTTCCCTCCTCTGGTGCTCCGTTCCCGGCCCTCAGCTCTCTGCAGGCATGGAGAGCAGGGCTGAGCTCCGGTTCGCATCCGTGGTGGAGAGGGGGTTGTCCCCCTCCCAGGTTTGCTGCCCGTATCTCCATGTTGTGGCTCAGTCTTTTTTTATCCTCCCTTGTGTTCCACAGTGACCAGGACAGGGGACGATTAACCCCTTCGCCAGATATCATTGTCCTCTCTGATAATGAGGCATCCAGTCCCCGTTCCAGCTCCCGGATGGAGGAAAGACTTAAGGCAGCCAATCTGGAAATGTTTAAGGTAAGGAATTTCTGTGCTGTCCCAGGTGGGTGCTCCAGGATTTCTGTTTTGATTTGGGATCTAAGTGGGATTCTGAGCAGCGCAGTAACTTCTGGGCATAACAATCCTGCTCTTGCATCCTTGGTTTTCCATGGCACAAATTGTCCTAAAGCTTCCTTCACCACCAAGGCACAGGTTTCAGCTGATTTTTAACTGATTTTCTGTCTCTTTGTAGGGTAAAAGCATAGAGGAGCGACAGCAGCTGATCAAGCAGCTCCGGGATGAGCTGCGGCTGGAGGAGGCCAGGCTTGTGTTGCTGAAGAAACTGAGGCAAAGCCAGCTGCAAAAGGAGAACGTGGTGCAGAAGGTGAAGCTCTGAGTGGCACTGTTTGGGGCTGGGTGGGATAAGGGGAAGGGGCTGGGCCTTGCGGGAGCCTGGAGTGGGCGACAACAAAGCCTTGCTGTGCTCTTGGACCTTCCTTTCCTCCACATTTGCCCTCCTGGGTGATATTTCCTACCAGTGTGGCTCTGTAGAAGATCTACAACCCATCCTCGCTCGTGTGCTGAGAAGATAAATCCATGCACTTCCACAGGATTAGTGTTTGATGTAGCATCAATGAGGCTTGGTCCACATCGGGACTGTCAATGGATTTCTTTTCCAAGCACCACATGCTGATGCTGGTTCTCATTTTCTCTCAATATAGACTCCAGTTGTCCAGAATGCGGCATCTATTGTCCAGCCATCTCCTGCTCATGTGGGACAGCAGGGCCTGTCCAAGCTTCCCTCCAGGCCTGGAGCTCAGGGGGTTGAGCCTCAGAACTTAAGGACATTACAGGTGAGCCTTCCAGACACCCCTTTTCTGTGATGAGGTCTCCCCTTAGCCTCCTCTTCTCCAGACTAAACAGGCCCATTGCTCCTCCAGCCTCTGTTCTCCAGCCCCTTCCCAGCTCCGTTCCCTTCTCTGGACACGCTCCAGCCCCTCAAGGTCTTTCTTGGGGTGAGAAGCCCCATGTTCAAGGTGTGGCCTCCCCAGCACCAAGTGCAGGGACACGATCCCATCCCTGCTCCTGCTGGCTACACCACAGCCAGGATTGTGGTGGCCTTCCTGGCCACTTGGGCCACTGCTGGCTCACACTCAGCTGCTATCGACCAGCAGCTCCTTTTCCTTCAGGCAACTTCCAGTTTGAAAGCTGGAAAATCATCCCTATAGCACTCTGTGCCTGCCCCAGCCGTCGGTCCCTTGCATGATGTGCATCTGGGTGCTTCTGCTTCAGAAGTGACACATTCTTCAGCAGGGAGGTGAGGAGGTTAGGAGAGGAGGTGGAACAAGCTGAATTTGGATATGGTGGCCCTTGAGAAAGTTGTCTGCTGCTTGGTAATGCGAGTTCTGGGACTGCAGGGGGAAAACTGCAGGTCAGCAGAGCTGCCGTTTCATAGAATCACAGAATCATAGGATGATTTGAGTTGGAAGCAACCTTAAAGATCATCTCATTCCAATCCCCCTGCTATGGGCAGGGACACCTCCCACTGGATCCGGCTGCCCAAGGCCCATCCAACCTGACCTTAAACCCCTCCAGGGACGAGGCATCTACAGCTTCCCTGGGCAACTGTCTGTGTGGTGCAGCGTGGTAAGGGAAAGGGGATGAAGATAAATGCAAACAAAATAGGGAATTGAGGTGTTTGCCTTCTTGGGGAAGGTGCTGTAGGCAGAGCAGGGTGCTGGCTGACATGGCTGCCCTTCTGCCTGTGCGCTGGAAGGATGCTGATGCCACAGCTAATTAGCACCGCACAGGTAAACGAGAAGCCAACAGAATGATCTCAGAGGAAGGAGGGTGCTCGATCTGCACATGTGAAATGGGAAGTTGATGCCAATGAGCAGTAGGGATTTCGTTCCTGCAGCTTGAGGTCCCCTGGGGCACCATCTCACCCCTCCCTAAGCGTTCCTCTCCCCTGAGATCTGTGGCATCAGGATGTGGCCTTTGTGCTGTCAGATATATTTATTTGTTAGTACATTGGAAAATCCTGCATCCCAGGGATCTGGTTGTGACCCCAGATGCTGGGAAGGTGGTGCTAGGGGTGAGGAGGGAGGCGATCCTCCAGCGTGTCCGTCTGCCTGTAGCCTTCCATCCTGCTTTGGCCAAAAGACTTTCATTTCAGTCTTGCCGCTCATTTGCTCCTTCCATTAACCATCTCCTTTGTTTGTGGCATTTGTTTTCTTTGCTATGGCAACGATTCGGGGTCAAGTCTATTGTGAATTCGCAGTGGGATCGGGCTGGTAAAGGAAACGGGCTTTAGGGGAAGAGGAAACACATTGTTTGCCTGGTCTTTGTGGAGGTTTTCTTCTGTGTTGCAGCACAGAACCTCCTCTAGAACAGGTCTAATAAAGAAAAGAACAGGGAGGGGGGAGGAAAAGACAGGAGGTATTTAATGTTTTAAGATAATTTCCAATTATAAACCGGAGCTGTGCTACCTGTCATCCCTCCTGGAGCCGTTCTGGTGGTGTTGGAAGACACCAGGACTTTACTGTGAGCTGAGCTTTTGGTCAAGCCCTGCTCAGCCTGGCTCGGGTCTTTGCAATCCCAGAGCAGAGTTTCCAAGTGCTGGGACTGAGGTTTGTAATGCGCCCCTGTATTCCTGCACCATTAGCAAACACCTCCTGTTAGCCAGGGCTCCCGTAACTGCTTCGCTTTGAACTCGGGCCTCAGTGTGAATCCTGGCTCTAATAACTGTGCAGCTGGCAAGCAGCCCCCTTTTTGTTTAATCCCATCTTCTCTCCTTGTGTTTTTCCATACTGATCAAATTGTAGGGTTGTTTTTAATGCAGAGGTAGGCCATGAATGTGTCTTGAAATCACCTTCCGAACAATCCCAGCCTGGTTCCTGGAGGGGCATCCTCTTCCCGGTGGCTCCTGGGAAGCAGCTACTCTGTGGAATTACGACCCCTTTTCTTAACTCCAGTGCAATTCCAGCTTCTCTACAGAAAATATAAGTGCATTTAGTTGAGGCATCATCCTTCCAGTCAAAGTGGCCGTGATTATCCAAAATAAAGGACGATTAAAGGGAAAGTGAATTTCTTTGAATCATTGGATTGCTTAGTTGGAAAAGACCTTTTAGATCATCAAGTCCAACCGTACCGGTCCACTACTGACCCAGCAGAGCAGTGGCTCACTGCTAGGAGTTAACTGGAATTAGGGAAAAGTGGAAATGCTTTGTTATTACAGAGCCTGATCGGAGAACTAGAAAGCCTGGTTTGCCTTGAAGTCCTTTATTTTTGTTATTTATCTCTTGTTTCCTTTCACGACAGGGTCACAGCGTCATTAGATCTGCCACAAACACGACTCTGCCCCATATGCTTATGTCACAGCGTGTGATCGCTCCGAACCCTGCCCAGTTACAAGGGCAGCGCGTTCCTCCTAAACCTGGCCTCATCCGCACTACAACTCCAAGCATGAATCCAGCCATCAACTACCAGCCGGTACGTACCACCGGATCCCTGGGATTTGGGCACGGTTGTCTGGTGGGATGAGCAAGAAGGGAGAATCAAAGGTGCGGTAATGAGATTGGTGAGTGTTGGAGGGGTTCAGAGCTCAGCATGGAGAGCTTCATCCCAAACTGGATGAAGATGGACATCATAGAATCAGGGAATCATTAGGGTTGGAAAAGCCCTCTAAGCTCTTCCAGTCCAGTTGCCCACCCAGCCCCACCGTGTGACTGAACCCTGTCCCCAAGTGCCACAGCCACATGGTTTGTGAACCACCCCAGGGCTGGGGACTCTCCCCAGCGCTGCCAGAGCTTCGCCACTCTGTCAGTAACAAATTTTTTCCAATATCCGATTTAAATCTCCCCTGGCACAATTTGAGGCCGGTTCCTCTCATCCCATTGCTTGTTCCTTGGGAGCAGAGCCCGACCCGTGCCTGGCTCCAGCCTCCTTTCCAGGAGCTGCACAGAGCGATGAGGTCTCCCCTCAGTCTCCTCTTCTCCAGACTAAACAGCCCCAGAGCCCTCACTGCCCCCTCAACCCCTGTTCTCCAGCCCCTTCCCAGCTCCGTTCCCTTTTCCAGACATGCTCCAACCCCACAAAGTCTTTCGTGGAGTGAGGGGCCCAGAAATGAACCCAAGATTTGAGGTGCCGGGAGACGATCACGTCTCTGCTCCCATGGCTGATCCAAGCCAGAGTGCTTGACCTTGATGTCTGAGACCTGTGTGGAGGAATTAAACGATAAATAGTTGGAAAAATTCCTATTTGGAGCTGCCAAAGTGCTGGTTCATCCAAGCAGCCCCAGCCTCCTGCTCTAAGAGTGACCTGAAGACCCAGTGGGGCAGGGTGGCTGCTCTGGGAGCCGGACTGGTTCCTCTTCCCGCAGTCAGCAGCAAGTGCTTGTTCCCATATGCTTTTCTTCTGCTTCTTTTTTCCGGAAGAGCACAGTGAGGAGCAGAGTGCTTAAATCCATTTGTTTTATTTTGGGAAGAGTGGAAAGACTCCATGAAGAGTGGAAATGGAGAGAGGGGAGGAAGGTAACATTTCCCAGTTCAAGCAGTGGTGGTTCTTAAAGCAATCCTGCCGCTCTCCTGCCATCAGCTGTGGTTCCTGGTCTGCATCTCTGCTTCTCTCCAGCTCTGACACTTGGCTGAGGTGCCCTATGTGTGCAGGCCCAGGTTAACGACTCCTGTTAACTGCTTGCAGGGTTTGTTGCCAGTTTGTAAGCTGTTTAATCTGTCCTAATGATAAGGAAAGTGTTAGACATGACTATTGTCAGGGCAATCCCAAGCACAAATCCAGGCTGGGCAGAGAATGGATTGGGAGCAGCCCAGAGGAGAAGGACTTGGGTGCTGGAAAGAAGCTCACCGTGAGCTGGAAAAGTGTTCTCACAACCCAGAAACCACCCGTGTCCTGAGCTGCATCCAGAGCTGAGGGACCAGCAGGGAGGGAGGTGGTTCTACCTCCTCTGCTCCACTCTGAGAGACCCACCTGGAGCCTGCATCCAGTTCTGGAGTCCTCAGCACAGGGAGGACTTGGAGCTGTTGGAGCGAGTCCAGAGGAGACCATGGAGATGATGCAAGTGCTGGAGAACCTCCCGTAGCATTCTGTAAATCTGTGACTACACAATAATGCAAAAATCTCACACCTGGACAACTGTGAAACAAGACTAATTCTGTGTTCAATTTAAAACCCACCCCAGCTACTCTTACAGAGGAGTTTTAATTCATTAGTGTCAATTCATCATCTGTGTATTTAAATCTGTGTGAGCTGTCCCTGATCAGCTTTGCCACTCATTTTCCTGGACCTACATTGGGCTAAATTTTTGGGATGAACTCGGTTCTTTGCCTTTTCTTCCCAACCAGCAAAGACGTTGGCAGGCTTAAAAAAGAAAACTGGGGCAAACGGATTGATTTTCTGTGTGTTGTCCTCGATCGACACGACTGTTCTCCCTGAGCTTTGGCAGCTGACTCCATTTAAATGGCTCAGAGGGTTTGTTGCTGTTTGGATTTTCCTCTTTCCATGCACGGAAGAGGGAAGCAGGTAGGAGGGTGAAAGGCAGGCAGCAGCCCTGCCTGGGTGTAAATAGGTTGCAGTGCTAATGGCTTCTTATCACAAAAGGCTGCGAAAGCTGCATCCTCAGGTCAGCAGAAGTCTTTGTGCTTTGCTGCCATCATGTGCCGGAGGGACTGTGCATCCAAATGAAGGGAGGATGCAGGAGAAAGCTGCTGGAAATGGAAGAGGAGGGAATTGGCACATTCGGAGCACCTGCGTGGGAGGGGACGGACACCATCTGGCAGCGGGGATGCTGCTGGGCGCCTGCCAGATCAGCGAGGCGAGAGGTGGAGGAGCAGAACTCGAGAGCGAGCGACGGCGCCCGCGTGTGAATCACGGCGCTCAGCACTTCCTACGCTCGGCGAGGCTGATGCTGGGTCTTGAGGCCAGGCCCTGCGCATGCCTTCCCTTGCCTGGAAAAGTGCTCGGCATGCTCCAGACACCAGGACTCCTCTCGTGGACTCCGCTGCACCAGAGGCTCCTTGGCACCGGCACTGCCCATGGCTTTGTCAGAGGGGCTGGGACTCTTGCGGATCCCTCTGTGCCGGAGGCTCCTCGGCACCATCATTGCTTTATTGCAGGGACTGAGACGAGCTTCCAGCACGGCTCCTGTCTCCCCAGGTCTTTTTGGGAACATTTACAGACAGAAGGATGCTTGTAAGAAAGTGACCTGGCTGCCCCATCCCTGGAGATGTTCGAGGCCAGGCTGGATGGGGCTTGGAGCCCCTGATCCCATGGGAGGTGTCCCTGCCCATGGCAAGGGGTGGAATTAGATGGTTTTGAGGTCCTTTCCACCCCAAGCCATTCCATGACTCTATGGTCCAGGTTCCTTCTGGGGCTGAGCTGTAGTCAAGGTCTGTATTAATTTTCTGTATTAATCCTCGTCTCCTCTTCCTCTCCAGCAATCAAGTTCTTCTGTTCCTTGCCAGCGCACATCGTCGTCAGCCATCTATATGAACCTTGCCTCTCACATCCAGCCGGGCACTGTGAACAGGGTGTCGTCACCGCTCCCCAGCCCCAGTGCTCTCAACGACGCTGCCAACTCCCAGGCAGCTGCCAAGCTTGCCCTCCGCAAGCAGCTGGAAAAGACGCTGCTGGAGATCCCACCCCCGAAGCCGCCCGCGCCCCTGCTGCATTTCTTGCCCAGCGCAGCCAACAGCGAGTTCATCTACATGGTGGGGCTGGAGGAGGTGGTGCAGAGCGTTATCGACAGTCAAGGTGAGCTCAGGAGCTGCAGCTTTCCTCCACCACCGCGCTGACAACAGTCTCATGTCCCATTTCCTATTTTTTTTATCAAAACACCAAAATCTATGGCTTGTGAGAGCATGAGAGAACGGTTTTGTGGTCTTACCCTCTGCTCCTTCTTCCTGCGGTGCAGGGGAGGGCAGAGCCTGCGTCCCCCCAGGTGTTTGGGAGCTGGTCTGGCGAGGCTGGCAGCCTTGATGTGCCGAGCTTGTAGGAGTCTGTGCTTTGGGGCTTGTTGGGTGCTGCCCACCTGGGAAGGGACCTCCCAGGCCCTTCCCTTCCTCTGAATGGATGTTCAGGAGCAGAGATGCAAAGTCCTTGGAGCTGTGACTGCCTGGGATCCCATCCCTGTGGGATTGTGGAAATTTTAGCTCCCATCTCACTATTCCCTCTGGGTTTTCACCTCCCAGGTGGTCGGGATCGAGCCTGGGCTCTCCCAGCACGTGTTCAGCACGGTGTAACCGCGGCACCTTGCTGGGTCACCCCCACATTTTAGAGTCTTGTGAATCTGGTCCCAGGACTATGCGGTTGTTCTGTCCCTGGGCCAGGATTGCTTCTATTGCTCTCCTGGGATGCTGAGCCCAGAGTAGGGTTGGACTTTAACACAAAGCTGTCCTGAAAGTCTGTTTCTTTCCTGGGCCTTCCCTACTGCTCCGACAGTGCCCGTGGGTTCCTGTTGCTGTTGTGCTTTGAATGGAGAAGGTGGTGTGAGAGTGGGGGGCTCCCACTTAACTCCTGTTCTTGGTGACTCCAGGGAAAAGCTGCGTGTCCTTCCTGCGTGTGGAGCCCTTTGTCTGTGCCCAGTGCCGCACCGACTTCACCCCACACTGGAAGCAGGAGAAAAACGGGAAGATCCTGTGCGAGCAGTGCATGACTTCCAACCAGAAGAAGGCGCTGAAGGCAGAGCACACCAACCGGCTGAAGAACGCCTTTGTGAAAGCTTTGCAGCAGGAGCAGGCGAGTCCGCGGCCCTTCTGCACGCTCTGGCGGTGGGGCAGGTTTGCTCCAAGAGAGCCTGGAGCTCCTTCTCCGGGGCTTCAGGACCACCTGCTGCCATTCGCTTTGCACGTCTCCAACAGCGTCTTTGCAGTTGGTCAATCTTGGGGTTCCCTGTGCGTGAGCTTGAGTTTGGGATGCCCAGCTTAGCACATGGAGCTTCTAACTGCAGGAAGCTGGTGCTGAGTGTCCAGCTACTCCGGAGTGACTGCCCGGAGTGACTGCCCCTCTCCCTTTATGCGTTGTTTTCCTGCTGGATTTGTAGCTTTCAAAGGCTGGCTGGGAGCAGCTGCCTTCCCTCTCTGGTTTTGCTGCTGCCTTTCATGAAACTTGTGGGAAGTCACTTAACCACTTGCTGCCCGTTTCTTTGTAAGGGGAGTGATTTGCTAAATTCCCCTGATAACTTGGTGTTGGAGAACTTGTTTAGAGGCCCTGGGGTAAAATAAACCGGAGTTATCCTTTTTGATATGTAAAAAAGCCTAAATAGGAAGTGGAATCTGGCTGCTGATAAATGGGACGTCTGCTTCGGAGCAGGAAGAGTCTCTGAGCTGTTTGTGATGAGTAGGTGCAGAGATCGAGAAGCCATTGGTGTTGGCTGCAGTTTCAGAATCACCTGGGGAAAATAGCCAGGTTTTCAAATAAAGCAGCGGTCGCAGGGCATGGGGAGAGAGATTTGCTTCTGCCTTTTCTGGGAATGCCCGTTGTGGCCGATGTCGGCGTGAGCCCCCAGTGTGGATGTCTTGTGGCACCAGACGGGTCAACTTGGACCTGTTGCAAGTTCTAATTGGATCTTGTGGTTCTTCCACGCAGGAGATCGAGCAGAGGCTACAGCAGCAGGCAGCCCTGTCCCCCACCGCTGCTCCTGCCGTCTCCAGTGTCAGCAAACAGGAGAACATCATGCGGCACCACACGCTCCGGCAGGTGAGCTCCTTCTGTAGCCCTAGCGCTGGGCTCTCGGTGTCCCCTCGCTTGTAGCCTGGCTGCGCTGTTTGCTCGGGGCGGGGAGGAGGGAAGTGTGAGCATCCTGCTGCCAGCAGAGCTGTCTTCTCACTTCCAGCAGGATCTGCCCAGGGTTGCTTTTAACTTGCATCTGCTGCACCCCATCTCCTCCAGCCAGCAGAGACCGTAGCTGCTCTGGTCTCCATGCCTGCCCCTTCCCGTCCAGATCCCTCCCCTGCTAATCCCTGTCTGGTGGGAGGGCCTGCAGCACGGCCTCAGGCTACCTCCAGAGGATGGATCTCCAAACTGTGTTTTCTGCATACCAGCCAGAACCCACGCCTGATTCTTCACCCTCTGGCTGTGGTTCCGTCAGCGACCGCTTCCAGACCGTTGGGCAATCCTGGTGCCTTCCTACTATCTTTGTTCTCCTCTTCCTCAGGCTCCGCAGCCCCAGAGCACTTTGCAGCGTGGCATCCCCACCTCCGCCCGCTCCATGCTTTCCAACTTTGCGCAGGCACCCCAGCTCTCCGTGGCAAGCGGTCTCCTTGGCATGCCAGGTACCGTCCCCCATCCGTGCCGGAACACCAGGAGGGCTTGGGGATTTGATTTTCGGGAATGGGGTTTTGTTGGTGCCAGCACAGGCTGATGGTGATGGTGGTGACGACATGGTTGAGAGCAGCCCCGAGAAGAAGGATTTGGGGGGTGATTGGTGAGAATCTTGACATGAGCTGGCAACGTGCACTCAGAGCCCAGAAACCACCCGTGTCCTGGGCTGCATCAAGAGCAGCGTGAACAGCAGGGGAGGGAGGGGATTCTGCCCCTCTGCTCTGCTCTGCTGAGACCCCATCTGGAGGATTGTGTCCAGTTCTGGAATCCTCAACATAAGAAGGAGATGGAGCTGTTGGAACAGGTCCAGAAGAAGCCTCGGGCATGATTCGAGGGCTGGAGCACCTCCCACACAAGGAGAGGCTGAGAGAGCCAGGTTGTTCAGCCTGGAGAAGAGAAGGCTGGGGGAGAACTCAGAGCAGCTTCCAGTGCTGAAAGGGGCTCCAGGAGAGCTGGGGAGGGACTCTTTACACGGGCCTGTAGTGACTGGATGAGAGGAAATAGTTTTAAATTGGAGGGGGGAAGATATAGATTAGACATTAGGAAAAAATTCTTTATGAAGCAGGTGGGGAGGCCCTGGCCCAGGTTGCCCAGAGCAGTGGTGGCTGCCCCATCCCTGGAGGGGCTCAAGGCCAGGTTGGATGGGGCTTGGAGCCCCTGATCCAGTGGGAGGTGTCCCTGCCCCTGGCAGGGGTGGGACTGATGGGCTTTGAGGTCCCTTCCAACCCAACCTATTCCATGTGGTGCCTCCCTTCCCTGCAGAGCTCCATGGATTCTGGAGGGTGGGTTTGGCTGACATTACCGCTTCCTAGGTAAAAGCTGGGAGCATCCTGGCTCGTGGGGCTCCGTCACAGACTGGAGACCTTGTCTCGGAGGGGTCCCCACCTGCTTTTCTCTCTCTCCACGCCAGGTGTTAACATCGCTTACCTGAATGCTGGGATCGGAGGCCACAAAGCGTCGAGTTTGGCGGACCGGCAGCGGGAATACCTTTTGGATATGATCCCACCCCGCTCTATATCGCAGTCCATCAGCGGACAGAAATAACGCCTGCCGAGCGCCCCCCTCGCCCCTCCTCTGTCGCATGCAGTGCCTGTACCGGTGCCTACCGTACACGGGGAAAAAAAAAAAGAGACAAAAAAAAAAAAGAGAAACAAAAAAGCAAACAAATGAAAAACAAACAGAAAACCCCCATTTCAAACCTTCAGCGACCGTTCCTTTTTCCAAACCTTCTCTTCTTCGATTTTCTATAGCAGCGAGAGGTCACTTCCCTTGCCCGAGGTCAGAACAATGTCTGCTTGAAGTCAGCACTCGACGTGTGTTAAAGCTTGGTTGATGCTATTTTTTTGTAATGACGAAGCATAGAATTTTTAATTGTGTTGTGGGGTTTGGTTTATTTCCCCCCCCTCCCTCCCTTTTTTTTGTTTTTTCTCCTTTGCTCAATGGATGCTTAAGCCCCTTTTTTTTTTGGTTTTTATACCCCTTTCCGGAGACTTTGTAAAGGCATCCGCTCGCCGTTTAGTGACCGTTATTTTTGTTAAAGGGCAGCCTGTGCTGACTCGCGGGGAAACGGGGGCAGAGAGAGACGGAGCCCGGAGCGCCGTCCGTGGCCCGGTGCTACCGTTCCCTTGGCCTGGCAGAAGAAGTCAGGAGAAGCCGACCCTGACGCCTTCGCTCCCCACCTCTCTCCGCGGAGGAAAGGAGCCCAGTTTGGTGAGGAGCTGGTTGCCCGTTGGCACCGGAACGCGGGCATCGGCACTGGGATGCAGGCTTCGGCGTCAGCATGCTGCCATCGGCACCGCTATGTGGGCTTCGGCACCGCTGTTTGGGCTTCGGCACCGGTGTGAGGACGTCAGTGCCGGCAGGATGGATGGACGATGCCGGCAAGGACAGGAGGAGCCCCTTGGGGTGCTGAGGGGTTGGCGATGCCGGCGGCGAGCCCGCAGTTGGGTGGCTGTGGTGCCGTTGCCGGCTTCTCCGCGGGCTCTAGAGCAGCCTGGGACCGAGTCGGGCGCGGTGAGTCCCCCTCCTCTCCCTTCGGTGCCCCCCGCATGCTCCGGAGCCGCTCGCGCTCATCGGCGGACGATGGGGGACGCCACCGCGGTTCCGGCCGGCGGTTAACAAACCCAAAGCAAGAAACGAGCCGCGAGAAGTCGTCTTGAGAAACGCTCTATTTGCACTTAACCTTCACACTAACCGGCCCTCTTCTTCCTTCTCCTCCTCCTCCGAGCGCCCCAGCCAGTGGCTGCCGGAGAGACCCTAGCAGAGCTGTCCCCCCACCCTCTCGCCAGGACCCCCCGGCGCCCAAATCCACCAAACCCGAGCGTCCGCGTGGGGTTTCGCAGCTCCTGGCGTTTCCTGAGAGTTTTCTGCTTGGTTTGAAATCTTATTTTTTAATTTTTTTTTTTTTTTTATTGGTTGAATTCCACCCCCCTCCCCGCCCCGAACGTTCAATCTTTCTCGTGTGCAATTCTGAAGCAGAATGGGGGAGCTGCTCGGCGGGCGGGGGGCCCGGGACCCCCCAGCGCTGGGGACGAGGCACCTTCTGTCCCCAAATGCCCCCCTGAGTGGGGAGGGAACCCAGCCAGCTCCCCCTCCTCTCAATGAGCACTTAACCCCGAGGGCTCCGGCCATCCCCCCACCCCGACCCCCCCCGAGGCAAAAGGACTATGAGTTTTGTTTCATTTTGGGGTTTTTTTGGAAGCGTAGTGGCATATATATACACATATATTTTTTTTTGTGGGTTTTTTTTTTGTTTTTAAGCTTATTTTGCTGGCTCCCCCCTTTGCCCCCCCTCCCCGGGATGCTGTGATCCTTTTTCCATCTCCTTTTATTCCCCTGCACCTCGCCGAATTGTTTTTTTCGTCGATAAACTTGGGTTTTTTTGTTATTTTGGGGGATTATTTTTATTTTTATCAGCTTCACCCACCACCCCAGGGCCCTTGGATGCAATCGAGCCCCCCCATGTCCCTCGCTCAAGTGCCATTGTCCCCCCATCAGACGTTGCCCCGTGGTCTGAGGTGCCCTGGGCTGAGAGATGAAATTCAAGGATTTAAACTCAAAACCGACAAGCGACCCCCCAGAAAAACCTGTAAAAAATACAAAAATCCACGTGCAATATTAAAACGCCGAGTCCTCCCGCGTCGGGGGGGGGAACCGATGGACAAAACAAGATGAGACTTCATGGTGCTATAAGTGAAATCCCACCTGGGGGGGGGGGGATCCCCTTTTATGGGGGAGATTCTCTGTTTTTTTGGGGGGGGGGGAATCCCCATTTTGGGGGGATCCCCCTTTTTAGGGGGGCGATTCCGTTCTTTGCTGGGGATTGCCTTTTTGGGGCGATCCCTTTTTTTGTGAGGATCCTCTTTTTTTGGGAGTGAATCCCTTTTGGGGGGGGATCCCCTTCTTTGGGGGGGTGTTCCCCTTTCTTGGGGGGTGCCCCTTCATTGGGGGGTGATCTCCTTTTTTTGGGGGGAATCCTCTTTTTTGGGGGATCTCAGAGCAGCTCCTCTCCCAGTTGCACCCCAAAACTCCCTGGGGGGAGCGGGGCCACCCCAGTCCAGGCCCCGTGCAGGTTTAACAGGTTTATTATTATTATTATTAATATTTTTTTGGCTCAGGCCCCCCCCCCCCAGGGTGCGATGGGTGGTAAAAAACCCTTTCCTATTCTCTTTTTGTTTGAGCTGGATACCGAAATAAGGATGATTTTCCTGCTTTTTCTTTTACAGCTTTTAGAGCCGCTTGTGAAAATGCTTTATTTTTGGTTTTTTGGAGGGTTTGGGGGGTTTTTTTGGTTTGAACCCTTCCCCCCTCGTCCCCCCCCCCCGTGCCCCAACCCTTCATTAGCTTATGATATTGCTGCCGAAATGTTATAACAAGGACTCATCCGTGTATATAAGCTATTTCTTGACACATTAAAAAAAAAAAAAAAAAAAAAAAGATAAAAAAAAAAAAGGATAAAAAATGCAAAAAAAAAAAAATTAATTGTACATTGTGTAGAAAAAAAAAAAGGAAAAAAAGGAAAAAAAATGAAACAAACAAACAAGAGGAAAAAAAATCCCGGGAAGCGAAGCCGCCTCGCCATGGGTGTTGTGGAAGTCGTCACGTCCTTCTCGTCGTGTGACCTCGTGTGTATGACATGAAACGTGCAAAAAGGGGAGGGGGGGGACCCGGCAGCTCGGCTTTTTTGGTTAATTTTTTTTTTTTTTTTTTTTTTTTTTGGGGGTGGGGGGCAAAGGGGAGGGAGGATTTGGGGGTTGCGGGGAAGGGGAGGGTGGGGGGGGAATCGGTGCTGGGGTTTGGGGGGGACCCGGCGATGCACTGGTGGCGGCGGCCACCTCCCAATCTGTGCCTTTCACACACACGCAAAACCCCCCCACACCCCCCCCCCCCCCAAAACCCCCGCGTCCCCCCCGACCCCGCGCGGCACCAGCAGCAACGGAGGCAGGGAAATCATAACAAAAATCCAGAAAAAAAAAATTGAAAAAATTCAAATTAAAAAAAAAAAATGGGGGGGGGGGGAGGGAACAGGGAAGGGGGGTGATTCCAGGGGTTGTGTTTTTTGGTTTTTGGGTTTTTTTTTTTGGGGTGGGGGGGGAGAGATGTTGGGGAGCGCTGAGCACGGGGGGAGCGGGGCCGGGGGGGGGCGCGAGTATTATAAACTGTACCTGTATTTGCACTGTTTTTATTATTGCATTGGCATATATACAATATACATCTATAACAACCCCGTCTGCGCCTCTTCCTCTGCCCCGCGACACCCCCAGAGCGCGGCCCCCCCCAGCACCGCGGCTCAGCCTCCAGTCCGAGAGTCTTGAGTTGATTTGGGGATGAATTTGAGGGATTTAAAGCTGATTTGGAAGGATTTCAAGCCCCGTTTGGACAATCTTAAGCCCTTTTTCTGCGCCTTCAATCCGAATTTATACATTTTTGGTACCTATTTGCAGGAGCTCGGTCCCAGTTTGGGGATTTGGAAGGATTTTAGGCTGAAATTTGAAGGATTTTAAGCTGATTTTGAAGGATTTCAAGCCCCGTTTAGAGAAATTTAAGCCCTGTTTCTGCACCTTCAATCTGAATTTACAGGTTTTTGGTCCCTATTTACAGGAGTTTGGTCCCAGTTTGGGGATTTTAAGCTGATTTCGAAGGATTTCAAGCCTCATTTAGAGAGTTTTAAGCCCTGTTTCTGCGCCTTCAATCCGAATTTACAGATTTTTGGTACCTATTTACAGGAGTTCGGTCCCAGTTTGGAGATTTTGAAAGATTTCAAGCCCTGTTTGGAGAATTTTAAGCCCTGTTTCTGCACCTTCAATCCAAATTTACATGATTTTGTTACCTGTTTGCAGGAGTTTGGTCCCAGTTCGGAGATTTTGAAGGATTTCAAGCCGTGTTTGGAGAATTTTAAGCCCTGTTTCTGCGCCTTCAATCCAAATTTACATGATTTTGTTACCTGTTTGCAGGAGTTCGGTCCCAGTTTGGGAATTTTAAAGGATTTTAAGCTGATTTTGAAGGATTTTAAGCCTCATTTGGAGAATTTTAAGTCCCGTTTCTGTGCCTTCGATCTGAATTTACAGGATTTTGTTACCTATTTGCAGGAGTTCAGTCCCAGTTTGAGGATTTCAGCCTCAATTTGGAGGCTTTTAAGCTGATTTTGGAGGATTTGATCTGATTTTGAAGGATTTTAAGCCCCATTTGAAAAATTTTAAGCCCTATTTCTGTACCTTCAACCCAAATTTTATAGGATTTTGGTACCTATTTGCAGGAGTTCAGTCCCGATTTGGGGATTTCGGCCTCAATTTGGAGGATTTTAAGCTGAAATTGAAGGATTTTAAGCCCCATTTGAAAAATTTTAAGCCCTATTTCTGCACTTTCAATCCGAATTTACAGGATTTTGGTACCGATTTACAGGAGTTCAGTCCCAGTTTGGCATTTCAGACTCAATATGGAGCATTTTAAGCTGATTTTGGAGGATTTAAACTGATTTTGAAGGATTTTTAGCCCCCATTTGAAGGACTTCAAGCAAAATTTCTGAGACTTCAGGCAAAATTTGCAGGAGTTCAGTTCCAGTTTGGGAGATTTCAGCCTCAGTTTAGAGGATTTTTGCTCCATTGTCAGGATTTTAGGCCAAATTTGCAGGAGTTTGGGGCCTGTTTGCAGGAGTTCCATCTCAGTTTTGAGGGTTTCAGCCTGTTTGCAGGATTTTTTTCTCCGTTAGCAGGATTTTAGGACCAATTTTTAGGATATCAGGCCAAATTTGTGGGATTTTTGATAAAATTTCAATGGTTTCGGCCTGAATTAGTAAGTTTTTTAGGCCAAACTGTGCAGGACCTCAGGCCTGATTTGGTGGATTTTAGGCCGAATTGGGATTTTAGACCAATTTTGTGGGATTTCAGACCAATTTTGTGGGATTTAAGACCAATTCTGTGGGATTTCAGCCCCGGCGTGTGGGGTTTTGCCCTAGTTGGTAGGATTTCAGCCCTAATTTACAGGATTTTAGCACCTGTTTGCAGGATTTCAGGCCCAATTCGGAAGACTTTAGTCACAGTTTCTGTGATTTCAGGCCCAAATTAGCAGGACTTGATTTTTCTGGGATTTCGGATCAAATTTGTAGGATTCCAGCCCAAATTGACCGGACTTTTTGCCTGATTTGCAGGATTTGAGGCCAAATTTGCAGGATTTGGCCCCAATTTGAAGGCTTTCTGGCCTAAGTTATGCTTTTTTTGGCTGCAGTTTGGTGGATTTTGGTCCTTATTTCCACAATTTCAGTCTTGATTTACGCGATTTTAGGCCAGTTTGGGATTTTTGTCAAACAGGCAGGATTTTATACCAACTTTCAGCCTCCTTGGTGATATTTTGGTTGCAGTTTCTGAGTTTTCAGCGCCGACGTGTTGGATTTTGGGCCAAATTTCAAGCTTTCTGCCCCGGTTTGCAGGGTTTAAGCCCCAATTCGCGGGGAAGCGGCACAAAAGCTGCTTTGGGGAGGAGGGGGGTTAATGCAGGTCCCCCCCTTTTTCATCTGGGGTGCAGGATCTGGCTGAGGGGGGCAGCTCAGGCCCCCCCCTGCTTTGCACCCCCATTCCCAGAGGGGACCCCCTTGTCCCCACCAAATCACCCCCTCTGGCCCCACAGCTCCTTCCCCCCCAAAAAAAAAACCCCAAACCCCTCCCCTCTTGTTTTTTGGGGGGAATGGGAAAAATCCCCCCCCAGCCCTGAGGCTGGGAAGTGGGGGGCAGCCACTAGTGACCCCAAAATTGCCCTGCAAGAAGCGGGTGCAGGGCTGGGGGGGGGGGCACAGCCGAGTGGGGGAGGAGGGAAAATGGGGCTTTTTGCACAAATTTTAAGGGTGTTCACGTCCCCCCCGTCCCCGTCCCCCCCCCCCCTTTTTGTGTTGTGTTTGGGATCCAGCTTAACGACAAAGCGGAGTTGGTTGGGGAAGCAGCAACGAGAGAGAACACGGAGCTGATTTTTTTGGAGAAAGGATTAACATAAAATTACGAAGCAAACCACAAAAAAAACACCTCCCCAAATTTAACAAAAAAGACCAAACTTTGTAATATTTATTGCGCGCGAGCTCTGTTTAATAAAGAAAGGAATGGTTTATAACTTTTGCTGAGACTGCTGTGATGCGTTTGGGGTGGGGGACCCCAAAATCGAGATGGAGACCCTCAAATCACAGAATCACAGAATCACAGAATAACCAGGTTGGAAGAGACCCACTGGATCGTCGAGTCCAACCATTCCCACCAATCCCTAAATCATGCTCCTAAGCACCTCATCCACCCTCACCTTAAACACCTCCAGGGACGGCGACTCAACCACCTCCCTGGGCAGCCTCTGCCAGTGCCGAACCACCCTCTCCATGAAGAATCTTTTCCTGATGTCCATCCTGAGCCTCCCCTGGTGGAGCTTGAGGCCATTCCCTCTCGTCTTGTCCCCTGTCCCTTGGGAGAAGAGCCCAGCTCCCTCCTCTCCACAACCTCCTCTCAGGGAGTTGCAGAGAGCAATGAGCTCTCCCCTCAGCCTCCTCTTCTCCAGGCTGAACCCCCCCAGCTCTCTCAGCCGCTCCTCTTCTTCTCCAGCCCCCTCCCCAGCTTCGTTGCTCTTCTCTGCACTCGCTCCAGAGCCTCAACATCCTTCTGGTGGGGAGGAACCAGAACTGACCCCAGAATTCGAGGAGCCGTCTCCCCAGGGCCGAGTCCAGAGGGAGAAGAACCTCCCTGGCCCTGCTGGCCACGCCGTGTCTGATCCAAGCCAAGATGCCATTGGCCTTTTTGGCCACCTGGGCCACTGCTGGCTCCTGTTCAGTCGGTTGTCAACCAACACCCCCAGGTCCTTCTCCTCCAGGCAGCTTTCCAGCCAGACTTCTCCTAGTCTGGAGCTGCTCAGGGTTCTTGTGCCCCCAAGAGCAGGACCCGGCATTTGGCCTCGTTAACCCTCCTGCCGTTGGTCTCAGCCCAGGGATCCAGCCTGTTCAGATCCCTTTGGAGCCTCCCGACCCTCCAGCAGATCCAGCTTCCACCCAGCTCAGTGTCACCCACAAACTTGCTCAGGGTGCATCGATGCCTTCATCCAGGTCATTGATAAAGACACTGAACAGGGCTGGACCCAGCACTGAGCCCTGGGGAACCCCACTTGTCACTGGCCTCCAGCTGGATTTAACTCCGTTTCCCACCACTCTCTGGGCCCTCCAGCCAACCAGTTTTCCACCCAGGAGAGTGTGCGCCTGTCCAGGCCAGAGGGGACAGTTTCCGAAGCAGAATGCTGGGAGAAACTGTGTCAAAGGCTTTACTGAAGTCCAGGAAGATCCATCCACAGCCCTTCCCTCATCCAAGAGTCTAGTCATAGAATGACACCCTAATCCTAAGTGCGAGCGCCCCGAGCTCCCGCATCCCGCCTCCTCATCCCTGTCCCCACCCCAAATCGCCACAGACCCCAGGGAAGGTGGGGACAGTGGCATTGGGTGCCCCCCCACCCCCCTCAATCCTGTGGTGGGACAAGGGTAACAGTGACAAAACTTCCTACAAAAAGAGTTTATTTGCTAAAAAAGACCCAAAAAAAAGGTGTTTGTATGTATAAAGAGCAGGGAAGGCACCGTTGGCCGGGGGTGGGTGCCCCACGGGTGGGGAGGGGGACACGGAGTTGGGACACGAGCCCCGTGTGTGTGGGGACAAGGGGACCTGGAGGTACGTGGGGACAGAGGGACGGATGCGGGGACCAGCAGGATGGACATGGGGGAGCCGGGACGGCGGGATGGAGACAAGGAACTGCAGGACGTGTGTGAGGACAGACACGCGGACCTTCGGGAGGAACGCAGATATCCACGGATGGCAGGATGGACATGGGGAGCTAGGGATGGCAGGAGGGACATGGGGACTTGGGGGACAGATGTGGAGCAGCCAGGGATCACAGGGTGGGCACAGGGACCTTCGAGATGGATATGGGGGACTTGGGGATGACAGGATGGACGCAGGGACCTGCAGGATGGACGTGGAGGAGCCAGGGATGGCAGGTCGGACATGCGGACATACAAGACAGACACAGAGACTGGGGGATGGCAGGACAGATGTAGGGACCTGCAGGACAGAGGTGGAGCAGCCGGGAATGACAAGACAGATGCAGAAACTTTCAGGATGGATACAGGGAACTCGGGGACTACAGGATGGATGTAGGAACCAGGATGGACATGGGGTGGCAGGAAGGACGGAGGGAGCTGGGACAGATGCAGGGACCATCATGACAGACGTGGGGACCCCAGAGGTGGCAGGACGGACATGTGGGGTCACAGGACGGATGTGAAGGATCCGCGGGGCACCTGGTGCTGGTGGGACAGACACAGGGCACTTGGGGCACCCAGGACCAGGACACCCGTGGGCTTGGGGTGCCCGGTGAGGTCTAAATGCGGAGGTGCCCATCGATGATGCTCTGGTAGAGCGAAGGGCTGAGGGGCACGTAGGCTTTGGTGCTTTCATCCAGCAGGAACAGCGGGTCGGGAACGCGAGCTGGATCAAAGCCCTCCTGTGCCAGCCGCACCTTCTGCTGCTTGAAGGTATCTGTCATCGCCAGGTGCTCCTGGGAGGGCAGGATGGGTTGGGGAGACCTCCCAGGGCACCCCAGAACCCCGGGTAGCCCCAGCCCACCCCAGTAGCATCACAGAATCACCAGGTTGGAAAGGACCCACCAGATCATCGAGTCCAACCATTCCCATCAATCACTAACCCATGTCCCTCAGCACCTCGTCCATCTGGCCCTCAAACCCCTCCAGGGAAGGGGACTCAACCCCCTCCCTGGGCAGCCTCTGACAGTGCCCAGTGACCCTTTCTGGGAAATGTTTATTCCTAATGTCCAGCCTGAGCCTCCCCTGGCGGAGCTTGAGGCCATTCCCTCTCGTCCTGTCCCCTGTCCCTTGGGAGAAGAGCCCAGCTCCCTCCTCTCCACAACCTCCTCTCAGGGAGTTGTAGAGAGCAATGAGCTCTCCCCTCAGCCTCCTCTTCTCCAGGCTGAACCCCTCCAGCTCTCTCAGCCGCTCCTCTTCTTCTCCAGCCCCCTCCCCAGCTTCGTTGCTCTTCTCTGCACTCGCTCCAGAGCCTCAACATCCTTCTGGTGGGGAGGAACCAGAACTGACCCCAGGATTTGAGGAGCCGTCTCCCCAGGGCTGAGTCCAGAGGGAGAAGAACCTCCCTGGCCCTGCTGGCCACGCTGTGTCCCCTCCAAGCCAAGATGCCCTTGGCCTTCTTGGCCACCTGGGCCCCTGCTGGCTCCTGTTCAACCAACACCCCCAGGTCCTTCTCCTCCAGGCAGTTTCCAGCCAGATTTCTCCTAGTCTGGAGCTGCTCAGGGTTCTTGTGCCCCAAGGGCAGGACCCGGCATTTGGCCTCGTTAACCCTCCTGCCGTTGGTCTCAGCCCAGGAATCCAGCCTGTTCAGATCCCTTTGGAGCCTCCCTGCTCTCCAGCAGATCCACACTTCCACCCGGCTTAGTGTCACCCACAAACCCGCTGAGGGTACCTGCAGGCGGAGGAAACGGGGCCAGGCGTAGGGTGGCAGGAGCTGCTCCACGTGCCGATAGAGCGTGGGGCCATCCAGGTGGCAGCCGGGGCGCAGAACCAGAGCCGCCATCCCTGCGCGACCCTCGTGTCCTGGGGGTGAAGACAGAGCTTGGGGGGCGCTGATGGGCTAGCGGGGGGCAACGACAGCGCAACGGGATGGGACGGGCATCGGTACCTGGCACGGTGACACCATAGACTGTGGCTTCTTGTAGGGATTCGTGGGCCATCAGGGCTTCAGCCACCTCTGTGGTGGCCACATTCTCACCTTTCCACCTGGGAGACGGACGACAGGGATGAGCAGGATGGGGAGGAGCCCCCCCCGGCCACAACACAGATGTAGGTGTGGGGCTGCTGCGCTGTCCCCGTGGGGCAGGGCAGACGTGGGGGTGACCCCCATTGGTGGGGACCTGTAGGTGTCCCCAGTGCGGTCGCGGAAGCGGACGAACTGGGCCGCGTCCTGCTCCATCAGGTCTCCGGTGCTGAAGTAGGTGTCCCCCTCAGCGAAGACCCCTCGCAGCAGCTTCTGCTCCGACAGCTCCTGGCTGCCGGCGTAGCCCAGGAACGGGGTCCGGGGGGTCACTGGCGCGATCAGCAGCCCCGTCTCACCTGTGGAGACAGTGAGGAGTGACGGGGCACCAGCAGGGACTCCCAAACCTTTCTCCATCATCGAGTCACAGAATCACCAGATTGGAAAGGACCCACCAGATCATTGAGTCCAACCATTCCCATCAATCACTAACCCATGTCCCTCAGCACCTCGTCCATCTGGCCCTCAAACCCCTCCAGGGAAGGGGACTCAACCCCCTCCCTGGGCAGCCTCTGACAGTGCCCAGTGACCCTTTCTGGGAAATGTTTATTCCTAATGTCCAGCCTGAGCCTCCCCTGGCGGAGCTTGAGGCCATTCCCTCTCGTCCTGTCCCCTGTCCCTTGGGAGAAGAGCCCAGCTCCCTCCTCTCCACAACCTCCTCTCAGGGAGTTGCAGAGAGCAATGAGCTCTCCCCTCAGCCTCCTCTTCTCCAGGCTGAACCCCTCCAGTTCTCTCAGCAGCTCCTCTTCTTCTCCAGCCCCCTCCCCAGCTTCGTTGCTCTTCTCTGCACTCGCTCCAGAGCCTCAACATCCTTCTGGTGGGGAGGAACCAGAACTGACCCCAGGATTCGAGGAGCCGTCTCCCCAGGGCCGAGTCCAGAGGGAGAAGAACCTCCCTGGCCCTGCTGGCCACGCCGTGTCTGCTCCAAGCCAAGATGCCACTGGCCTCCTTGGCCACCTGGGCCCCTGCTGGCTCCTGTTCAACCAACACCCCCAGGTCCTTCTCCTCCAGGCACTTTCCAGCCAGACTTCTCCTAGTCTGGAGCTGCTCAGGGTTCTTGTGCCCCAAGTGCAGGACCCGGCATTTGGCCTCGTTAACCCTCCTGCCGTTGGTCTCAGCCCAGGGATCCAGCCTGTTCAGATCCCTTTGGAGCCTCCCGGCCCTCCAACAGATCCACACTTCCACCTCCATCCCCGCGACTCACCTGTCCCCACGCGGATGCAGCGTCCGGCTGCGTCCCGCACTGGAGCTCCTTTGCTGACGTCGTAGCGCACGATCTCGAAGGGCGAGAAGAGCTGGGGAGAGCGGCTGTGTGGGCGCCAGCGTCGCGGACACGGCGCGAAGGGGGCTCAGCGTCCTCTTGCCCTCACCTTGTAGATGAAGCTGCTGCGCCCCACGGCCCCCGGCATCCCCGTGTAGTTGAAGAGGGTGACGTTGCCCTCGGTCATGCCGTAGGTCTCCACGATGCGAATGGCCCCGAAGCGCTTCAGGAAGCTCCGCCAGACGTCGGGGCGCAGCCCGCTGCCCACCGCCAGCCGCAGCCGGTGCTCCCGCTCGCCGGGGCGCTGCGGGGACGCAGGGTCAGGCTTGGGAGGCCCCCCTGGACCCCCCAGCCCAGCCCAGCCCTGCCCTGACCGGGGGCTGGTTGACCAGGTAGCGGCAGAGCTCCCCGATGTATTGGAAGACGGTGACGCCCTCGGCGCGGCAATCGTCCCAGAACTGGCTGGCTGAGAACTTCTCCTTCAGGACACAAGTGGCTCCTGCGGAAAGCGGGGATGGGGGGGAAATCAGCCCCCCTGAAGTGTCACTGGGCTCGCTATGGGGGCCCCGTCCCCGCTCACCGATGCCGATGCAGCCGACGATGCCCAGGAGGGACCCAGCCATGTGGTAAAGCGGCAGCGCCAGGTAGATCACATCCTGGCTGGAGGCTCCCACCAGCTCGTAGAAGCTCAGGCACATGATGGACTTGAGGTGGGAGACACGGGCGGCTTTGGGGAGCCCTGGAAGGGGAACAGGGCATCGAGGTCATCCCGGCTCGTCCTTGGCCCCCCATCCTGCCGGCCCCGGGCACCCACCGGTGGTGCCGGAGGTGAAGATGTAGAGGCAAGTTTCATTCATGTCCTCGGGCTCCCAGACGTCTTCGGGCTCCAGCTCCTCGGAGGCCGCGTCCAGCAGCTCCTGCAGGGCCACGACGCCGTCGGGGTACGGCCCCGAGCCCAGCACCCACACGGCGATGCCGTCCTTGCGCAGGCTGGGCAGGATGGGCTCCACCACCGCAAACAGCTCTGGGACAGCAAACAGGCTGCTGTGGGGCAGCTCCTAGGCACAGCCCCGTCCCCGCAAACCCATCCCAGCACGGTGCCATCCCCACCCGTCTCTGTGAGTGGCATCTGCCTTCAGCCCTGTCCCCAGCCCTCGGGGACACCTCCAGCCAGGGCTGCCCCATGTCCACCCCAAGCCTTGGCCCAGGGGGGAACGGCTGAGCCCTGCCTGAGGCGTCGGGGCAGGATCCGTGCAGGGCACATGGATAGAGATGGTTTGGGAGACCAAAATACGGCACAACTGGAGGGACTCACGTTGAGGGGGCACCTACATCCCTCCTGGCCCCCGAGCCACCCGCATCCCCTGTGTCCCACAGTCCTGCTGGTGATGAGCCCTTCCCCAGTGCCACCTTGTCCCTAGAGCCTTTGCCACCCCCAGTGCTGCTGGTCCCCCCATCACTACGAGGCCCAGACTTCACTGCTCCCACCCCATCCCCTGGAGCCTTTTTGTCACCCCCACCGGCCATGTCCCCCTTCACCCCTCATCCTCCACGTCCCCCTGGAGCCCATCCCCATCCTCATCCCATTCCCAACCACCCCATCCCCACGCGATCCTCGCTCTCTCCAAGTCCTCCTGTTCTCCCTGTCCAAGTTCTCCCTGTCCGCAACCAGCAGCGACTACGTCCTGCAGGCGTATCCCCTCATCCCGTCCCTATCTCTCCCATTCCCTCTCCTCATCTCCCCGCATTCTCACTGTCTGACACCAGCACCTGGTCCCATCTCCATCCCCATTTCCCATCCCGGTCCCCATCCCCATCCCAATCTCCATCCCCATCTCCATCCCCATCCCATTTCCCATCCCGATCCGCATCCCAATCTCCATCCCCAGCTCCATCCCCATCCCATTTCCCATCCCGATCCGCATCCCAATCTCCATCCCCACCTCCATCCCAATCTCCATCTCCATCTCCACCTCCATCCCCATCCCCATCCCCATCCCCATCTCCATCCCCATCCCCATCCCCATCTCCATCCCCATCCCCATCCCCATCTCCATCCCCATCCCCATCTCCATACCCACCCCCATCTCCATCCCCATCCCCATCCCAATCTCCATCCCCACCTCCATCCCATCCCCATCCCCATCTCCATCCCAATCTCCATCTCCATCCCCATCCCCTTCTCCATCCCCATCCCCATCCCCATCTCCATCCCCATCCCCATCTCCATCCCAATCTCCATCTCCACCTCCATCCCATCCCCATCCCCTTCTCCATCCCAATCTCCATCCCAATCTCCATCCCCATCTCCATCCCCATCTCTATCCCCATCTCCATCCCCTTCTCCATCCCCTTCTCCATCCCCATCCCCATCTCCATCTCCATCCCCATCCCCATCCCCTTCTCCATCCCAATCTCCATCCCCATCTCCATCCCCATCTCCATCCCCTTCTCCATCCCCATCTCCATCCCCTTCTCCATCTCCATCTCCATCTCCATCTCCATCTCCATCTCCATCTCCATCCCCATCTCCATCCCCATCCCCATCCCCTTCTCCATCCCCATCTCCATCTCCATCCCCATCCCCATCCCCTTCTCCATCCCCTTCTCCATCTCCATCTCCATCTCCATCTCCATCTCCATCTCCATCTCCATCTCCATCTCCATCTCCATCTCCATCCCAATCTCCATCTCCATCCCCATCCCCATCCCGATCCCCATCTCCATCCCCCCCGCTCCCCGCCGGCCGCCAGCGGTGGTTCCCGGTTCCCGGTTCCCGGTTCCCGGTTCCCGGCTCCTCACCGTGCGCGGCCAGCAGCGCGGAGGCTCCCGCTGCGCGCAGGCAGTGCCTGAGGGCGCCGGGCCGGAGCGCGGTGCCGAGGAAGGCGGGGCGGGCCCCGAGCGCCGCCAGCCCCAGCCAGGCCCACACGAAGCGCGGCTCGTTGCCCACCAGCAGCCCCACGGTGCGGCCGGGCCCGACCCGGCCCCGCA
Source organism: Clamator glandarius (assembly GCA_033459285.1). NCBI lineage: Eukaryota > Metazoa > Chordata > Aves > Cuculiformes > Cuculidae > Clamator > Clamator glandarius. The sequence goes on along the minus strand of JAUNZM010000547.1, from coordinate 2,359 downwards.
GCGCGTTCGCCACCCGCGCCACCCGCCGCGCCGCCCGCCCGTACGGCTCCGCCGCTCCCGCCGCCCGCAGGAAGGGCCGCGCCGGGGCCGCCCGCGCCGCCCGCAGGAACCGCGCCGCCAGGCTGCCCCCCGGCCCGGCCCGGGCCCGGCGCCGGCACCGCGCCGCCCGCAGCGCGAACCGCACGTCCGACCAGAGGTGCGGCAGCAGCACCCGCTGCAGCAGCGCCAGCGCCGCCAGCGCCGCCAGCACCGCCAGCGCCATCCCGGCCCCCAGCCCCGCTCCGCCCCGCTACCGACCGCCCCGCGCCGGAGCCGCCCACTGAAGCCCCGCCCCCCAGACCACGCCCCCTTCCGGACCGCGCCCCCCGTCCGGCAATAGCAGCTCCCCGACATAGGCCACGCCCACTCAAGCGCGCTTGAAGCCACGCCCCCACCCTTCGATGCCACGCCCCCTTCCGGACCGCGCCCCCGCCCGGCAATAGCAGCTCCCCGATATAGGCCACGCCCACTCAACGCGGTTGAAGCCACGCCCCCACACCCTCGATGCCACGCCCCCTTCCGGAACGCGCCCCCGTCCGGCAATAGCAGCTCCCCGCGATAGGCCACGCCCACTCAAGTGCGCTTGAAGCCACGTCCCCATCCCTTGATGCCACGCCCCCTTCCGGATCGCGCCCCCTTAATGCAATAGCAGCTCCCCGCGATAGGCCACGCCCACTACAGACCACGCCCACCCAACGCACTCGAAGCCACACCCACATTCGGTAGGTGCCACGCCCCTACCAGACCACGCCCCTAACAGACCGCGCCCCCGTCCCCCAATAGCAGCTCCCCGCGATAGGCCACGCCCACTCAAGTGCGCTTGAAGCCACGTCCCCACCCCTTGATGCCACGCCCCCTTCCGGATCGCGCCCCCTTAATGCAATAGCAGCTCCCCGCGATAGGCCACGCCCACTACAGACCACGCCCACCCAACGCACTCGAAGCCACACCCACATTCGGTAGGTGCCACGCCCCTACCAGACCACGCCCCTAACAGACCGCGCCCCCGTCCCCCAATAGCAGCTCCCCGCGATAGGCCACGCCCACTCAAGTGCCCTTGAAGCCACGTCCCCACCCCTTGATGCTACGCCCCCTTCCGGATCGCGCCCCCGTAATGCAATAGCAGCTCCCCGCGATAGGCCACGCCCACTACAGACCACGCCCACTCCCTCGAAAGCCACGCCCACATACACTCAATGCCACGCCCCTTTCCGTACTGCCCCCGTCCTGCAATAGCAGCTCTCCGCCGTAGGCCAAGCCCAGCCTAGGCCACGCCCACTCAACAACCACTTCCTTTAAGCCACGCCCACATATACTCGATGCCACGCCCCCTCCCACGCTGCACCCCCGCCCTGTAATAGCAGGCGGCCGCGACAGGCCACGCCCACTCGAGGCCACTCCCATTCAACGCTCACGGGTCCCACTATCGCCGCACGGCCCCCCGCCCATTTAAGCCACGCCCACCTCCTCTCGAGGTCACGCCCCCTTCCGGTCACCGCTCAAGTCCTGTAAGAGCACCGGGATGCCACAGGCCACGCCCAATCAAGGCCACGCCCATTGCACAGCCCTCGAGGCCACGTCCCCTTCCAGAAATCGCCCCATTCCTAAAATGGTACCGAGATAACACAGGCCACGCCCACTCAAAAGCCACACCCACTGAACTCTCACTGCCCACCCCCTAGCCCCCGCGCCATCAGCATCTTCGGCCCCTCTCAAGACCTTCAGACCCTGGCCACTCCCACAAGGGACACGCCCCTATAAGCCACGCCCTCAGCCCATCGGGGCCCCGCCCTCTCCAGACCGCGCCCCAGCACTGTCATCGCCGAGGGGCGCGATAGGCCACGCCCACTCGAGGCCCGCCCAGACCCGCCATTGCCCCCTTTGAGGAGCCACGCCCCCACGATAGGCCACGCCCCCTGTTAGCACGGAGGGACCGCATTCCTCCAGGAACGCGTCAACCTGAGGCCACGCCCACTACCTCTAGACCACGCCCACAAAAAGCCACCCCAGGCGAAAACCACAGAGCCTGGCCGCGCCCATTCCAGCCCCGCCCACCAATGTCTCTCAGTCACGCACCTTCCACAGGCCACGCCCCCTCTCTCTCCCCGTGGACCCCCCATCCCGCCCCTGTTCTCCCCAGATCTGATTCCTCTATTTCCATGGTGACCATCCCGCCAACCCCGGCCCCATCCCATCCCATCCCAGTATCCCCAGTGCAGCCCCCGCACTCCATCCCCAGCCCCTTCCCAGTATCCCCATTATGGCCCCCTCACTCCACCCCCAGTCCCCTCCTAGTATACCCAGTGTGGCCCCTCAACTC